>JASMMZ010000003.1:17043651-17472784 GCA_038502455.1 Anisogramma anomala
CTTCTCTTGTGCCCCCGTAGTGCCCGGGCGCACAAAGAGCCCGCAATCTCTCTCTCGCCCTCCTCCCGCTGACCAACCCCTTTTCCGAGCCAGATCTGGTGCAAGCGAGCCGAGTCCAGTCCAAGTCCACCTAACCCCGTCCGTGTCCCTGATCAAGTCACTGACTGGAACGCTCGAGGAATCCCCCCAGATCGGAGAGCATTCCCGTTCGGAGTGTGACCGTCGGTCCCTTGTGCTGCCAGGCCCTGCCCTATGACCGTCCGTCCCCTTCCATCCCCCCTCGACCAAGGTTCGGCTCGTAGACCCGAAAGCTGTGTGGGCCCACGGGGGGCCAAAACGGCTGACGGTGGCACGTTGGATACACGGGCTGCGAAAAGGGCAGAAAAGAACAGAGGGAGGTGGGTGGAGACGAGGGCCAAATGGAAGGTGTGTAGCACCACCACACCAGAAGCCATATTCGTTCGAAAGTCCAACCAATGTTCTATGCAGCAACCATGCCAATCTACCAGACACGCTTCGCTGAGCCTAACGCCGCCAACCATGCTTCAGCCCTTCCCTTCACGCCATGCCGTGCCATGTCAGAAAAACAAACGAGGAGGCACTGCTCGCCCTGTCGCAAGGCAATCTTCGCCCCAAATAAACGCAGGACCATGCAGCAACAGCCAGCATACTCTCCGTGCACACCGACTCAGCTTGGACGGCCTTTTCCCTCCCGTAACACAGGCACAGAGACGGGCGGGCACGCACCCAACCTTGAGCCACAGCGCTTGGATCCTTTTGTAGAACCACGCCACGAAACCCGTCTCCGCATACCACTGCTGCCATCGCTTCAGTCCATTCTTCGCTTGAAAGTAGGCTGCAATGCTCCTATCCAACCAAGCTTCGCAGCCTCTCGCGTGCTGAGAGCAGGCTCCGAACACACACACGGCCACTCGAATTCTCGCTTCCCCGGAACCAATCATTTCCGCACGCCGCCTACTGACCCACCCCCCGACGTCCTCTGCTACCGCGGTCAACATGCACCGGGATGCCATAGACGCAGACCGCGCCCGCATTGAGATACTTGAGCTTGCAGACACCGCTGTTCTTCGCGCGGGCCACTGCCTCAGGCAGGGACGCGTCGCTGTACTCACGAGCCGTGTCACCCTCGCCTGCCCCCGGGTCCTCAGGCGCGGCCCTCTTCGGCGGAACCGAGCGCTCCCTGCCCGTTGGACCACTTCCGTCCGCAGCTTGCTTGGCCTTCGCAGCCTGCTTGGCCAGATGGGCCCGGAATGTGCCCCTCTTGACCACACCCCATTGCTCATAAAGCTCACCCGTGTAAAGATCAATATCCTTATCCGTAACGTCCCACAGCGTGCCCACCACCGCGGGACATCCCGCCAGCATGTAGCTCCAGACCAGGCCGTAGACCTCGAAGTCGCCAACGTCGTGGAGGCTGGCGGAGCTGCAGCCCATGAGCAGCGTGGTGGCGCGGCATTTGTTCAGGCGTCGGATCTGGCGACCGCGGATGTACTGCGCGCCACCACCGTGGCCCATGTACAGCAGCATGTCCGACCCAGCCAGGGCTTGCTCGAACTCAGCTTCGGTGGGTGTTCTGTTCTCAATGCGTGTCCAAGAGGCGCTGGTGGAACGGGCAAGGGGTTCTTGGAATGTGGCCTGGGTGGTTGGGAGGTCACTGCTGGGGTTGAGAATATAAGTGCCATTTTCAGCCGACACGTGGTGACCTTCTTGTTGGTCAGAGTCTGTCGAGTCTTGGAAAGATGGGCGTTGCTCCAGAATGAGCCTGCGTAAGCAGGCCAATGAGGGTACTCGAGAGACCGAAAGCCCTTGGAGACTGGGCATAGACTCCCAGGGGAAAGTATGAAGAGCCTTGTCCAGGACAAGAACGGTATGGCATCTTGTGGTCGTTGCTTGCAAGTTCTTCGCGTCCGCGTGATATGAGTGCAGAGCGTCCACTGTCTCCACAACCATCGTGTCAAAGTCTATTTCGTCATAGGCGTTGCGCTCACCGTGGAATTGTAGGATGTCCACCACGAAATAGAGCAAATCGTTGAGCATCTCATCAAAGTCGCAGTCTTCGTCCGACGCATCTCCAAGTCCAATGAAGAGCTCCAGAATTCTCGCGTCGAGTGCGACTTTTGCTGTTGTCTTGCTTGTCTTCCCCCCGCGGACCTGGCGCCGTGAGGGCAAGTGCTTATCGAGGATAGTCTGGAAGGCACTCTGAAATTTTGCGAATAGCTTGGGGCGCCTCTGGTGTTGGGAGAAAATGCCCTTGAACCCTCCCAGCCATATCGACTCCATCTTCTCAAGCAGCGTTTTCAGTTGTACGTCCAAGGCATTGCGCTCCTGCCACCATGCCGTCTTCGCACCCTTGACTGAGAAGTCACGCTTGTCGTGGCAAGTTGCATTTGCACGCTTGATGATGGCGAGCAACTCAGCTCGGCCTTCCTGGAAGTTGAATTCCTCGCTGTCTGCGTCACGCGAGGTAGCCCGCTCCAGAGGCAACCGAATGACGAAAGGGTTCTGGCCAGCCTGTAGCTTCGAGATGCAGAGATCATGTTTGGTGTCGCTGAGAGATATGGAGATGACACTCCACCGCTCGGGGATGATGTCGATGTATTCTCGCTGGAACCTCGTCATGTCATTTATCGGGCTGAGACTCGTCCGTCTGTTCTCTGGCGACCTAATTTCTTCAGGCCACTCCAGTCCAACCCTGCCGGAAGTCTTCTCAAAGATCAGTGCCTTGACTTCTCTTCGCCAGGTCAAGTTTCGGGCCATCTCCACAGAACAGGTTGCATATCCTGGGTGGCCGACAACGCCTGGCTTTCTGGATGAAGAGGAGGCAGCAGACAGCATGATGACCACAGTCTGCAGCATTCCTAGAATCTTGTGGACTTCTCTACCATCACCCAGCACCGAGGCCATCGTGTGGGCTTCCAGCAGATACTCGCGCGCCTCACGCAAGTTCTCGAGGTAGCCCCGAGACGACGAGTTAGATTGATCCCGAGGTGCAGCAGCTACTTGTCGGATGGGCGATGCCTTTACCAACGAGAACCGGTCCCCCTTCTCGAGATTCGCACCACTGTTGACAGACGGAAACGATAGCGTGGACTCTTGAATGACGGAGTAGACGGCGTCCTTGGACATCTGGTCCATACTCTGGCCCAGCAGCGACCTGGCTGTTGCGACAAGCTCGGTCAAAACGTTCTTTGCCAGTTGAGACGACTGACGAGACCTTTGGAGTAGCTGCCAAGCGCCGACCCAGTCCTTCTGGTGGATCATCGAGGCGGCTTTCTGGACCAGAACACAGCCCCTGATGGAGGCCAAGTGGGCGTCCTCCGGTTCGACAAGTTCCACAGGCATCGCTGTCGAAATCGTTGTCACGACCTTTCTCGAAGGGTTCTTGCATACCAAAGCCTTGCCAACGGGAGCCTTGGGGACGGGAAGTCTGGGCTTGCTTGTACTCGAGGCTGGTTTGGTCCGAGAGGCCGTGGTCGTCTGGATCTCCTTGGTCGCCTTCTTCTCAGACACGGCGAGGTCTTGTGGTTGGATGACTTTCTGGCTGCTCTCTGCCTTCCCAGCCATAAACGCCACCATGGCCTCTGCCGCATCCAGCATGCTCTTCTCAGATTCGAAGTCCGCAACGTCCCGGCACGTGTGGCTGAGCCGGCAAAAAAGACTCACAAGTTTGCTGGAACAGTCAGCTCTGTCCATGTCCAGTCTGGGCTTGACCTCGTTCAAACTCTTGATTGCAGCATCGAGCTTGCCCGCTCTTGCTGCGACACAGGACATCCACGCATCGCACTCGACTAAGTGTGTTTCCGACTCGGTGGCTTGGGCAACCCTCTGTGCCTGTTCGGCATAATAGACCGTCTCTTGGTACATTCCAAGGTGTGCGTAGGTGCTCGACAGAGTGAGCAGACCTGACAGAACCGGCGGCGCAAGCTCCCACGCTTCCGGCCCGGACACCATCGGGGCTGTGCCCTTGCACTGCTCCACTTCTTCATTCAGGCTGACGTCTACCTTGACAGCAGAGACATCCGCGGACATTGCCGACTTTGCTTGTGCTTCAAGCCGTACCCACTCCGTGAACAAGATGCGAGCCGCATTCCTCCCATGTGAAAGAGCACAGGGAGCATCTCCTCGGCCGAGGGCTACAGCCGAGTACAGAACTGACGCATGAGCCATCATCAATCTGTGAGCTCTCGAACGAGGTGAAAGCTCCATGGCCATGCCGACTTGCTTCGCCTCGTGAAGCAGCTCGTCTGCCTTCTCGACGTGCCCAATCTCGAGGAAGTATTCGGCACTTGAGAGCAGAAAGCGAACGAGTTCTTCCTGAGAGCGCGACTGTGCCTTTTGGAATGATCGCTGTGCTTCCTCCAGGACGATAGCCGCCTTCGCAGACTGGCCAACATTTGTCAGCTGCAGTGCCAGTGCCGCCGAAATCTGCAAGTTCAGAGAGGGGTCCAGCCGTGCGGATTTACGGCCCAGATCAAATGCTAGTTGTAACGATTCCAGCTGCAAAGTGTTGTGGTTGGAAAACCGTGCGTGGTCTGCGACAGCCCGCAGGTGCTCCAGAAGACCGGGTATATCATCAATCCGTCCGTCAAGGTCGGCGGTCTCTTCCGAGTTGTCGAGAATTGCTCGCCAAGTCGAACCTGACTGCCTCAGCTGGTTGTAGTCTGGGGACGGGCGAGCTAAGGCTGTCATCGAGGCTGACAGGGCCTTGAAGTGTGGGAGGCAATCTTTCAAGCCGGCGTCCTCCCCGAAGTTGGTCTGGGCGCCATTACAGAGTACCTCATCGATTTGGGACTGAATAGTCCCAACGTGTTCTGCATTGCCCGTATTCGCGACGAGGAGTCGTAGCAAAATCCTCATCCTTCTCACAGGGAACGTGTGGGCCGGACAAGCATCCAACAACACGCGTACAATAGGATCCCATGGGTTCATGCCCATGGCTCCCTTCTTCGAGATGGCACACTCGAGACTTAGCTCGAGCGCCGCATGCCTCTCCGGTTCGTCCAAATGTGTTGTCCAGTCGACCCAGATCTTCTCCATCCGGGCAATTACACGTATTGTCCAAGAGAGCGACTCGATGCGAGGAGTTAAGGCCCAAGCCGCTCGTGGCGGCAAGGTCTTCAAAGCTTGAGCAACAGCTGCAAGATTTCCGTCTTCGACAAGGATATCCCTCAGCGTCTTTAGCGAGGCAAGCGCATGTTCGGTCTTACCCACAGTCTTATACAGTTCGCTTATTCGCTCAAGCTTGAAGTGTACTTGCCCCTTCTCTCTCTCCCTACTGGGGCGGGACTTGACGCAGTCAATCGAGCGATGCAACGCTTTCAAGGCACAGGCGAACGCAGTTCCACCCTTGACGTGCTTGGGCTCGATAGCAATGAAGTTCGAATGCTGCATGTAGTAGAGGATTGAGATTTTGGTGTAGTATGGAGAGTCAGCCGTGCAGAGAACCTCGAGGATGTATTGACATTCTTGCAGCAGTTGGTCGAGTTTGTCCCAAGTTGATCGTTTCTCCTCGATAGTGGTCTTGGCCAGCGCAAAGGCTGAGTCCAATATCTGCGGAGCTGCTCCACTCAGCACAGTACGACGCTGTTCGAATCGAAGGAACTCTTTGGTGTTGTCTGTGGAGGATGGTCGGTTTCCCAGCCAGCGGAGGCAAAATCGGGGCATTTGGAGGATGAAAGTCTCTATACGATCCATCATCTCTTGGGGAGCCTGGTACGTCTTTCCCTTTTCATCAATAAGCTGGCCAACCATAATAAGTGTGGCTGACTTGTGGACCATGACGAGATTGTCAAGAAGCTCGTTGATTTCAGATGTGTCTCCCCGAAGTGATCCTTGGAGCCCTTCCAGCACCTCGGTCCACAAACTATCATGCGATGGATATTGCCACGCTATCCTCAGACGATAAGCCAGGGAGAGTGCTGATGTTGAGAAATACTTGGCTGCCGAAACCTGCCTTCGGTCGACCATCTCGCTGAGCTTTTCAATCCATGAGACCGCCTCGACGTGATGCCCTGATTCCCGAGCCAGGCGGCCCAAGCTATGGTGGATGCTAGCCAGCGGTGACTTTGACGACTTCGAGGCCTCGAGTTTCTGTTCCAAAGTTTGATTGTAAATGTCGTTGAAGGCGGCCAGGCAGATCTTGTAGTTGGGGACTCCCGTCCTGTGCGCCCGGCGGACATAAGCTGCGAGACACATGGAAAATGGGGATAATATGTCTTTGTCGACGTCGGCTTTGTGGCCAGTTACTTTCCACCAGTACAGGCGGGTTTGAAGGGCAATCGTCTGCAGCTCAAGGGCAGAGGAGGGACTGATGCTCAGCCTGGGCTCAGCGGCCGCGTCGTCCTCATTGGTCGACAAGCTGGGTGTAAGACTCAGGACGAGCTTTGAAACCGCTTCCAGCTGACGTGCCGCCTTTTTAGCTGCCACAGTGCTGTTTTGTGCCGACAGGATGAGGAGGTTGACCGGAGATGACTTGTTGGTTCCTCGGAGGAATGACAAAGCGGCTTCAATGTCAACGGGCCTCTTCAAAGTCGACAATATCTGAAGAACCTGGATCTGGGTCGTGACCACTAGACCCAAAACCCGCGTAGATGCCTTGCTGTTGTCAAAATTCATTATTTCCACCAGACTCAGTGTGCTAGGGCTGGGCTTTGACGTCTTCTTCTCAGTCCCGGTCAGCTTGCCCAACCTCCTCTTCAACTCCCACAGCTCCTTCAATGCGTGCTCCATGAGACCCAAGCTGATCAGCTTTCCCACAAAAGACGACATGCCAGCCTCAAGCTGAAGCTCCGGTAACGTGACGCTGGTAGATTGCAGTGCGTGAAGAGCGGTGAATGCCACACGGCAACATTCGACTGTGGACAAGCAGCCGGTCGAGGCGCTTGGAGCTGGCTTGGACGTCGGCTTCCGCATGATTTCAGGTGACGTTGATACTCGGTTCGGGGACCGCGGCTGCATGGGGGTCATGGGCGCTGAGTTGGACCTCCGGATGCGCCGCCTTGTTGTCGTCTTCTGCGGGCAATCGGGTTCTCCTGCTGCTGGCGCTTTCGTGGTGGCAAGTAGCGCGACTCTCGCCGCGTCTCCAAGGGACTTTAGCGTCGCGTTCACCACATGTGATGCCAGCAGTGCCTTCTCCTTGTGAGACAGCTCCGTTTTCTCCCCCACTGGGGCCTGCCGGCTTTTTGATGGTGGCGCATTCTGTTTGGTCTTTGTCGTTCGAGAGGCTTTCGTTGTCTTCAATCCGGCTGTTGCAAAACTCGAGCTATCCATATCCTTTGGCAGAAGAAGTTGCTTCAACAAGACAGTCGTTGCTGGAGTGCAAGTTACGACAGACGCAACGGCTGCCTTGACCGTCTCGACCTGGTCCCGTAAGGACGCCATGTAGAGCTCTGAAAAGTTGGAAGTAAATGGTTGCTAATCATATCATGACCAGGACTGTAAGATGGGCGTAGGAGTGTTGGGAGCAGAGTAAAAGTGTGTGCTGAGCTCGTCACATCGTGTGCAAAATGTCGAAGTGAGGATGTTGAATTTCCAGGTCTTGTAGCACTAGCTGGAGTGCAAGTCCAGCGGGGGCTCGTCGCCAGGGCAACCGCGGCCCTGCTACCTGCTACCATCAGGGGCTGCTACCTGCTGCTATCAGGGGTTCCGATAGAAGGCCGTCAGAAGGTTCAGACCGGGCTCCTTCATCCAAAAATTACTCGAATCTGAACTGAGGGCAATCCGCATTCTTCAACAGCACACATTACCACCACAGCAATCATGGACCGTCTCCTGCTACGGCGGGCGCTTCAAAGCCCGATCCTGTTCCGAATTTCAGCAGCAGCACCCACCTCGCGCGCCTTCTCGACCGTCCCGCGCATCGCCGAAATGTCCTTCTGGAGGTCCCTGATCCCCAAGCCGTGGCGCCGCGAGAACCGCCCCGTGCCCAACCCGGCTGCGCCCAAGCAGTCCTGGCTGGCCAAGGAGTGGAACCCGGCGACGTTCTACATGGTCATCTTCCTGTTGATCGGCTCCATGTCGATCCAGATGATCAGGCTGCGCAAGATCTTCGACGCCCACACCAGGCGGTCCGACGTGCGCATTGGCTTGCTGCGCGGGGTGGTTGAGAAGCTGCAGAATGGGGAGCAGGTGGACGTGGAGAAGGTGTTGGGCAGTGGTGATCCGGACAAGGAGGCCATTTGGGAGGAGGGTAAGTTGGACGGTGAAGTCCATTCGATACGGGGGCAGGCGCTGACTTGTGCGACAGTGTTGAACGATCTTGAGAAGGATGCAGCGGCGAGAAACCAGAAGAAGCAGGAGGATTCGAAGACGCTAGAACCATTGGCTTCGTCGTCAACTGCGAAGACAGTCTCGACTGCGGAGCCACCAGCAGATTCTGCGTCTGCAAAGGCACAGGCCAACGGTCAGGCGGCGTACTTTTTCTGAAGGAATACTCAGGTCACGCACGATTTATTCTATATATGCATATATAGGGATTATCATGATAACATGTCCTTGGATATGCCGGCGCCAGCGTTTCTTGGACGCGCAGCTTCCTCCGCAGCCTGAAGACCAGGAGACGACTGCTGCAACTTCTTCACCACTTCCGGAAGCAGCTCCTGTGTCGACAAGTCTATCCTCAGGCCCTCCTCCCCGTTTTGGCCATTGCGCAAACCGGCTAGCAAGGTGTCCTCCCCTCGAACACCACCCATATTCACGATTGCTAAAGGTATATCGCGGTCTTTGGCCCGCTTCGCCAGCCGCCATGCGGAATAGGTGGCCAGCGAGGTGGCCAGAATCAGCAATCTGCCCGCCTCGTCAACAGCTTGCTCCGCAGCTGTTCTGGCCGCAGCAGGTATGCTTTCACCGAACATGATCACGGCAGGCTTGAGGATCCCGGCGGAGCTGGGCCGGCTCCACGCACCGTCTTGGTCAATCTCGACGGCGTGCCGTGTCCCATCTGATGCGACAGGCGGGTTCGTCAGACACTTTTGGCAGGCCGGATACCTAAATGTCGTGTACGGCATGCCTGGTAGATCCAAATCACCGTCTGGGTTGGTCTTCACGGCCGCCAGAGTTTCGACCGGAAACGCCGCCCAGGCGGGATTCAGCCGGACCAGTTCCTCCTGGAAGACTGGGCGCGAAAACTGGGTGTGGCACGAGGTGCACACCAGACTGCGCAGATAGCCATGCAGCTCGAGCGTAGGGAGCTCGGGGTGCGCCCTGGGATGCAAGGAATCGACGTTCTGCGTAATCACCCTGCGCACATTGCCCAGCCGTCCCAGGTCGCGTACTGCATAGTGCCCGGCGTTCGGGCGGGCTTTGTGCAGCGTCGTCCAGCCCAGGAAGGACCGCGCCCAGTAGCGCTTCCGCGCCTCGTGACTGCTCAGGAACTCGTGGTAGTAAATGGGCCTGTAGTTATCGTTGACGCGGTAGGTCCCGTTGGCCCCTCTGTAATCTGCAAGGCCGGACGCCACGGACAGCCCTGCACCGGACAGTACGAGTGTAGAGTCTGAGTTGAGGCCTCTTTTCGAGGGGACTGATGAGATCAGGAAGGCGTGCAGGGCGGAGACGGCGCCGGCTAGAGTGCTGGCGGAGGCGGGCGTGACGGTTGGTGGTGTGAACTTGGCAGTGTAGGGAATGCGCAGAAGGGGTTTGTGCTTCATCTCGCGTGTGGTGGCGTTTCAGCTCTACCTTGTATTGGGTGTGGATGGAGTAGGTAGGTTAGGTGTGCGAGTGTCCAGTGCCAAAGCGAGACGACGTTCTTGGTACGCTATGTTTCGGGTTGCCTGTAACATAGTCGACATAGTCGACGAATGTCGAGTATGGAGCCGTCATGTCTTCGGCCTTGCCCCGATCAGCTTAACGTGCTACTAGTAGGCATGTGCCAGGAGGCTCGGGATCGAGGGCCCACGTTCCGAGCCGGGCAAGATGCGACACCTAATTTGGAAAGTAGGTCAGAATGACGGCGGGAACTGTGGCTTGACCTTCCTGTATTCGCTGCCTTTCTCCTGCCATTCTTTCCCATTGGGAAATGTGAGGTGTCTACTTTGTCTACTGTGTCTACTGTGTCGGAGGTGCTCTTGCCGACCTGCTGGACGGCGACACGCAAAATTCGTCATTATCCCTCCACTCAGCCTTGTCCACCAACAAGGTACTCGCTCTTGTGCATCACAGGATTGAATTCATGCACATGCCCTCACCAATGCAAGGCTCACCTTTCCAACCGTCCCTTTTTCACCCTTGTTGCGGCCCTTACGCCCTCAATCCTTCCCTGCTGCCGCTGAGGCCCCGATCAATGTCTTGATGCCTCTCGCAAGCCCCTCCTCATCGCTGATGAGGGTGAACATCTCACTGCCAGTGGCTATGGGTCAGCGCCTGTGTGACGCGTATAATGGGGCCCACCTCAAGTCCTTGCTTGGTAAGAGTCTGAGGAGGGTCCAAACCAAAGCTTGGACCCCATTGAGGACACCATATCCTCATCCTCAATCCTACCGAAAGTCGTCGCAACTTCACCTGCTTCAAGCCCGTGTATATCAAACAAGCTCGGCTCCTTCCGGAACTCCCCCTCCCAACACCACCTCCTCTTCTTTGTCCTCCCACTATTCAACCATCAGACCGTCGCTTAACTCGCAGCCATCCTTTATAAGCTCGCCTACCCTTCACCACTGCCCGAATCGACTGCGACTTACCTGGCTTTCCGGCATCATGGCATCGACAACCCAAACCCGCGCCAACGGCGGTGCAGGCCACCACCACCATCACCACCACCACGACAACGTCTACCTCACCTCGCAGAACAAGAACGATGCCGGCGTGCGCATCACCCGCATCGGCCTCTACGCCAACCTGGGCATGGCTATTTCCAAGTTCGTCGGCGGCTACTTCTTCAACTCGCAGAGCATGATCGCCGACGCATGGCATAGCATGACCGACCTGGCCTCCGACATCCTGACCCTCGCGACCGTGTCCTTCAGCCTGCGCCCGCCGAGCGACAGCATGCCCTGGGGCTTTGGCAAGGTCGAGAGCCTGGGCTCGCTGGGCGTCTCGGGCATGCTGCTGGGCGGCGGCGTCTTCATGGGCTTGAGCAGTCTGGAGCTGCTCTATGCGCACTTCCTCCTGGACCCTTCGGCCGCTGCGGAACTGGCGCACCACGGCCATAGTCATGGTCATTCACACGGCGCCGCGGGACCGAGCATACATGCTGCGTGGCTGGCTGCCGGCACGGTGCTGGTCAAGGAGTGGCTCTACCATGCTAGTAAGCCGACAACCCCCAACCCTCTCCCAGCACAAGGAAGCTCAGCGATCTAACGTTCCCCCCCCGCCTCCCAGCCATGAAAGTCGCCAAAGAGCGCAAATCCGCCGTCCTCGCCTCGAACGCCATCCACCACCGCGTCGATTCATGGACCGGCATCGTCACCATGCTCATCATCCTCGGCGCAAACTTTCTCGAAGACGCCACTTGGCTCGACCCCGTCGGCGGCCTGCTCATCTCCTTCCTGGTCATCAAGGGCGGCTGGGGCAACATCATCGCCTCGCTCTACGAACTCGCGGACCACACCATCGACGATGACATCAAGAAGTCTGTGCGGCGGCAGGCCCTCAAGGGCTTGGAGACTGTCAGCGAGGGCCATGAGGTGGAGCTGCGCGAGGTGTCGGGCATCAAGTCTGGCCAGAACTATCTGATCGACGTGGAGCTGGCCGTGCCGGGTGGCTGGACGGTCGAGGACGTGCGCGAGGTGGAGGGCGCGGTGCGCGTGCAGCTGGGCGCCAAGGTGCGCGGTTTGCGCAAAGTCCGCGTGCGCTTTGTGGCGAAGGAACAGGTTGGCGAGATGGCCAAGTTTGACGAATTCATCTCCGGCAGCGTAAGCCCCGAGTCGAGCCCCGAGCCGGAGGAGCACAACCACGAACACGAATGTGGCCACGGGAAGAAGCACAATTAGACGGGCCGGATTTACAAGTCGGGAGGATGATTTAATGCAGGAAATCACGCATGGTTTTGTTTCTATGCATACAGGGCTCTTTTTATATATGGAGAGGGAGGTCAGATACACCACAGGCGAAGAGCATTTTGTGGCGTTTAGCATGGAGTTCGCAGGCTCATCACCTGACACAATGCCGGATTCAGCAGAGGGTCTGCTGTGTGAACAGGAAGTTGATCAAGGTGGAAAGGTACGTACTTCGGTTGATTAGTACAAGTCATCACGGCTGTTACATATAGCAAAGAAACCACTCTACACCATATACTTACAGACTTTGTTGCCTAACAGATTTTAGAACTGGTTGTGTAATGTATCCAACGATAGCTACACTAGGCAAATAAGTGGTGAGGCGGTTTCCGTACTGTCCGTAAAGGCGCTCCCAGAACAGGAAATCATGGAACATAGAAATTAGGGATACCGTATTGACCTACCTTCGGGTCTAACAAATTTCGGGATTCCATATAAATTGAACTTATTTGCCACCCCACCACAATGGAAGCTATTGAGTTATGATACAACAATTGCGTTGGAATGATGCCCTTGTTAGAGGGATAAATGACTTGTGACGCTCATCCCTTTTACAAGGGCGATGCTCATGCGTCCACCACCCGTGCAGGGACCGGCTCAGCTGGGACGCGTCCACTGTGGTTTTGTGGACCATGTACGAACTAGTAGGAGGAAGTGGAGGTATGGTGTGGAAGGGAGGGGATATACGACAGGGTAGATGGTACAGGAAGTGACGCACAGTTGCGGCGGCTAAGGAAAACATTGATTTTTGACGGAAGGGGGAGGGGGGGGGGGGTCGACATTCAACTAGAGTCAGTCGCATAGGTCGTTGACGACGGCAAGATAACTGCGCTTTACGCTTGATACCGCGCGACGTGCTGGTCCATTAGAAAAGGGGACAGGACTGCTACGAGAATATCCGTCCCTGGCAAGGAACGTTGTGCGCGTCTAGGTGTCGCTACGCGGCTTGGAGGACGTTGAAGTTATCAATCAATCAATCAATCAATCGCGTGTGTACCACTGTACCATAAGGAATATCGCTTTTAAATGCATAGTGATTTCGGTGCATAATGCCACACAAAGTGCCATCCAAATTGAGTTTGATTGCCACCTCACTAAGATTAAGGCTAATACGTTCAAACAGAATAACTGCTAGCAGTTGCCCGTACATATTAGTGTGCAGACCGGCTAGCGGTCTGCCAAACTTAGAAGGAACCATATCACTACTTTCAATACAATAAATACACCAGTTACTTCGACTACGTTGCAACGATAAAGGCCTACCAATACTGATCAGTGCTTATTAGGTTAAGCATAGATAAGCTAGGTAGAAGAAGAAGCTACTTTCCGGTTAATACGTTTTATGTAGGCAAGGTAAAGGAAAGATTTTTGCGAAGTGCCCCTATAAGTTGTGTAGTTGTTTGTGGTAGTCAGTATAGAGAGCTTATAGATTGCGTTTTTGGTTTGCGGTAGTCTATAAGTGATGATGGCATCGCCAAACTACCTAATTTTTATCGGGTTATTTCGAAACTTAAATGTTAAGATCAACCGTTAAAATTCTTAACGTTAATCATCAAACAGCGAGTACCAATTTGCTAAGACCTTTAAAGTTGGTAAACAACCAAACCGCTACTGTAAATCGCAAATCGCAAACCACAAAGTTCTAATATCCTTTAGCAACCAATAACCTTGGCGGTAAATGACCAAACCAATACCCACCTATACTATACCTCCCATATTACTTTTTCCTTCAACCATAAAATTATTAACTATGCACACCATTAAATTTTCAAATGGCTACCAGAAACGTCTAAATCCACACTGCTACTGATCACATTAGAAAAAAAGCAATCAAAAACCGTGGATTTATATTCGTTAAACACTTTGGCAACGATTTATAGTAAATGAACATTGACGAAATTTTTACTACGGAATATGTTGGTAGGCCTGCCTGTAAATGTAAGCCTTTATCGTTGTAACGTAGTCGATTCGAATCACTGTGGTCGAAGTAACTGGTACTGCGTTGAAATTGGTTCTGGTTGAGTTGTAAGTTCTAAGTTTGGCAGACGGCTAGCCGGTCTGCACGCTAATTTGTATGGCCAAATGCTTTGGCCCGTGCCCCACTTTGAAGTGGGCACCTACTGCACTGCACTTGCAGTCAGTCCCACAAACTGTAGTCAATCTGCAGTCAGTACAGTCAACTAACTGTAAGTATAGTTGACTTGACTGTACTGCATTTGACTGCTATTCCAACAGAATACCTAATTAATTGCATCGGCTACTTTATCTTTGACGTGGACTATGACATATTGTTGGAATAGCAGTCAAATGCAGTACAGTCAAGTCAACTATACTTACAGTTAGTTGATTGTACTGACTGCAAATTGACTGCAGTTTGTGGGATTGACTGCAAGTCTAGTGCAGTAGGTGCCCACTCCAGGTTAGGGTACGGGCCAAAGCAGTTGGCCATACAAATTAACGTGCAGACCGGCTAGCCGTCTGCCAAACTAAGAACTTACAACTGATTAGAACCAATTTCAATGCAACACCAGTTACTTCGACCACAGTGATTCGAATCGACTACGTTACAACGATAAAGGCCTACCAACACTGATCAGTGCTTGTTAGGTTAAGCACAGATAAGTTAGGTAGAAGAAAAAGCTACTTTCCGGTTGTTACGCTTTGTTTCGGCAAGGTAAAGGAAGAGCAAGGTAAAGGAAGATTCTTACGAAGAGCCTCCTTTTGCTACGTCTACTGTTCACAGGTAGCAAAGAGGAAAACTTTTTAAACACGTCTGTTATTCAAAAGTACTTGAAAAGTAGCGACAGTATCGCTACTAAAAACACTAAGAATTCCCCACTAGAATAATCTTAGAAACGTTGAGATTAACTGCCTAAAAGTCTTAAAGATGACTAAATCGTCAAATTAGCAAACGGCCAAATCACTACTATTACGGGTACTACTAATACAAATTTCAAATCGTAAAAAAGACTAAGTCCTACAACTTTAACTACAAATACCAACTTTAATGACAAACAACCTTCGACTTACTTTTCTATATTGAATCTTTACTCTTCCACTTTTTAATCATTTATTTCACACTTTAATTGTTAAGATGGCTACCAAAAACACCAATATAAACATCTTAAAAAAACCCGTTAGAAGGAAAGCAATTAAAAACCTTAGGCCTACGTTTATTAAATATTTTAACAACGATATATAATACATAGACGCTGACAAAAACCCCGTAATTAAATACTTTACCAACATAATCGGCGCTTATATCTTTGATTCAAATACTACTGGAATCATTGAAAACCTGAAAGCTTTTAATAACTTTTAAAAATACTTTCAAAAATAGAATTTAAACATGTAAAAAATGACAAATAAATAGATCACGATCAAGTTAAAGACTGAGCTCGCAAACCGAAGCGTCGACTTCCCCGCGAAGGAACAGAAAAAGGGTAATCTGGCCAATGTATTATACGAATATGCTACAAACGAAAACCCTATATGGGTTTACAAAGGCAAAGGTAAAGGGATCGCTGGCGATATTATTCCTCAATGCCCTTAAACGTATTCCCAAAATCACGCCAAAACTTAAATGAATTCCTTCAACTCTTTTGCACAAAATTTTCAACGAACCAGTACTATTAACCGTAAAAAATCAATTAACCCACATCCCATAAATCCCCAAATTTACCGGTTCATTAAGGAAAAACCTCGACTGACCCTTTAACGCCAAAGGGAGTATTACTAAGTCCCCCACGACGAAAACTTGTAAATTCCCTTTCCGTGGACCTCTTAATACATCTAATTTTCATAGGAAAATCAAGTAAAAAACGGCTCTACACGCAAGCTTACTATAGGCACGACCACTGGATTTTTTACTCTAAACTCAGTCAAAGGTAACTATCCTACCCATTAATACTAACACCTTCCCTAACACTGGTCGAAAAATCTAAAGGGTCCTTACGACTAATGCATTACTTCCCCCCCTCGAAATATTTCTATAATGGATACGGACTACGTCGTAATTACCACGTTCGTTAAGATTTGAAGAGGGAATAAAAAGTATAACAGTAAGCCGTATAGCCTCTTTAACATCAAGTTACGCTCGTTTTTTACCATTTACTGCAAGATAAGTCTTAAATTACCAGGCTTTTACTCGTGATTTCCCAATTTCCTTACCGGCTAAGCCGAAAACTACTACCTTTGGTACTTAACGAATTATTCTTTTTTCCGAGAAATCTATAATAGTCTCAAAGATCACTTCGAATACAATGTTAACCTCGTCCAATACTATACAGATTAGAATATCATTAAGTGGTTTTATATATTGGATTACAAGAAAGAGTCAGAAAGTAAAATAGGTCCTCTGAATTGAATGTTCAATAGGCAGATGATTTACCAGTAAGTAATGGGAAACGTGGAAGTTAACAATGGCACACTACGTTAATAGGTTTGCTAAGCTATCACGGGGAATATAAGGTTCGAATACATGTTATAATACCCTAACGCCACTTATAAAGGGGTTTTTAACTAGTTACGATCCTTATTTAAGACTGTAATAACACGGATTTTGAATTCGACTAGTATATACCGCTAAACTTTAAAATTTAACAACGATAGAAAAAAACACTTCCACGCGTACCATATTAACCGTAAATACGGTATGCCCAATTCATACGGTTTATATACAGTTTAGACCTACAACTATGGCGAATACTATACGGAAGAAAAAAATTATTTAAATGAATCAATTAAGTTTTCGTTAACTACTCAAAAAAAATTTATTTATGGTAAATAAATATATTAATTTACGCATTATACGGTTACCAAATATAAAGATAAACATGTGAAATATTATTTACAGTTTCCCTTTACTCTTAGCTAGAAATACGTTAAATACCTTAAAAGAAGTAAAGGTATAAAGGTCAAAGGGAAAAAAAACTTAAAATTATTGGTTAATACGAAAATACCAGCACTGGTTTGAAAGTAAGGCAATAATTCGTCAACTACGTTTTCTTACACCATCTAATAAGTAAAGACCCTTATCGTTGATATAACAATTAATGCGGATATTACCATATATCACTATAGTTTAGTAAGCGGCCACGCTACGGAGTACACCTTTGTAGAGTACATAGTAACGTACTACTCTATAATGTGCATTCCTGCAGAGTGTATAATAACGTATCACTACCTAGAAGTAGTATCTGTAAAGTATATAATAGTGTGCCACTGCTTAGAAATGGTATTTAAAGAGTGCACAATAAAGTACCACTACCTAAAAGAGAGATTAACAAAGTATATGGTAAAGTATTACTGCCTAAGTAAGAGATTATAACCTCTTACCTATATCGTGTACTCTCCGAATAACTCTTTTAATTTTAATATCTTATCTTTACTACTACAATAATAACATTTTAATTATTGTTTTCTAATGTTAAAGAATTAGAAATCTTACCGATATTAATTAGTAGTAGATTAGGTCGATTATAGACAGCTTAGGAAATAAGAGACAAACCTATATTAAATACCTATAATGGGATATTATAACGGTCCTAAATGTTTGTGCTTCAATACTACGACTTACAAAAATTATATAGGGTTATATAATTACACGGGAACGCTTTTGAAACCCGAAGCGTAGTGAAATTGTAAGATTTGAAGTGATTTTAAAAAGAATAACTTTAATATAATATTATTACCGAATTAGTGCCGTATTTACTAAAATCCCTGTTACTTCATCCGTCAACTCGCTTTAACGCTTTAAACTTACCTATGTACTTTTTGAAAAACGTCCTATTACGTATCAGAATACGTAAGCCAAAACCACTAATTTTCAAAACTCTTCATTAAGACCCGTCCAATCTAAATACAGTATCCAAACCGCTTACAAGACCCAAAATTGGCTAAAAAGAAATATCTACACCGCTTACAAAACCCAAAATTATCCAAGACACAGTACTCAAACCGCTCGTAAATTAAAAAAACAGTTACAACACGATATTCGACTCACCTACCAAACACGAATCGAGTCTTATACACCACCCCTAATTATATACACACACCTTCCTATATCTCTTTTTCCTCTTTCCATTATTTAAGTTTATTACTAACGACGTTGAAGTTTACTAGCTGATTAGCTAGTGTAACGTTTGTAAAGAGGTAGAAAAATTAATTTAAAACGTCTACTGAGTTTGTGATCACACCTTATTTACACCTTATTTTGGTTTTAATTATACTGATAAGCTTTAAATGACTTACTTTAATCTCTTCTTTATATCTCATTTACTTTATATTTACGTATTGGTATGTTTTTTCATTATTTAGACTAACACCTTAAGTATTATATTCCGAACGCACCGGAATCCTGTTCATCACGTAAAATCAACATTTACACAGCTCCAGTATTTGAGGTACAAGTACAAACTGGATTTACGACCGCTTTAACATACTTTAAACTTTTACAACTATGGTTTTACTAGTAATTAACCTGATAAAAACCAACAAATACATAGATTATTTATTTACTAACACATTGTTTTATAAGAGTATTCTGAAGTATTAAGACCTTAACCTATAGAATGATAAAATCGAAATATTGATGGAGAATTTAGATCTTTTCATAGCAACTTCATACGTTAATGGATTAATTTTTGATTACTGTAGCGGCGATATTAAAGGAAGCGACTCATTAATGATTTCAGGAGGACCTGGTCAAACTGGGCGCCAGGTATGTGGCATACAATCGATAGTATAATTTCTAATATATTACGAAAAAAATTACGGGATGAAGGTATTAATACGACCTGTGACAGTAATATCCGTATTATAAAAGACTTGTTAATAAAGGGTTAACTTATTTAAAAGTTAAAATAAACCTGAGGTAAAGTAATAAAAGTGAAATTTATAAAAGAATGCTAAAAAAAAAAAAAAAGCTTAGGATCGCCTTTTTAAAATAACAAATAAGGAACGAGAAAAAAAACTCTGTAAACATAGGGAACGAAACTCTTAATAAGGCTAAACTTACGCCGCAAAATGAAAACGAAGTTGGAGAAATCGACGGAAAAGGAGAAAAGGCTACAAAGATCATCTACAACGCGAGTTAAACACGAACGCTTCCCGAAACGTATTTTTAAACAAAGATAAAAACAAAACCACACCTCGGATACCGTTGATAACAAACTCGTCTATAATAAAAGCGGTCCTAATGAAAAAAAACCGTCCGCCCAAAGATAATATAAACGGCGTAGAACGATAATACGTATCTCATGAAATAATACCCGTCAATTACAACCCTTACTGTAACCCCCCACCATATCGCTTCTAAACTAATAGAATAGATCCGATAAAATTTACCAACTTTGTCAAACGATAGGATAAGAATAGAAACTAAAACAAAAATAATACGACATATCTAATAACAAAATACGTATAATGTTAAATACGTGTAGAATACTAAATATCGAGCTGTTGTAATTCTACGTTATCCTACACGGTGGACTATTTCTATAATCTAAAAAGTAATATATATATTATATTACATAGGTAGACATATTCGCAAAGTGTTATAACCGCCTGAAATCGTATTTCGATAGAGAAATTCACCACAAAATTTACGATGAAGACTAAATTGATACTACCTGGAAATCCGTAAAAAACATTCAACGTAAAAACTTTAATAAAAGCTTACAAAAAGTACTTACCGCCTTATTAGCGAAATTTCGGAAATACCAAACAACCTTTGAACAGAAATACAAAAATAACATGCTGTTTATCTAGGTAATAACAAAAGTATAGCACGGAAATACAAAATTCGACCTTATACTATTTAAAACGAAAGAATCTTTAAAGACTTTTTTTTATAAAACTTGAAATATCATTTAAAACCTTTATACACCTATAAACGAACTTCTATTTAATATTGGTAGCTGATAAAACTAAGAGCGAAGGTTAGATTACCAAAATGGACTACATCAAAACTATTTACCACGTTTTGTACTGAAAGTTTGAAGTGTATTTAAGGCAAAATAAAGACCTAAAAACAGCTACGAGAAAGAGAAATATTAGTGGAAAAGCTCCGGATACCGAGGGTAAAACAACTATTATGGACGACGAACTTATAGCTAAAAGCGAAATTTACCACGCTTAAAGCAACATCCACAAAAAAATATACAGAATTTTCCGGGTTTCTAAAAACATAATATTATATGCAGTAAAATAGGCTATTAGTTTACTTACCACTTAATATACGAGCAAATTGGAATTAAACATTCGTTTTAGGTTGATTACCTACCTAAAGATTAATTATGAGCTAATATTATAGCATATGTAGCCTAATACGAAAGCATAAAAGATGAGCTTAACGTTTACTCTTATAAATACACCTCCGGGGAGGAAAACTTTAAAGATAATAATATTTACCTTATATTGTAAGATGATGAAGCCTCATAGCGAATTTTTGTAAGTTTATAGTATGCCTTTTGCCTGTATAACACAAGCCTAGAACGAAAATAACGTGTTAAAAGCCTATATGGCGTTGTATTTTACACTTTTAAATAGGTACTGAAACCGATTTTAGGGTATTATATCTGACACTAGTGCGAATGAAATCTTAACCGCCGGAAAGTAATAATTCGACCGAATAAGGGAATATAGAAAAGTGACATTCGGCAAAAGCAAAGCGTCGTTACTTAGCACAGTCATTGGAAACACGCAATTCGAACCGGTTACATTTTACGTAATAAACTTTGAAACATCATTTCTTTTATCATTAATTAATGTAAATAAGCTCGTAATCAAGGTTCAAAATACAATGAATTAACTTATTTGCGTTTCGTAAAATGTATTCATACTGTTTCGGCTTAAATTTGGACACTTATAGTTTTCCCCCGAAATATGTATAATTAATGCCGTTTCTCTAATATGACCGGAATTACGAACACTGTATCGTCGATTCGGATACCAAGTTACAAAATGCCTTTTACGGCTGTTTTACGCTGTGGGCTACAGAAACATAAGAAAAGAAACGTTTAAAAATATAGAGAAATTTTGCCACAAGTGCCAGATATACTTACAAGCCTCATAGGGGTTCAAATTTCGCCTTTAAAACGATGTAAACTTTAATTACAAGGTTATTATATATATAGTATACGTTAACAACTAACTATTATTATATACTGTTGATGTAATAATATCATTTTAAGTTATTGAATTTACGCGAAGAGTTTTTGTTACGGATTGTTAAAATAATTTAATATATTGTTAGTTAAATGACTACTTAAGATATTCGGATTAGATTACCTACGAGGTAGGCATAACCTTCTACTCAACTAAAAGGCGTACTAAGAAAAGGATCGCTGGTAATAGGTATAAATAAATATTGGTAAAAGTACTATAAGGTATTTAAAGATATAAACGATATTATAAACCGTTTAATAAAGCGTATATAGTATTATCCAAAAAAAAAACTGAAGAGTACCAGTTTTAAAGAGTCTATTTTATAAATAGCGGGTAACGCCGTTAACAATATTTGCGTCCCAAGTGGACTAATACCGACGCTACTTGTTTTTTGTATTTACTTAAAGGTTTACATAATTTTATATAATTAGTAACCATATTATAAAGAATGAGTATTATAGAGAAAGTTATGGCAGTATTTCGTTTTTTATAGGCTAAAAATATTTCGAAAAAGTTAGCTACCAAAAATGGTCTACGTAAAACCAGAGTTTTGGACTTATTATTATAGTTTAAAGTCTTAAATTGGAAAACTCAAGGCAGATAAATTAGCCCTTTGAAAATTAACGGGATTGGAGGTTACGATAGATTTGTAGACTTATCAAATGGTTTAAATTCGTTTCGTTAAATAATAGTACGGGAGTATAAAAAAAGAAGGGTTAAAAAAGAGCAATCCTCAACCATAATCTAACTAATATCACCAATAAAGATACTTTTACGATAACAGATCCAAGTTAATCCTAAATCCCATACACCCCCTGAAGACTACTTTTAAACTTTTAACATTATACGAAACCGGCCCATTTATACCAACGATACTAACACTCCGCCAACAAAGACGCCCGCTTGGATTAAAGAATATAAAACACCCTAAAACCTTTATTATTTAAAAGAAAATGGTAGACCAAGAGCTTAGCTTGAAGCTCCACCGCAAGGGCATTATTACCGCCCTAGGTACCCCGTTCGAATTATACACCCGGACAGAAATCTTTGCTTTAATAGAAAAAGTCTTTTTCGTTTTAAAAGGTTCGAATCAATGATTTACGACGCCTATAGGATTTTTCCCACACGCCTTGTATACGAAGTAAAATACAAAACCTGAAAACTATATAAAAAGAGTTATTTTATTATAAATTGGTATAATAACGACGGTAAAAAGAATATTTTAGATTGGTCTCCTATATTACAACGGGTAAACCACCATTGATGTTTTACGTTTACCGCCTCCATAAATACCCCTTATAACTTTTATATTAAATTTTGTCATGCTATATAGGCTTGTATGAAATCTTAGAAGTGGTGTAAACGGTGTATTTACGCCTATATACGTACGGATTTGGGAAAATACCATTTACCAAAAACTATCTTACGTATTACGAAACCACTTTACAACTTCACTAAGGTTAGTATATATTGATATAAAATATATTAAATATATTATAAAAAACGGCTGGAAACATCTAATTCAACTTTCTACCCGTGCCTATCAGTTTCAATAATACGTTTTAAAGGTTTTGTATAAATGAGAATATAGACAGATGACACGTTAACGTTATATAACGCGTTCTTTTTTGTATTTAAAGAGAGGAATATTTTCGAAGCCAGCCTAAAGGTAAAACCCAAGACGTACCTAACGAAAGACTATATAATCGATTTTGACGGCGAAATCATTACTTTCCGGAACTGTGTTCTAGGCCTTGCATAAAAAAGGTAATCGGATCAAGTTACCCTTTTCGCCTTGGATAACTCAAAACAGGTCGACGAATATAGATGTCAGTGCATATGTAGCGTTTGGGCTGTATGAATTGTATAACCGAAAGCGACGTTTAACTTTTCAGTCGGCGTGTAATACTAAACCAACCCTTCGAAAGATATATAATAAATGTTTAGTAAACGTTGTACGAGGTAAATACATAATTAAAAGAGCGGTTTACAATTTGTACCGTTTAACATACGTATTATAAAGATTTTTAATTTGATTAACGGTTTTTTTTTACAAATAATACCGATTATAGCTCGTAAATAAGATTTGTTCTTATTTTTGATAACGAAATACCAGCCCGGAACGGAGTTATAATTCGTGAGAATATTATCTATTAGAACTTGACTAAGTATAAATAGGTTATGTAAAGCGTTTTAAATATTGATAGTATGGTTGGAAGCTTTCATTTGAGAATTAATATAACAATAATGATCCTAATAATTGTTTCAAACTTTGGTTTAAAACCATTAATTTTGGTTATTTATACTGAGGTTTTTTCGCTTTACGAATACCTGGTTAAACATGGTACTACAAACGAAAAATACCTTATAATTGATATTATGGCCTTACGCGAATCGTATAAACGCCGCGAAATTAAGTAAATAAAATGAATATATCGAAAGCTATACCCTATAAATGTAATAACTAAGAGCGCCCCGAATGGAGTATTAAAAGAGTTTGTATTAACGAGCACTTCTTTTATTATTGTTATTGAAAAGGGTTTACGGCCCTATCTGGGTTAAACTTTCTACAGTTAATATTTGATATTTCTGTTGGAACAGTATTACATGCAATGCAGTAGGTCAACTTTACTGTAAGTAAAGTTGACTGCACTGCAAGTTGAATATATTTCTTTTTGCGAACTTACCGCACTGGGTGTAAGTTGAGTGCAGTACGCTCTACTTTAGTCTAGGGTACGGGCCAAGCAATTGACTATACAAATTAAAGTGTAGACCAGCTAGCGGTTTGCCAAACCTAGAACAATACATCTACCATTTGACTACTACAATACTACTGTTACTTCGACTAATCAAATCGACAAATTTGAAACGTCCAAGGCCTACCAACACTGATTAGTACTTGCCTGCTAGGTTAAACACAAATAAGCTAAGTAGAAGAAGAAACTATTTTCCGGTTACGCTTTAAGTCAAACGACCGCTAGAATAGAGGAAAGATTCTTGCAAAGGGCATCTATTAGTACTGCGATAGTCTTTCAACAGCAGGAAAACAAAAAAGACTTTTGGGTTGCGTTAGTCTTCCAAAGGCAATTTTAAAGTAAGCGACGGTATCGCTATCGAAAACACTAAGAAATCTTTATTAATTCTTTTTAAAGACGTTAATATTAATTGTTAAAAGTTTTAAAGTACGGAAAGTTGGAAAACAGCTAAGTCAATACTACTACGGATGCTACTACTGCAAAAAAAACTAAGTTCCACGGCTTATAACAAATAACTTTCGCCCTCTATGACCACCCTTCGCCTTTAACCTACACTAACAACAACCTCTGACCTCACCCTCTACACCAGACTTTTGCCCCTACTTTACTCTTTTTACTCCCTACGTCAATTCAATCGTTAAGTTCGTTTTTTTAGCGAAAACACCAAGTTATGCAGAAAAAGCTACGTCATGCGACTCTATGCCGAATCGTCAAGTTACCACGCGACTTTACGCTAAAACACCAAGCCCCTACCCCCAAGGTTACCAAGCCTTTCGCCTTACACGCCTATCAAGATATCTACCTCCAACGCTCACTTTGAGGCTATCACTAACCTTGTTAGGAAAAAGGAAATTAAAGCTCTTGGAACTATTTTTACCAAGTTTTACGACGAATAACTCTGGACCATGGACGTTAACAAAAACTCTGATAAAGTTCACCTAACCAACTACGTTAGCTAGTATATCCTCGAGTCTGACGCCGGAAAAGAATTTAGCCGCAGTGCCCGCGCTTTTCAAGACTTTCGCGAGTTCTTTAACTACTAAACTCCTAATATGTAAAAGATAATCCAGCGTACAGTTAAGGTCAAGCTGAAAAAGGAGGTTACACGTTGTAGTATCTATATTCCTGATAAAACACCAATGAGACTAGCAAAAACCTTTTTTAAATTGGCCTAACAGGAAGACTAACTTTATGATTCTAATCCTTAAAACCTTTAGGGAAAAAGGAAAGGTATTAAGGGATCCTAACACTTACATATACGTTTTAAAGGACCACTAACCTATCTTTAGCTAAGTCAAGCCTATTTATACGCTGGCGATAAGGAACCTGTTAACCTATTCGATAGTTTAGTACCACTACGTAATAGTATGGAGTATACTCTTAGCGGTGGTAAGGCACGTGAAGCAGCGGCTGCCAACGCAGCCAAAGGTATTAACGTTAACACTTTACACCAGTTCATTAAGTAAGATCGTCAGGCCTTCCAGAACCTTTAAGTACCTATCGCTCCTTAGCAATTTAATCGCTAAGACCCTTAAAAACCTTCTCCATTTAAATTTGCCTACAAGTGTAAACCTACCGCAGATACTACTATAGGATTCTACCCTTCAGGCCAGAGAATTAGTAATTACCCTTAACACCGTGTTTCGAAAGCTTTGGGGTTTGAACAACCAGGAAATACGATTTAAGACTGGGATAAATATCGCTACCTTCCTTCAAAATATATTAAAATGGCTAACATCAATTAAAAACTTAGAACAGACTTCGCTAAGATTTTTGATGACATAAAAAAGTATAACGGAAAGTCTTACAACCTTTTCAACACTAAATTAATTTTCTTTCTCAATATTTTAAAGTAAATAGAGATCATATCCTTTGTTTTTTACTCACTATTCCTAGTAATTCTTATTAATTACGCTAAAAACAACTACTTAACCTTCCTAACAAACGCCACCACGTTTCGCAAGGTTTACGATAATATAAAAGACCATTTCTAATACGACGTCTACCTTGCGTAATACCATACGAATTGGGTTACCACAAGGTAAATTAAAATAATAATAAAGAAGAAAAAGGAGAAATTACCAATAGATATTTTTAATTAAATGCTTAACAAGTTGATTATATGTTAGAAAGCAATAGGTAAGGCCTACGTTGGTGAAGCTATACTTTGTAAGCAGGTAAGAGCAGCAGTTACGGGTGTTAACGAGTTTGAATACACTTTACAACGTCTAGATGCCACATGTGAAAGCTTTTTCAGTTAGTTGTTTTCTTCGTTTGCTACTGTAATAACACGTATACCAAATTCGCTCGATATATATTCCCAAGCCGGCAACTTCCTTTACGTTTATAAGGAAGAACTTACAGTAATTCATTACGTAGACCGTAAATATGGGCGCTTATAACGCCTAAGATTTAGCCCATCAACGTCGACCACAGATTAAAGACAGTACCTATGCTAACGCTAATAAGATTTAGGCGGACCTATTAACCGCAAGCACTATCGTCGAAATAGTGGCAAGAGATGTTGGATTTGTGGTAAGGATAGCTATTAATCAACTCGGTACCCCCCCACTGAATGTAACAATGTGAAAGTAACGTACTATGTTTAATATCATATTACTTCAGAATAAAATTACTTGGATTAAGTCGCAAACACTAAAGGCGATAAGCTAAGTAACGCCGTTAACGTTCCTAAACAGATTAAGTGATACGAATATATTATTTTTAGTATGGCGATATAATAACTAGCCGATCATACTTTTTTATACTATTTAATTTGTAAAGACCCTTACATTTACTCTAAATATACGTTTAATCCCTTCTATACCTTTAAATTTCGTAATCGTTACGCTGATTACACGTTTTAAAGTATTATCCCAAATACTAAGGCGGTAAGGTACTTAATAGGAGATTATTCGCAATACGTGGTACTATGGAGGAAAAGTACTACACTCACTGAAATTAATCATCACGATGCTGGCAAGGCTAAAATTAACTTTAATACGGGCGAATAATTATCATTACTAAGGACAACGGTAATTTAAACCGTTATGAAACAATTACATTTCATATCCTTAAGTCCCCTATCTATTTTTAATTTGTTTAGAGAATATAAAAACTTTCGTCATTAACGTTAATGCTAACGTAAACGAGCTAATTAAAAATAGCTAAAGGTTTTTACTCGCCTTTAAATGGGGGTACTTATAATTTTTATTTTTAAGGTCTGAAAACAGTGGTATTAAACTTAACGGAGTCGTAAATAGGTTAACTATACTGGCGGTTTAACTACCCAGCTATTAATAGGCTATATAAAGTGCTAAAATTCGCAAGGTATGACGATATGAAATAATCTACCCTTAAATCTATTAAAAGGCTATGCTACCACTATTAAACGTATACCTAAGCTCCCCCAGAAATTTAAGTTTATATTAAAAAACGATAAAGACTTTAACTTCGAGATATTTGTTACTGTATTTTAATTAAATAACAGGCCTATTCTTTATGTTATTAACTCCGCAACTTTTTTTCATGTGACTAAGTTTTTAAAGTCCCTTTCGGTAAAGGATACATGAGAAGTATTGAGGATATTGTAAATTAACACATACCTAGATCTACCCAACGTCGTCGTCCACAATACTAATATTAACTTTACGGCAGTAAATTTTTAAAAAGATGCCAAGATGATGGGTTTTTAATATAAATAGGTACCTGTAAAAGTCTACTAAAACATTGGAAAGATTGAAAAAAGAAAACACGCCTTACTTCACCAAACATATAATATCCTTACGTTGGAAATTGAAAGTTTTACAAATCCGGAGTTACGCCTAAAGATAACAGTAAAAGGCCTCAACAAAACCGTGGGCTCTAACGGCTTAGTATTAACATTCCTAATTTTTAAAGTGTACCAACGCCTAATGAGTGAATCTCCGCCATCAGCAAGTTCTTAAAAACGTGTTACAGCCTATAAAAAAGCTTTAAAGGAATTACGAAGAGAATCAGCACGCCGCCAGATTAATAACATCTTTAATACCAAAATACGATCCTTTAACGATCGACGTATTCACTTTGCCGCTATAAAGTGAATTCCTTGTATGGCGGAAGCCAGGTAAATAGAAAAACCATATAAGATATTAAATATTATAAACTTCAAAGTAGTTGTTAAAACTATTAAGGGCCTTATATCTTTTCGAATCGTCTAGGTAAAACCCTATATTAAGGGTACTAAAGATAAAGACTCTTAAGCCTCCTAAGCCAAGCGACCAAGCTAATACGAACCTCTTTTACTTATTATTGATGAGCCGATGGAACGCCGCCGGCGCGAGCAACCACCAAAAAAGAAAAAAAACCTTTAAAAAAAGGAATGCATACCAGGTCGCATCTATAATACTACTCGGGTAAGTAGGAAAGAAAAGGATAACGAAAATTCGGCAATAAAACTTAAGGTATAAGGGATTATTAAGACTTTCGACAGACCTTTTGAGAAAAGCGATAAGGTCGAGATTGACGGCCTACTAACTCTAGGTATTATACAATTTGTGTCGAAAACCGACTTGAACCTTTAAAACCCGAACGTCATAATCTTCAAGTCAAGGATTATTTACGAGATCAAGTGTAAAACCACGAGGAGGTCGTACGAAAAGTTATTATTAATTGCTTAGAAATACGGCGATAAAAGTAAGGACTGGATTCTTATATAATTGCCAACGATTTAAAAGATTAATTAACGCTTAGTAATTACCTTAATAATAAGTTTGATGGAAAAAAAAAAAAGTAAATTTATATTTCATGGGAGTAATATTACGTAAGTCTATACATAGTCATCAACGCATTTATAAAAGATTGAATTAATAAAATTAACGTAAAAGCTACATGTTATTTACCCTTTAGGAACGGTAATACATTATGTTAAACTGTTATATAGGTTAGCCAAAGTACATGTTTACTAATTTTTAACCTACCAGTCGCACTTCAAATCCAGTTTAACGATAAAGTCGTTAATATACGATTCGTATTTGTTAGTAACGTAAAAAAAGGACTTCGGCATAGTATGCATACAAATTAACGATACCTTTTTTATTGGAACAGCTGGTTTTATAATATTCAAACAAAAAGCGATTGAAAACTACAAATTCTGTAATTTCAAGTCGGTAACAACGTTAACGGAAAATAACCAATTTAACTTTAATGGATAGTTAATCCGAATGCTTAGTGTAATGATCATACTAAATACCTGTAAGTAAATAGAAGGTGTTGGGGGGTTTATGTTAGCAGTAAGGTAGCAAAGGTGCAATATCAAGAAGATGTTTATTCGTGCTGTAGAATAATCACTAGCCGATGGGCTATTTAGGTTTGTAGACTGAATACTTAGATTGACAACTGAAGAGCTATGAAGTAAATACTATCTATGTGGTGATGGCCGTGTCCTTATATTCTATGGCCTTCATACCATCTTCAGTATTGAACCGCTAAAGTCGTTGGTAGCTTCCTGCGGTCCTATATAGTATCGACTAGACCGCTCTTCAGTCCTTGCGGTCCCAACCCTAACCCTGGGTCCTTACATAAGAGATATCCCTGCTTAATGTGTTGGAAATCAAGCTTCTGATGATGAAACTGGCCGCTGGCCTATTCTATGGTCTGCAGTTGGTCCTTGGGTTATAACACTTAGTATTAATACCGGTATAAGCTTTCGTTAAAACAGCTAAGGAACAGTTTTTACTATAATCGACAAAACTAATAAGGCCGGGGCTTAACAGTACTTAAAAAAACGTATATTGGGTAGCTATATTATCACCTTATGTTAATCGAAAGCCTTTTACAACTTATCCATTATAATACAAATACAAATACCAACAGATAAAGACCTTAATAGACTTAATAAAAGGCTGGAGTAGCAAATACGAAACCAAAACCGAGGAATTAATATAATACTAATCGACCATTTAAAAGCTAGGTTGATAATATTTACGGATGGGTTCTTTACAAATAACACCGACTTATCTTTACGGATCGGCTTTTTAATAACCCTTGTTAAAGAAGATAGGCGAAAAGATTAGTTTATAATTATTGGTAATATAATTTACTCATCCTCCGTTAATTGTAAAAGGATTATACGAAGCATATTGGTATCGAAAGTCTATAGCATAATAGCGGGCTTTAATATAGGTATAGCACTATGAAAACCCTTTAATATTATTATCAGACAGTTGCGAGTTTTTCCTATCCCGATGGTTATTTGTACCGACTTAAATTTTTTTTTTAAATACCTTTTAAAACTCGAGACTACTAGTAAAAAACGCCTCATAATTAACGTAATAGCACTCCGCAAAGCCTACAAATGGAGGGAAATTGAGGAGTTCCTATGGATCGATAGTAAAGACAGCCCTACTAATACTATAACGAAAGCATCGCTAAACAAAGCTCTGAAAAGGTTTATAAATAGCAATAAGCTAATTGAACGTATCGAAGACTACGTAAATAAGCCGTCCGAAAAGCCTAAGTTACGTGACAACGGACAGGGATGTACTATCAGATTGGAAGACTGCTAGGGGATTGATAATAGTAATCTGTTTAAGTGACATAGTTGAAGTTGCGAAAGGCTATGGCGAAAGAACTTTTTTTACAAGTTAATAAACTCGGACTTCGGAGCGACGGAGTAATTAAGGCCAAATGAGGTTAAATTTGCATGTAATTGAGTGTAATTCACTATAAAATTCAATTGGAATTGACCGGAGTCTAGCTAGTTAACAAAGAGGTAATTTAATAGCAACTGGAAAAGATTGGTTAACCACACTGGCATACGTGCGTACCAACTAAAAAGCTGCTAGTATTATAACAGTATTATATGCAATGCAGAAGGTTAAATTTACTGTAAATAAAGTTAAGTGCACTGCAAGTTAAGTGTATTACTTTGTACGGACTTACCGCATTAGGTGTAAGTCGAATGCAGTATGCTGCACTTCACTCTAGGGCACGTGCCAAGCAATTGACCAAACAAATTATAGTGCAGACCGGCTAGCGGTCTGCTAAACCTAGAACAATATATCCACCATCTAACTACTTAAATACTACTGTTACTTCAACCAATTGAATCGAAAGCTTTGCAACGTCTAAGGCCTACCAACAATTTCCCTTTTAATTTTGTACTTTTATACCGCTTCTACCTTTTTCGCGGTTCGAATCCGCAATTCATACCGCTTTTTACATTTTATTGAGATATTAATTTCTTCTTTATACCGCTTTTAAGAACTTTTCTATGTTTTTATTTACCATTTGCACCGCTTTTATAAGGTTTTTGTTTGAATTTACCATTAGCATCGTTTCTAATCTATTATTACACTTTGCTTTTAATATTTTGATCCTTTAATAATTATTATTACACCTTACCTTTTACATTTGTCATTTACGTTACGATTCGTTTTTAAAAAAGTAATTGTGTTACCATACAGCATACTGAACTATAATCGGACGCGCCGGCCCGGCAAAAAAAATTAGCTATTCGCTGTTAAAAGGAAAAGAAGAGGGCGACGTCAAATCCCCGTTATCCTCCTTCTCGCCGCGCTCTCCTATTATGTTAACGCCACCGCTATTACCGTCATTAATGCTATCATTGGCGGTACCGGAGGGATAGCCCCGCACCTTAGGCTGTATAACCTTAGGCAAAGGCGCGGAGGGAGTTTTACCTTCCTTATAGCGACGCGAAATAACGTTATCGAGCTCACCTATGTAGTATATATTTAGGCTCCGCTTTTATGAGGTAATAACGGTTGCCGACTTTTCGATTCGCTGGTTAATGCCTATTACTAATTATTATCGGTTTTTTTTGTTTATTTACGAAAGTAGTTGTTTTTAGAAGGGCTTTAGACGACATGTTTTTAAGAGTGGGAAAATTGGATTCGCGATTGGAATTACAGCTTCAAAATAGACTTATTATAGAGAAGTCGAACACATAATACGGCTTCGGCTTACGGCTTTAGGATTTTCGAAAGAGGGGCTTATCCGTTACGCATTTTCTCGTAACAGTAATAAAGGGCTAACCGACCTTCTCTTTGACAATGATCGCTAATAAATCTACCCGTGGTCGTAGACTCGATATACGTCACGTAAGATGTATCCATTAATGGTTCGGGGTTACGGACCTGGGTGCGCCATTCTAATGCCTTACGCGTTGGAAAATCCTCGCGACATACCCTAGCGATACATAGCTTGAAGCAGTAAAAGAGACCCGCCTTGTCCACCTCATTTATACGGATACTAATACGACAAAACATGTAAAGAGAATTAACGATACGGATCATATTACAACTTCGCTAAATTACGTTTACGACGTCGGAGCGGGGTAATCCTTATGGGTAATAGAGTCTTTATTTATAGGGAAAGGGTAAGTTTTATAACCTTAAAAGCACCCTATTCCTCCCTTTAAGGGTTAAGAGGAACGTAGGAAGGGGTAAAAAAAGGATAAGACGTAACGGATTCGGCGACGACTACGGTGGAAAACGGGGCGAAGATAAAGGCAGGAAATAATAATAGCATGCCAAAGGAGGCGAGGCTAATAGTAGTAACGGTAACAACATCAGCGGCGCGGCGGGTTACATCGGCAACCGCCTGTTTACGTTTACACTTACGCGTCAAAAGGCGCCTAAAATATCTATTTTTACGCGATATCTATTTATGGGCTAGGTTAATATATGGAATTTGGTCAAATGACTTACCTATCAAAACAATTTAAAATAGGTAATTAAAATGATAGATTAAGTTTATATATGCTAATTAACTAGTTACACCTTATATTAGCCATAGAAACGCGTCGTTAAAGGGGAAAAGGGTTTTACTTAAACCGACAGCGATATTTTTTTAACCTTAAAATACATAATACCGTAATTACTATTACGTAATTATACCCCTATAACACCTACGCAATTACCTCTAAAAAGGAATAACAATAAACGTTATGAACAACCATATCGCTACCGCTTTTTTAAACTAACTAGACTTTTATTATGACTATTACCGCGGCCAAAAACTACTAATTTAAACCTTTATAATTCTTACCATAATTATACTGTTATTACTAAACTTCGGATATAGACTACGCTATAAACTCTACTGTTATTACAAAAAAAAAAAAACGAATACGGGTTGTAATAGGGGGAAAAAGATGACATGTATGGATATTACTATATATCCCGAGAGTAAATAATCGGTTACTATACTGATTACACCTTTATAAAGTGCACAGTAACGTACTACTTTACAAGTTATGTTTCAGCAAAGTGTATGATAACGTGCTACTACCTAAAAGTGACATTTGCAAAGTGTATGATAAAGTGCAACTACCTAGAAGAGAGATTAGCATAGTGCATGGTGAAGTGCCACTGCCTGAGCAAGAGGTTATAACCTCTCACCTGTGGCGTGCATTCTCCGAATACCTTTTCTCTTTTGATATATTATCTTACTACTTCAATACCAATCTTTTGATTACATTTCTGTTACTATAACGTATTAAAGACATTACCAATAGCCGTTAAATACAATCACCTTCGCTCCCATATGTTCCTTCGCATCTAGAACAGGTTTATTACAATGAACGTGAACTGTAATGATTATATAGTTACTTTGGTAAAATACTGTGAATTCGTTAACAAATTAAAGTCTTTCGACGTAAAACGTCGTTATAGTACATAGCTGTCGAATCCTACATAGGTATCACGACCGGATAAATATATAATTATAATGGGGGTCTACACCGTTTAAATATCTTCGTCAAAAGGCCGCGATAATCGCGATTAACTACTGTAACAATTTTTTTCAACTTGGGCCCAAAACCATGAACTCTAGGCAACAAAGATAACAATGGAAAAACGTTAGGTTAAGCAAACTACTGGGTATTAACTACATTATAACTCTTCAAACTACTTTCAACAGAGTTGTAAACTTCGTTCGACTTTTCATCAAACGAAAATATATACGATTTGAATCAAAAAGGTTGATGTAAGTATTCTTTTATCGGCGACAGGGGAAGCCTAACTTTTAAACATAATCTTGTTTGAGAGTTATATAGCCTTATCGGTGTAATTATGAAATCGAATGAAAACGAATTGAATTTGATTAAAATACGTATAAACGAAAATCAATTCCTTATCTCTTTATCTTTTAATAACACTTACTTTATAAATATACAGCTCAATTCTAATTCTAATTCTAATCATATTATAAATGAATCTTAGGTATTACGGTTAGAGTTAAAATAGATTTGGCTACTATACCTTTCAAATTTGAGTATAATATAAGGTTGATGGTGGAGCATATATATTACTTATATAGTGAAATTTCGCATGGATATAAATCAAGAGTCTAATCTAAGGTTAATATATATTATTCTCGGAATGATATAGGACGTAATTTTTGTTTCGTTATGAATACGATATTAATGATTAATTTCAAACGATATCGCAAATCATTTAGTAATGGAAAATTAAAAAAGTGAATAATCCATACGATAATATTAAGCTCCATGTGTAAGGATAATAGGGTTATTATAAATTTTTTTATTAGTTTAGCGACCCCGATTTAATATGCGGCATGAAGTATTACAAATGAAATATAATAGGTTTTAATTATAAACCTTCACTAAATAACGCTGATTTTACAATCGAAGATGCTAAGGGTTGTAAATTAAGAAAACAATTGGTCCCGTTTTCTACCCGAGTTAATAGAATTTCGCAATTCATTTAACAAGGGAAAACAATAGCTTTTCCCAAGAATTAGATGGGATTTCATTACAATATCCATATTAACCCAAACGAAGACAAATATCTGCCGGATAAATTATAAAGGCCGTTATATTTCATACCCCGAAATGAACTCCTTGAGTTTCAATGTTAGGCTACCGAGTTAATAAATCAAGGTAAAATTCGAGAAATTTTTTTATTAACTACGACGAAAATACTATTAACTTTCAAACAGAAAAGGAGATCACGATTTTACGTTGACTACCGGGTCCTAAATAAAATTATCAAACAAAATCGTTTTTTTTTACCTTTAATTAAAGAAACCTTATATATATTATAAAAGTCAACGTAACTTATAACGTTAAATATTTAAATGACGTTTCACCGTATCTGAATTATACCTGAATAAAAGTTATTAATAGATTTTCTTATTCTTTTCAACTTATTTGAAAAGTTTATTACCCCCTCTAAGTTAGTGAGAATACCAACAACGGTCAAATATTATATTAATCATATAAAAACGGATATGCTGAATAATTTTATCATGGCCTACCTAAACTACCTTCTAATATTCTTTTACGGCACTTAATAGAATTATATAATTAAACTTCTCGTAGTTTTAGAACGTTTTCTCAATGCCGAGTAAAATTTAAACGTCAAAAAATATAACCTCGAAGTAAATGAAGTAAATTACCTTAGCATTATTATAATAGCCAACGTAAGTACTCGAGCCGACCTTGAAAAAGCCTGTGTTATTTTCGAATAAAAGTCTCTTCATATTATTGAAAAGTTAAAAATTTCTTAAGCTTTACAAATTTTTCATGAGACTTTATAAATAATTTTCCGAATTAGCTATTTACTTTCTTCGACTTACGAAATAAGGAACCCGGTAGGTTCAAACGGATTACGAAAAAGATTCTTTCGAAACGTTAAAATAGGGATTTGTTACAGTTTTGATTTTAATACATTAGAACTCCGATCGGCTAACAGTAGTAAAAACTGATTACTAGGGGACAATTTTAACAGGGTACCTTTCTTTACAAAAATAAAAACGGTATTTCTAATCCGGTTACGTACTATTACACACGACTATCAAACGTAAAACGTAATTATACTATTCAAGTCAAGGAGCTCCTCACAGTAGTATTCTGCCTAAAGGTGTGGTAATCGTAATGACGTCATAGTCGTAACCTATTTACGATTTTGATAAATTATAAAAAAGTAAAGTATTTTTGTTACCTCGTTTAATATCAAAAAATTCAACCCGCTAAACCAAAACTTTCTTGTTTTTCCAATATCACTTGAATTACAAGTTCTCTACCCATAATACTTACCAAAGTATATTAACCCGTAAATTAAAGGATGTACTCGAAGTTGAAAAACGTCGTATGCAATGTTTTAAACCTATTTTCATAATCATATCGAATATGGAAATAATAGACTCGTATATCGTGAAAACGTATATTACGGTGGGGTATACGGATAAATTCGCACAAAAGGAGGTTTAACTATGGAATCGCCATAACATACGCCAAAAAAACAAGCCGAAAAACAACGAAACGTCAACGGTTACGATACTACTTCGGGCCCAGCCCACGTTAACACCGCAGACTTCGGTAATGCCAAGCGATTACCTTATTTTCGAATTGGTTATTTGAAAAACATTACAGGATTAAAGTATAATAAACGAACCATTATATACAATTCGACTATTAAGAATCACTAAAGACGCCTAACGTTTCCTGGTTGAGGCTAGATACTTAATATAAATTACGAATTATAACATCAAAAAATAGGGTATATTACGTTACCAGAGCCGTTTATAGCTACCGAATGTAAAAGTATTAACGACAAAAATTCTGTTATAAACCTACGATTCGCTTATTATATAATTTTCGGATAAAACCGTTTTGTTCTAAGGCCTTCAACAAAACTTTTACTAAGAGAAGATAATCTCTAATATTGAACACCTATATCTAATATGAATAATAATTTAATAAGACGAAACCTCTTTATATATTACGAAAAATATTTCTACAATCCCTTCATATTCCAAACTGTTGTTTATCCTATATTTTGATTAACTTTAGAATAAATTTACTGGATATCGATAACAGCCCGAAATATTTATCAATTCTTTCAAATTGACTTTCGAAATTCGTTTAAATCAAAGATGTATGATTTATAACTGTTGAAGCATATACGACACGCTTTCAGAATATTTGGTAACGATCCTATGGATTTCACATATATATCATTAACAATTGAGACTTGAATTAAGTAAATGCCTTTGAAACGATTTTGTACTTTTTAATAGGTATTCAATAACTCATATAAACGGTATACAATTTTTAGACTAATAACAAAACCAAAAGAAAAAGTTGAAAGGTACCTGTGAATCATCGTCGCCTTTTTTTAATTCAACTTGACATTATATTTTTCAATCTATTCGTTTGTATCAAATATCCAGGAATTGATGATTCCCCGGTCAAATACAAATCTTTTGGCTAATTAATATAAAATATACCTTATTTTCATGCTAAACAAGTATATTAAATCAATAACGTATCTGGCGGGACGAACCTTTGCGTTTTCATCACATGTATAAAATGGTATAAATTTACTTAAACGATCATAACATATGGTAAATAAAGAATGAAAAAGTTGTAAACCGTCGGCAATACCCGGCAAAATAATATAACATACGTAGTAAGATTTTGTTTAATCTACGTAACATTAGAACCAATTACCGAAGTAAAAAACTCAACTCATTTAATAATTAATATCGTATAATAGGCATTTCGAATACGTTAAATATTTATTTTAATATCCCTTATAAATACCCTATGTTTTACGTAAATTTAATTAAAAACGCCGCAATGGACGCCCTTTTTTTTATACTAATTTCACCTGACACCTGCCCGGACTTGATTTTTAGCGCGAACGATATGTAAAATGGTATATATGAAAAAATTCAAAAAAATTCAAAGACAAAAATAGAAAGGTATAATATCTGTTATATATTAATCAAGTTAAAAGGATACGATGAATGGAAGTGAGAGTTGGTGGGAAATTATAGTAATATTATGACTTTGCAAAAATTCGAGTTAAAATGAAGAGATATACAATTTTACAATCATCCACCGTTTCAACGTTAATACCAGGCACACTCCACCAAACTTACATCAGGTATATCGCCTCTACCCTAAGACTAGAATATTAGTAACGTCAAGGGAAAAACTTCCATTTTTATTACACTATAATATAAAAAGTAAGGACGTATATATACTAACCGGGTTTCTTGGGAAATAATCCTACCACAAGGCAACTTTTATTAAAAATCCACCAAACTTTATTTATAGGATGTATTTGTTGTTTTTACGCCTCTAAAAGCGGAAGAGCCGGCGATACTAGGGCCCTTATTAGGCTCGGCTCCGGGCGTTAGGAAATGCTAACGGGGGTGGATAACCCGAAATGTAGTAGGGTAGACGGTTGTCTAGGCGGGCTACAAAAGACCGTAATACATCTATCTGCTTCTAAGCCACGCGTTTATCGTGAACGCGATTATTAACACGTTCCCGGTCATCTCGGTCAGCTTACTCCTATATAAGGTTAGAAAATAGGATACGGATAAAAAGGATAAGCTTTTACAGTTAGGCTCTAAACATCACTTGCTACATTCTGAAAACCGTAGCTAATGTGAGTCATAAGGGATAAAATTGAAGTAGAAATTTCATTTTAGCCGCCTTAAATAAAACTATAGGCTATTTCGCGGCGGGTATCAATGGAAACCGGAGAAAAAACATTAAGAGTTAGGGTATACTTGTAGGATAACGTATGGTGGCGGATAAAAGGAAATAAGGATAAAGGCGTTCTAAACAACGATGAAACGGAAAAGAAAATGGGGTAAGGGCGTATAAAAGAACGAATCGTAACCTATACAGCCGTAATAGTCGAAAAATCTTACGTACGGAAAATATCTCGAAAACAATCGAACTGGTTAACCAATCTTAAAAGGGATAACATAAGAACAGGCCTATAACTTGAAAAGACTTTATAATGCTTACGGGTAGAAAATATATTATAAATACGTTCTTGGGAAACGTCGACGAGTTATTGTAACCGAACGCGTAAATCAATGTAAGTTATTGATAGAAATATTTTTAAACGTATTATAAATGAGATTAATGCGTATTCGGGTTTCCTATAAAATGAATATATTATACACTTGGTGGTATACACGATACCTTTAAAAGCGGTAAATATAAATATAAACCAAAAGAACCTTGAAATTTAACAAGCGATTCACGTAGAATATATAGGAATTTTAAGCCTAAAGAGGGGGGGTTTAACCCTATCTTCGTTATTACTAAAAACGAATAAGTCTTTTATGGCGCCGGGGGTATATGCGACACGGTTAGCAGTAAATCTAATTAAATACGAATAAACTGTATACTTTATGAAGTAGTTAATTATTGGTTTTGGGAACGTTGGTGATAACTTAGCCCATACTAAAACTATTGAAGACGTCGGCTATACTAGAAATTGAGGGCTCAGATATAAAACGACAAAAGGTAATTGGCGGAGGAAAAGCTATTAAAAGGGTAAAACCTAATATATATTATAATAAAAACTAAAAATGACGGCTAAAACTTAGGTTAATACAAGTAAATTTAACGAAAATCAGGTGAGGGAAAACGGATTCAAGAAGGAAGAAAGGAAAGGAGAAAGGGATTGCAAATGATGGTGGAAGCCGTTTTTATATAGGTAGGTGACCTAGATCGGTAGTCATATAACTAATGTATGATTTTATACGGTACACTAATGAATAAGGGATAAAGTTACACTTTTTGCGTCCGGTATATGCTTGGTTCGTATCCCATAAGAATACGGTTCGTACTTGTTTTTTTTAGCGGGCAAGATAACGGGGCTTTATCTTCTTTTTGAATGAAAGGGGGGATATGAAATAGAATGAAGCTATTGAATATTGAATTTATAGGTTATTTAACTATTTACGTAACAAAATATATAATACCTGGCTCAGGTACGGTCCGGGCGCGGTCCGCGGACGTTACGTATAAGGGCACGTGACGGACCGTATACGGACCGTACATAGAAATCCTGCGCAAAGGACCTATGTAAACTTCTCTAGTCTTCCTTAGTATCTCAATTGTTAACACCATTTGGTACCTACTTGGCATACCTTTGTAGGTCGGATCATAATACCAGTTAAGCCACCAATTAGCTATACGATAATCTTGCATTAATCAATCAATTAATCAATTATTTATTCCGCGGTTTTTTATTTACGAGGCATTTCTCAATTATATTATACAACATGTTCGCAAAAATTGTAGTGAAAGACGCCGTTTGATTCGATAGTGCTGACGTTCTGTAATAGTCGTAGCCGCCGTTCACGCCTCTAGGAGCCACGCCTCTATTAGTAGCCCTTCCCCATTCCGCCCCATCTCTCCCTTCCGCTTTATCTCCCCTACCGCCGCTATCCCCGCTTCATAAATTTCTCATTTCTCCCCTTTTACTTTTCTTTCCTCTGTTATACCGTAACAACAGTAGTAGTAGGAGTAAAAGCATGGGCGGAAGCCTGAAGTTATAAACCTCACCTTCTCCCCATGGGTCAAGACCACGCTTTTATCCTAAACGCTGTTTAGGCGCCGTAAACGCAGCGCTAGCGAGTTGCAACGGAGTATATGACATTTAACTTTTCGAATTACAATATATTAATTATAGAGTAGATAAGACAAAAATAGCGGATCGAGCTCGCCGCCTAAATATATACTTTGCCCAGGTACGTTGCAAAGTCGTTCTAACGCGTAAGGAGTTAAAGCAACGTACCAGCGTAAGCGCCCCCAGGCCGCTTATAACTACACCCTATATAACTTACGTCGTCTCGACTACTACATGCAAATCCTTTAGCGAGTACCATAAAAGTGGGGGGGTTCCAGACCGCTATTACCGTTACAAGCGAGGCGGTAAAAGATGCGTTCTTATACTTGTTATGTTAGAGCTTTTCCCCGCGACTTTTTTACGCAAACGCTGCCTATATACTAAGTTATTTACTTTTTCAACACGTAATTCGAAGTTTTTTGATTCGCTGTTTACTTTCCCAATTTGCAATATAAAGCCTAGGTTAATATTTTACTAGGTATTAATAAGAGGTCGGAAAAGATAGCGACCATCATTATCATTTGGTTGGCGGGCTTACGCTGATTTTGTGTAAATAAATTCCATGACGTCTTCGCGCGTCGTCGCAAGACAAGCGACTATTGGTAAGGCTTTGGACGGTGCAACGTTATCAATTCGATTGATCGAAATAACAGTATTATTGCGTGATCAGGTGGTGGATGGATTTTTCTGGGTTTGGCAGACCGCTAGCCGGTCTGCACAGTAATTTGTATGGATAATTTCTTGGCCCATACCCTAGTGTGAAGTGGGAGTATACTGTACTTGACTTACACCCAATTGAGTAAGCCTACATAAAACAATACACTTAACTTGCAGTCAGTATAGTCAACTTTACTATAAGGAAAGTTGACCTACTGTATTACAGGTATTACTATTTCAATACTAACGGCTTTTTAATTTGTACGCGTACGTCAGTGTAGTTGACTAATCTTTTTCTATTACCACTGAATTACCTTTTCGTTGATGAGATAGCCTCTTGTCAATTCCAGTTAACTTTTATACCAAATTACACCTAATTACATCTAATTTAAACCCTATTGAACCTTAATTACTTTATAGTATAGAGGTTTCAATTTATCAAATTATATAAAAGGTTCTTCTTTTACAGGCATATATAAGCCTTTACTTTAACTGTGTTACTTAAACAAGTTGTTGTCGTTCATTCCTTGGTAGTTTTTTATTTTGTTAACACATTGATAACTGCCGCCACGTAACTTAGCTTTGTCAGGCGGTCTATTAACGTAGTCTTGGTACATCTAGCTAACTTATTGCCATTAGAAAACCTTTATGAGGCCTTATTTAACGATACCTACGTTATAATATTAGCAGGATTATCCTTTTCTTTAATTCACCAGAACTACTTTATTTCTCTTCCTTCATAAGTTTCCCGGAATGCCATTACGTCGATTATTAAGCGATTTTTACTAGTAGTTTAAGCTTCGAAAGGTATTATAATAAGTTCTCTAAGTCGGTATAAATTACTACCAGAATAGGAGAAATCTTTAGCTGCCTAATAATAACGTTAAGGGGTTTATATCATACTATTCTTATATTCAAATTAGTTTTTATACCGTAAACCTCCAGAGTTATTACACTTTATATAATTCTTTTACATTGAATAAAGGATGAGTAAATTAATCTACCAATAATACTGAATTTTTCCTTTCTCTTATTTTCATTGACTATGGTTATAAAAAGGCCGATTTATAAAATTTGGTTGGTATTATTCGCTAGACACCTATCCATAAAGATTATCAACTTGTGCTTGAACCAGTCGATTAAAATTATATAAATCGCTTGATTCAGGTTTCAAATTTTCCATTCGAGCCTTTTATTTAACCTTTTAAAGGTTTTATTTACAGAGTTTTATATTTGTTCCGTGATAAATAGGTTGTACAATATCACCGATTAATATCAGGTGGAAATAAAATTGTTACGAGAACGCTATTTAAGGTACTTTAAGGCTTCAAATGCGTTAGTTTTGTTAATTTTAGTTCAATTAGTGTTTTAATGTTTTCAACGAAAGTAAAATCCGGTAAAAATACCAAATATACGAATTAACGATGTATTAAAGTTAAGTTGGTTGCCTTTTGACAACATTGTAACCGGATAATAGTTTCAAAATTTGAATTTTTCAATTACCTGTTATTCCGTTACCATAAAACAAGCCGTTTTAACAAAAATAGTATCGTTAATATATATACCCATTAAGCCAAAGTCTTTATCTTGCGTTATTAATAAGTACGGGTCGTATATTAGGAACTTTACACCTAGCCGTAATTTTAAATGCAATAATAGGTTAGGAACCAATAAACCTTTATTTTCACCAGTCCGTATAGTAGCTCAATATATCGTATTACTGTTCTTAAAAGATAAATAATACGTAGTTCTTATAGAAATTCCAGGAGTATAATCCGTTGTAAATCCATTACTAATGAAGTATAAGCTTACGTTATATCTTAGTTATAAAACGTAAACTTGCCTTTAGTTTTAGGTAGTAAACCTATTACTAAAACAACTACTAAGTATTAGCTAATCTTTCAAATTGTCAGATATTAAGTAAGGATTTAGGTTTTGCCTTGATTGCTATATCCTCAAACGATTAGACGTGATTTTTGGTACGGCCGCCCCGTAATCTTGCCTTTAACCTCGTAAATAATCCTCGACTTATAAATGATGATATTTAGGTCTTAAAGGTTAAATTGGACTTTTAATACGAATTATATAACTCCTCAAATTAGTAAACCGTTATTCTATAGCCTGTTTTTTTTCTTAAATTTTTTTTTTACAAAAGTCTTGATAATGCTTCATAACCGAAGATTTAATGCTAAGTCTTCGTTATCTTTTTTTTTCTATTTACCCAAGTAGTATTTTAAATAGAACCCAGTGTATATTCTTTCTCTTTAAAGTTTCTCTTTTTCAAGGGTCGTCCGCGTCGGCAGCGTGTCATCGGTTGATCGATAACAAGTAAAAAGGGTTTTTATTGGTTAGGTCGTTTCACTTAAGGGTTTTTATCGTTAGTAGCCTTAATATAAAACTTAACCTGGGAAATACAGAATATTACAAAACTGTTTGTAGTTTCAACAACCATTTTAAAGTTAGCTATACCTAAAATCTTCTATAAGACCTCTTATTTTCTCGGTTTCCGTTATACGAGGACTTTAATTCATAACGATAAAGCAAATACTTTAATTGTTCTATGACCGTTTTTGGTATTAAAGGTATCGATGACCTGGCGGCGTGCCGATTTCTTTCGTAGTTTTCTCAGTGCTTTTCCGTAGGCCATAGCTTGCTTTTGGGTACTTACTAATAATGGAGATTTACTCGTTAGGCGTAGATACGTTTTCAAAACAAGTGATATTGATATTAGGTCATCAGGTCTTACAGTATCATTTAAACCTTTTACTACCATTTAAAGGCGAGCTTTAAATCCGTAAAACTTCTAATTTCTAACGTAAATATATTATACGTTCTTCAAAGTAAGTAGTTTACCATTTTAATCTTCCTAATACTTTAATAGGCCTTTATAGGTACCTGTAATCATTAAATATCCATTATTTTGGAAAAAAAAAAATTGAAATTCAGCCGTTGTAAAATTGGTGTCGGTATCGTAAATGATGACGTTAAGTGGGTCTAGATACGTGTTAATTCATAGTATTCTTAACGTTTTCCACGTACTCTTTGCCGAAAGGGATTTCAAAAACTTAGCTTCGTAGAAAAATGTTACTAAGTTAATGACATAAAAAACAGGAATATTATTTAAGTAAAACACATTTATAAAAACCTTATGATTAAAGTCCTTATCATCTTTTAATATAAATTTAAATATTTGAGGGGCTTGGACATATTTTTGGCAGTGGTGGCAAAGATTTTTCATAGCCTTTAGGACTGTGTATTCCACATCTTCATACCTTTCTGACTTGAAAACTTCATATAAACTGTCAATAACTAAATAATTGAAGTACCGGTGTGAACAACGTATTTACGGCTTTATTAGGATTAACATCACTGCTTTAAGTCCTTGAAGATAAAATTATAAGTACCCTTACTTTAAGGTAAGAGTAAACTTTTCGCCGTTTTTAACTAGCTTGTCGGCGTTGACATTAACTTTAACGTCAAGGGTTTTTTTATTCTTTAAGTCAAGAGGGAATGAGGTAAAAAACTTGAAAATATGTAAAGTAATCGACCTAATAATAGTTTAAATTACCGTTATCGTTAGTAACGATAGTTGTTAGCCTAATTCGCAGTTAACTTTAGCTTTGCTCATATTGTAACGTTTAGTTTTATTCATCTTAATGTTTTCCCTTCATAGTAATACGTATTACGAATAGCCTTCTATTAAGTACCTTGTTGTCACTGTGTCTGGCATAATACCTTAAAACGTTTGATTCGCATAACTATCGCTAAAATTAAAATTGTATAAGAGGCAGGGAGTTTCATTAGGGTAAAGGTAAGGGTTTTCACCGTTTAAGCGGTATAAAAAGGCGTGGTCAGTTAATTATTTGGTTGCTTTAGGAGCTATATCGTTATATCACTTCATTCATTTAGGGGTATTGAAACCGTTAATTGGCTTGTTGCCCTCAAAATCTACGATTAAATCCAGGTAGTTTTGTTGAAAGGTTGTAAAGTACTAAATTTAGTATGTTACCTTTTTATTATTTCGTTCGGCGAGGGGGTGGCTAATGAACAAATATCTAGACTTATTGCAAATATAAATATTTTTATTAACATAACGACGATAATTATTGCGGTTTACAAGTCCGTTTAAATTTTTACCTCATTAGCGCTACCACGGGTATTACCTTTAGTTTGAGGTCGATAAGCCATACTTTGAGTATTAAAGACGCCTGTAACCATATTTACGGTTAATGTAATCAACTAGCGTAAAATCTTCTTTATTTATGTTAGGGAAGTTACGAGCTTAGGGTTATATATTAAACAAATTTGATTTACGTGACATTACAATTGTAAGAGAGCAACGTAACTGGTTAAAAAAGCCTTCGTAATTTCTATTTAAACGTTATAAGGCGCATTTAAACTCATTAACGCCGGTAACTTCTCCTTTTACCTATTCGTGAAATATACTTTGACCAACGTTAGATTTTGTTGTTGCTTTTTACTATAATATCAATTTGCCAATTATTTGATTAAGTATATTTATAGGAGTTTCCTCCTTTTTTTCCCTCAGTATCATCGTTAATTGCCTTATAGTGGCCTAATATGTATAATAATAAGTTAGGTAGACTTCGTATTCTAAATAGTCTTTTATATTATTACAAATCTCACGAAACGTAACTTGGGTCAGAAAAGTTAGTTAATAGTCTCTAACGTAACTTATAAGGATTTTGGGAAATAGTAAGTGAAAACCCAACGAGGGAACCTCTATTTATTTACAACTTTTTAAAAAGGTATTATCTTCGTATTAATAAGGTTGTAAGGTTTTACGTTATACCTCTTTTCATTGTTTCAAATTTCGGCTAAATTGTAATGATCACACTAAATACCCGTGAGTAAGTAGAAGGTGTCAGAGGGTTTATGTTAGCAGTAAGGTAGTAGAGGTAACAAAGGTGCAATATCAGATGTTTGTTCGTACTGTAGAATGATCATTAGCCGATGGGCTATTTAGGTGTGCAGACTGAATACTTAGATTGACAAATGAAGAGCTATGAAGGAAATACTATCTATGTGGTGATGGCCGTGTCCTTATATCCTATGGCCTTTATACCATCTTCAGTACTGAGGCTCATCGGTGCTCACTGAGGCTCACCGGTGCTCACTGAGGCTCACCGGTACTCACTGAGGCCTACCGATGCTCACTGAGGCTCACTGGTACTCACTGAGGCTCACCGGTACTCACTGAGGCTCACCGGTACTTACTGAGGCTCACCGGTGCTCACTAAAGCTCACCGAGAGATGTTCCCCGCCTGATGTGTTGGACATCAGGCTTTCGGTAGCTCAGCTGCATACTGGCGTGTTTCCTAACCCACCAACGTGCTTGGATCATAATATAAATTTGCAAGGAGTTTATAATTAATGTTAATCATTTTAATAAGTATTAGGGATAGGTCAAGATAGTTATCCCAATCTTTACTAGTAGTTTTTGGCAGTTTAAGTCTTGAAGCCTCCGAAACAAAGTATTGAGGGTAATTGTTAGTCGCTTAACCCAAGGGGTCAAGTCCTGTAGTAGAACTTGTAATAGGTTTTCTCATATAGGTAAGCCTGCCATAAAAGGGCCTTTGGGGAACTTAGTAATTAAAGAGCTAGGGGGTAATACATGTTAAAAGGTTGTGAAGTACTAAATGATCTTGCTTAATTAATTAGTGTAAAAAACTAACGTTAATACCTTTAGCCGCGTTAGTGGCTGTTACTTAATTTGATATATCTTCGTTAAAGGTGTATTCTGCGCTGTTACATAGTAGTACCAAATTATTAACAAGGTTAATAGGTTTCTTATCACTAGCGCGTAAAAAGGCTTAATTTAGCTAAGGGTAAAGGGGAGGTACCTTAAGATTAGTATAAGGGCGTTAAGGCTTTTTAATGTGTTTTCCTTTAGGGCGTGAATTTTAAAAGCATTACGTAAGTTAAACTAGGTTGAAAATCTTTTATACCAACCTCTCAACACCCTGTATTAGTATATAAATCCTTTGGTATTCAAGTTCTAAACTAAATTTTAATTCAATCCCTTTTTAAATTGCATTCTACATATTAATGATTCTCTTATGGAAGAGATTAAAAAAGTTGCGAAAATCGTAGTGAAGGTCGTTACCACTATTTTATTTTAAAATATAATCGCTGACGAAGTTAGTAAGGTGCTTTTTCTTTAAGTTTTTATCGATATGTTACCCATAAAGATCTTTATTGTGTAACTTTGTAAAAAGAGATCATAAGGCGTTAATCCTTTTTCAAATTCCTTAAATTGATGTTATTTTAAGATTTAGAGTGGTGTAGGACTTTATGAGCGATGGAATTAGTAATTCAAGGGGTAAGAACTTGCTATTTTGGCGTGAAATCGCGTGGAAACTTGGCCACTTAGCGTTAGGTAGCGTAACGTGACTTTTTCTGCGTAACTTGGCGATTCTTGGTTTTTTCGCTTAAGGCAGCGTTCTTAACGATTAAACCGGCGTAATGGAAGTAAGGAGAGTAAAGTTAAAGATAAGGTCAAAGATCGTTTGTTATTATCGGTAAAGATCGAGGGTTATTTGTTGTTTTAGCCGTGGTATTTAGTTTTTTTTGCAATAGATATACCCGTAATAGTAATAACTAAGCCGTTTTCCAATTTATTAATTAAAGACTTCAAGCGGTTACTTCTAACGCTTTTTAAAAACGATCCGTAAAGATTTCTTGGTGTTTTCGATAGCGATATTGTCGTTACCTTCAAATTTCCGTAGAGACTGGTGTAGCCGAAAGATTTCTTTTACGTACTGCCCTAAAGACTGATATAGTAGTAAAGGCACATCGTAAAAATCCTTCCTTTACCCTGACGATAACGTAAAGCCTAATAATCGGAAAGTAGCTTTTGATTTTACTTAGCTTATCTATACAAAACCTAATAAACACTGATTAGTATTTGTAGGGCTTTAGACATTGCAACGTTATCGATTCGATTAGTCGAAGTAACAGTAGTATTATGTGTTCAGACGGTGAATGTATCATTTTAGGTTTAGCAGACCGCTAGCTGGTCTACACAGTAATATTTATGGCTAATTGCTTGGCTCATGCCCTAGTGTGAAGTGGGTACATACTGTACTTAAATTACACTTAATATAGTAAGCCCACACAAAACAATACACTCAACTTGCTGTTAGTATAGTCAACTTTACTGTAAGTAAAGTTGACCTACTGTACTACAAGTATTAATATTCCAACAGCGACCCCATTTATTACCCTTTACTTAAAGGTACATAACCTAAGGCCTGGGGGGCGCCTAATTTTCCTCAAGGAGACGACACCGGTAATGACGTCGATGATAGTAACGACAATAACGATAACAGCAACAACGAAGGCAACGATGAAAATGATGACAAAACCGGCTGTTCCCCCTTCTTCTCCACGTTTAAGAGCACCTAACTACCTACTTTCATATATTACCTATGAAGATCGGCCCATATATATATAATTTCAAGATGAAATTGAATTTAAAAAGAAGATCATAACGCAAATCACAAGAAGTAAATAGATCATGTTATAATATACTCACAAAGTAGGAAATAAATTTTTTTAATACAAAATTAAATATGTAACAAAAGGGGTTAATAATGAAATCAAGGTATGAAATAAGAAACATGTACAAAAAATTCAGAATATGTATTAGGTTCTAGTTTAAACAGCTTTCTTAATAATGCCAATCAAGAAATTATATATGAATTTAAGGGGTTTTAATATGATATCTAGGGCGACTTTGGTTATTATATCCGCTACTTTAACTTCCTATTGATTTATCCTATTTCCTTCAAGTTTGTGACACATATGCGATCTGCGTAAAATTATGATATCAATAATAAGTAGCTTATCATTAATAATACTAAGTTTGACGAGGAATTCATAAAGAGAAAAAGAATCAATGTTAACCACCAAAAAAGATGGTTTATTCCAAGGTTTAAAATAATTACATAGAGCGTAATTGTTATGGTAATTTTGAGGTTAAAGCATTCACTATTTCATAAATTTTTGAGGCGAGAACGCTTTAAATAACTTATTTATACTTAATTGAACTTTGATTGGAAATATTAACATACATGGTAAACTAGTTTCGATCCGGTATTTTATTACCGATGACAAGTGTAAATATTATTCCATAGTTGTAATTATTGTTTTTTCTAAATAAGCTATTAATAAAAATAAACAATTTTATTATTTATATATTGAGGGGAACAAACAATAGGCCAGGTTTCAATTTTCGGATTTGTTATTCGAAGTGTTTATTCAAAGTTTGACATTCGTTATCCAACGGTTTTATTTAATATCACGCCTCGATAGATGGATTTAACGCCCCTTTTAGTTATATGAATGATATAACGTAGAATCCACGTATATGTTAACATTTGTACTCGTTAACTCACTTTATATTAGTTCGTTCAACAAGCGTAACTTTGTTTAATAGGCCTTTTTGTGTCAGGTTTATGATATATTTTTAAAATGTGATCATTTTACCGTTCAAGATAATTAGAAGGTCCTCTATTAGGTATATTTTCAAATTCGTCTTCAAATTAGCTTCTTATAAACTCCGATTTTCGAGGCGGAAAACGGCGTATTATATACAATAAACGTGTTATTAATTTGTATTGTGATAAGTCTTAAGCTCTTTAAATAAGCTGTGAGAATGAACAGGTATAGTGTGATGGTGAAGTTAGTTATTAAGAGGCGCGTCTTGAAATGCTATGAATACTTATGAAATTTATATATACGAACGGTTGCAACGTCGTAAAATATTTTCAAAATGCATCATATTATTCCGGATACATAATACTTTCGGAACTCCATAGGTAGGTGGGAGTGGATACTTCGCTTAAGGCGCTTTTTCATTATGTATATTCTTATTTAATATCCCAAAACCTCTAAAAAAAAATAGAAAGTATTTGGAGAGGTAGTGAATACTAAAATTAAACTATAAATTGTTCATTACAAAGTAAAGAATTAGGTCATGATATCTTTTTTTCCCGACGTTATCGTAACCCTTTACCTTAAGACAACTATTTTTATGGATTTTCTCAGCCTTGTCATTCACTTTATAAACTAATCTAATAGAAAAGATCTTATAGTCGACGTAAATCGCCGCATTAAATATTTCAAAACAAATAACTACTAAATAGATTAATATAAAGATTTCTTTTCAAATCGACACCTTAAAAGATCCACCCGCAAATGTAATAACACACTTACGTATTACGAAAGTCGACCGCCATCTCTTTCTAATAATTAAAAAAAATTCTTGAATATCTCACCAGCTAGTGAATTGACTAAACTCGACGTTAAAGCCGCTTTTTACAAGTTTCGTTTGGAGGAGAGTGACGAGTCAAAAACTATACTCCACAAACATTTTACAGTTCTTCAATAAATAATTATCACTTTCGGTCTTTTCAGAATACCGATTACATTTTAACGATATATTCATAATGGATCAAGATTAATTGTCGACTATTTCCCTCCCGTTCACTTTATCAATATTATATTATTTTCATTTCATACTCTAAACGGCCGTAACATTCAAGTTAAGTAAGTAGTAAGCTCTTGAAGAGACGTTAGGCTAAAATTCAATATATTTAAATGTAACTTTGGCGTTTAAAAAACTGAATATTTTAGGTTCGTTATCGAAGTATAAATTAGGGTATGTATAAACTCGGAAGAGTTACTGGTTATCCGAAAATGTGTGACTTCCCCGTTTGTGTTAGGGGTACGTGAATTCCTTCATTATATTAACTTGTACCGGTAATTCATTCGTAATTACTTTATAATTGTCGAAAATTTCATTTGTTTCATTAGAAAAGCCGTTACGTTTCGTTCAAGGCCCAATATTAAAGCTACTTTCGAACTGCTCAAGCTTTGTTTCCTTTCCGAATCAATTTTCTCCTCGTAGAACCTTAACTGGAAAGTCTTTTCAAAAGACTGATTACTCAAACGGGGCGACTATAGAACCCTACGCACAGTAATGTATTACTATTTTCATTTTTTACCTTCCGAATATAATTACTAAATCCACGATAAAAATACTGCAAATCATAAACTGTTTAAAATCATAAAACGCGAAAATGCAAGGAACGATACGCTCGTTTATAATCCTTACAAACTATAAAAACTTGCAATATTTTATAACCCCACGAAGCCATTTGAAACTATAATCCATTAATTAAAACGTCTTTTCCAATTAGGTTTTGAATTAATTGATAATAAGAGAGAAAACCATATACAAGCCGATATAATGTTTTGTTGAAACAGGGATATTCCTAAAAACCTCTCCGATCCCCGACCTTAGATCCGGAAATTATAATTCATACGCCCCGAATTGGTCGTTTTTAAGCCGCTTCCACCTGTAAACGTCTCTCAGTTAACCGTTGGTAACGATCATTTAGAAAAGTTTCGAACTTTTCACTAACTTCGATCTTTGAAACAACTACGATATTATTACCCAAAACGCTATTTACCCCCGTCTTAGTCGTATAATACACATAAAAAACCATATTTTCCCCACCGATATTCGTATTAACAACGACCAGAAACTGAATGTATATATTTCGAAATACTTAATAAACTATAATAGCATTTCATGGTTCTATTACCGCATTTGAATTCCCGTTTACAAGCCTCTTATTATCGCGTTAATTTAAGCTACATACGATTTACTTCTTACCAAGCACCCAGGCCACAACGTCATCATTACTATTTTATCCGAAATTCATTTTAAACCTAGGTTATATCGTACGATCCGATAATTTTGCCGGAATTGTTATGTTTATAAATAAACAATTTATTCACAACATCGTCCGGGAAAAAAGCCTTTCAGACCCATACCAATTCCATAACAACTCTAAACTGAGAGTTTAGTCGAAGTTATGATCGATTTTCTTTATAAACGAGCTGATGACCAACGTTATTTTATGGTTATTACGGATCGATTACCTAAACCTATTATTTCAAAAACGATAAATATCATAAATACCGAAACTTACGTAAAATAATGTCTAGATTGATATTGGTGATTTTAAGGTTTCTTTCGTATTATTATTCACTATTGAAGTTCAAATTAAACCGGTAGGTTTTGAAAACGATTTTACGATGGAAACGTAGTGTAAGGATGGCTTAATACCGTATTTTACCTCGAAACGAATATAGGTACCGAACGCACCGATTGAAAAATATTAATATGTTTACTTTCATTTGTTATTTGTATACAATCCGATGCACAACGCTTATTTCCTAGTTACGAATCATCCTTAAATAATAAGGATATTACTAGTATTAGTATTAACCTGTTTTTCATAACATAGAGTTATTAGGTCAATCCTATACAACATATCCATCATTTACTTATTCTAGTCATGAAATCATATATAAAAGCTGAAACTTTGGTCTATTTTATTTTGGAGGCTATAGAATTCTCACAAGTTGTAATAATAACTACGTAACAAAGTATAAAGGAAGACACTAATAAATCATTATCTCCCTCTCAACGGTTTTAAGTCGACGATAATATTCAACTTCGTTTTGAAAATTACACAACTGACTAATTTCCAAAGAACTTAGGATGTATTTATACTCGAATATTGAATTACACGTATATTTGATTTCCACATCATCGAACTTAATATTTTGAATGAAAAATACCTCCGATTTTACGTGAAACTACTTATCCAAACCGTTTCCGACCAGCTTCTAAACCAAAAAGTCTGCAACTTTTAACCCCCCGTTATCTACGTTATTAGTAATAATACTGAAATAAAATTAAAATAGCACATAGAATACATTTTTCGGGCCTAAAATGAGCTTTAAGTAGGCAAAACCCGTATTGACAACTCATTAGAATGATAAGTCTTAGTTCAATAATTGGGTTATATATATACGACTTGGGAGTCGTTTTCGAGCTCTTTGGATACCGTAACCCGTGATGTTTTCGAATTCTGTTATAACTTAGCCGAAGATAACAACGGGACTTTCCGGCCAGTCCGCCAACGGGTTTTATTTAATTTCATCTTTTACCAATCACCGAACCGTTTATGAACTACTATTTAACGAATATTAAACACGGCAATCAAATTGTATTACTACTGAAGTCACGACTTTAATTACTAAACTATATCTTAATATTCGCCATTATCGTTATATGAATCTATGTTCATGCTATTGGCAGCGAAGATTTTTTCGCACATATTAATAAGCTTACCTAACTAATAATCAATACTCTTAACTACTTTAACCAACTCCTTAATAGCTTTAAACCAAGCTTCCTAACCGCTCGTTAGCCGCGAAGTATAGCTTTATCACCAAAATAATTTTGCTTACACAATCACCACGCTCTTCATTCAAAATCTGTATAATACGGAAACTACCCAAATAGACAGGCGTAAATAGCATGAAACTACCACTGCCAGCTTTATTTATGACAAAGTTAAGGTGTAGGGGGGTATTAATGTAGCCGAAGCTTCGACTCGTGATAATAACGATATATAAATGGCATTTAACAGTAATATTTAACTGCTCATTAACAGGTTTCTAATTGTTTCTTTACTTCATATTTACTATCGGTATCATAATTCAATGCGCGCGGATTATATGCCATCCTATAAACGTACTTAAAACAGGTTTGTTTTTAGGTGGTATCAGTGTATATATCTATAAAGCGTATAAGCGAAAGCTAAATACTTGTTAACACAAAATAAACGGCTCCAAAACGACAAAACTAACGTCTCGGATAGATCTATCTACCTCGGCACTCATTTTCACGTTTATTTTGTCTGGACAAAACGATAAAAACGAAAACAATGAAAAGTAAAGGCTTTGAGATTTCATACCAATAAAGGTGTGTAATAAGGCTAGATAGTATAATATTATGGTTGAAAAGGTGGAAGTGGTTATTAAGAAAGAAAAGCTTCAATATTTGAAGGGTTTACGAGAACTATTTATAAAAAGCGCGGTAGAGGTCTAATACCAGCGCCTTCCATGACATGCTAAAACGATCGATGGTAGAAACCTTTCATACGTTGCCACAACGTTCTAAACCGCTTTTACACGGTTGTCATGTACCTTTTAAAACGGTTTATATCAAAATAGCACTTTTTATTACCTTCTACGCTTCACCAGAACCTTCTATCATCTTTTATAAGGCGTCAGAACTTAAAGAGGTAAGCCGGGGGTAATTTTACAAGCTGGTACTTTAACTAATGATTATCAGGAAGCTAACTTTAGGTGTTACTATACTTTTATGATGATCTGAAACCGCTTCTAAGCATACTCTTACATCTGTTGCTTAACCGAACCACCCCTATTTTATAGCTTTATAACAGCTCCTTAACAGGGGTTTATCCCTCTTTTCCTCATTGAGGATTATAGACACTATTTGACCATCTTAAGTGACATCTTTGGCCTAATCTCTTCTTAATCACATCTTATGACGGGGGGGGGGGGATGCACTTTTCAAAACTCATTACATAAGGAGAACCCGTTTTACATATAATATAACGTTTCCTACCGTTCGTAAACAGGTAACCTATAGCTACCATGAGGTCGGAGTATTCTGACACTTTATATAATGTGTTAGATTGTTCCATGGCCCATAAACATCCTTTGAAATTATATTTAAATTACCAAGGACCTACACCCTCCCCCTTATAAGCCTATATTAATGTTATAGGCTGGTATTTGAGCTAATGATCGCCAGGTATCTAGCCCTGGCGGTCACTATACTCCTAAATCGCTTCCGAGACGCTTCTCATCATATATAAGCCATATAATCAACCACGTAACCTAGCTACTCCTTATCACTAGCTCCATAGCAGCTCCTTAGCAGGTGTATATATTTATTCTTCATAGATAATTACAGATAGTACCCGACCGCCTTAAGCGATTACTCCGTTTCAGTCCTTTCACAAAACCTCAACATTAAATGTGTATACTTTAACATTGAAAGTAGGTGCATTTAAGCGGGAATACCCGTGAAACACGAGGCCTCTAATCATACAATCGAATCCTATAATACGTATTACAATGTAATGCATAGAAATTGAATATATAAATAGGTTGGTAACACTATCAAATTATAGTGTTATTTGTAGAGACACTTAACTTTATTTTTATTCACTACAATCAAATCCGTTTTTATTCCTTCGAACTAATAAATCATTCATGATTATTTCCATATTTATAACAAAGCTGTGAATTTGTATTCATAACTCAAAAAGGTTTTGCTCAATGATCTTCATGTAAACCAGTCACATAGGTTTTCCTAAAATAATTGATTTGATGGTTGAAGTTAATAAACTGCGTCTATGGCTTCCCTCAAAGGATTGAATTTACTGTTTTTTCTTTTTACAATTGGTTTTCATTTTACAAGTCTAATTGAAATTCTCGGAGGATCAAGTGAACAAATTTCCTCTATTTACTTTGTATACGAATTGTCCAGACGGTGAATTCTGCTTAAATACGGGTCCAAAACTTAAGTGAATACTTCATGATTTCAATATGACAATGTGATTGTACGAAACATCATAGGTCATTTTCAAAATATACCACAAAAACCAGAAGCGGAGAAGTATAAAGGGCGTAGAAAACGGAATTTCTCAAAAGGGTTTAGTATTGAATCCATTCAATACCTGTTTATAGGCTAATAAACGTTCAAAAAACTTTATAGGAGTCTTTGATGTTAACGATAACAACTAAAAATAAGAAATGATTGAGAAATATAATTATTAGGTATTACTTCATTCGGATAAGTATAATTTCAGATTATCATGCCGAATTGTTATCTCCCTTCCTGAAAACTTTATGAATCTTGATTTTAAAGATATTCTTATGAAAATGAGAACAAAGTTATTACTAACAATTAATCCTTGAATTACTATCAGCTATTTGTTTATATTTATAAAGGTTACTTTTTCAAGTTTTTTTTTTAACGATTTTAACTTACTTTTTTTCGCAGCCTTTTATCTTAAACGTTAAAAACGGATTCTTCAGTATTTCTTATTTTCTTGATATAGTCTTTGTCGATTTTATTTTGGTTTCGACTTCGGTATTAAGGGAAGGATTTTAGGGAATTATTTCAGATTAGTTAAAAATTTGTCGTATAGGTTGATAATTAACCTGAGAGCTTCCTTGTTGTAGTTATACAAAAATTTGATAACTTTAGCCTCTATTTTTATGTCAGCTGGTACTCCATCATTAACTGTTTGTAATTATTATTTAATTTGAGTCTTTCAGGCGTTATAGACAGCTTTTTGTGCAGTTTATAACAAAGCTTCAAAGTTTAACGCCTGGTTTCCAAAGGCAACTGGAATTTTTCTAGAGTGAAGAAAACAAAGAGACGATTATTTAACTGTAGGGATAAAGAAACCTGAAGGTCCAGAAGGGCTTAAAGGGTCGGATAGGCCTGAAGTACCGGATAGACCTGAAGAGCCAGAGGGGTCGTAAGCCAAAATAGTCTTTAAGGATAAAGAACCATCATTACGAGGATGACTATAAAACAGGCTTGGTGGTTGAATAATAGATACATGTGATTCTGGGAATACTGAGACATAAACACCTTCAAATGTATTAGAAAGTCTTAAAAATGTAGACATATTGAATTTGAGCAGTAAAGAATGTATAAATAATTCAATTCAATAAAAATATAAAGAATGATTGTACTAATAATATTTTAAAGTTACTACGTAAGAACATATTATTTACACTGATAAATTCAGAAATACTTAGGGTCTACTTGGAGAACATATTGATATGAAGTCTAAGAATCCTCATATATCTCAATCATTACTATCGAGACTTTGTACTAGTAAGTTCTAGTAAATATAACTAAAACTAACTATAATATCCATCTCGATCCTCTTATAAATTTGAGTATACTATTTCTTAGAGGTAGATCCAACCTCTAGTACCCTCACTAGTGTTTTTACTAGTGCTCCGGTAGAAAGCCTAATCTCCAGTGTATTTCGCATCTCTTGTGTTGAGCGGCCCTAAGTACATACTCTTCCTGTTTTATTTCAACACTGTCTGTTAGGTCTTTAGATCAACGTATAAAGAAGACAGTATAATATTAAAAGATAGTAGTAGTAGATAATTTGTAGATGCAAGAGAGAGAAGAAACACTTGGAGAGTACACGCCTTAGATGAGAGCTTAAATACTCTCATTTGAGTTGTAACCTCTACCATAAACTCCACTAACATGCTCCTTCAATTTTTCTAACTATATTTACTTATATAAAAAGCCTCATATCTATAATTTAATAATAATAATTGTTAGTTACTTGGTAATTATAATATGATATAGGTTGTAATTTGGCTAAGAAGATCGACGAATCTTATGAAAGCTTAATTTTTGATATTACGTATTATGAAATCAATATAAAATGGTATATAGCCATAGATTCAAGAAAAAAATATTTTTTATTTCTTCTAACAACGTGTTACCATTTCCAAGTAAACTCAAAATTAACAATACTACGCTCTCGCGTTTGATTAACAAACCCTTATCACCTTATATAACATGTCATCCATTAAATCTCGCAATGAGCGACATTGTATAACGCGACAACGCGCACGCATTACTAAGGCCGCCGCAACCGCCGCTACACTTCTCCAAACCATCAACAACCCTTTGACTATTTCCCCTTCTGTAACCGTTTTCACTCCCAATTTTGACTTTGCATTCGCCCCACTCACTAAACTGATGCAAAAGAATAGTAAAAATAGTAGGAGTAATAATAATAGGAGTAATATAACGAGTAATAGAAGCATCAGGAGCAGGAGGTAATTAACCTTACTAACCTCCCTAAATTCAAAACCTCGCTATCGTTCGCCCCATCCTTTGAATTCCCTAAACATATTATGCAAAATTATAACGCAATGCGTAGAATTCTCGTTTTGAATCGTAATATATATTAACTTTTAGATATACGATTCCGATATAGCAAAAAGAGTCCACCATTTAAGTGCGCGCTTTACCTAGGTATGCTGGAAGACCGTTTTAGCGCGAAAGATGCTGAAATGTCGAATTAAAATAAGCGTACCGGGCACCTTATAACCACGCCTTATATACCTTTCGTTGCCTCCACCGCTGCTAATAAGTTGTTTAGCTAAAATCATTAAAAAAAGGGTATTTTAGTACGTTACTGTGAGGGGACTAAGCCAGAGTTATCACTTATGACGATCGAATACTATCTATTGTCCTCTATAGATAGAGAGAGAAAGACACCTTTACCAAGGAGATGCTATAGGCTACAGAAAAGGGGTGGCTCTATCAAGTAATAGAACAACTCTAGAGTATTGTAGGAGCATGGCAACCGCTAAAGCTAAATCATTAGTAACTGCTAACCTATACACAAGTCTGTAATATTACACCTGATTTATCCCTATCCCCGCAGCCTCGCCCCCTCCCCCTTTTTTTGAACGATTATGTTTACTTATATAAACCCGCTTACCCCCTTAACCAATGTGGGTTAAGACGCCTACTACTGCCACTTAACTCACATAGGTTAATTGACATATTATCGCTATTCAATATCTTAAATAACGTAAGTTAAGCCGCCTATTACTTTACTTAATCCACGCAGATTCATTCACCTGCTATTATCACTATTACCATTAATTATCTTAACTAACGTAGGTTAAGCCACCTATTACTTTCTACTTAACCCACGTAAGTTAATTGGCTTACTACTACCACTAATTGTTATTAATAACCCATGTGGATTAACTAACCCACTGAGTAAAAGTTACGAAATAGTAACACTTAACAACTCGGTAACTATAAAAGGAAAGATTAAAGTAAGTTCGCTGACGAGTTGGGCAGAAAGGTTCGTCGTTGTCTATTGAAGGTACTACATAAGAAGATATGGTGTAGGCTTATAGATTCAAGTATTATAGAATCTATATGGAGGACTTTGATATATAATCAAGCATATAATTACAGGAATCTCTATTAAGTTCGAGACTCCGTACTAATCAATACTAGTATATACTAGTAAATACTATCTCAGGAAGCATCTCCATGCTGATTCTCCGTACTAGTCGATACTAGTACCTAAACTAGTAAATACTAGTGTTAGGGAAGATATCTACAACTCTGGTGAATTCCACATCCTTTGGTGTTGGGAGGTTTAGTCCTTGTAGTTTGCCAAGTACCAACTGACCCTATTAACCTTACTGTTGAGTTGTGCACCGAGTGACTGTACCTATTGTATATTTCAATATTATCTTTAGCCGTAAATAATGGCATTCAAAAACGTCAATAATATTAATATATAATAAATTCGAAAGTAATTTCCAAGTCAGATATATGCAACCTACCCATTTAACAAAAACTTATTGTTTTGGGAAATTAATAATACGGGGACGGCTTATCTAAAAGAACCATTTAGATTTTTTAAATACACTCTATGTAAAATTCATGTTCAGTATCAATATTATTACATATAACGTTAATAACGGGTGGTTAATAATCACGCATTTACTGGTTTAGAAACGAGATAGAAATGGCTCTGATAAGTTGGTCGATGTAAAAATAAAAATATTTCCCGCATAAATATTTAATTCGATGATGTGAAAATAAATGATACGTATAATATGGTATTAATCATAAAGCTAGCCTGGTTTTTTTTTCGAAAGCTATTCCGGTTTGTATTTTTTTTTTTAAAAAAAAATTCAAACTTTATTGTCAACTCTAACCCATTCCAAATACAGAGTTATTTATTGACGGTTCCCTTTATTCGTCATTACGTAACTGCTATTAGGGCTTATCTAAATAAAGTAACGTTGTAAATATACTAGACAAAAACTTGTACCTTTACGCGTAATTCTATAGTTAAAATAAGTAAACGTTAGATAAGCTATGTAAGGTTGATACAATAACCGTATTTAAAAAAGAACGGGATTATAATAATGAAAATAATACTTTTATGGTGTATCGTTTACTAGTACCCAGTTAATAAACGGCTTTCCTTGAATTAGCTATAAAGAATAAAGGAACATAAATACGTTAAACCATCTCAATTTACGCGCTGGAAACCCCATTCGTTTCAGAGTGGAATACAATTTTTAAACGTTACTTAATCCCCATTCAGTCGTAAAACCGGTTCTAAAACCTATGAATTGAATTCAAGCCTCTATAGTTAATAACAACAGAAAAAAAACCCGTAAAATAGCTGATAATAATTTAGAATACATTTTGTGTAAACTTCGGCGTTCATAATATCTATTGTTTCCACAATGACAACTTTACTTGAACGATCTGTAATGATCATGAGATAATGTAGGTTATCAGCTCCATCCCATGAAATATTAACCATAAAATCAACTATTTACTCGCTCTAAACTCGCTCAAAAATCGGTAAAGGTTTCAAAATCCCTCTAGACGGTATTGATGATAGGTTATTCGCTTATACATATTGTAATTTCGGTAAAAGCAACGGATTATATAATATAACCCAGGCTAAAAATATATTCTAACTGAAATAGCGGTTATAACATTTCATTTGAAGTAACATCTAAAACGTAAATTGTGTATAACTTGGATTCATGTGGAAAAAGCCGACTTGTTAATATAAGCCCAAATTTAATTACAAAACATCAAAATACTTCCATCATTCACTGAATATTCCGAAATAAAAACTTTGAATATGTGTTCGTTATTAATACGAATATCAGTAAAAAAAAGCCCGGTCGCTTATAAATACTTCGTAAACCAAACAGTGGTAAATAATATTCCAAGTAAGAACGATATTTTCATTATTTTCAGGGTTGACAGTGGAAAAAAGTTCACGATTTCTAGAAATGAATTTTCCAACGATAATAAGCCGGAAAACGCAAATACAAAAAAGCGGTTTGGAAGAGACGCATTTATGGCATAAAAGCTAAAAAATGCGTCCTAAAAAGCGTGAGTAAAAAACCATGCAAAAATATCACAGGGTCTCTAGGATAATATAATAAACTGTATATAATTAGCGCTTTCATAGTAAACTAACCTAAACCGAAAGTGCCAAAGTTGTTTTGATTATCGAATTGATCGGTCCAATGGTAATTGGATAATTACAAAGTAATCCAAGTTTATATAATCTGTAAAAATAATAAACGGGCGGGTTGTATTCTAGGGTTCCGTATTATATACTCTTAAACAACTTACAACCCCTAATAATTCCTTATCGTAAATCTCGTAATTATATTCGGTAGGTGATAAATTATGAAGGTAATATGCTACTGAATGTAAGGTATCGTACTCGTCACATTTCAGTAAACAGCCCTCTAAAGCTCAACCGACACAATCAACTTTTACAAAAGTTTTCCGGTTAGAGTTTCACTAGGTGAAAACTGGTTTCAAAGGAATAAAAAATTGAAATCGTGAAAAAAAAAACTTTTTTTAAGGCATTTTATAGAAATAGACTCCTTTTTTAGTTAAACAAATTAAAAAGCCAACATTATAAAACAGTTTTGAATAGATTGTTAGTAAGATTTAATCAACTTTAAAAAAACTGCATTCAATATAAACGTGAAAGCTATTTATTCCAGGGTAAAATGTAGCTTCTCTGGAGTTATAGATATATCGATTCCCGTTTCGATAACAAATCCTCATTATTTATTTTTCTAAATACCTAACTTATATTTATATACATTAAGGTTTTAATCTGCCGCATTCGAGGGTCATTATACTTATTTATGAATAACGTAGAAAATATTCAAAATACTATATAAAAAAACTAAAATATCGTCGAAATGAGCGAAGTAACACAATTCGAAAAACGGGTGAAACGAATTGTCAATATATCGTAAAAGGGTAACCTATGTATCCAAAAATTGCAAGGGAATAACCTTCTATGAAGTAAAATACAATATATATATGTAATGTAGTTTTCTAGTAAGTTTTTTTTCATACGTCACTTGTTAAAAACGGCTTTAACGTTGAGTTTTGTCAACTATTTAATTCGTAAAATGTTTTCGAGTGTTTTCTTAATTAAATGGAGGAGATAATGGTCGGCGTTTATAATAAAGTCAAACTTGCTATAATCGATACAAAACCGTATCCCGCATTGGAGTTTCTTAACGAAAAGTATGGAGGCGCCTACTAAGGAGTTATTCGTATAAATAAAGCCTTATTTTGAAAACTCAGTCGATATTTTCCATAATACCAAAAGCTCCTTTCGTAACATATTGAATAACGGTTTTCAAAAACCTTTAAAAAGTTAAACTTAATTGTTATTTTAAATAACAATTTTTTAATAGTCTTCGGAACGGTAGAGAAACCACTAATCATTAACGTTTTATCGATTATGGACGTAAATTCCTTAAAGATATCAGGAAACTTATCGTCAACTAAAATGGGCGATTTTAGGGCTAATGCCTTCTTGATATATTTAATTAAAACTGTGACGCGTTATATAATAATATATCTGTCTTTCCGAACCTTACGAAATATAATATAAAAGTTTGTAATACCAACCCCCTAAGATTTCTCTTATGTAGGCGGAAAACCCCATTCTCTTACGTAATAATCACACACTTCTCCTACACCTAATGCGGATTTGAATCATAGTAAATCACCTATTCATACTTTATTCAAAATTGACTCAAACGAACTTTCATCATAAGTAAAAAGAATATAAACATAAATTAGACACCTATATCTATCGAAGTTAACATCTACATAAGTTATACAAGAAATAAACCGTATATCGGTCTTAAATGCATCGTATGTAGTTTTACCGAATCGTTGGAGTGAAATAGGAATACGTAATAACTTTAATCGGCAGGTAAGCTGTTTAATTCCAACGTAATAAAATTAACAACCCATATATACTAAAGCTTTAACAAATTAAATAAAATTATGAAGTAAACTCACTAGAAACAAAATGCTATATCAAAGCTAAAGGTATGTTAATGGATCGAATCAAAACCCCTTTAACCTTTACGCGCGACTATATACAAAAGTAACGTCTTTTTTTTTTTTGAAGGCTGATCAAGACTTCGGGAAAGGTAAAACAAATACCGACATTAGCCTTCATACTAAAGTTATTCGGGTGTTAAGTAGGATCCAGCAGGTAATTATAAATATATTAACTATTTACGTCGTATCTTAGGTATAAGACAAGTTTTTTAGGGTGGAATAATTCCGAATAGTTAACACAGACAACGTGTTGTCTTATATTTGCTCTAAAATCGTTGACGTCAGTTATAATATCATCTCCCTAATTATCGTAAAAGGTCGTGTTGTTATTACCCCTTTCGCTACGAATGACACCCTTGGTACTGATATTATTAACGGAATTGACGTTACCGTACCAAATACGAAGATTATATAGTCGTTCATTAATAAATTGGGCATGTGTGATCCACTTGTTATAGTTTCGGAAATTTTAAAAGGAATAATGCGTTAGCGAATGTATCGCTAATAAGTCCTTTTGAAATGGCGAATTTAGCGGCGGATTTCCAAGCTATACCGCCGGCTTTCGTAAACAAAGCCTTCCAAATATAAAAAAACGTAAAACCGTTTGTAAACCTTTTATTTTCAATTTGTAAATCGGGTGATACCGGTTTTTACCGCGTTCGAGTTGTAGTAACACACGCGGAATATAGTTATAAAAACGTTGTAGACGTTATTACCACTGTCGCTACCGCGAGCGTAATAATTTTCCAGAACAGTTTACACGAGTCTTTTCAATTGTAAAAAGACAGTATTCAAATAATCTTTCCTTATCTTAATGAAATTTAGATTTTTACGTAATTTATGTGATTTCGTTACCTTTTATACTCAAAACCATATGTTAACCCAAAATCGCAAATATGTTAATATAGGGGTTTAAGTTAATTTGTTAACGGCCGTCGTTATTGCATTTAGTCGAAGTCGGCAAAATCCGGGTTATTGTAATCGTTAGCGCGAACTTCGACGGGTAGAGTCGCGGTAACTACATCTTTATTGGGTAATATAGAGATAGGACCCCATTAGAGGGGGATTCGTTTTAAAAATGTAGACGTGTCGGTAACTATTTGAAGCTGTTAAATCATATTCGTTTACGTAATTTATACATTGGTATTTTGTTACTTTAAGAATAAAACGTTCTCTTGGGCGAAGTAGTTTTGCTTAACAAACTTCGCATGTAAATTTTCGGTAAATAGTTTATATTAGATAGTTAATCAATTGTATTATATTGTTTAACGAATTGGAGTTACTCCCTAACGCGTACGTTGAATTTTATTTCCCGAAAACTTCAGGAGCCAGGATTTAAAGATCAGAAAATATAACTCTAAACTATATTTTCTTATAAATGGTTAAAATACCATCGAAGAAAAAGTAAGGAAGATAATATGTAAAGAGGCTAAGCCAAAGCTATCGCTTATAATGGTCGGATATTATTCATTATCCTCGATGGGAAAAAAAGGAAGAAACCTCTACGAAAGAGCTGTTACAGACTATAGAAAAGGGGTTGCACGGTCACATCACAGGATGACTCTAGTGCATCGTAGGAGCATCGCAACCGCCAGAGCTAGGTCTCTGGTGACCACCAGCCCAGGTTCTAGCCTATGACAGAAACAACCTTTACGAGTGGGAAGCAATGAGTATACGCTCGTTTCAATAATATTATTCCCGTTCGCGAATACTCTTTAACGCGCAATCCGAAATTTGGATTTATTTTTTACCAAATAATAATAAATGGCCTATAAAGACCCCTAACGCTATCAATTTATAATGCACGGGACTACACTTTTACTACATAAATAAATTCGAAAACGTCTTCGCCAGGTACTGTAAAAAGAGCGACCCGGCCTTTCGTCTCCTGCCCAAAGGTATATAACCTAAAACGTGAGAGACTTCAAGCGCTCCTAAGGGTGGCAACGTCGGCTGTAACGAAGATGAAGATGACGATAACGACGACGACAACGAAAATACCCCCCCCCCACCTTCCTTCCCCCTACGGAAACAACTAATTACCTTTCGTTTACTTATTTACCGGTATCAATCGGTTTATATATTTGCTATTACAAAATGATACTTTCATATAATAAATTCGAAACGAAAGTAATAAATTGTAAATGTAAGAAAATGTATGTGGGTAGCAATAATAAAATTAAAACGTAGAATAAGTAATATATGTCTTCAATATCGAAACCAGACACTGAAATATAAAAATTACATTGAAAAAAAGTAAAAGGAAACGTTGCCTACCAGTGGTAAGGTCGCATGATCTTCCCAACAACGTCAACAAAAAAAGTGTTAATAAATAAAAATGCTTGAAATATGTTATTCGGAACACCTTAATGATTAAATCTATTTTTCAACTTCCCTTTAATTCATATAATCTATTTAATTTTGTGACATTTGTACAATTCGAGTAAAGTAGTAATATCAATAATACGGCGTTTTGCATTAATTCTTACTAACTCAACAAAATATTAATAAAAGAAAAAAAGTTAGTACAAATTATCAAACACGTGGATTTTATACTCAAGCTCGAAATGATTATATGAAATGTCATCCTTGTAATAATAACAGAGTCGACACCTCCAACCATCCTAAAAGTCTTTAAGGTTAAAACGCTTAATATATCTCGTTTACACTTATTTGAACTCTAATTAACAATATTACCGAGTAAGGTAAATCCGTTTCCATTTAGTATTCCATTACCAATAACTAGTTTAAACTCTATTTTAAAACAGCAATTATTAATATTTACGAAACAAATATAATTAAAAAAATAACGTCGTTATCTATATATCTCAGAGTATAAAGCGCAAACCACGCTTGAAGTTCCAGATATGTCACATAAAACGTTTATTTAATGACCGGCATTGTTCATTCGATAATTGTATTCAATATTTCGCAACGACCAACAAATTTAATTCCGCTTCTAGTTATTCGATGAATATAACCTAGGCCTTACGTACACGTTGATATCGGTACTTACCGGCGCGCTTTATGATGATTATGTTAAGTGTTGGAATAGTAATACCTGCAGTGCAGTAGGTCAACTTTACTTATAGTAAAGTTTACTATACTGACTGCAAGTTGAGTGTATTGTTTTGTGTGGGCTTACTGTATTGTGTTCAAGTCAAGTACAGAATACGCCCACCTCATACTAGAGCACGAGCCAAGCAATTTACCATATAAATTACTATGTAGACCAGCTAGCGGTTTACCAAACCTGCAATAATACATCCACTATCTAACCACGTAATACTACTGTTATTTCAATTGATCAAATCAATAAATTTGTAATGTTCAATTCTTTATTAATATTGATTAATATTAATTAGGTTAGGTATAGACAAAATAAGTTAAAGAAGAAGTTATTTTTCGGTTATTACGCTTTACGTTGTCGTTAGAGCAGAGGAAATATTTTTACAAAGGCTTTTAATATTGTGTCAATCCTTACAGCAGCACGTAAAGAAGACTATTGGGCTATAATAGTTTATACGGTAGTTTAGAGGTAGCGATGGTATCGTTATCAAAAACACTAAGAAATTTTTACGGATATTTTTAAAAAAGAATCGAGATAAACTGTTCGAAGTTTTAGATTGGTAGGTACGAAGACTGCTAAGTTAGTACTACTACGGGTGTTATTACTGTAGAAATAAATAAGTCTTAGGGATAAAATAATAAACAATATGTAACCTTGACTTATGATAATAAACGAGTTTCAGCATTACCTTTAACTTTATCTTTTTTTCACTTCCCCTATACCAATTTTATCGTTAAGATCACTGCGCTATATAAAAATACCAAAAATCGCCAAGTTGCACCAAGAAAGTTACGTTACAAATCCTAACGCCAAGTTGTTAAGTTCTCACGCGACTGTTTGTCAAAACAAAAAATCCCTACGCCCCGAATTACCAATTCCCTCGTCTACTAGGTCCTATATTACCCTAAACCTTAAGATGACACCTACTTGAGAAAATCAAAAAGGGATTAACGCCATGAGATCCCTTTTTATAAAGTTATACGATAAAGACTTTTAAGGGTATGATGTCTACGAAAGCCTAACGGAAAAACAACTTATTAAATTCGTTAGCTATTATATTATTGAACACAATAGAGGTAATGGCCTTAACTTCACCTTTCTCAATTTTCGTAAAACTTTTCTTAACTACAATATTCTTACGTAAACAGTAATTTAAGAAAGGAGTTAGTTAAGGCTTATGTCGGAATTTAAGTAATAACGGATGTATATATTAATATAAAGCGTTACGAATCTGACATAAATACATTTCGATTTAGCCTAATTTTCAGAATATCCTCAAGATCTACATCCTAAAGAAAAGTGTATTAAAGAACCTTAACGCTTTTACACGTATTTTATAGGACCTCCTCTTTCCTCTTAACTGAATTCAGCCTTTCTACATGGCAGGGATAAAAACCCTATTAACGTATTCAGTAGTTCGATATTACTACGTAATAACACGAAGTAAGTCCTAAGCAATGATATAGCACGTCAAGTAATAGTCACTAACGCGGCAACAGATATTAAATTTAGCGTTTTATACCAGTCAATTAAATAAAATTGTTAAGTCTCTTAAAACCTTTAAACCCCTATTACCCTCTAGCTTTCTAATCACCAAATCTCACAAAATAATTTTTACGGAAATTTTGCGTATATGCAAAAGATTACTATAGGTCTTGCTACAGAACTTTACCCCTCAGATTGGGCGACTGGCAATTGCCCTTAATACCGTATTCCGGTGGCTAAAAGGATTAATTTGCCAGGAAATAACAATAAAAACTGGGATAAATATTGCAACCTGCCCTTGAAATCCATCAAAATGGTTAACATTAATTACAAACTCTATACAGATTGCACCAATATTTGGAACGACGTAAAAAAGTATAACGGGAAGTCCGATAACCTCTGTAATACGAAGATAATACTCTTTCTAAACATTCGTAAGAAAATAGAGGTTCTTTCTTTTATTTTTCACTTACACTCTCCCGAAATACTTATAAAGTACGCCAGAGATTATTGTCCGACTTTTTTAATTCGTGTAACTATGTTCCGTAAAATTCATAATAGCATAGAAGGCTATTGCAAATAAGACGTTCATTTTATGTAATACTATATACATTAGGTTATTACAAAGTACGTGACCTTAATATCTAAGAAAAAAATATAAAATAACTAAAAGAATATACTTAATTAAATAAGTAACAAGTTAATGTTATATTGAAAAGTAATGAGGATAACTTACTTTAGCGAAGCCATACTTCGCGAGTAGATACAAGTAGCAGTTATGGGAGTTAACAAGTATAAATACATTTTATAATGCTTAAATACTACATAAGAAGGCTTTTTCAACTAGTCGCGTTTCTAGTTTACGATTGTAATAACGCGTACACTAAATTCGCTTGGTATATACCCCTAAATAGGAAAATTTCCTTAATGTAAACAAAACTAAATTTGCGTTGGTTGATTATGTTGACCGCAAATACAGTTACAGGCGCTTTTAACGCCTAAGGTTTAGCTTATCGAACCTAGACCAAAGGTAATAATTGCAATGACGTTAATAAAGTTACAATTTAAACGGACCTATAAACCGTAAAAACGATTGTTATAATAGCAGTTAAAAATGATGACTTTATAGTAAGTTTAGATATTAGGTAACTCGTTACCCTTTCGTCCAGCGAAATCATAAAAAGGTAATATATTATATTTATTACCTTACAACCTGTTATGGCCTGACCTACGATAGTAAGCTAAGTAGGTACCAAATGGGGTTTACTATTGGTACAGTGGAAGACTAGAAAAGGCTACCGTAGCCTATCGTGCAAGACCTATGGGCATGGCCAGTGCCCAGCTCATCACGTACCCTTACACATGCTATGCACAAACCGCGCCCGGTCCGCGTCCGGACCGGGCTCAGACCAGATACTGTATATCCCGTTATATATATAGTCATGTAACCTATAAACTCAATAGCTAATAGCCCAAGTTTATAACATGCTACCCTTTTCCTCGAGCGCTACGAGAGCCGCGATGTTCTGTTGGTTGAACGTAGGGCGCGGGCTTCGCGCGCCTAATACGCGGGTCGAGCGCGAACCGGCGATGTAACATTTGACAGGCCGTATAAAGTATTGGCCGGTTTAACCCTAGGCCGCCGGTACCATATAACGTGCCCTTTTAACGTGCCGTATAACGTATTAGCCGGTTTAACCTCAAAACGCTGGCGTCGTATATCGCGCCTCTTAACGTATTATATAATGTATTTTCCCTATCGCTCGTACTGTATGATACACCCTCTAATTTGACGTATAATATATAGCTTTTACTATTAATTCTATATAACTTGCCCCGTATAATTCGTAACTCTTATCAAATCCGTTCCGCCAATACTCATAAATACGGACTTTAACGTAGCCCCTAAAACTTTCCTCCTTTTTCTTTTATATCGCCGACCATATTTCGCTATTTCATACCTTTTCGAAACTTTTTATTACAACCTTATTATTACCTCTTATATTTAAAAAATAATTTCCCGTCAATATCTCGTAGCCGTTTTACCTTTTTTTCGTTCTTATGACAATCGTTTATGATAAATTTAACCTAAGTTATACCGTTGTTAACATTTTTGGTAAAAATAATCAATTACCTCGTAAATTACGCTAACCTGTTACATATAAGTACCTTTTTATTAAATATATTTTATAACTTCCTTATGTTATAGGCGACCTGCTTATCTTGTGTAATTACGACGATAATAGTAAGCTCCCCCTCATATAGGTTAAGGACGTATATATATTATATATTAATTGGCTTCTTAATTCCGGCGTTTCTTTCATTTATATCCGAGTTTGTAGTACGTTAGGTTGCCCTATATATCGACATATTTGTAATGAAAGAAACTTACAAAGTAACTTTATAAGAAACCCGACCGCAATTCAACCCCTTTTCGTAATATACTTAGGAAATAAGCTTACTTACGGTTTCTCCCGATTCACGTACCCGGTTACGTGAATTGGTTACAGATATCAAAAACGAAAGCCATATATTATCTCCTATACGTAAACGGTAAAAAAGTATCTCTAGTTACCTACCTATTTAAGCTCCCGTATTCTTCTAGTTAGTTAACTAATTTATTCGGTTTTGAAATATTACTCGAACTCAAGTCCCTACCATTCCGTCTGTATAGGTTATTACTCCTTTTGCCATATATATCTGTCATCTTTTCCTCCCGTACTCGTTTTCATTTAAAATTCTCCTTTTACCCTTTATGGTTTCGCCTATTTACCGTTACAGGACTCCTTCGGCTAACCGAATTTTAACGCGTAATATTATTGAGCCGACATATTTAAACGCCCATAGTATAACCTTTCGTAAATTTAATCTAAATAGGTAAAATAATATAATTACGTAAGCTATATCCCTTATAGCTAATATAATTTACGGTTTATAAAGTATAACGAATGATATTTTAAGACTAACCGTACCAACTCCCTTTTCATCCGTATTTTATTTACTAACCTTAATCAATAACGAGTTGATCGGGTTGCCCAAGACCGGACAGATAATTGTGCCCGAGTCGACCGCATTGTCCAGGTATAAATTAATCAAATGCATATTTTAATAACACGTTTAAAAGGTTGCTCTTCCTACGTCGCTTTTTGCCAACCGCTATTATCGGCTTTTCTTAACTTTTATCCTACTTAATGTTACCCGTTATTTTCGACGTATTCCCGCACCCGCCTCGTTTTTTAACAGCCCCTTTTATCGACGTTTACTAACGCCCGTTACGCCCCTCGCCGTCCAACCTTATCGGCTTTTCCTAATATCTGAAATTAGTCATAATAAGGCACTTAACGTTAATAACACTATTATTTGTTAAATACGGATGAAAATAGTAACAAAGAATATGTAAATTTTTTATATATTATAATAAAAGCCGTTTCTCAATTAGATATTAATCCTAAGAAGTAGGGTCATATATATCCAGCCCTGTTTATTGTATCGTACCATAATAATAATAAATTCTTCCATTTTTCATAAATATTATACTATTTTGAAGGTGAGGACAGTTCGCTTCGCGTATGTTACATAATATATATTTAAGGCTAACATCGAATTACCGGGCTATTATAAACCTGGGTATCCCCATATATTATCTCTAATTTATCAAAGGTTATATTATGTTAATAGTTTTTTTTAACAATTTCTACTTCGGCTTATCGTCACGTTTTCATTTAATTAATATAAAACAAATACCGTTCCGCCTTGTTTTTGCCGAAATTGTTTTTAAACTTTCAATTCCTCGTATATACTCATTTTTATATCGTTCATAACGAAAACTGGTTCCGGGTAAGTATTAGATAAAACTTACGAAGGAAATGGTTTTATAACTAGCCGTTTAACTTAGTTTGAGTAAAATATAAGGTATTGACTCAAAATATCTAAAATGATACTAAACGAATTCGGAATATCGACTACCCGATATTAATTATTAAACCAATTTAGATTTTTACTCGGACGATGAGTTTTAATATTACAAAGATTAAGTGAAACGTCATCGCCTACCTTTTACTATTTCCACGGATATCGCCGACGGTTTAATATCGCTTTTATTTATTATTAAATACATATTGTCGTTACCCAAGCTAACTTTATACCTTTGTATAAGTATACCAAAAACGTAACGGTTCACTCCTCGGAATGAGTTAACGACTTCATATTTTTATTTACCCTTAGAATAAGGGATATTTTAAACATATTTGCTAAAAAGGTTACGTTAAACTCAGTAACCGTCGATTTCCGGTTATTTAATATAAATTAATAAACGAGTAAACATAATATTTTATATTATCATACAAAGGCAACGATAATTCGCAAGTACTTTTAAATTTACTCGTTTATACGTTTCATGTCGTCATTTATCTGTAGGTAGTACTCAGTAAACAAAGACTTTTCGACTCATAATAAAAAACATAAGGTTATTTAAAATACGTTTACCTGGTTCGAACCGCGATTACTAATAATAAAAGTTAAAAATTTATAAAATACTTACTATATCCCCCGGAGAAGCTCCGTATATATATCGGTAATTATATACTATATAACTTCGATCTGGATAAATTTAGAAACGCGGTCTGTAATAATTAAAAAGTATCGAAAGCCGTTATTAGTAACTAGTAAGTCGATTATAAAGTCGACGTAAATAAATATTTCGTTCCGATTTATGATAAGGAGGGGTTAAAAATATCTTATCGTAAAATACGACGATGTTTCGTATTATTCAATTACTTATATATTCGATGTAAACGTCGAATATCTACGACTATCCCCTTTTAATAGTAGTTCCGTTAAAAGATTTAGAATGAAACGTTTTTTACCGATTACCCTATTATAGGAAAATTATAGGTTTATTACAAAATTTTCGTCGTTAATGGTTTTTCATTCGGTAACTATAATTAGAAACTATAACATAATGTATTTCGTGGATTAATTTTACAAACCATCATTTACATTGATTATTCTGCTTTAACTGGGAAGCGCCTAGCACCCTCGGAGACCGTTAATAGGCAAACCTTGTATAACGAGTCGTTTATCATTTTTTAATTTCACAATTCCGTAAGGGTACCCGAACCGAAAATCAGGCGAATACTCAATGTTAACGAAGTTAACGGGTTTAATGTGGGCCGAGCTTGCGGTAATACTAATAACACCGGCGTTTTAAAATCTCCCAACGTTATCCCGGATAACGACCCGGACGCGAACAGGGCCCAGGACGATCCCGCTTACATCGGCCCTTCGAAATCCTCTGGATCGCCTTTCGGGTACAAATTATTACGATTTAATTGATAATCTTCCATTTTAAAGAATTTATTTACATAACCCTCCGTAATATGTATTCCTATAATATACAAGTTTATTATTAACCCGTTTGATATAATAATTAAAACAGCCTAAAAAACTCGCGTGTGGCGCTACTTGACCTTGAGATTATCTTGCAATCTACGAATGAATACATTCGTACGGGCGCCCTAAGTTGCGAACCTATATCACAGGTGACATTAAAAAAGCGAAAACACTTCGGCCTATCAGACCTAGCATTCCGAAGTCAAACGTGGTAAAGAAAAATATTTTAATCCCTTGAAATCCGTTTAAATAGTAAATGGGGTACAGACACTACGCAATTTCAAAAACCACGTTTTTAAATAAAACACTACCGCGAAAAGATTTTTATCGTAAATGGTATAGTTATATTTCGCGTTCGTTAATCGTGTAAAATGGTAGTCAATTGGTTTTGAAAGGCTATCTTCATTCCTCCAGGATAAACACCCCTTTAACGCTGTTTCCGAATAATCGGTGTCCACTACCTTCAGCCGATATGAGTTACAATATTCTAAAATCAGGGCCGTAAACAAGGAATTTTTTACTGTTTGAAATACGTATTTCTCCCGTTTTATCTAAACCTAACGAATTTCTTATTTCGTTAAACGAATGAAAAAATTAGCTAACTCGGATAAATTACTAACAAAATCTCGATCAAAATTAGTAAACCTCGTAAAACATGAAACTTTTCGAATAATATGTAATAACTTCTATTCCTATATTACCCGGATTTTCTCGGGGTCGGCCCTGATACCTACGTTAACCGTTATTATGAAAACCAGATATTTTACCTTCTTAACCACGAAGTCGCACTTTTTTTAGTTCAGGTTTAGCTTAACTTTGCAAAAGAGTCCCAAAACCACATAAACTTTTGTTATATAATTTTACTTGGTATCAGAAGGAAAATTTAAAAGGATATTTAGGTAAACTAAAATCAAAGTATTTAGAATATCCGTTATTACATAATTAATGTATTACCAAAATATCGCCAACACTTCCGTCAGTTAAAAAGGGTTAATTAATCACTTGAATAATCCGAACCGTATATAAAACGCCGTCAATTCTTTTTATCCGGGTATAACCCGAATACGATAAAAGATCGTTCAAATATCTAACTTCATAAGTTACGTCAACTTTAATAACGTACATAAGGTTTTCTTAATTGAAGGTAAATAAAAACGATTTTATTCTGTAATTTTATTCAATATCTGGTAATCTATATAGAATAATTATCCCTCTTTCAGCTTAAAAAAATAATACCGACGCCGTAGCCGTTGATAACCTTACCTGAACCTAATACCTATTCATTAATTCCGTGATCTATCGTTTAAATTCGAAATAACAATTTCGTAATATTAATTATGATAGTTTTTATATCAGTTTTGATAAAGATTTATCTTCGTTTAGTTTAATATAAATACCATAGTCGAATTTTTCTCGATATAGGGATAAATCTATGTCCTTATCTTTATTGAATAAGTATCGTTATTTTATTATTTTGGTCAAAAACGCAACCAATTCTTTTCCTTTTTAATAATAGTCGGCGCCGTTACCTATAAAATCCACGTTATTTTGTGAAGACTTATGGAAAAAGCTAACTACGACTCATTCTCCGTATGTTATACCGTCCGTTACAAACGGTTTGTTTAACCGATGAAAACCGATTTTACAACGCTTTATATATACTTAAGGTATGCCGTTACCATATCGACAACTAATCCTCTTTAATTATAAACTATTAAACCGCTATGGACAAGTTTATAAATTACCCATTAATATCGTATCCAAAGTATCTCGAACATTATATCCCGCGCCATTCCGAGAACAATATATACTTATATCGAGTTCAACTTTTCATTGATATCAATGCGAAACTTGGTAATTTAGGTAATACACATATATTACTATAGCCCTAATATCGTATTTTAATATTGAAAAGATAATAACCGAATTTACTCTAACTTTAACCGTTATATTAAAGCTTTGTTTATAATATAATGATAATTACAATTAGAATAAACATAAATATCTAGAATATAGGTGTTATTAAAAAGCATAAGGATAAGGAACTAATTTTTGTTTATACGTATTTTAATTAAACTAAATTTCTCATTTCCAGAATTTTTCAATTATTTAATTACTGTAATATAACCCTTAAACGAAATTATATTTAGGAATTAGAATTTCCACGTCACCGTTAATAAGGAGCTTTTATTTATATTTTCGACTTTGAACATCTATACCTACATCGGAATTAATACTTGGCAAAGTTCATAACTATGTTAGTAATAATCCATCGAACCATAACGTAGATAACGCTTTGTAGTAAACTCAATCCGGCGTTCCTTCACCTTTATTTACGTTGCTTTACGTTTTTAATCCTAAACGCGTATCGAACGGATTTGTTATAATAACTAGCTGCAATTACCACGACCTTTCAACGAAGATCCCTCAAAAGTATAAACTTTTATTATAACTATATTTTTATCCGGCAGTTATAGCTATATGGATCTCACTTATTAGCGATTAAAATGTTATTTTAAACCTTAAAATTTCGATTCGTCGGCCAACTTATGGTATTTCATTAGGTTTATGATATAATCCACCAGGTTTACGCCTGCCGTAATAGATTTGTCGCGGATTCATAAGGATACGCGAAAACACGAGTAATTGTACTTGAAGGTTGAAGGCTAATCTAATCCGCCCGTTTAAGTTAACAATATTTTGAACCTAATTACAAATTATATCTATAGGTTTTTAACGTTTATAAGGAATCTGTTCAATTCAACTAAAAGTTATCTACGCGATGAATGTCATGAAGATAAGCCTTAATATAAACGAAAAACTTATCTATATCGTATATACCTTCATACTTACCGGCTTTATAGTACGTCATAATAGATTACTTTATCTTCATCGTATGATAACCTTATACGTAAAAAGACGTATGCCAACCCTTTTTAATGAATATATTATTTGCTTTTAATATAAATTCGAACTTTTGACGTTTCGCCGCCTACATAAAAGCAAATACGTTTAATTACAGTTAATCATGTCCTTTTCAATTACCGTAAACCGGTAAAAAGCCAACACGCGTTATCATTAAGTCGGCCTCGAATTATTAAGTCTTAGCTACGACCTAAACAAAGTCGATAAACCTGGTTATTAAAATTACTTTAAAGAAAACGCGATATAGCCTAAAATACTTTGTAAAAAAGAAATATTGGCTTCAATCAGACCTAAAAAAATAAGAGGTGTATTTATAAAGGTAGAGAACTACGAATTTGCTGACGGCCAATACTCCCCGATAACGTTAAAATATAACGTAAAATTATTAAAAGTTGACATTAATTCGTTTATTATAAGTGATATTCCTTCGGAAAAAGGGAAAAAAAACCTTGATGGTATGTTATAATCCGACCCACAATAGTAAGCCAAGTAGATACTAAACATTATTTATTATTAAGGTAAAGCGGAAAATTAAAAGAGGCTACCGTAGCCTTTTTTGCAAGACTTATGGGCATAGCCAGTGACTCGCCCGTTACGTACCCTTACATGTACCGTACACAGACTGCGCCCGGCCTGCGCCCGAACCTGGCCCGAACCGAGTACTGCATATCCCATTACGTGCACAGTCATATAACCTATAGACTCAATGTTCAATGGCCTGAGTCCATAACACAACCTTTGAATGGTATTAATTATATTAAATCGAAGATTTCGAGAGTAACAAGCTAATTAACGGCGACAATACCCCCAAATAAATCAAGTGATATAAAGATACAGCTTATAACGCGGTATAATAACTAGCCAACTACGTTTTCTGTTTCGCTTAAACGGTAAAGACCTTTACCTCTACTCTAATTAAGCTTCTAACCCCTTATATATCTTGATTATTCGTAATTGTTACGCGATTGACACGTTTGAGGTATTATTCCAAATATATAGGCAATAACGTATTTAATAGGAGGTTATTTGTAGTAGATAATACAACATAGGAAAAGAATTACGGTTGCTAAGATTAATCGTTACGATATTAATAAGGCTAAAGTTAGCTTTGGACTAGGCGAATAACTATCAAGATTAGAGTTAAAGGTAATTTAAATTATTATTAGGTCGATTACATTTTGTTTCCTTTAGTCTTTTATCCCTTTCCTCCCTTACCTATAGGACAGAAAGATCCTCAGAGTTAATGTTAATATTAACACCAACGAGCTGGGTAAAAACGGCTAAAGGTTTCCTCTTATCTTTAAGTGGAGGCACCTATAGTTCTATCTTTGAGGGCTTAAATTAGTCGTGTAAAATTGGACGGAACTCGAAATACGTTCATTATACTGTCGCTTTTACCATGTAGTAATTAATAGGCTATACAAATTCCTAGACTTTTCAGGGCATAAAAACATGGAATATATTGCCCTAAATAGGATGAAAAAGCTTTACTATTATTTTAAACATATAAATATGCCCCTCAAACATTTAAGTTTATATTAAAAAACGATAAGGATTTTAACCACCAGGGTTTCATTAATATGTTTTATTTAAACAATAAGCCCTTTTTTTTCGTCGTTAACTTCGCAATTTCTTTCTACAAAGCTAAGTTTTTAAAATCCTTTTCGGAAGTAGATACGTGGGAAAAGTTAAAGATATTATGAATTGACACGTACTTAGGTCCACCTATTGTTGTTCTTTATAATACCAACACCCACTTTATGGCGGTGAAGTTTTAGGAAAATGTTAAGGTAATAGATATCTAGTTTAAATAGGTGCTTATGAGGACTGATTAAAGTATTGAAAAAGTTAAAAAGGCACACGCCTGACTTCACCAAAGGTATAATATTTTTACGTTAAAAAGTAAAAGCTTTACTGATTCTGAGGTACGCCTTTAAACAGCGGTCAAGGGCCTAAATGATATTGAAGGCCCTAACAGCCTAATGCCAACGATATTAGTCTTCGAAGAGTATCCATACTTAACGAGTAAATTTCCGCAATTAACAAGTACTTGAAACGAGTTACGACCTACTGCAAAATACTAAGGAAATTGCGGAAAAATCGGCATATCGTTAGGTTAACTATAACTTTAGTACCAAAAAAATCTTTATAACAATCTACGTTGCTTTATCGTTATAAAGCAAAGTCTTCATAAAGCGGGAGTCGTGTAAATAGAAGGGCTTATATAAGACTTGGAGTATCATTAACTTTAAAGTAGTTATAAAAACTGTAACCGGTCCAGTAATATTTCGTATGAACCATGTTAAACCTTATATTAGAGTTATTAAAGATAAAGACCCTTAAATTAACCGACTCAGTTAATATAAACCCTCTTTATCTATTATTGATAAATCGATAAAACGTTGTTTGCATGGACGACCCCAAAAGAAAAAGAACGTTAACGAGAAAGAATACACACAGGGTCGTATTTATAATACTATTTGGGGAAATAGGAAGACAAAGGATAACGAAAACTTATCATTAAAGCTTTAGGTATAAGGTATTATTAAGACTTCCAGCAAATTTTTTAAGGAAAGCGATAGTGTCGAACTTACCGGATTACTAATTTAAGGAGTTGTATAATTCGTATCGAAGGCCAACTTTAACCTTTAAAACCCAAATGTTACGATTTTGAAGTCAAGGATTTTCTGCGAGGTCAAAGGCAAAGCCATGGGGCAGCCGTTCGGAAAATCACGATTAATAGTTTAAAGATACGGCGATGAAGGTAAAACCTTAATTCTTACATAATCTTTAACGATTTAAGGAATAGATAGCGTTTAGTGATCGCCTCAAAAATAAGTTTTTTTTAGCTAAAATTGAAGGCAAGTTTACGTTGAATAGCCGAGATATAACGTAGGCTTACACGTAGTTAACATCAGATTTACAAAGTATTGTATTGCAGGAATCACCTGAAGAACTACATGACATCTACCATTTAGGAACGGTAATATAGTGTATTAATCCACTGTGTGGACTGGCTAAAATGTGCGTTTATTAGTTTTTAACTTACCAGTCCTACTTGAAATTACGGTTGGGTATAAAGTATCGAATATTCGACCCGTACTGGCTAATAACGTTATAAAAGGGCTTTGGCTTATAATATATATAAATGAACGATACTCTTTTTGTTGAAACGCTGGTTTTAAAATATCGAAATAATAGGTAAATAAAGACTTGAAGTTTTGGAATGATGAGCTAGTTATAACGTTGGCGAAGGTTATCTAATCTTACTTTGATAAATAGTTAATCCGTATACTTATTATTAATACCGGCCATAACATTCTCTAAAAAGGCTAAGGCATTAATATAATTACAATGAATAAAACTAACGAAACCAAAGCCTAACATTACCTTAAATAACTTACTCGTGACAATTATATTACCACCCTATTTTAACAGGAGTTATCGTACAACCTATCCATCGTAATAAAAATATAAAGCCAGGAATATAAAGATTTTGACGGGCTAAATAAAAGGTTTAAATGAAAAATTCGAAATATGGACCAACGGATTGATATAATCCTAATCGACCTGTCAAAGATTAAGTTAATAATATTTACGGATAGTCTTTTCGCGAATAATACCCACCTGTTTTTACAGATCGACTTCCTAATGACCCTCTTTAATAAAACCAGCGGGAGGATCAATCTATTATTATTATTAACTTAATTTAGGAAACCTTTATCAAATACACAAGAATTTCACGACACGTATTAGCTTCAAAGGTCTACGGTATAATGACTGGTTTTAGTATAGGCATGGTATTACTGGAAACCCTTAACGCTATTACCAGATAAATAAAGAGTACTTTTATCCCGGTGATAACTTATACCGACTTAAGTATCCTATTCGAATACCTTTCGAAACGCGGAACCACTAGTGAAAAACGCCTGATAATCAACGTAGTAACACTACACGAAGCCTATAAAGGGAGGTAAATAGAGAAGTTCCAGTAGATTAACGGAAACGAAAATCCTGTTGATATTAGAACGAAGGTATCGAAAAACAAGGCCTTGGAAAGGTTGGTAGATAGCAATGGACTAGCTATAAGTATCGAAAGCTACGATAATAGGCTACTTAGTAAGGCCAAATCACGTATCGTCAGTTAGTAATGTATTGTTGAAATAGAAAACTATTGGGGGATTGACGATGGCGAATTATTTAAGTGGTACAGCTAACGAAAAGGCTTTCATAGGCCTGTAGGAGATGAACCTTTGAAAGGAGTTAATAAACTTCGACCTCGGCACCATAAAATAATTAAGGGTAAAAAGGGGGTAAATTATGTGAAATTGGGTACAATTTGATGTAAAAGTTTACTGGAATTAACAAGGGTTTGGCTAATTAACAAAAAATTAATTCGGCGGTAACTGAGAAAGATTAGTTAACCACACTAGCGTACGCGTACAAACTAAAAAGCTGCCAATATTAAAATAGTAATATCTGTGGTGCAGTAGGTCAACCTTACTTATAGTAAAGTTAACTATACTAATTGTAAGTTAATTATATTATTTTGAATGTATTTACTATATTAAGTATAAGTCAAGTATAGTATACGCCCACTTCACATTAGGGCACGGGCTAAGCAATTGGCCATACAAATTACTGTGCAAACCGGCTAGCAGTCTATCAAACCTAAAACAATACATCAACCATCTGACCACGCAATACTAGTATTACTTTGACCAATCGAATCGACAACGTTGCAACGTATAAAGGCCTACCAACATTTATATAATTAATTTTATTTCATTACGCTTTTTATACAAACTTTAAATTTTCGTTCTAAATCGTGATTATTATGCCATTAAAATTATTTATGTCATTTTCATTAATTATATCTTTAACATCGCTTTTGAATTAGCATTCGAGAGGTTCTCATTTTCTGAATAGGAAAATAACATGTTATATAAGATCAGTTGATTGTTAGTTTACATTCCGATAATTGTTTAATCCGTTGTTTACGGTATAGAAATTAGTAGGAAAGGGTCAAAGTAGAATTGTTTATTACGAAGCGTTTTTCATAATGCCTCTGGTATGTGTTCAACCAGTATATCCCAGTCCTTACAACTATTAACAGTGATTTAAGATGACATAATAACGTTTCTGGCGGGTAATGTTTTAAAAGTTGTACAGATAGATATACATAAATACGTTGTTAAAAGCGTTTCTTCGATTATATATAATCTTATGTAATATTTCGTAGTTTAAGACGTAAGTAAAAGAGAGTGAATAGAAAGGTCATAAGCGTCAATATTAAGTGATAGATTATTCGTTGTAAGGTGAGCGATTTGATTATAATATCCTACTTTCCGACGCTATTATACACCTTAACCATAAGTCGGCTTTTTTATAAAGTTTCCTAGTTTGGTCTTTCGTTTTATAAAGGATTTTTGTAGACAAGATCTTATAATTATTGTAAGTTGTTAGGTTAAACTTTTCAAATCGAAAAATGTTTTGTTCAATCAAAGTATATATTTTCTTTCTGGTCGACTTAGAAGAAGGCTTACCTGGGACGGTAAGAACGCTTGTATGCAAAAGCTTTATCCTTAACCTGCAATGAGCCGCCTCTATTTGGATCATGAAGAAGTATAAAATGAAGGCCATGAGACGCCGATTATTCTGACCTAAGTAAACGTACACGTCGACGGCGTTCCACTAACTTAGGTTACCAGTCTAGTTACGTGGTTAAAGGGTCTATAAGGGTTTCCAAAGGGTGTATAAAAGTTAATAGACAGGTGTTTTAGTCGTCATAAACGTTAAATAATTGCCGCTATTTAATAGGTGTTGTTTTATGGGTTTTCTTATTTACTTTGTTACTTTCATACTCTCGTACCATTGTTTAACGAAGGAATATCATAAAGTTCGGTAAATTATTAAATATATCGTATCCATCAATAACGACAATCTTGAAAATACTCATCCATCTTTCCTTTTTTATTTAAAGGAAGACCTCAAATTTAAATAATAACGCCAAAACGCCTGTCTCTCGCTGACCATTCTTCGTTGATAAATCCCTCTAAAAATTATCCTTAGCTTTCAAAAAAACGCATAACTGCCATCACCTTTACCACAGAATTTTTTCCCTATATTTTTTCATTATGGTAGTAAATTAGTATAAATATTATGGTCAATACTAAATACAAAAAAATAGGAATTAATCCATTTGAACACAATATGTTATTTACCGAGTTTAAAACTATCTATATAATGGATTCCTCTAAATACATTCCCTTCATTTGCTTCTTGAATATTTTATACAACTTTTGAAGTAATCTATTGTACCACTTACCCTTTGCCATACCTCAAGGCGCCTTTACCGATATTTATTTATACTTGTGCTGGTTATTTTTGTCTTCATGTACCGCTTCATCGAATCGAAAACCGATTTGGTATTATAGGTAATTTACTCCGATTGTTCAAGGAAAACCTTTGTTCAATAATTGATTTCAAGATACTAATAAACCGTTACTAAAACGTCTCGTATAAATCCAATAATTTATAAAGACGTTGTAGCATTTCCCATGTGGAAATCTCGAGTTCCGTCAAATTATATAATATAGATAATAACTTTGACGTTAAAGTTGATATTTTTTTAAATGAAATTTTAAACATTGAAAGGCTTAATAATTTAATTAACATGTGTGATAAAGCTTTTTCTTAAAATTCAAGGCCTCCTTTACGATATTAATATAACCTTTTGTGCGGGGGAACCGTGAAAAGAGTTTTATAATCGGATACCCAAACCGTCGGTATTATATGTCATTCTATCTGTATTTTGTAGGTAATTTCAATTGTTTGTTCCCCGGTGAAAACTTAGAGTTATTCGAACTATACCTAAAGCGGAATAAATACGTTGTTCGAAACGTAAACGGATGAATTAATTATATTTCTTACTTTGATGTTGAAATTATTTATATTCGTTAACGAAACTATGAACGGTATCTCAAAATACATTATATGAACCTCAACCATTCTCAATCGTATGCTTACTATTAATGTTACTAACGATAACGTTTTGACTTCAATTCGCAAAAATGTTGAACTACTGTGTTTTGGCGGTTATGATTTCCGTTTCACCGACATTGAATATAATACCTTAGAATAGACAAATACATTCATGAAATAATATGAATTACGACGACATATAGGTGTTTAAAACGCTGCTATACTTATTTCAACCAGTGTTATAGAAAAATGAAGCATTTAATAAACCTATAAATATAAGTTTATATGTTTCCTTATCTTGGGCCGTGATATGAATTTAGTTTTCCTTTGAATCTTTTTCGTTAAAATTATACTTATTCAAGAAAATGCAAGAATTCTCTTTTCTACCTTGGTAATCGATTATGTAAACCGCAAAGGTTTTTGTGGTTTGATATTAAAATTGGTAATTAATTAAGTTTTCCATTAATACTAGTTTATTTGTATACTGGATTTTTTTTAACTGCTAACTGACCTCATTATGAACTAGGCATTAGCTTTAAGAATCTTCAAACGTTCATATATTTTTTCGAGGGTACGGTGAATACAATCTATAAAAAAAGCTTTCACTCTAATCATAAATGTACCCGCATTAGTTTTCACTTTGGTTACGGTTTCTAATGTTTCATTTTCAACTTTCATTGTATTAATATCCGTATTTAGAGCTCGAATTAAAGACTTTATTTCGCGAATACAACTCAAATCATCCATTTGAAACGAGGTAAATCGTTTTATTAAAGCTCATATTTATAATTTAAGAACTTTTATCCTTAGGTTTCGTAATCACGAATATTAATCTAAGGATTGTTTTTTCTATTTATAGAAGTTTATAGTAATATTTTGAAACTCGTATACAAAGCTTCAAAGAACTTTTTCGATTTTGAATAATACTAAATTAAATTTCAGATTTCCAAGACATGGTTTTATAATTACTTAAATAAATATTTCATTGCATTTTTACTTGAGTTCAAGCGTTGCCTAAGATATCTTAAACTGTGTTAGTTGGATGATTAAAAACTCTTATAGTAATTCATTCGTGTTATTACAATAGCTTTTAAAGTATTTACACATAGATCCTGTCCAGATTTTGTTATACAAATCGTGATGAATCTTTGTATCGAATTACAATTTCAAAAGATTGAAATATTTTACAACTATATTAACCCATATCAAGTGGTTTATATAGCATTTTAAGTGTAACCAATAAAAATATCGGGTGAAATAATATTGAAGTATAAGGATTCGATATTTAGCCGTTTATAGATGTTGAGTATCACCCGAATCTTATAATTAAAATCATTATTTGATTCGCCATTATAATTCCCGTTTTTATTATATAATTTAACTAAATCTACAAGCTTTATTAAGTCACCTTTATTGATTAGAAATAGATGAAGCAGAAGGTCATGATACGGTTTATGACTCATAGATACTGATCTGTAAGACTCGTCTGTTATGGTCGATTTTACGAAGGTAGGTCAAACAGGTGACAAATGGTATTAACAATTGAGGTGGTAAGGAAGACTAAAGAAGTGTGCAGTGGTTATTGATGCAAGACTTATATATACGGCTCATCACGTGCCCTTTTACGTAATGGTTTCGAACTGCGCCTGTGATGGATATAACACGTATATCTTTTGTTACATAAAAAGTTACGTAAACTAGAGACGTAATAGTCAATAATCAGAGTCCATAATCAACCTCATTTTCCTGAAAGAAAAAATGTATCATTATATCGTATATAGACTGTATTTCGATTGAACGCGAATCTTTTATAAAGAGTATGACGTTGAAAGTTAGTCGTAAGTGAATAATACGGGCATCCTTATCTCTCCATTTCAAAATTAAGTACAGATTATATACGGGCCAGGCGTGGATCAGATGCGGAGCGTATAACGTTATAATTTAGTTATATGTGCGTCGGTTGCGAACCGAGTACAATATATGTAACGTTGTAAATTAGCCGTATTATTGCTGATCATGAACCTCTTTTATATAAAAACGGCCTCTAATACCACCCTAAACCCTTCCAATTTTCCCCCTTTCTTTTTTCAATATGCAGTCCTTCAACTCCACTCCCATCATATTTTCGTTTAATAATACAGGTTTTAAAAACAATTATTGTTGGTAAGGTCTCAAACCTTGAATTTCACATGAAAGAAGGTGGATAGAAGAGTAATCATTAGATTAGTAGTTGAAGTATAAAATATGATTGTTAAAAGAAGCATCTAGAGGTGCACGCTACAGGTAAGGACTTATAAGCCCTCCATCCAGAACGTATCACTCTGGAATACTTCTTCTAGACCGCTCCACACATTGCTATCGGTCTGGAATAGCCATTCTAGACCGCTCCATATATAATGCACTTTGCGTCTTGCAAGAGTACAGCCTACAGCGTAACACGTTACCGTGTACTTTGTAGGAGTACACCCTACAATACAATATACTGTTACTTAGCCTATATATACTATCTATAAGGGTATATGGTAATATCTATATAGGCAATCTTTTTTTTTCCTTTTATACTCCGTAACTATAACCTAGTAATAATAGTGAGGTTATAGTTTCGAAGGTCTAAATTAGTGGGTTTTATTATAATAGTGTTGTTACCGCAGTAATTGTAAAATATCCAAATTATTAGGTTTTTTAGTAATGGTGTTATTGTATTATCAATTATAAAAGATCCAAATTGATAAGTTAGGCTAGGATTAGCAATGTTCGCCGCGGTGGTGATTTTAATTCGGTTGGAATTACTAAGGTTTGGCCGTAGTAATAATTGTAGTTCAGCCTTGGTTAGTATAACCAAATAGGGGTGACATATTTAATAATAGCGCATTTCGTAGTTTCTAACAGGGGTAACTGCGCAGTGGTGATTACGTAGGAGTGATTATGCAATCACGTATTATATTAGTATAAAAAATACATCGTATTGTTCCAGACAAAACTTCTTTCCTTCCTTTTTCCAAAGGCGCGTAATTTCAGCCACTACAAGTCCCTACCCCAATTTAACCTTTATTTCATTCAATTAAACCAAGTTGCTCTAATAAGTAGATCCCTTAACCAACACCCATTTACTAACCCCTCTTTTCACAGATGCCACTTAGAAACAAAATGGTAAAGCGCCGTTTTGCGCGAGAGCGTTGGCGTACCGCCGCCGCCACAGCTAATATCACCATTATCAACTTTTTATCATCTGGCACAATATCCTTTATCCCCGTTACGCTACCCATTGCCCCTTACCCCTTCGGTTTTACTAAGCCTTACCGCTGCCTTTTCCTCTTCGGCCTCGCCGTCCACCATCGCTACCCCTCCCTTCCCCTTTTTTCTCTCCCCCTTTCCCAACTCCCAAAAAGAGGAACGGAGAGCTTCCAAGGTTACAAAACTTACCTTATCCCTACAGTTAAGGACTACATTCCCTGTAGGGGCCCCATTACACCGCAAACGTAGCCTGGTGTAGTTGCGTTAGGGTTCGTATCCCCAAATTCACCCGCTTACATACTTTTAACCTCTTCCTTGTTAAACGAGGAACACGAGGCAAATTTGTTTCGCCGCCTCGAGCTCCGCGTAGCTAGGGTACGCTGCGAAGACTTTTTAACGTGTAAAATGTTAAAATGACGTATCTGGGTCTATAGTCTCGGGCCGCTAATAGATACGCCTTAAGTATTGTGTATCGCATTCGCGGCCGCGAGAAAATTCGTTAGCGACTATTACGAAAACGGGGGTTGTTTAGCTCGTTATTACCATTACAAACGGATTGGCAGTTCGTACGCTCCCATTTAGGTGGTCTTAAGGCCGTAAGCCGAAGCTGAGTTACGTGCCCGCCGGCTTTTTAGTAAATTTTAATCGTATCTTAAAAATCTCCTTCAGTAAAAATATACCATTCGGGGCGTTTCGAAGAACAATCGCGGTCGCAAATAACAAAAATAAGCTGATGCTAATTAGTCATAGACGTTAACCGGCGGTTCAAGAAAACGGTAGCCGCTGTTACCGCCTAGAAACGGGGCTTGCGTATATACCATGTAGGCGAGTTTAATAATGTTATCGCATATCGCTTTAAGAAGGGCAATCCCCCTCTTACGCCTTTACCTAAAGGTATAACCAGTAAAGTGTAAGACTACATCCTTATCACCACTAATAACGTAGATAACGGTAATGGCGGTAACTTTAACATAAAGAAGAAAAGCGTCGAAAAGGATGATAAGGACGCGACGATGTCGCCCTTTACCTCTAATAGTAGATAAATACCCTTCGGGCTGGGTCGATATACACAGCCATAGTACAATACGTTATACAATAATAATATAACTCTACACAAAATAATCGTTTTTAAAATGTAACAAATGTATTTCAAAGTATATAAAACAAAAAAGGTAATATACCATAAGCGGTGCAATATTACAAATTAAAATGATAAAGATAAAAAAATAACGTAGTTCTTCGGGTCGAAATGTATAAAACAAAGAGTGACAAAATATCGCGAGCGATACCAAACGATAAAGTTAAACAAAAGTAAAATCAGAGATCGGGGCGAATAGTTGGGTTAAACAAAGGCAAAATCGGGGATCGGCGCGAATGGTTAGGTCAAACAAAGTCAAAACCCGGGATCGGTGCGAATAGTATCGACGCGCCGATTCAAGTTAGCTAAAAAATTGTATCGTGGCCTACTAGGGTCGCAAAATCTTTCTAACAACCTCAACAAACAACTTATTTATCGATATAAGTGTTTCCAATGCTCCATTCGATATAACCTTGTTTATCGCATCTACTGGGTTTAACTTGCTATTAATTTACCTTGTTTTTTCAATCTTCCGACGTTAGTACAATTTGTATAAAGCTATAATATCAATTATTAGCCGCTCTTTATTCGTTATATCCGAATTAACCAAGTGTTCGTAAATAGAAAAAAGTTAGTATATACGATAAAAGAAATAAAATGTAAATCAAAGTTAGAAATAATTATCCGAGCTATTATTACCATAATAATACCCGAATCGAAGCTTCTAATTATACTATAGATTTATAAAAATAAAACGTTCTTTGTAACCCTTTTACACTTAGTAAAGCTTTAATAGATAATATTCTGACAAAACGTAAAACCGTTCCGTACCGGTGTTTCGTTACCATAAACTAAAACGATACTTGTGAATAAACTGTAATCTCAATTATCAACGAAAAATCTGTTAGTAAAAAAAAACTGTTTTACAATACGCATATTCAATGGTATAAATTTTAAATCGCGCCTTAAATTGTATATTCATTACGAAAAACGCTTGTTAAATACCTTATATATATCGTCTGTCGGGTCGGTTTGATATTACACAGCGATAAAGAGGTTAAATGTTAGTTTTGGCTATATTATAAAAGAAACCTAAGCATCACATACACGTTGGCATTTATATTAGTCGGCTCGTTCTACGTTATCTACAATGACAAAAGTAACTTTATTTAGGTACCCTTTTTACGTAAAACCCAAAATACCGTTCCGAAAAGTAATAGTAATACTATTAAAATCATTATATGGTCTTTCGCTAGGTACGTTTTGAGTTTCGCTTTTGAACCGACCTTCAAAGGTTTTCTCCTTTTAAATGCGTAAAACGAAGTGTCATACAACGTTAAATTGTTGTCTGTCTATATTCCTGTTAATATAAATCCCTTCGCACGGGTTATTAATATTAATAGATACAGGTCGAAAATGAAGTTGGTTATTTCAAGTCATTCATTATAATGCCTTTAATAGATGTTATATCAGTCAACTCCGACTTCAACTAAGCCGTAAAGTGGTTTTATTATACGAAAAATCGTTTCAGGCGGGTAATTTTATCTGAAATATTTTGGTATATCGACGTAAATTCGTCGTTTAGGCCGTTCCTCAAACTAGGTGTATACCTATATTATATCTCGAAGTTCTACATAGAGGTTATATTGTACGCTAAAGAAGGCTACAAGTATAAAAATCAGTAGGTGGCTAACTCGTTATAATGAAGGCAATTATATTACAATATCCTTTTTCCCTTCGTCGTTATATTTTTTAATGACTAAATGTTTTTTTTTTGTAAAGACTCCCGATTTCATCCTTTATCTCGTAAACGAAGCGGGCTGAAAAATTCCTATCAGTACTGTAAGTAGTCGAGTCGAACCGTTTAAAACGAAAAATACCTTAGTCTATTAATGTTAAAATCTCTTTTAAGGTATAATATTCGAATGGGGCTCCTAAGGTGGTGATAATATCTTCGTAACTAAGTTTTAAACTAAACTTACGGTTTACTATTTCCTTTTACGTAATAAAGGAGTCCGTAACAAAGATCCTCAGGCGTTTTTTATTTTCGAACCGAAGGGGCGACCTTAACAGCGAGGTTTTAACGGAGTAAGTACAAACGGATCGCTCCTATATAACATAGTCGGGTTGAAATCGTATTTTGGGGGTAAAGTTAAAGCTAAGATCGACTTCATTTCGTCGTTTTAAAAGGTATCCTATAGGTAACTCGATTAGTCCTACGGTTTCAGGCCGTTCCTTTTCACCTTTTTATTATATTCACATACCATTTTCTAGCGAAACCAACTTATATCGTTTATTAAGTTAACGAATATATTATGTCCTTTTAACTCATTAATCATCCAACAACCAGTCAATCCATTCTTCGTTTTCTCAATTGAAATTTAAAATTATATTAATAAATCCAAAACATCAGCTTTATATAAGCTTTTTTTATAGGCAACATTTTTAAAATATCGTTTTTTTCCTATGAAAAACGTAATACCGCCATAACTTTCGCTACAACATTAGCCTTTTATACTATAGACGGTAATAGGGCAGAGTTTATGTAAATCCTCGTATAAACACTAAAGACATGTAATGTAGGAATAAGCCTACTTTGTTCAAAAGTGTTATTAATACGCTCACCGTTATCTAAATGATGGATTTTTCAAAACTGATACCCTTTAGGATTTGAATAATATTTTATACGTTTTTTCAAACGGTCCGTAGTATTGCTTATACTTTCCAATACCTTATAAAGCTTTTATTAAAATTTTACTATACTCGATACCGGTTATCCGAGCCTTAATAGGCTATTCAGTAAAGTTGAAGATCGTATTAAAGTTATATAGAATTTACTTCAGGGGCCCTAAGTAAACGTTAAACTAATAATGAACTAAAGCGTTCTAATGGTTTATAACGGAAACATTCCGTATAAACTTGGCGACTTAAAACGATATTACCGCTTCGACGGCGTAAGGGACCAGTTAACTATTTAAATATATAATATTAATAATTACTTCGTAATTAAAGTCCATATCGTCTTAAAAGCGAAACTTAAACCGTTGTAAAGTCTATAGGTATAATTAACACTTATAACAGAACTTTTCGATGACTTTTAATTCGTTTTTTCCTACATCCATATAATTTATAGCGTGAAATATGTGGAAAAGGCGTTTAGTAACCGGGTATCTGAATCTTTGGTATAAAGTTCGTAATTCCGGCTAAATTAAATAATCAACTTTGATTATACGTGTTTCAGGAAGAAACCCCAAATAACCAAACTTAAGCCAAAACGGTATGGATACGCCATTTAAAACACGAATGGTTTAATTAGTCGTATTCTAAACCTTCATTCCGAGCATATTTATATCAGCTAATAAAAACCAAAATAATGTTATAAAATTTATTACGTAAAACGAAATCGATCTAAAACGCGTATTCATAACGACCGTTCCGAACGACAACGTTTTACCTTTACTAAATAAAACCTTTGGGTATTGCTTTATTTGGTTCAGCCGAGACTTCGGAAACTTCGTTATAAACGCGTCGAATTACTGTTTTCCGACCGTTAAAATTTCGGCTATATTAGTGTTAGGTATAATATTATAAATCTTATTTCTGTATTTATTGAAAAACATAAATTACGACGTCATGTAAACGTCGAATATCTTGTTTACGTTATCCAGGCTTATAATATATGTAAAGGAGGCGTCTTGTAATTTGACGAACATACGTTAAACGTTTTTATCTTTTTAGGCTAATAAGTAGGTATTATTACCTATAAAATATTTTTTTCCGGATATATCACTTAAAAGTAAGCGTTAGGTCCATTCATTGTACCATCGTATTCGGCTACATATATCGAAGAATTAGTCCTTGTTCAATTTTGGAATATATATTGGGTTTAAAATTATCGTTTAATCCGAATTTACTTGTAAACGGAATGGTTTGTAAATTAGCAGTCGACTTTGCCATATACTATATACCGCTTTTACAAACCGGCATGGTTTTATATATCTTTTCGTAAGTATTACTGTAGTCGCAGTGTATTTTTTCTATTTCCGAACGATCATCCCTATCCCTTATTACCAGAATTTCCACTTTAATGCCTATACATCGGGCACTCGGTTTACCTTAGGTAATCTTACAATCTTAGATCTAAAACGTAATGAATGGTTTCGGCGAGGGTATCTTTAGTAATTTAACCCTATTATTTTATTTTATAAGCTATAAATATTAATCCGAAACTCGCCTTTCGGTGTATAAAGGTTTTAAATGATATTCTACGGCTTTTACAAAAGGTTTTTAGGGTTTTTTTTTTCGATTTAAAATGAGTAAGGTCGAAATCCTGGTTTCTGCGGTAAGCTTTCATTACTGCTTGGGTAAATAGTTTATTACCTTTGTATTCCGGGTTAAATGCGGCTTGGAATTTCCGATACTTAACCAATGAGGCGGTAAAAATTTCCCATAGGTTTTTGTCGGCGTTTTCCTATTGGATTTTCACGGAATCTCATATCATACTAATCTAATCACTATCGTAAAGATCGTAGTTAATCACCGTATCGAAGTAAGATTTAAGTCGGTTGTAATACTCCGTAAATATATCCATTTATACAAGGTAGTATATATACTATTCCTTAGCCTATCCGAAAGGTATACTGGACAAAATAACGTAAAATTAAGATAACTTAATATCTAATCTCTTATATGTATTGAGCATGACGCGTATTTTATTATCAAATACGTCTTACGGCCAGCTGCTATAATTGTTATCCCTATTCTATAACCTAGAAAAATGAATCAACTTTATTAGGTCGCTTTTATCCGTAGGGAAGCGATATGGTAAAAGGTTACAGTAAGGGTCGTAATTAATGGACATTAATCTGTAAGGTACGTATTAACGTTTTACGCCGCTTATTATTTCCCGATTCGGGTTATTCTTCGTATTTCAGCCGATCTTTGTTTCATAAAACAGGTTATTCTCTATATTTCAGCCGATCCCGCCATAGCTGAGTGGGCTATTTCCCGTATTCGGGGTGTAGTCTTAGGTTTATCTTGGTTCGAAATCACGTTTTAAGGAAAGTTCGTATTCAACCCTTGTTGTAAGTAATCTTTACGATACCTCCTCATTTTATGTCGATTCTTCCAATTCTATTTCCGTTTCGCAACGGGTGTTCAACCCTACTAAATGCCTTATCTTAATCTATAGTAACTTTTTGTAACCCCGGCCTATCACCTCTAGTAAGCGTTACTAACGTTTTTTTAGGTAATGTTCTTTTACAAACTTCCTTTTTCTTAGTTCATCGTCCGTCTACTTTGATATTTGTATATACTAGGCCGTTGCTAACAAGGATTTTACGATACGATAATTACTTTCACCGGTTATATTAATACCCCTACTTCATAACTGTTTTCTCAATATTCTTATAATTGTACTATAGACCATTCGCCACATATCTGGCATCTAATCCGCAAAGTCCTCTTTAAAATCTTCGAATAAGTCCCATCCTTTAATTTAGCCGCTACAATAGTCAAAAATCATATTAATTACATACGTATTTTCCGCATAAGTATCCAAATCCTCTACTAGTACTTCTATTTCATTATCCCATAAGTTAAGGTCCAAGTGCTTTAGGATACTGCTACGAAACGACGTGTATATAAAGAGGTACTCCATACATTAGTTAATCTTTACCAAATCCGTTACTGGTAAAGCCATCGTATACTCGAAAAGAGTAATCTAAAATTCTTAAAGCGGCTTAAGTTGGTGATTTCGCGCTAGGGTTATTTATTAGATGAATCTCAAGTTTAAGTTAGTTTGGTGATTGGAAGGTAAATAAAATAATTAAAACGGTTAAAATAAATCTTACTAACACTTAATAATACGAATAAATTTTGAACGATACTTGAATAAGACGTGACTATAAACTAGTTCAATGTCTCAAATTATTTTTTGTTAACGCGTAACGCCAAAATATCTAAGTAAATAGGAAAACTTAAAACATTACAGGTGCTAAACTTAAAATACTCAGGGCGAACATGGGGCGAACGTGAAAAAGTAGACAAAGCAAAGGAAATATAATTGTGTAATCCAATGTTTGATAATCGGTCCAGGTTAGGGTGTCGTAACCGAACTTGGTAAAGTAATTGATTTGGTTGTTTGGTACGTAACTGAACTTGGTAGAATAGGCGATTTGGTTGCTTTGTGCGTAAACGCTCTTACTGGAGCGATCGGTTTGGTTCCTTTATATGTAACCGCTTTGACTAGAGTATCGAAAATCGGACAGGTCCCAACGAAGGGTTCTGAAACTTAGTAGTTAGCTTACGTAGCCTGGTACGTGATAGGACGCTCTTCAAAAAGTACCCGGGTACGTTTAAAACGTCAATACAAGTTAACGGTTGACGTAACGTGACGTTTTAGTTAACAGGGCATCAACTATGTAATAATATCGTACTAAAAGTAATTTTTCTCAAAGTCACTCCGGATCTTATAGTCTTGTAACATTTTAGGTTTCATGGTGCTCCCACGTAATTCCACACTCGCGTATAGTTTTTGTAAGGCGTAATATTAAAACACAGGCAGTTGGGGCCGTTTGAACAACCCGCTTTAGGTATTCAACTTATATCTGTCACTTATTTCCTTCATTATCTGTAGTTGACCTAGTCGACTACTAATCAGTGTCGATAAGGTCTCAAACCTTATCTTTCAAGTTAAATAAGGTGTAGAAAAAAGTAATCGTTAGATAAATAATTATAATATAAAAGATAATTATTAGAAAAAACATCCAAAGGTGCATGCTACAGGTAAGAGTTTATAAGCCCTCCACTCAGAGCGTATCACTCTAGAATACTTCTTCTAATCCGCTCCACGCATTGCTATCGGTCTGGAATAGCTATTCCAAACCTCTCCATGCATGATGCACTTTGCATCTTACAAAAGTGCAGCCTGCAGCATGACACGTTACCGTGCACACTGCAGGAATGCATCCTACAATACAGTACAATGCTACTTGGCTTATATATACTATCTATGAGGGTATAAAGTAATATCCACACTTATTTTACTTATTGTTTATCAACCCTTATTTTACCAGTAATGGATTGTTCTTGAATTATTGCTCATTTGTTTTTTTTTAATCACTCCAATATATCTGACGTCTTTAATAAAGCCAGTATAAGTTATATTGCCGTCAGTACGCCTAATAATAATGATCAACCGCTCCTCAAAATAAGCTCCCCATTCCTATCTTAACCTCTTTCCCGTTAATAGCTCTCTATAACCTCTTTGTGTCATGGAGGATCAATTAATGCTAGGAGATAACGAAGATAAAAAGAAACTTCCCCTAGCGTAGGTACAAGATGCTTATATGTTTTTCGTTGATCCGTTATTGAATTTCGGTATACCCCTCGCTTTCGTGTAGGTGTGCCGCGTTTAGGATTTCCACGTTTATAGTAAAGCGTATAGCAAGGTGAACCCGAATTTTTTTTAGGAGATTCGAATATATATTAACGCACTTTGTAATGTGTTTAGAAGAAGTATTTGTTGATTGTTTTGTTAGGCCTGCACGCTTTGTTACTCCAGTTTGTCACCAACTCACAAGACGGTAGTTACATCTTTTGTCCGGCCCATAAACGTAATAAATATATTATGGGACGCCGGTATATCTTTACTGCTGTTTCTTTCAATTAGTAAACGAGTTTTCCTGTTTAAGCAATCTTACCCAAATCTGAAGAGTATTTATCATCGCAGTCGTCTAAACGACAACACCCCAATTCATATTACCCTGACCCGCTTTCATCCCTACGCCGTCGTTACCTATTATGCCCCCGTTTACCTTCCCTATTAATCATACTCGTAGGCCTTTTTACAACAGGGCTCTAACCCGTATCTTAATCGTCCCGACCGCCGCCAATACTCGCCATAAACCCGTTTATAACACTGCACAAGTCAATTGAAACAATATCGCCACCCAAACTCTATCCATTATAATATATATTAACTAAATCATATATAACGTCGTGGACAAGGTGCAAAACCTGATCATAAAAGCCCACTATTTTTGTTAAGGTCATATCCATTAACTAAATATAAAAATAGGCCAATTGAGCTGATAAAAGCGCACCAACGATGGCATTAATGTTAAACTCGTGACGCAAACGAAAATAGATGTGTTGCGGTCTTTCATAACCCGCCTGAAAGAAGGCTCCTCCCGATCCGCCTCGCGCTACCCTAACCCCTCGACGTCTCTTAACGTTTGAGGCAATAAACACCAAGGCTTCTAACATTATTAACAATTCCGCTCCCTAAAGAATAAGGATAATAAAAATAACCTATAATTAAGACTTAATAAGTTTTAATTCAGGTCATCTTGCGATCAGATTATTATCCGAAGTAAACAGGCGTCATATACCCGTTTTTATCAATCATATAATAAAATAATAATGATGAAACTTTCCTTTTCTTAACATTACTATATTAATACTAGTGAAAAATAATACGACTGATATAAGTATCGTAAATTGTATCTAATGCCGACGTCGACACGCAAGGTTTTTGTAAACTTATATATCTTACTTTTTAACTTCGAATTTGTCCAAAGTCTTAATATACTCATAATTTTCCAGTAACGAACATTTAGATTTATCATACTATTTTTACTTCATTAACTTATTACGGACATCACTCCTCCCCGTTTTTACTATTAAAATTCCCTAGATTTAAATTCCTTATATATTCAATTTCCCGTGATCTTAACAACAAAAACCTGGCCCGGAATCGTTTCGGATAAACCCTTCAAAGACAAGGGTTTTACAACCGTACGATCGATTAAATCAATTTAAAACAGAAGGTATTTAGCAAAAATATCCAAAACTATACTCGACGGATTCAGAATAACTATCATTCAATATTAATTATAAAATAAATAATATTTTTGCTTAAACCAGTTGTTCTAATATTATAAAAATTAAGTCAAACTTGATTGCTCATCTTATATTGCTTCTCAAAATACCGCCAATAATTTACAGCATTTTATATCGATTATTAAATTTATATTATGATTGTCTCAACGAACTCTATACCCTTATGTCAATTTTTTCAAATATTAACGCTTCGTCTAGCCGAATTGGTTATAGACTTCGTATTCTCATTTATTTTAGAAAGCAGGGATATTTTGTACTCGTAAACCAGCTGATTCGTATTCAGCCCGGTAACCGTCGACTCCCTGTTATTCAATACGAATCAATATATTTAAAATTATCATTCCTCAGTAAATTACAAAAAGGCGATAACAATCAATAAGTATTTTTAAACCTTTTCATTTATTTTTGCTATACCAACGCCTATTTGGAGGGGGAGGGGGTATATTATCAATAGAAGTTATTTAACTCCTAACAACAAATTCTAGGTCATTTAAAATATAACCACTTAATACCAATCATGATTGGAAATGATGAATTCAAGAAATCTAAAAAATCGCAGCTATACATCCCGAAAACGCACCGTATATTCCTCATCAGTTATAAAATATATTACTTCCAACTCAAGAATTGAGAAACTCAATTTATAAAAACCAACAAATATTGCGGATTTCCATTGGTAACTGGCAAATTTACTATAAGATCGACTGAAATAAATGATTAATTACGATTTAAAATTGAAATAGTTGAAAAGAGTTTTCATAGTAAAATATAGAGAGGTTTTATATTATTATATTACGTATATAGTCAACATAATCTCGAAATATTGAAGATTACCTTCCTTAAATATTAATCCCATTGAAAACTCCAGAACAAAACGTTTTTTCCCGGATACCTCATAATGAAAAAATTGTAGGTTTATTACAGAATTTTCATCGTTGCTTCTTTCCAACTCGGTAACCACAAACAGCCGCGATCAAACATTTTACCCGTTGGATTAATGATATAATTAGTAATTTATATCGAATAACCAATTTTAACCAGGAATATTTAAACGACCTCGATAACTGCTGATAACCGGATTGCATATAACAAGTCATTTACTTTACCTTAATCTTACAATTTCGCTAAAACACACAACCCAAAAATAAGGTAACCGCTCGGCGTTAACGAGGTCGATATCTCGAATGCGAGTCGAGCCTATTACGATACCATAATTGTCGACATATTATTATTCTCTAACTTGTTTCGTCAACGCAACTGGCGGTAATCTAATAACCAAACGTTCATCTTCACAAATTTTTTCATACAACGAACTGCGAGATAAATTTCCATAGTATACTAATGAATTATCCTGATATTCAACCTCATTATAAAAATGAACCGAAAAACTCAGGAATAACGCTTCTTAAATTGAGACTCGTCTTATAACTTACGAATTGACACATTGCAGTAACCTACCAAAACTATAGGCCAATAATAGTAATAATAATAATAAACCGAAAACGGTTCATATTAACGCGCTTCATGTTTCCAAATTAATGAGGTTGAAAAAAAACTCCTATCTCTTATAATCCGTAAAAAAAAAAGGATACGAATATTACGAAATTTCAAAAACTACGTCTTTAAAACAAATACTACCGCAAGAAGCTTTTTATCGTGAATAATATAATTATATTTCTCTTCCGACAATCATACTAAACAGTAAGCAACCAGCTTAAAAATTCCATCCTTTTGAACTTGTTCCGGAACAATCGGTTTCTACAATGATTAACTAATTCGAGTCTCAACATACTAAATTAAAAACTATAATCAAAGTTTACTTAAACCATTGAAAGGTTTATTCCTTGCGATCCATCCAAGCCTACTGGAATCCTTTCTTTATGAGTCTAATAAAACATTTAGCTAACTCGGAAAAATTATTAATAAAGTTTCGATAAAAAATTGTAAATCATAAGAAACTCCCCACTTTTCAAACAATACGAAAAAAACTCACATTCACGAACGGCCCGATCTTTTTCGAAATGGATTCGGATATTTACGCCTTTCGTCACGATATAAACAAAGTACTTCACCTCGTTTGCTACAATTTTTTTTTTTTTTAAATCAAAACTCAACTCGAAATCGAAAAAATGCTGCACAACCGCACAAACCTTTATTATATAATTGTATTTCAGAACCCCCCCAAAAACTGAAATGTTGTCAAGTTAAACCGCGACGAAATCATCTAAGATATCCGCTGTTAAATAATTGATATAACGTTAAAACATCGCTAACGCCTCCTCTAGCTTAAAGAAGGTAATTAATGATTCGAAAAAGCCAAAAAGAATATAAAAAACCATTAATTGTTTCTATTTCAATACGACCCGGATACAATAAAACGTTATTCTAACATTCAATTTCATTAACTTCATAACCTTAGATAATACGCGACAAATTTCGTTAATGAAAATAAATAAAATGTTTTATTCATGAATCTTACTCAAAACCTGATAATCAATATAAAATCGCCCCCCCCCCCCCGGCGCAATAAATAACAATAGAAAGGCGGCAGCCCATATGAATTTCGTTTATATACAATACTTATTCATCAACTACATAGATTAAACCCAAAATTCGAAAAATTAATTTAGTAATATCGAGTACAATGACTCTATATTTTCTATATTTCGATCCATACTCATTCTTTTTAATGTAAATGTGATAATTGAAATTCCTCCGATACAAAAGAAAAGCAGTTACATTTTCCTTATCAAAATAGGTTGCTAAATTTTACCAACTTGGGTAAAAGGCGAAATCAATTCTTATCCCTTTTCATAACCGTTAATGCAATCGATGAAAAAATCCGCGTCATTTTATAAAAGCTTATAACATAAACTAATTATAACTAGTTCCGAATTAATCTAACTACCTAATGAATCCGTGTTACAAATCTAATAAAAACAATTCCTATAATATCACAACTATCCTTCGATTTGATGCGTGATATGATTATATTAACTACCAACCTTCCCTAAAGTTTAACTATTAGACGATTTCAGCTGACCACTAAAGTTACTTATCAATATTGTATTTATAATAGACCTGGATTTATATCTCACGACAGTTGAGGAATAATATATAACAACGTTAGCCACGACTATACATTAATATCCACGAAAAGTTTTGCAACATAAGTGATATATATACTCCGTCTTAACCTTAATATTATACATAAATTTCGAAAATATCAAGACTGAACTTACTCTAACCAAAACCGTTATATAAAAACCTCGTTCACAATATAATAACGATCACAGTCAAAATTGACATAAGTAATCAAAAAGTAAATATTATTCAAAAACAAAAAAATGAAAATAGAAATCCTCATGAAAATATATTTCGATCTAATTAAACTCTTTTTCATTCGATTTTACAACTACATCAATAAGTTTATATAATCCCAAATAAAATTGCATTGAAAAAATAGGCTTCCCCAACCAATAATAACGAGAAACCTATATCAACCTCAATTGAGGCAATATCTGAAGAAAACTCATTACCCCGTTAAAGGTAATTATAAACGTTACAAAATAAACAAGCCCCGTAATTTACATAGACTAACGCTTCTCCATCGTTATCTATATCACTCGACATCACCTATCCTAACCTTGAACGTAATCAACCGGTATTTTATTTTAAATTTAATCTAAAATAATTCATTAAGGTAGCTCACCACGATCGGCGCAATCATTTAATAATAATATCTAAATTCCGAAAACCACTGTTATAACCTTATTTCCATCCGGTCGAAATATAAAAATGAGTCTCGACAACTATCGTCTATAATGCTATTCAAAATTCAAAAACTCTAGCTTGTTAACGAATTAGTGGTATTTTTCAAAATAACAATACAATCAACACAAATAACCCCTACAGTAATAAACTTATCCCAAATAAACAAAAATAATTTAAAAGGACGGTAATTATATTTAGAAACCAAAAACCACCCTAAATCATATACCTAGGCTAATAATGTTTCAAACTAGATAACGAGCGACATCCACAAGTCTTTACTAATTATAAAAAATCTCTTCAAATCAACCAAAGTTTTTTGCGCGCAATAAAGATCATCGAAAACGTCTTAATTATTATCGAAAAACTTAAATACAAAGTATATTACCTCGTACCCTTTTGCTTTATAATACGTCGTAATAACCTATTTAACAACCGAAATACAACATCCTTATATGTAAAAAAACGCATACCGTCTTTCAAAAATCTAAATTTCATTCGCCTTTAACATAAATTAGATCATTTAATATATGGTAGCGTAAATAAAATAAAATATATCGAACTGCAATTATGAGTGGTGTTTATGGCGGTTTTGAGGTACGGAAAAACCAACCCGAATAATTTCTTAGTCGATTTTAAATCATTAAATCATAATAACGACCTGGGCAAAACCGGATGCAAAAATTACGAAAAAGACGAGTTGAAGGCAAAAGTCGATTGCAATGTTCGAAAAAAAAAAGACTGCTATAACTATTCCCCTATAAATACGATATAGTTTGAAAGTTCCTAAAAAAGTGACATATCAATCTATATTAGCCTTGGAAAAGTAAAGAGTGTATCTATAAAAGTGGAAAATTAGAGATTTTCTGACGGCTTATCCTCTAGGATAATGATAAAATGTAACAGGAAAGCATTAATATTTATGATCGATTCGTCTCTTATGAAACATATACTCTTCAAAGATAAAAAAATAAAATAACTTCAATTATATATTATAATGTGATTTAAGAAGATTACCTAAATAGCTAGCAAATAGTATTCAAAATTGAAATGCTCATAAAATTTGAAAAAGTATGCAAATGTTCTTTATGCTAAACTTATATACAGGGCCCATCACGTGCTCTTTTACGTAACTTCTGCAAACCGCGCCCAGACCGCTCTCGGACTGGGTACTGCCCCTCCCACATAACACCTGCAACCCGCGCCTGGGCCAGGTGCTGCAAATATACCTTCTATTACGTATATAGCCACGTAACCTATAGACTCAATAGCTAATAGTTTGAGTCCATAACATCATATATGTTCGTATCTCCTTTCATATTTCTCCCAGAAGCGTCGTTCCTTTTTTCAAGGTGTTTTGATCGCGATCAGAAAGCTTTTTTTTTCCTAACTAGGAAGTAGACGTCTTAGGCATCAAATCCCTCTTGCGTCGGGTAACCCGACTGATTTTCCTTTTGTAAAATGCTTACTGTTGAAATATACAATAGGTAAAGTCACACAGCACACAACTCAAAGGCAGGGTCAACAGGGCCAATAAGGCCAGTCAGTAGTTAGTAAAAACTTCAAGTACTAAATATCTCAACACCAAAGGATGAGGAATTCACCGTGGTTGTAGATATCACCACCAGCACTAGTGTTTCACTAGTACAGTACTAATATTGACTAGTATGGAGGAATAGTACGGAGATGAATCCTGGGCTAGTATTTACTAGCATAGAGGAACTAGTATTTACTAATATATATTAGTATTAACTAGTAAAAGAGTATCGATCCTGATTGATATCCTTATAAGGATATTCTTGATGAGGAATTAAATATATATTAAGTCCTCCATGTAAATTTTAGAATACTTGAATCTAAAATCCTATACAATATTTTCTCGTGTAGTTCCTTTAACACATTATCAGTACGATTGTGTACTACTACTCATTGAATTAGTTACTTCTTTTTACACAAATTAAAATATCTACTTCTTCTGGACTATCTAATACCTTTGAGGATGATCCTGTAGTAATTCCAGAACGAGGCTTGTTTCCACCACCAGAGTTGTCTTACGGAACTACGAGTGATAATGGTCCTCTTTCACAGAGGACTGTTATTGATTCTGGTCGTTCAAGAGCTACAGATTTTTTTGCTCTAGCTGAATCCCTATACTTTCGATTCCTACGCTTTAAAGATACTCCCATTGCATTAGGGATTATAGACCCTGAAGCTTTGTTAAGGAAAGAAAGAAAAGAAGTTTGTGATTCCCTAAGGGTTAACGTTAAGCAAGAGATTTAAGCTATCAACGCTAATGATTTTGTTGATAAGGAAGCAAAAGCTAGAGCCAAAACCACTAGTTCTCCAGAATTATCAAGGCTTAAGTAAGCTATCAACTTGTACAAAATACTATTAGCTAAGTTTAAAGAGCGCTTTAGAGAACCAAGACAATATAAATCGATAGGTATTATCACGCCAGTAAAGAAGGATTAAGGAAACATCAAGAACCCCTTATTTAAAGCTAAAGAAAGGAAACAACTTACAAATCCTAAGTTATAACTACTAAAATTGTTGGTAAGGTCTCAAGCCTATAATATTCACATGAACATAAAGTCTTTGAAGAGTAATCAGAATTATTGACAATTGTATTATAAAAGATGATAAACTAAGAAGAAGCAACTAGAGGTGCACGCCACGGGTGAGAGCTTATAAGTCCTCCACCCAGAGCGTATCACTCTGGAATACTTCTCGATCGATCCATGCATTGCCGTCGGTCTGAAATATATATTCTAAACCGATCTATGTATAATGCACTTTGCGCCTTGCAAGATTGCAGCATGCAATATAACACGTTACCGTACACACTATAGAAATGTACCTTATAATGCAGTGCACTTCTACTTAACCTATATATATATTATCTATAAGGGTATATAGTAATATCCATATAGGCATTCTTTTCTTTTTTTCTTACTTATATACTCCGTATCTCTAGTTTAGTAGTAATAGTGTTATGTATGGTATTAATTGTAATAGGTTTAAATTAGCAGTTTCCATAATGATAGTTTTATTGTCATATTAATCGTGAAAGGTCCAAATTAATGGTTTCCGTAGTGATAGTATTGTTATCGTATTAATCGTAAAAGTTTCAAATTGGCAATTTCGGTTAGGATTAGTAAAGCTTAGCCGAGGTGTTAATTATATTTCGGGTTTGGTTCGTGTATTTAAATAGAGGTAATATGGTTCGTAATACCGTTTTTTTCGTAGTTAACAGAGGTAGTTACATTGGTGTTATGGGGATTAATTTCGTAAGGATAATTAAGTAAGGTTGATTTCGTAATTACGTATTAAGTTAATATAAAAAAATACATCGCCATTGGTTTAGGCAAAACTTCTTTTCCTTTTCTTTTAAAAGCGCGTAATCTAAGCCTATGTAAAACCCCACTCCAACCTAACTTCTGTTTCCTACACTTAAACAAACCGCTTTAATTGGTAGGCCTTTGGCCAATACCTATATACTAACTTATATTTTAAATAGATGCCGCGTAAGCATAGGACTATAAGGCGCCATTTGGCGCGAGAGCGTTGGCGTGCTACCACTGCCGCAGCCGCCATAGCCGCCGCCCCCAATACCACCACTATTACCAGTAGCAACAGCCCGCCCTCGTCGGTCTTAATCTTTTCAATTGCTGCCACGCCGCCCGCCCCCGTTACGCCGTTCGCCATAACGTCATTAAGTCTCACCGCCGCCACACCCCCTTCCCCCCCTTTTCCCTCCCATTTTTTTAGCTTACAAGAGGAGAAGTGGGGGCCTCTAAGGTTATAAACCTTACCCTTTCCCTACGGGTAAAGACCCCATTACTTGTGGGAGCCCGTTTACACCATAAAGGTAGCTTAGCGCAGTTGCGCTAAGTTATGTGTATCTTAATCCCTTTCTTTGTAAATTTCCGACCCCTATTTTTTATAGATAAGGAGTACGAGGCGGACTTTCTCCGCCGTTTCGAGCTCTGTATAGCTAGAATGCTCCGTAAGGCCTTTTTGACGCGTTAAGCGTTGGAGCGGCGTACCTGGGTCCACAGCTCTAGGCTACTAATAGATACGCTTTGCGTGTCGTATGTCGTGTCCGCGGCCGTGGGCAAGTCTGTTAGCGATTACTATGAAGCAGGAGCCGTTCGGCTTGTTACCACTGTTACGAGCAAAATAACAGCTCGTACGCCCCAGTTCATATGGTCTTAGGGCCGTGAGAAGAAGTCTTGTTACGCGCCCGCCGGCTTTTTGGTAAGTTTTAATAGAATTTTAAAAATATTTTATAGCGAAAAATCACTGATCGAGGCGATATGGAAAACAAATCGTTATAAACAACCAAAACAAACCGATAATAATTAGTAATAGGCGTCAACCGGCTAACTAAGGAGATGGTAACCACCTTCGCCGCCTGGAAAAGGGGCCTGCATATGTATTACGCAGGCAACTTCGACGACGTTATCGTATATTGCCACGAAAAGGGTGATCCTCCCCCTGTAACTTTACCTAAAGGCATAACCAATAAGGTGTAAGACTATATTCTCGTTAGAGTTAATAGCTTCGTTAGCGGTGATGGTGGTGGCGTTAATATAAATGGGGAAAGCGACGGGAAGGATAGTGGGAACGTGACGGCGTCGCCCTTTCCCTTTAATAGTAAATAAATACCCTCGAGTTGGGCCGGCATACTCGGCTATAATATAGTACGTTACATATTCATTTTATTGCTCTTTATAAAAAATTATTTAAAATTGTAAAGGTATTATGAAATATAAAATAAAGAAGGTAATATATTGAAATTAACGCGACGTTATAAGATTAAATAAAAGTAAAATGAAATCGGGGGTCAGTGCGAATAGTTGTGTCTGATAAAAGCAGAATTCGTAATCGGTACGAATAGGTCGTTTAAATAAAGAGAGAAATTCTTGATCGGTACGAATGATATAAAACGGGCCGATTTAAATGGGCGAAAGAGTGGTTGAGTAATTTTATTAGGGTCGTAAAACTTTTTCAGCTACTTTAACAAATAGTGTGTTTGTTAATATTGATGTTTTTAGGGCTTCGTTCGATATAAACTTGGTTATTATATTTCTAGGTTGATTTCCTGTTAATTCACCTTATTTCCTTAATTTTACGACGTTCGTATTACTCGCGTAAAGCCATAATATCGATATTCAAAGGTTTTTCGTTCGTAATACCCAATTTAACAAGGTACTTATAAAGCGAAAGGGAATTAGTATATACGATAAAAGGGATAGAGAGTAAATCAATTTTAAAATAATTATCCGAACTGTTATTATTATGGTGATACCTAAATCGAAGCCTTTAACTTTATTATAAATCTTGGAAGCCAAGACGTTTCGCGTTACCCTTTTATATTTAGTAAAGCTTTGATCAATAATTTTCTTTGGAGTGAAAATCTATTTCGGGCTAGTATTTCATTGTTTAGGATCAAGATATAGCTTCTTTGTAAATTGAAGTCGTTATTATTGACGAAAGAACTGTTGGTAAAAACAAATAGATTTATAGTATGTATATCTAACGGTATAAATTATAAGTCGCGTTTTGGATTGTATATTTATTACGAAAAACGTTTGTTAAAGGCCTTGTATATATCGTCTGTCGGTTTAGTTTGGTATTATACGACGATAAAGAAGTCAAATGCTACCTTTGGTTATATTTTAAAGGCAACCCAAGCGCTGCATACACGTTGATATCTATATTCGTCAGCTCGTTTTTCGCTACTTAGAGTCACGAGGGTAACTTTGTTTAGACGCCCCTTTTTTGTAAGGTTTAAAGTATCGTTCTGAAAGGTAATCGTAGTATTATTAAAATCGATTAGGTTGTTTTCTATTAGGAACGTTTTAGGTTTAACTTTCAAGCTCGTTTTCAGAAATTTCCTTTTTGTAGATACAGAAACAGAGAAATTATATAAGGTTAAGGTGTCATCTGTTTACATATCCGTTAGTATAAAGCACTTTAAACGGGCCATTAATACTAATAAATACAAGTCGAAGGTAAAGTTGGTTATTTCGAGTCGTTTTTTATAATGTTTTCAATAGGTATTATACCAGTAAACACCCGCTTCGACTAATACATAAAGTGTTTTTATAATACGAAAAATCGTATCGGGTAAGTACTGTTACCTAAGGTCCCTAGGTATATTAGTATAAATCCGTCGTTTTAGCCATTCCTTGGATTGGGTTTATGCTCGCTTTATATTTCGAAGTTTAACATATAGGTTATATGGATTATTAAGGGAGTTAGTGAACGTCAAAATCAGGCGATGGCTAGCCCGTTATAATTTAATTAATTAGGTTATGATATTCTCTTTTCCTTCATCGTTATAACCTTTTACAATTAAACAGGTCTTTTCGTAAGGATTTTCGGCTTTTATTTTTAATTTTATAAACGAAGTGGGTTGGGATGATCTTGTGGGCGCCGTAAACAGCTAGGTTGAAGCTTTCAAAGCGAAATATGCTTTAATCGATAAGGGTTAAGATTTCCGTTTTGGTAGATTATGTGAATGGGGTGCATAAGGTGGTGATAACCCCTTTGCGGCGAAGCCTTAGGCTAAGACCGCGGTTTGTAATTTCTTTTTATATGATAAAGGAGTCTGTAGCAAAGTTTTTGGGCTATTTTTGGGTTTTTAAACCAAGGGGGCGTTTTTGACGTCAAGGTTTTGTCTGGTGTGATATAGATGGGACGATTTTATTTAATGTAGTTGGATTAGATTCGCGTTTCGAGTGTAAAACTGAAGTTAAGGTCGGTTTAAATTCGTAGTTTTAGGTAATATCTTGTAAGTAGTTCTGCTCATCCAACGTTTCCGGGACATCTCTTTTTACTTTTCTATTATATTTTCGTACTATTATCCAACATAACGAGCTCGTTTAATTTAGCAAGTTAACGAGTATATCATAGCTTTTGAGTCCGTTAATCTTTTAAAGACTAATTTATCTATCCTTCGTTTTCCAAACCAAAACCTTAAATTGTATTAGTAGGTTTAATACGCTAGTTTTACGTAGGCCATTCCTTATAGCCAGCACTTTAAATATATTATTATTCGCTCGTAATAAGCGTTGAGCCGTTATAGCCTTAGTTATAGCTTTAGCCCTTTGTATTATGGATAGTAATAGGGCAAAGTCTGTGTAAAGTTTTGGGTAGGTACTAAAGATAAGGAGTGTGGGGATAAGCTCACTTGGGCCAAAAGTGTTATTAATAACGTTAACCGCCATTTAAAGGATAGATTCCTTGGAATTAATATCCTTTGATCTTTGTTGATAATATTGTGCACGTTGTTTTTAGTGGTTTATAATATTGGTTACACTTTCTAATACCTTATGAGGCTTTTACTGGTATTTGCTTGTAATTGTTACCAGTTATACGAGCTTTCTTACTCCATTAAATGAAATTAAAAGCTGTGCCAGCGTTGTACGTAATCAAATTTGGAGGTTTGAGGTAGATATTTAACTAATAGTCAACTAAAGCGTCCCAACAGTTTGTAATAAAAACGCTCCGTATAAACATAGCGACCTAGAATGATATAGTTGCATCAATGTCATAAAGGATCGGTTGGTTATTTAAATATATGATATTAATAATTACTTCGTAGTTAAAGTCCATATCGTTTTAAAGGCAGAATTTAAACCATCGTGAGGCCTATAAGTAAAGCTGGTATCTATAACAGAACTTTTCGATAGCTTCGAGTACATCTTTTTTTACATTTGTGTGGTCTAAGACGTGGAGCAAACGTAAAAGGCGTCCTGTAATTAGGTGTTCGAATCGTCGGTATAAAGCTTGTAATTTTAGTTTAGTTAAGTAAAAATTTTCAATTATACGTGCTTCCGGAAAAAAACATAAGTTGCTGAATTCAAGTTTAAGCGGTATAAATACGTTATTTTAGGCGTAGATGAGCTAATTGGTCGTATTCTGGACCTTAATCCCAAGCTTGTTTATATCAACTAATAAAATTAGAAATAGCGTTTTAAAACACATTACATAAAAATTTATCTGTTAGAAACGCGTATTTATAACAAATGTTCCGAGCAACGTTACCTTGCCTTTACCAAACAGGGCTTTTCGGTATTTTTCTGTCCGGTTTAACCGAAACTTCGAAAATTTCGCTGTAAGTACATCGAATTTTCCCTTACCGGCCATCGAGATCTCGACTATACCAGTATTAGGCATAATGCCCTGAAACCTGGTTTTATATCTATTCAAAAGGGTAAATTTCGACGCTATATTTGCGTTAAACACTTCGTTCACGTAGTCCAGGCCTGTAATATGTAAGGAGGTATCCTATAAGCCGGCAAAGATACGCTAGGCGTTTTCGTCGTCGTAAGCCGACAGGTAGATATCGTTGTCTTTTCCAGATATGTCTTCGTAAGGATATGCGTCGAGTCCATTATCTATACCTTCGCATTCGGTTACGTATATAGTAAAATTGGTTTTTATCCGATTTTTTAAATTACATTCGGCTTAACATTATCATTTAATCCGAATTTATTCGTAAATGGGGTGGTTTGTAAACCAACAACCGACTTGACCGTATACGATATACCGCTTTTACAAACTTATAAGGCTTCGTATGTTTTTTCGCAAGTATTGCTATGGTTTCGGTACTTTTTTCTATTTTCGAACAACTGTCCTTATCTTTTGCTGTTAGGGTTTACTCACTAGTACCTGTACTTGAGGCGTTCGTTTTGCCTCGGGTAAACCTTGAATCTCCGGTTTGAAACATGGTAAATTGTCTCGGTAAGATTTTCTTTAGTGATTTGGGTTTCGATTTTAGTTTCATTTGTCAAGAATGCTAATCTGAGTTTTTTTATCAGCGTATAAAGGTTTCACACAATATTTTTAAGGCTTATACAAAAAGGTTTAAAGTTTTTTCTGGTTTAAAAAGTGTAAGGTCGAAATCCGGATTTTTACGATAGGCTTTTGTTATGACTTGAATAAACAGTTTATTACCTTTGTATTATGGTCCGAGGGTTGTTTAGCACTTTCGAAAATTCGCCAACAAGGCGGTAAGTATTTTCTATGGGTTTTTATCGGCGTTTTTCTGTTGGTTTTTTACAAATTTTCAGGTTGTATCGATATAGGTTTTGTCGAATAGTTTGTCATTAATTTCGGTATTAAAGTGGGATATAAGCCGGTTATATTACTTGGCGAATATATTTACTTATTTACGGTAGTATATGTACCACTCCTTAATTTTCCCAAAACGTATATAAGGTAAGATAACGTGGAATTTATAATAGCTTAATATCCAGTTTCTTATATGTGTTAAGGATAATGCGTATCTTGTTATTCAGTACGTCGTATAGCTCGCTGTTGTAGTGGTTATCCTTATCCCATAACCTGATAAAGTTGGTTAACTTTGTAGGGTCGCTCCTATACGTAGGCAAGCGATGTAGTAGGAGGTCTCAGTAGTGGTTGTGGTTAAAGGGCATTGGTCTGTACGGCACGTATTAACGTTCTGCGCCGCTTATTAATTTTTGAATCGGAGTGTTTCCCGTGTTCCGGCCGATTATTGCTTTTTGGAGCGGGTTATTATTTTCGTTTCGGCTGACTCTGTTACGGTCGATCTGGTTGTTTTCCGTGTTTGGGGTGTGTTTTTGTTTTTGCGTCGGTTTAAATTCGCGTTCCAGGGAGGCTTTATGTTTGACCCTCGTTGTATATAATCGTTACGGTGCCTCCTCCTTTTCCGCTGATTCTTTTGTTTCTGTTTTTCGCTGGGTGTTCAGTTTTGACGAACGCTGTATCCTAATCTGTGGTGGTTTTTCATAGCTTCGGTTTTCAACCTTAATCAGACGTTCCTTACGCTTTTACAAGTAGTATCCTTTTATTAATTCCACTTTTATGATTTCTTCATCCATCCATTTTGGCATATATATAAGTTAGGCCGTTACAAACAGATCTTTTGCGATGCGGTTGTTGCTTTTATCGAGTGTATTAATACCTTTACTTCTTGATTGTTTCCGTCGGATTTTTTAAATTGTTTTACTGACTATTTTCCACATATCTAACGTTTAGTCCATAAAGTTTTTTGTAAAATTATAAAATAGTTCGCTTCATTTAATGATGTTATTATTGTAGTTGAAGATTATATTTGTAACATACGTATTTTCCGTATAGGGATTAAAATTTTCCACTGAAGCCTCGATTGGGCTGTCCCAAAAGCTAAGCCTTTAGTGTTTGAGGATACTGTTTCGAAACGAAGTATGTGTAAAAAGGTAGTCCATATAGTTTTTAGCCTTTTCCTGATCCGTTACTGTTGGGGTTATTATATATACGTAAATGACAATTCGTGTATAGCTTAGTGTGGTTTAAACTTCGTGGTAGCATAGTAAATACAAATGAAATAAGGTAATTAAAGTAGTCGGAAAAGAGTTTACTAGTTCTTATTAGCGTAAATGAATTTTAAACGATACGTAAGTAAGGTGTGACTACAAACTAATTAAACGTTTCAAATTAGTTTTTATTAGCGTTAGTAACTATATACTAGCCAAGTACCTAGTCAAACTCAAAACGTTACAGGTACTAAACTTAGAATATACAAAGCTAACATAGGAAAGTAATTAGGGCAAAGGGAATGTAGTTGTGTAATCTGATGTTTGGTGGTTGGTTTGAATTGGTGTGTAACCGATGTTGTTAAGGCGGTTGGTTTGATTGCTCGCGTATGACCGTTCTTGGTAAGGCGATCGGTGTAAATAGTGAAAATCGGATAGGTCCCAGCGAAAGGTTCCGAAACTTGGTAGTTTTTGCTTGCGTGGCCTAATGCGTGATTAAACGCCCTTCAAAAAGGGCCCGGATTGATCGGTTAAAGCGTTAATATATGTTGATGATTGACGGAACAAGGCTGGTGTTTTTAAAGTTACTCTAGATATTATAGTCTTATAATGCTTCGGGTTTCTCGGCGCTCCCGTGTAATTCCACACTCCTGTATAGTTTTTATAAGTCGTAGTGTTAAAGTACAAGCAGTTGGTACCGCTATAGCATCCCGATATAGGTATGTAACATGTGTTTGTTTCTTATTTACTAAGCTATTTGTATTCGATCGATCGGCTACTAATCAGTGTCGGTAAGGTTTTAAGCTTATAATATTCACATAAATATAAGGTACTTTAATAGTAAACAAAATGATTGGTAACTGTAGTATAAAATATGATAAACTAAAAAGAATTACTTAGAGGTGTACGCCACGGGTGAGGGCTTATAAGCCAACCACTCAAAGCGTATCAATTTAAAATTCTTCTTTTCGATTGATTCACGCATTGCCGTCGGTCTGGAATAGTTATTCCAGACCGATCTATACATAATGCACTTTGTGCCTTGCAAGCGTGTGGCCAGCAGTATGACACGTTACCGTGCACACTGCAGGAGTGCACCTTGCAATGCAGTGCACTTCTACTTGACCTATATATATACTATCTATAAGGGTATATAGTAATATCCACAAAAAGACTCTAAAAAGTTAACTTTTAAAAGAATTAATGTTTTATTAACAGTTATTAAGGGTTGTACTATTAATAATAATTGTTTTAACATTTTGGAAAGTATCTTTAAAATCAACATAAATATGGTTTTTACGGAAAAGAATTATATTCACCCATTTATGCTTATCGACTTCAGTTTTGAAAAGACTTTAAGAACCATGCATACCTGAATCTGGACTTACAGGATAATTACTTCTTTTAATACTTTAGACCTTATAGCCATTATCGTGGGTATCAAGGACCCGTGTAAAGCCTTATTAAGGTTGATTGGCATATGCGAGAGCACTGAACCGATTTACTATTAAAACCCTTTTCCAAAAATTCGTTTCTTTCACCCTTTACACTATTTAGCTTTAGCCTTTTTTGTAACAACCTTCAAAAATACCAAAAGGAGTTTAATTCTTTGAGGCAATCAAGTTCAAGATATTAAGTATTCCCTACAATTTTTTACCTATACAAAACCCGGGTTTCCAATTTGGACAATCCGCATACGAAGTAAATTAGAGAAAGTGATTTATTTATTACTACGTGAGTTATACTCAAATTTTCGAAATGAAAACCGGCTTTAAAAAGGAAAAGAAACGTTAAATTTCATTATCTAAAGAAGACCAAAAAATAAGCCACCCGTTAACCGAGATCAACTTATTAGTTAGTTTAAGAAAAACTGCTTTATTGGCCTCTACAAGGGTTATTAATCACAGGTTTATTGGATATTACATCCAAATCTATCGCCTTGCAACGCTGGTAAATCAATTATTAAGGAAGGAAAAGCAGATACTTTTGCCATTAATAATGGTAAAGTAAAAGACCTCCGTCACTTATAATATTATAACTTTATAGTACTGCTACAATTGATTGCGTAGTCAACCACACCAAACTTTGTAAAAACCCTAAATTAAGAAATTTTGGCTAATTGAAGGCCTTATCATACACGGGTGTACCCGTTTTTAGGTATCCACTTTCAACGTTAAAGTATCTACTTCCAATGTTAAGGGTTCCACTTTTTATGTTAAACCGCCAAAATAAACCATTAAAGGCCCTACTAGATACGGGTACTACCGTAATTCAAGCCCCACTTTTAACGTTAAGTTTTAAAACTTAACTTTAAGTTTTAAATTTCTCGCCCTTTTTTCTACATTACAATATTGTTTTGCAAACGGTAAACTTTATTTTCGAGACATTATGAGAGCTAATTTGGGCTTATCTTGTCATATTTTCAACAAGAAGGAATGGTTTTCACATCTTGAAATGTAAAGCGAAAACTCCCCCAGATTGCAAACAGAGGAAGGTATTATTTAATTTATTAGTAAAAGAATAGTTTAAATATTTGTTGAATTTAAAAAATGTTATAATCACAATACCCTAACTTTACATAACTGTTTTTACTACTTTAAGTTTATTATAAACCTGATTTGCGCATAAAAGCTTCACAGCTTGGATATTAAAGTCAAAAACTTATTGTTGTTTGACTTTAAAATTCAGGAAACCGTTGCCACCATAACCAGCAATTACACTATTATCTAGGCTACGTAATAATTTCATTACAACGTAATCGAAACAGCCACTACCAAGTCCTTCAATACTTCCTTCTGGTAAATCCGGTTTGGTCACATTAGCCCAAAGTTAGTAAAGGAATCACTTAAGTTATTTGACGGCCCAAAAAAGGACCAGGAAACGGAGCATTTCGACCTTATTCATACCCCTTTTAAACTTTCCAAGGGTACCCGTTAGCGACCAAATTTCCAATACGGTTTCCTAGAAAAAGGATGGTTTATTTAGATCTTTGACAGCTTCCTGAAAATAACTTCTAGGTTAAGGGTCAAACGCTGGGACCTAATAGCTATAAAGATTCAATATAGCTATAAAGTCTGTGATACAACTATTATATCCCCTAGTGAGGAACTCAAAGCCGTTGATTATATGTTAAATGAAATAGTGAAACGTATAAGATATATAATAGATTTTTCTATCCTCGACGGTGGTATCGGGTTTATTAATTATTTAATTAGAAAAACGTTTATCAATTATACTTTCGCCGTTGAGGCTTTTTTATCATATACCTTTCAAACAAAATGTATTTTCGAACGTTTTGACAAAGTGATTGTGAAAAACATAAGTACCTGAGATGTTACCGGAAAAGAACCACATTACTTATAACCCTACCTATTTTAAATAGCCTTTGTTGTAGCTCACTTAACGGTTAACAATAAGAATACGATTATGTACACCATGCCCCATAAGGGTTTTTATGATAAAGTGAAAGAATATATGGGTTATAAACTCAACGGTAAGTTTACCTTTACTTCCAGATTTTCCTTTATCGTCTATATGCCCTTTGTAAAACGATTAAAGTGTTAAAATAGAAATTTAACAGGAGAAAGGAGAATTTTTCTTTCATAGCAGTTTTCTGATATTATCAAGCCCTAACATATCTTTAAGGTCTATATTGTAAACCGGCTGTAAGACTCGACAAGGAAGATCTTTAGCACTTTTAGCCTGATAGTCTTTAAAAAAAACCATTACGGGACACCGTAAAGCAGTAATAAGGGGAAAATATATCAAATTTCCTAAGTTTAGTATCCCTTATGACACTATAATGGTATCTCTAAATTACAAGCTAAGAAGGAATATTTACCAAACAATACAGAAAACAGCAAATAGCTTACCGGCAAGTCTGTCAGCAAATGCTATTATTAATAAAGACATGGTTCAGTTTATACTTTTAGTTAACAAATTAGAAAAACAGCTTACTATACAGGAAGTTTTAAAGGGCCTAGATAAAAAGTCCTGTAAAAAGGCTCTTTACAATTAAATACGGAGTCTGCTGTCTTTTAAACTCTTTAAGGCTATTAAAAGGGATATCACACGCCATTCCCTGACTGTAAAAGAAGTAATTAAGGTTAACACTGATTTTGAAGGTCAAATCGAAAGGTATAAGGTCAGGATCGTAATTCAAGGATTTAAGTAAAGGTATAGTATTAACTATACTGAGACCTTAGTTGCTACAGCCAAGTCTTACACGTAGAGGATTCTCATTACATTTACAGTATCCTATGGATAGGATATCGACCAAATCAAAATCGACTCGGCTTTTCTTAATGGGGAATTTAAAAAACAGGTGTTAATAGAAATCTCAAACATTACCTGAGACTTTTTCCTAAATAATACAGATAAAAATATTATGGGTTTTAATCCTACAGTCGACCAAGTCTTTTAACTATTTACTTGACTTTACGGGCTCAAAAATATTTAAAATAATAGTTAAGAAGATGAAGTAAAGTATTTAATAGTCGTAAATTTGAAAACCCGATATTTAGCAACGCGGTATATATTAATGATTGTTATCAACTTATTATATATGTTTATGTTAATAATTTTCTAATAATGAGCCCGAACTTGAAAGTTATTAAAAACTTTAAAATGGATATTGGAAAACACTTTAGGTATAAGAACCTAAGATAGATAGAGTACTTCCTAGGGGTGTGTATCTTAATAAACCAGAATTCACGTACGATTATTTTAACACAAGATATGTATATCCAAAGAATACTAGATTTAAAAACAGAAGAACTAAGCAGACATCCGGCCTATATCTTTATTGTAACCGGATCCCTCGTTTATGCCATATTTTATAAAGATTAAGATGATATTTCATAAGCTAAAAAGTATTAGTTAAATATGAGGCCTTTTAGTTATGTAATGTGGCAAACTAGATCAGATATTGCCTTCCTTATATCATTAACTTTACGATTTTACCATAATCCTTCATATAAAAACATTATACTTATTAGTTACGCTTTTGTATACTTGGAATATTATAAGAAACATGGATTATAAGTGGGTAGTAAAGAACTTTTAGCAAATTTACATTAAAACGTCACAGACTTTAGCCAAAATCACCATAAAAATTCACAAAGACTTTATATTAACGGTTGGTACAATTCCGATCAAAAAGGGGATAATGCTGTAAGTAAATCTACCTATTAATACACAGTTTAGATCGTTAACAGCACAGTAAACTAGGTATCTAAACGAGAATCTAAAGTATGCTTTTCTTTTGTGGATTCTGTAAGTGTGATAGTGATAAGGGATACTAAAAACACGCTTTGGATAAGGAACTAATTGACGGAGCTATGTATTCCTACCATCGTTTCAATATATTGTGATAATGAAGAAGTTATCAAGTTGTTTAGGAACCCAAAGTATTACCAATGCACTTAATACATACCCCTTAAAAACACTTTATAAGGGATAGTATAAAGAGTCGTACAATATAGATCAAGTGGGTTCCTACTAATAAATAATTGGCTGATAGGTTGATAAAGTCATTTCCAATGGCAAAAAACGAAGTAATAATGAAACAGATTAGTTTAATTAACCTAAGCATTGATTATATAGATAGTTTATAAAGATTCATCATTTAAGTTACCCTATAGTACTACAGGTATAAAATGGTGGAGTGATTACGATACAAACTTGTAATATTGACAAAGAAAATACTGGATAGTTTATCGGATTAAATCAGACTATACAAGTCTTTTTGCCTTTTTCATCTACGGATTTCCTTTTTTCCGCACTATAATTCCATCACCTTACCCTTTTCCCTTTTCTTTTCTTTTCTTTTTCAGTAGACAGTACTCATTAAGGGGGTGTATTGAAATATATAATAGGTATATTCACATAGCACACAACTCAACGGCAGGGCCAATAGAGCTAACAAGGCTAGTCAGCACTTAGTACAAACTTCAAGTAATAAATACCTTAATACCAAAGGATAAGCAATTCACCGGAGTTGTAAATATTACTACTAGTACTAGTTCTTTACTAGTATGGTGGATTAGAACGGAGATTTTGCCTATGCTAGTATTTACTAGTATAGAGGAACTAGTATTTACTATTATAAACTAGTATTAACTAGTAAAGAAGTCTCGATCCTGATCGAGATTCTCATGAGGATATGTTTGATTATGACTTGAACAGATATCAAGTCCTCTATGTAGGTTCTAGAATACTTGAATCTACAAGCTTATATAATATCTTCTTGTGTAATAACTTCAATATTTACTAAAGCGAGTAAATATTAATATCGAGTGGTTGATAACATTTACGTCTTTTCCTCTTCTTTCGCAAATTGTTCTTCCAACTTTATTATCTTTTCACGGATCGCGGCTAATTTCACCGAAAGTTTTCCGCTTTACGCGCTTATAGTGTCTCTGCATTGTGGTTTATTTTGTATATCGTTAATAACCTGTTTCTTTCTCTTTGGCAACCAATATTCTGTTACAAAATCTATATTCAAAACCTTTTTATTATCTTAACTCGATATTTTGTAAAGATAAACCGTGGCGACCAGCGTTTTCACGATACAAATGTTTTCACTACCGGGCGTAGTAATATCTTTACTCTAATTGGTGGATTCTCTACCACGCTCCACCAGTCTTGGTGTACGTATGAACTGAAGGAGGTCCTCCGCGTTATTTACTCCCCCTTTTAAGGGACCCCAATCGAGGTCTCGGATGTTATATAGAAGGAAATAACGATCAATGCCAATACTAATCTAATCAACGCTCATTTATCAATATACGACTGGGATGTTAACACGGGTCTAATAACCTGAATCGTCTTATTTTTATAGCTCGTCAGGTCCTTCCATCTATCCAGCACTAGAAAGCGGTTAAGGGTAATAAAAAAAAGTCACCGGCTGCAATTATACAAAGGCGGGTGCTTGTAATAGTATGTTAACGCACGTTATATTAGGCCATCCCAATGCTCCAACTATATGGTTCCGGTTAGGGTTTACGCTTCCATGTCGTACATAGCAACTACTAAATGTTACAATTGTTACGAGCCTTTCCTTTTGGCTTACGAAAATTACCTGGCGGCCCTTAAGCGAAAAGGTGGAAAAGATATTCGTATTTCGAGGTAACCATTAAAAAAGATGAGACTTTTCGGAAAAAATCAGTACAATAGGAAAGTGGTGGCAGAGGTATTAGCTAAAAAAGTGGTAATTACCAGACCCAGCAAACCGAACATTCGCCTGGTTCAAAGGGGCTAAGAGGTAAATACCTTTTATATTAGCATCTAACAATACTTTGCCGAAAAAAACACGGCCCGGATCGTGTTTCTTACACGCGCTGCCGGATCCGAAAGTTACATGGATTCGTAGGCTAATGAGGCCTCGTTACATAAGCTTTTTTTTTTTTTTTTTTCAAATCCCGTTTTACACGGAGTAAACGGGGTTGTAGTCTCTTAAGAGGAGTTGGTTTCTTTTTCTGTTACAAGGCCCGGCTTCACTAAAACATGCGTAGGCTTTGCCACTTTAGGGAAGTTTAGCCTTTGGCCGGTCGGTAAGCTAACCGTTAGAGATAAGCCGAACATAATTAGGCCAAAATCCTTCGAATTTCTGAAAGTTAACCTTAAGTTTTAAAATCCTTTAGCCTCCAAAATTCAGATTGTTTTGGAAGCCGTAAGTAGGACCCCTTGTAATAGAGATCCCCTGATAATGAACTCGGTAAATTTTATATTTTAGTCTCAATTCCACATTTTCCTTAACGCTTCTCCCAACTAATAGTCTACTTCTAACCTTACGGATTAAAGCAACGAAGTAGTTAAGGATCTTATCGACCTTACAGGCTTAATTAATGTTAATATTACAGAATAATAAGTATATCTATAACGACCACTGATAGAGAAATTAGGCGCTGTCAAGAGCCGAAAATAAATACGCGGCTTACTATTGTAAAGATAAATATGAGTAAAATCACAGTTATTTATCAATACCTTTTTATAAATTACGCAGACGAGTACGTTGATATTATTAACGTATAGGAACCCTGATATAGTAAAAAAGATAACGGCTAAAGCTCTACTTAACGTTACCCCACATGCAATTTTTTTGACTCATCCGTAATTAGGGTGGGTTTGTCTTTACGTGGGATGGATAGCGCGAATTTCTTTTAGAAATTCGGCTTCAAGCTCTTTTATATATTCAGAAAGGAGCTTCCCTTAATATTACCTCTACAAGCCTAAGTTTCTAAAGGGATTACTTATAGGTACAAGTCAGCAGTATCGATATACTTAATATATATCTGAATGGATTTAGTGACGACATATTAACAGATATTTATGTTTGAATACCCGTATTTTAAATTATCGTCGGCAGTTATTTCAACCGTATATATAACCGGAGTAAACCGATATGAAACAACGTCCGAGAGGGTTGTTCCTGGGATAACTAGGTTTTTACGACAGATATACATTTCAACGATAATTTGAGAGTCTTTATAAATCGGTTAGATTATGTTTAAATATTAATTTTACTAATATTTCCGGGAATATAACGGTAATCCAACCCAGCTTTGATAACGATTTGGATTATAAAGAATTACTCATGACCCTTTCGCTATGTGAGTATTATACAAAATTTATCCCTCTCATTATGGTACCAAAAACTAATCTTTTCAGGATTCGCTACCTAATCTTTAGTAGTTTAACATTTTTACCACCTGTCAAAGATATCGAGGACAAATTAACTGTATACCAGTAGATAAAGGCTCTTACCCAGTTACACGAAGGTGTCCGACACGCGTTTGAAAGACCCGCCATATTATACATACATGTTGTAAAATGGTGTACCCATTAATTGGATTGGCTACACTAATGTATGAGGAGAGCTGATACGATGTGGCTACGCAGCATAAGGTCTATCGAACGTCGGAACTTTCTAGCTAGGATGTAACGGGTATGAGCCGGTTACTGGAGAATTAAATTTAATTAGGTTGTTCACATATCAGAGGTATATAGAATTAATGGCTGGCACAAGTCTCTTTTATTGCTTCCAGTTTCTTTACTTAAAATAAACAGTTACCTTATCCTCGACGCCTTTAATAAATCCTGATTTTATTACATGATATTTTAACAAGTTTTTATTCATTAATAATATTTTAGAGTACCCATTGGATACCTGGAGTAGAACATAATTTATTATTCCATATAGGTTTGAATTCTTAGATAAACCGGTTCGTTGTAACACCATTAATATTCGTAACACCTGAGTCATACTTAACGATATTACCATACGTTTAATTGAAGCTTATTAGGGCGCAATAACAGGGATTTCCTTCCCATTTTACAAAAAAATGTTTACGTTAAGGCGTTTTCTCACAATTATAAAGATAATTGAAGGTATCCATAATACCGAATTTCGATAACCGAAATCTATTTAATTTACGATCGTAAAACCTGAGTGAACCAATACCAGTTTATTTTAGTGATTCAAAATGTACCATATTCCCGAGGAAATCCTTGTAGTTCATCATTTAGTGCCTTATCAGCCTTCAATATAGGTGAGGGACGTCAGGAAAATATAAATTTAATTTAATTTCGGTTTCTATATACGAGATATAATCCGCTTTCACTGGGAGAAAAATTGCATTGATCTTATCACATAACGTACAGGGAGCTCTGAACGCCCTTCACCATAACCATCTAATCTAAAAGATTAAACACTTAGGGTTTCATTAAAACTTGTTTACCCTCATTAAAAGCTTTCTAATTAATATGGTAATAAAGGTCCGATATTAGAAAACGATTATAGAATTTGTAACTTCCAATTGCGGAACCTTATAAATTTGCCCCTTTTATCCGGTTTTTAATATAATCAATATGTTGGACCTCGCCAAACTTTAAATCGGTAGCATTTTAATATACGCCTACTACGTCTTTGTTTATTTTTTAAAAAAAAAACCTTTCAAAAAGAAATGTTAAGGGACTCGAAGCTAACTTAAGGGAAATTGATCAATGGGTGCTTTAAAATAAACTCGTATTAGTACCGGAAAAATCTAAGTTATTATGTATTATTAAAGGTTAAAGTTAGTTTAACTTTATAAAACGCGATAATTCATACGTTAATATTAATTCGAGGCCGGTTAACCTCATTATAAATCCGTCCTTAAGTACCAAATTTATTGATATATAACTACTCGGATTTTAGTTCAATTAAACCTTATTAGGAAACTTTTATATTATAAAACGCGAAACAAAAGTGTTAAAGGTCGCTCGGTACTATAAATAACTTTTACGTATGAAATACAGGCTTCCGCCATACTTTTTACATACCCCTACCGATATTATATTTATACTCATATTAACCTATTATATCTAAAGTTGATATTATGGGTATAGGAAAAAAGGCCTTGAGGACGAGATTACAGTCCTATCAATCGCCACAGCAAGAGCGGTCACCCCGTTATACAAAACCTCACCTAACGTTGTTGCCCTTAAAGACTCTAATCTACTTTCTGGCAAACTCACTCTTAAATAATAACGTTTCCGCTTCGCCTATCGTTTAAAAACAGCCGACACTTAGCACTCCTTTACATTACGAATCATGAAACCGGCTGTAGTATTACAACGTATAACCTTATTTAAAGTTCCAAACACTTTACCATATGGAAAACAGGTAGCATTTTATACTTTAAAGGCCATCCGACGCTTTACCCGGCTCTGGCTAACACTAACAGACTATAATATCCCCACCGATTTTGAAACCCTCCCTTACTTACGATGTCGCCTAACAGATAAACCTTAACTACAATTAATAGTTACTAATAAGAAATGTTCAAACTTTTTACGACCAATTTTACTTGCCAATCGGTACTTAATTAGGTTTCTCAACTTCTTTATAAACTGGTTTACGAAACAAAGATATCAACGTAACATTTAGAATATAATATTTTAACCTTGATATAGACTATATTACGATATTTACCGGTAATTGTAAATAGCTACTAAATAAGCAGAGATAAGTTGGGTATATATACGTTAGTTAGGGTAACGGCCGTGCAATGAAAGAAGGTTCTAACAGACTTCACCCTAATATATATGTTTTCGATATAAGCACTATCGGCGCCTTTTGCGGTTTAAAAACAACTGCTCACACTACGATAAGAGACATTTCATTATATGTCGATAATATCTTTATAATATAAAGTTTAAAGAGGGATTTGAGTACCTCGTTTTAATAGGTTTTTAGGGAATTTGACGTGGTAATCGAATCTTATTTAAATAGTTTTATAGTAAAATGATACCCAGCACATATATTTGTTAACGGAAACTAGGGCGCGAATAAGCTAGCGAAAATTAGCGTTAGGTTTTCCACCTATTTTAATGATAATAACTGAACTTTCGTTAACAGGGTTAAGTTTTACCTTATATTTATCTTCATAACGGTAGAACGTCAGTGGTATAGTTGAGACGACGTGATTTTGGCCCTTTAATATGAAAAATAAGTCCTTACCCATTCGACTAAATATAAATCAAAATATTGTGAATTCTAGAATATACGTCCCTCCACGCCTTTACCACAACTTTCACAACTTTCACTATACCTTTTTTTAATTATAAAGCATAGGTATGGAGATTTCACGTCTTACTATAGGCGCTTCCGACTTTGAGACACAAAAGATCTTTGACCTCGATACGATGGGAAATAAAGCGTTATCCATATAATTTACTCTCCGATTTCTTTAAAAGTATATAAACTTTAATCTCTACCTTCCAAAAATCTCCTAAACAGGAAGACACGTAAGTTATATATACACAGGATCCTTGCGGGTCCTAAGTATTGCCGGGTATTTATATATGTTACAAACTATTTGTCAAATGTCAAAAAAATTAAAATTATATAAACTGAGTTTACCGCCCGCTGACAAAAAAATTATTTTACGCCCGCCAATGATATTCACGTTTTAAAACCGCCGGTCACACCCTACACTATCTGGCTGTTAATCCTATCAATTTAACAATTCCATCACCGCCGCCATTAAAGCCTTTACAGCTGCCACTTGCTATCCGTGTCCTTACTCACCAAAAGGGGTAAAACTCAGGGATAAATAGAGAGCGGGGATATACTTGGCGGAAAAAAAGAAAAGGAGGGTAGGAACAGGAGCGGCGAGGGCGGGATTATTAACGATAAAACCCATTTTACCGATATTACTAGAGCCGTTGTCTTCGTTCCTACTATCTACTTTACCTGGTGATAGGAGAGCCTTACCAACCTGTTAATTCCGCGGCTGTAAATTTCGCTGCGCCACCTTCAACCCACTTAAACAACGACGCGAAAAGGTCATTTTAAGGCGGTTAAATGTCAGGAAAACCCTTTGAGGTGATAGCGGTGCAGTAAGTGGCAAAAACCCCTACGGCGCCGATATCGACGGGAATACACCCGCTTTTTCGCTTAATCACTATTACTAATCAATATCTAACCTCTAATCAAACTTTTTTCATACGGTTAAAATCTTTATAAATGTAACGGATACATCAAACGTCTAACTCCCCCTCCTAATACAAATGCTATCGAAATCCTTCAGGAGAAAAAACCTAATACAGCACGTATAAAGTTACAACTCACACGATTACAAAGAGTAGATAAGAGTAGCGCGAAAACTAGAGTAAAGGGGGAAAAGGAGGGGAGAAATTTAAAAGCGGGCGCATAAAGCCCTATAAGGATAACAAGCTACCTTAAAGGAGCTTAAAAACGCATACAGCAATACGCAGCGCATAAAGAGCGGTTTTTTCGTAAGGTAACCACTGTTTATGTTAATAAAGTGCCTCACTTTGGGTAAAGACGTGTTATAAGTGTTGATGGCGTTGGGTATAAAGTAAAAGGTTACTAATTAATATATAAACGATTTTGTTATTGTAAAGTAAAGTTTAGAACCAGAGGCGAATTGAATAAAGGGTTTCCTTTTATACTGAAACCTAACGTACAGCCTACTTATGTTTATATATAGGCTCCAACGCGCACTTATATGTTTTAACATTTGAAATCCCTAATCACACGGCATTTCTTTTTGCTATCAAGGGTTTGCGGAGCCACTATCGGAAGCTAATAAGTCATATTTCTAGCGTAATTAGGTGTTAGGTGGAAAATGAAACGGTAACTTCATTTTGCCAAAATAAGGCTGCAATTTACATTCCTACGGGTTTCTAAGCTATGAGGCACCATAAGGTTTTAATTGGGGGGATAGCGTAAAGTTCAGCAGGCCTGCACAGGCTTTAACAGAACCCGCGTTTCTATCTCTCCTACTGGTATCTACATGATTATTTTGTAGCAGCTAGTGCATCCCTAGTAATAGGAACTTCCCGGTAATAGTGAATATAAAAAAGATTAATACCTTGACTTCGTAATTGTATTAGTTACACTTTCTAAATTAAATTATACACTATACGTTGTGTTTCTAATATCGAATCCAAAACCTTGTTTTAAAAATTATTGAATCCATCGAACTCTTAAATCTTTTCCTTCCAATATCGAAAAATGATATCCATAATATGAGTATTAATAATCTAAGGGTCCAGGTCTTCTATCAGCGTGTATAATATATCATCCTGCCGGTTTAGATTAAAAATATTTTAAACGCCTGTTCAAATCGTTATTTCTTGAAATAAAAGATTTATATACTTATTAAATTTAGGTAGGCTCGCTAAAGGTAATGTTATGGTAATAGGAGTAAGGTCATTATATACAATGTGCTATTTGGAATTTAATGCAATTATAGGATTTATATATATTTGAAATACTATAACCATAAGGTTTCAAGATAGAATATTAAAGATTAAAACATATGATATATAATTGAAAAAACAAATCAAATGTTATTAAACCATTTCAACTAAACGTTTAGCGTTTCTACACATTACACAAGCTAAGATATTAGTAAACTTAAACTTTACAAATATCAATTTAAACAATTGGTATATAACAAGGTGAAAAAATTGGTTATTAAGGTGGAAGAGTTGTATATAAAATTGGAGATATGAGGTGTAAGCGCATCGTGTATTGTGTGGGAGCATCAAGTGTTGCTTTGGACGCTTTTAGTGTTGGTTTAAGAGCTTTTAAAACTATTATAGTCGTTTTAAAAATGTACGTAAGCGATTTCGATATCCGTGGGATATGGTGATTATTCGAATGGGTCCCATTGAAGGGGTCCGATATTTCATAGCTTATATACCCTATATATAATAAGATGCTTTCTCAAAAAAAAAAAAAAAAAGCACGTATATCATTCAAAACGTTATTCGAGTTGATAATGACGAATCGAGGCTTTTAGTAATTAAAGGGCACCAAATTTTTTATTACACTAAAGTTATTCTTTTCAAAGTTATTAAAGGTTTTATAGTTTCTTCTTCTCCTATATAGTTTTTGTAAACAGAAATATTGTAATATTGAATAGTTAGAACTATTTTGAACTCAAGATACTGACCATTAAGTCTATAGGTTACGTGATTCTACACTTAACAAGATGTGCTGTACCTAGCACGTGCTTGGTTCGAGTGCGATCTATAAACGTTACGTGTAAGGGTATGTGTAGAACCGTACACGGACCGTACACATAAGTCTTATATTAAAGATCTTTACAGACTTTTTAATTTTTCTTTAATATCCTAATTATTAATAACATTTGATACTTATTTGACATACTTTTATAGGTCTAATTATACCATATAATTAAGATTTACCTTTATTGATTTAAAGGGATATCCCTTGTAATGAACCAATCTATATGTCGGTAAGGTCTCTATTTCACTAGGTATTTTAGAACAGTAATCGTAAAGATTGTATATATTGAATTAGTAAGATGAATAGAAGGGAGAAGAGGCATCCAGAGAGTTCACGCCACAGGTGAAAGTTTATAACCTTCACCCAAGTAGTGGTACTTTACCATGTACTCTACTAATCTCCCTTCTGGGTAGTGGAACTTTACCGTGCACTTTGAAAATGCCACTTTTAGGCAGTGCTACATTATTATGCATTTTGAAAATATCACTTCTAGGTAGTGGCACATTATTCGGTACTTTGCAAAAATGTAGCTTATAGAATGGCATATTACCTTACACTCTTTGAAATTTGTAATCTGCAGCGTGGCTGTTTACTAACTATAGAGATATATGGTAATATTCATACAAGTAATCTTTTTTTCTCTATTACGGCTGATATCAATGATTTAGTAATGATAGTATAGTTTGTAACATAGTTTGTATCCGTGGTTTAGTAATGATAGTTTGGTCGTAGTATAGATTGGATTAGTGCTCCAATAATGACAGTTTGGTCGTCGTATAAATTGTGGAGTTTATTTTGATAGTTTTGATCGCGATAGTGATTTTACTGAGAATTTATTCGGTTTACGTAATTGGTAGCAATATGGCGGTTAATAGCGTTTGTTGTTGGTTCTTGTAAGAGTATGATTGCGTAGGGGTGATTGCGTAGGGGTGATTGCGTAGGGGTGATTGCGTAGAGGTAATTGCGGCGTTACATGTTTTGGGATTGGTATAAAAAGATGTATCTCTATCGGTTTAGGTAAAACCTCTTTCCTTTTTCCTTTTAACGACGCGCCCCTTTTGCTAACGTAGTTCTAACCAGTCAATTGGTGTATGTAAATTTAAAAGGGAAGTATTAAATGTGAGGTGTATAATGCTTAACTTGTGTAGGGTTGTAAAACTTTTTCAGGTAACGTTAACGAAGAGAGTGCTCATTGATACGGACGCCTTTAATACTCCATTCGAGGCGCCCTTAGTTACTGTATTTGTTGGGTTCGACTTTCCATTAATTTACCTTATTTCTTTAATTTCGCGTTGCTTACACAATTAGAGCAATCTCATTATATTGATTATGAGGTGTCTTTCGTTCGTAGCATCGAGTTTGATAAGGTATTCGTAAAGAGAAAAAGAGTTAGTATTATGGACTTAGGCTGTGAGCCGTCAGTTAGAGTCATGAGTCATGTGCATATTGAGGTGCACGGTGTTGTATCATGTTATTTCCCACCCTTATAGTGTGGTTAGCGTAATCCAGGACGTCTGGATTATTAGTACTTTTGACATAGTATAACGGTTAAGAGGGCTAACTAACATTAGCTGATGGAAGCCACGCTAACCAGCTTGAGCTTACTTAGTAATACCATCACAGTTAGTGTAAAAGACTAAAAGAAAGGGTTTTAAACTAAGGTTTTAAACGATTATTCAGATATTTAATGTTATAGTGATTCCGGAGTCGAAGCTTTTAATTACGCTATAGATCTCTGAAGCCAGAACGTTTTGTGTGATCTGTCTTTTTTTTATTACTATCGCCGGGCAGTGCCCACTATATAGCTAGTATATTGTGACCCTCACTAATATGAAATACATACATATACTGACGGGAAGGCTCGCAAATCAAATATTTCTATCCACAACAACCACCCTATTCAAAAATTCCTATTGCTTCCAAACTATACCGTGAAATCCATTGAATGAATCATTGACAAAATCCCCAACTAAACAAATACATAAGGTTAAAAACCTAATCCTAGACACCTGTAGCTAATTTTCGGGCAATATGTTGTATCTATATATTAAATTCCGTTGGGGTTTTATAATTAACCATATTGGTCACTGCTACGTGGTACAAACTCTAGGACTCTACAAATATGAACCATATTTGTATAAGTTTATCCATGTAACACGCAAAAGAGGGTAGGCACCACTACGTGCATCGAATAAGGATTTTAACCAAATATACTTATAAAGAAAATTCCGACGTTTCAACCTTTATTCAAAGAACGAAAAAGGATAAAGACAAAAAGAAAATCCATAAATCTAACCTTAAGATAGCTTTTCAGTCAAGGCTTTAAGGTAACCCTATAATTTAGAGACCCGTAATATATGGGCGTAAAAACTGTAGCATAAGCTAGACTATACTACACGGCTATTTCAATCTCCGTTCAACATCTATTCGCATCGACGATCTAACGCCAGCTATAGAAGAGTAAAGGACTTATAAAACATATATATGTTAATTGAAATCCCGTAGCAGTAGGGAAAATATACTTTAAAACTCGGTAAAAAACGTACTTCACAACGTGGAAAAATTAAGACCCGAGCCAAATTTTTACCACAGATCGCAGGCCTAAGAAGTATAAAAACAATGATGAAAAAAGTACACCACTAAAGGGGTATTATTCCGTGGAAAGTCTTTTGTGAACAGCTAAAGGTATCCAAAGTATAGTCGAAGGTCCAGCTAAGAGTGCGGGGTGCTAGTGTGGGTGGCGACGTCGTAGAGATAAATAAATATAGCCGTGAAGTGCGAGCGCTTATAAAAACAAATTCTTCAACAACTTAAAACGTGAAAAAAATTAAACTTGCAATGCAGTTGAAATTGTAATGTAAGTTCAAGTTTAAAGGCCTCATAGCCCCATTAAATAGGCAGGGCGCCGGTACGGGTAACAACGGCTTAAAGATAAATAAATAGATAAATAAATGAATAAATAGAGCCGTCAAGTGCAATATCTTATAATAAAGGTCTTTTCTGGATATTAAGGCGCAAAAGCAATCAAACTTGCAGTGTGCAAATTCAAGTCTAAAGGTCTATACTAGCACAAGTAACGAGGGATGGAATTTCTGGTTGTAAGAGCTATTCTCTGGATGTATCGCTACGCGGGCGGTGCGCCGGGACGACGACAATCTTCATAGCCAAAAAGGGGTCGCCGGAAAATATTAAAATAGTAATAGAGCCGATTAATAATGTTGTAGTAAAATAGGATGCATGTGAAGTGATGGTGTTAAGAGCGGCTGGACTTAAAAAAAATTCTCGAAAGTGGATGGTGTAAGGGCTTATAATGTAGACCCCCTACTCCTTAAAAAATTATTCCGTGCAACCATGCCAAGAAAGTTTCTGTAAGGTCAAAGATGTTCCGTTTGTATTTAGTCCAGTTTTAATTAATAATATTACTATGAAGGATACATCCATTTAGCATCAGTTTTTCGTTACTAAAAACCAAAACGAATTTCATTTTCGAGTATTGATCAGTATTATTTGTAAAGGATCCGTTAGTAAAAATAAAGAGATTTGTATTACGTATATTGAGTGGTATAAATTGTAGACCGCGTTCTGGATGGTATATTTATCACGTAAGGCGTTTGTTTACCGCCTTGTATACGTTATCCAAAGGGTTGGTTTGGTATTGTGTAGCGACCGAGAGGTTAAATGCCGCCTCCGGCTGGATTACTAAGGCGACTTAAACGTCTCGTATATGTTGGCGTTTATATTTGTCGGTTCGTTTTTTGTTTTGAAGGATAATAAGGGCAACTTCATTCAATGTCTCCTTTTGTATAAAGATTAGAATGCCGTTCTGGATCGTTATCATGGCGCCCATAAAGTCGATTATACGGTTCTTCGTTAGGTACGTCTTGGGTTTCGCTTTTAGGCCAGCTTTTAAATGTCTTTTCTTTTTAGCTACGAAGAACGAAGCGTTATATAACATTATTGTCGGTAAGGTCTCTATTACATTAACGTAGCAGAAGAGAAATCATAAAGATTGGTGTATATTGAAGTAGTCAAATTATCAAAGGTAGAAGAATCATTAGGAGAGTGTTTGCCACAAGTAAGAGGTTAGAAACCTCTTATCAGGGCAGTGATACTCTGCTATGCACTTTGCTAATCTCTCTGGTAGATAATGACAATTAATCGTGTACTTTACAAATGTCAATTCCAGCTAGTGGCAATCTATTATACACTTTATAGAAATATACCTTACAAAGTGGTACGTTACCGTATACTTTTGCAAAGGTATACGCTGCAACGTAGTTATTTACTAACTATAAGGATATATGGTAATATTTTTATAGGTATCTTGTTTTCCCGTTACGGGTCGTATTAAGTAATAACAGTGTAATTTATAGCGTTATCTGAATCCGTAGCTTAATAATAACAGTCTTTTTATAATATAGTACGAATTCGTAGTTTGATAATAATAGTATAGTTATGGTAAAAATTATAAAGGTACGAATTAGTAGTTTTTGGCCGCGGTAATGATTATAGGAACGGCCTGGTTAGTTTAAATAATCGGTAACGATATAGTTATTAATAGAATCAATTGTTATTTCCTATAAAGATGTGATTACGAGTGGGATTACGTAAGTAGTTTAAATGTGGAATTAAGCTGTTACTTATTTTAAAGTTAATATAAAAAAATATTTCTATTAGTTTAAAGAAACCCTCTTTTTTTTTTACTATTAATGACGCTTATCTATAGCTAATATGAATCCAAACTAGTTAATTAACGTATATAAACTTAACCTATTGTTTTAATTACTTATTTTAAATCGCTTCAATAGATAAGTTACTTAATTAATTTCCATATACTAACTTTTCCTTCAAATAAATGCCACGAAAAAAACAAAACTTAGGTATCGTTTGGCTCGTAAACGTTAACACGTTAAAGCCGCCATCGCTGCTGCTAGCCGCGCCGCTACCGTTACCATTACCCGTACTAGCCCTAACTTTTCAGGTAATACTTCCTCTATTCCGGCCATTTTATTCGCCTTTCCCAACGCCGCTGCCGCTAAAGCTACTATCCCCTCTCCCCTTCTTTTTCCCTCCCTCCTTTATTCCAACCCTTAAGGGGAGGAGCGGAAAGTTTCTAAAATCATAAACCTTACCTTTTCCCCGCAGGTAAAAACCCCATTACTCGCGTATATCCCTATTTTTCATCGTAAACGTAATTTAGCAAAGTTGCGGTGCGATTTGTATCATTCAACCTTTCCGTATGTTTCGGTATATTAATATTTCCCTTCACGAGGCGGTCGATACGGATCTCCTTCGCCGCCTTGAACGACGTATTGCTAAAATACGTCGTGAAACCTCTTCAACTAGTAAGGCGTTAAAACGGTATATCTGGATCCTTAGCACCGGACCATTAGTAGATACGCTTTACGTGCCGTGTATTGCATTCGCGGCCACGGGTAAATCTATTAACGATTATTATTAAAGTGGTGGTCGGTCGGCCCGTTATTACTATTACGAATGTACTAGTAATGGTCATTCATTCATCATGATAGTTATAAAATCGTAAACCGAGGTCGTATTACGCGCCCGCCAACTTTATAGTAAATTTACTTCCAACTTATATTTCCAATCACGAAGTTAAATCCTTTAGTGTTATAAACATATCGTTCAGAACGCTTTAAAAAAATACTATTGTAAAAAAATCAAAAAAATCCGATGTTAATTAGTAGTAAGCTTTAATTGGCAGATTAGTAATTTGGTAGCCGTTATTACCGTTTGGAAGCGGTGCCTGCATATTTATTACGTAGGCGAGTTCGACGACGTCATTTCGCGTCACCGTAAAAAGGGTAAAGACCCCCCGCTCCTTTTCCTAAAGATATACGGCTCAAGGCACGGGGCTACCCTTTCGGTAACGCTGATAGTGGCGTTGATAGCGGTAATGACGGTGGCGCTAATACAAAGGGGGAGGGCGGCGAAGATGATAGTTGGGACGCGATAAAGTCGCTCTCTCCCTCTCCCTTAAGTAACGAATAGTTTCCCCTTTCTGCCAGGCCGGCGTACCCAGATATAATATGGTATGTTACACAGTATTTCAATAATTTCTTTCAAAGGCTCGTAACGAAAGTTATAAATATAAAAGGTTAGAAGTTAAAATACATCTAATAGGGTTGAATTATATGAAACAAAGAGTGATAGTATGTCAGAAGCGGTGCGAATGGCAAATCCAAACAACGCAAAATTCTGTAAAAACAGTGTAAATAGCGGCTTTCGAACCGTTTCAAAATATTAAAAATGGTGTAATCGCAAAATATTAGCAAGTTAAAAGTGAGGCTTAGAATATTATCTCAGATGGGGTTGTAAATCCTTTTCAGTAACACTAACGAAGAGAGTACTTGTTGATATAAAAGCCTCTAATACTCCGTTTGAGGCGCCCTTAGTTATTATATTTATTATGTTTAACTTTCCATTTATCTATCTTTTTTCCTTCATTTCTTGTTGTTTATACGATTCGCTTAAAGTTATAATATCGATCATAAGGCGTTTTGCGTTCGTAATGCTATATTTAATTAATTATTCGTAAGGCCAAAGAGAGTTAGTATAAACTATAAAAGGGAGGGGTTTTAAGTTGAAGTTTAAAATAATTATTCAAACATTTATTGTTATAGTAATTCCTCAATCGAAACCTTTCATTATATCATAAATTTCTGAAGCTAATAAGTTACGTATAACACGCTTGTTTTTAGTCGAACTTTAATAAATGATATTTTCACTGAAATTAAACCCGTTTTCAACCGGTATTTCCTTATCTAAAATAAAAATAAACCCTATTTACGAGTGGTAGTTGGTGTTATTAACAAATAAACGGTTAGTAACAACAAAAAACTTCGTAATACGTATTTTAAGTGGTAGAAATTATAAATCACGCTTTAAATTATATATTTTCTCCGTAAAGTGCTTACTAAATTCCTTATATATATCGTCTCAAAAAGTAGTTTAGCGCTCTGCAGCGACCGAAAGGTAAAACTCTGCTTTCTGTTCTCCCACTAAAACAAATCAAACACCACTTATGCGCTAATATTTTTCTTTATCAGTCCGTTTCGTTTAATCCAAAACGATAAAGCAACTTTATATAATTACCATTTTTACGTAAGGTTTCAACCGCCGTTCTGGAAAGTGATTATCGCGTTATTAAAGTAGATTATATAGTTCTTAATCAGGTACGTCTTAGGTTTTACTTTCAGGTCAGCTTTTGAAAGCTTCCTCTTTTTAGATACGGAAAACAACGCGCTATAAAACGTTAACGTGTTATCCGTTTATATACTCGTTAGTATAAAGCTTCTAATCTGAGCTATAAAATTAATAAGTACAAATCGAAAGTCAGCTTAGTGATTTCGAATCGCTTTTTATAATGCCTTTGGTAGGTGTTTTATTATTATATAATAACCTTAAATAACCTGTAAAACGATTTTATAATACGTCAAATTGTTCCGGATAAATAATATTTCCTAAAATCCGTAGGTATAGCAGCGTAAATCTGTCGTTTAAACCGCTCCTCGTTTTATATATAAGCCTATATAATATTACGAAATATGATATATAAGTTGTAAAAGGTATTAAAAAAGGTTATAAAGGTTAAAATCAAACGATGGTTTACCCGTTGTAATATAGACGACTAGGTTATAATATTCTTTTTACCGTCTTCTTTATACCTCTTCACGATTAAGCGAGTCTTTTTCTATAATTTTCTTTTTTTTTTCTTTGACTTTATGTATAAAGCGTATGTAAAATATTATTCCAATGTTGTAAATCGCCGATTTGAACCATTAAAAGTTAAAAACACCTTATTCGATTAAAAGAAAGATTTCCGTTTAGGTAAATTATGCGAATGGGGAGCCCAAAGCAGTAATAATACCTTTTCGACGAAGCTATAAACTAAACTTACGATTTGTCGTTTACTTTTAAGTAATAAATAAATTTTAAATAAACGTTTTAAGACGTTTTGTTGTTTTTTAAACTAAATAGGCGGCTTCGGCGGCTAGTTGTTCGTGGTATTAGTATAGGCGGGCTGCTTTCGTGTAATGGTAACGGTTCGAAAGTGCGATCTTGGGGTTGCACTATATTTCAACACGGTTTAAATTAGTTATCGTAAAAGTGATTCCGTCGGTACCATGAGTCTGATTATGGTTTTAGCTCGTTTTTTTTTTTTTCTTTTTTTCTTTTTATATTTTCGTACTATTATCCAGTGGAACGAACTTATACTATTTGAAAAATTAACGAGTATATCGTGACCTTTCAATCCGTTAATCTTTCAAGGGCTAATCCATCCGTTTTTAATTCTTCAAACCAGGACCTTAAACTGTAATAATGAGTCTAAAACACCCGTTTTATATTAGCTATTCCGTATGTTCAATACTTTCCAAATATCGTTTTTAGCCCACAAAAAACGTAATGCTACTATAACATTTTTTATAGATTATTTTCTTTATAACGTGCTTAATGAAAGAGCAAAGTTTATGACAAATTATCCGGTAATTACTGAAGATAAGGAGCGTAAGAATTGGCTCATTTGGACCGAAAATGTTCTTCAAGGTGTTAAACTTTATTTATAAGATGTATTCTTCAAAACTGGTATCATTAAGCTTTTAAAAATGTATCTTATACGCCCTTTTAAACGGTCTATAGTATCGTTTACACTTTTCAATAACCCAATGTGTTCTTACCAGTATTTGTTTATACTCATTACCAGCGATCCTAACTTTGATACGCCATTTAATGGAGTCGAAAGCGGTCCCGATGTCGTGGGTAATCTAGTCTGGAGTCCTTAAGTAAACGTTTAACCAATAGTTAACCAAAGCATTCCAACATTATGTAGCGAAAGTATTTTACGTAAATTTTACAGCCTAGAATAATATTGCTTCGTCGACAACATATAGTACTAATTAGCCGTTAAGGTACATTATATTTACCATTACCTTCTAGTTAAAATCTATATCAACCCAAAGGCGTAATTTAAATTGCCATAGTGGGAATGAGTATAGTTGATACTTATAACAAAACCTTTCTATGGGTTTAAACGCTTTTTTCTTTATATCTGTATGGCCTACAGGGTGAAATAGCCGTAAAAATCGTTTAGTAATGAGGTATTTGAATCTGCGGTATAACATCCATAATTATAGTTTTTTCAGGTAAATAACTTTAATTATATATATTTTGGGGAAACCTCACAAGTAGTCTAAATTGAGCCGAAACGGTACGGATACACTATCCGAAACACGAATAAATTGTTCAGTAGTATTCAGGACCTAGATTCCGAGTTCATTAATATCAGCTAACGATAACTGGAATAATATTTCAAAATATATTAAGTAAAATTTAACCTGTTTAAATCTTATATTTACAACGACAATATCTAGTAACCATACTTTACCTCTACCAAATACAACCTCCTGATATTCTTTTATTCTATGAAACTGTAATTTCGGAAATTTCGTCGCGATTACGTCGAATTATCGTTTTTCAGCGGTTATAATTTCGGCCGCGAAGTTATCAGGCATAATACCTTGAAACCAATTTCTGTACCCATCCGAAAATATAAACTACGACGCTATATAGGTGTTTAATACGCCGTTATCGCAATCTAAACTTATACTATATAAAAAGGAGCTATCAAATAGGCTTATTAAAATTCGCTAGGCGGTTTCGTTATCCTAAGCTATTAAATAGGTATTATTACCTCTAAAATATTTTTTTCCGGAGATATATTAGAAAAGGTAAGAGTTCAGCTCATCTTTTACGCCTTCTTCTTCGGTTACGTATATTGTAAAATTAGCTTCCGTTTGGTCCTTAAGTGGGTAATCGGCCTAGAACTGTCGTTCAATCCGAATTCGCTCGTATATTAGGTGGTTAGTGAACTAATAGCAGATTTTATCGAATATAATAAAACGTTTCTGAAACCCCGTAAATCTCTGTATGCTTTTTCGCAAGAATTGCTATAAGCGCGGTAAGTTTCGCCCTTAACCGTAAAATCGTCCTCGATAAGAACTACTTTTCCCTTTGTTCTCAGGATTCCCTCCCTAATATTCCCTTTTCAAAAGCCGTTTTTAAGGAGTTTATTTTGCCCTGGGTATACTTTGAATTTTCGGTTCAAAACGTGGTAAATGATTTCGGCGAAGTCTGCCTTAGTGATTTGGCCCTCGCCTTTATTGGTTATATATGCTGATCCAAGGTTTGTATATCGGCGTATAAATTTTTAGAATAATATTTTAAAACTTGTATAAAAATCCTTCAAGTTCTTTTGGGGCTTAAATAGTATAAGGTTGAAATCTGAGTTTCCGCGACGTACTTTTGTTACTACTTGGATTAATGGTTCATTCCCATTATATTCCGGTTTCAAGGCCGCCAAATATTTTCGAAACTTCGTTTATAGGGCAGTAAATACTTTTAATAAGCTTTTATTAACGTTTTATATATATGTTTTACGTATTTCCAGATAGTGTTCGTCCAGTTCATATCGTAAAGTTTGCAATTAATTTCTGTGTTAAAGAATAATTTTAGGAGGATATAACATTTCGTAAAATGATATATATACTACTTTTTAACCAGCCTGAATAGTATATCGTGTAAAATAACATAAAATTATAACGGCTTAATATCTAGTTTTTTATATGTATTTAATATTACACGAATTTTATTATATAGTATGTCGTATGGTTTACCGCTGTATTTTTCTTCCTTATTTCTCATTTTGGCGAAGTTGGTAGGCTTTATTAAATCAATTTTATCAGTTAAAAATCAGTACGGTAGGAGGTTACGATAAGGGTTGTAGTTGGCAGACATTAGTCCTTAGGGTATATATTAGCGTTTTACGACGGTTATATTATCTCCGGGCTAGCCTCTATCTTTATTCGGGCCGCTTTTATCTTAACTTAACTGGTTATTAACGGTATTCAGGGTGTGGTTTTATTTTAGTTTTTATTTCAAACTACGTTCCAGGGATAGTTCGTGTTCAACTCGTGTTGTAAATAATCTTTGTGACACTTCCTCATTCTCCGTCGATTTCTCCAGATTAGTTTCTACTCTGCGGCTCGCGTTCAGCCTTTCTTTACGCCTCGTTTCTTATATTAGCAGAGTCTTTTCTTATTCATTCTCTATTATTTCAAAAAGAAAAACGGTTCTAGCGCTCTTTTAGCTAATATCCCTCTATAAACTTCACTTCAATTACTTTATCATCGGCTTACTTTAGCATTTAAACAATCTAGACCGTTATTAATAGTGCATTTACAATGCGGCTATTATAACCACTGATTATATTAGTACCTTTGCTTCGGAATTGTTCTCGTAATAACCTAAAGATTATACCATCAACTATACGCTACATATTTAACGTCTAGTCTTCAAAGTTGTCTATAAAACTGTCGAATGTCTCGTGTCCTGAAATGTTTTCGTTATAGTAGTTCAAAATTATGTTGATAACGTATGTGTTTACTGAGAAAGGATACAAATGTATTACTAGTACGTCGATTTTGTTATCCTGTAGCTTAAGGTTTAAGTACTTTAAAATGCTAGTACGAAACCACTTTCGTATAAATAGATAATTCATATATTCGTTAGTTTCTACCAAGTTTGTCACTAGTGGAGTCATAGTTATGAGAGTATAAATTATATTAGAATGGAGAAGAGAGGAGAGGTGGGGGGGTTGTTGTATGGGTACTTAAGAGTCTAAAGTGGTGACATAATCGGTTCCGCGTGGTGGACTAGATTCGAGTGCGTTGGGAATACAGTATTTAAATAATCAAAAATAGAGAGCGTACAAATACGTAAATGTAAAGCAAATAAAATGTAGCAAAGCGGTGAAAGTAAAGGTTTTAACACTTATTAAAACAAATGAAATCCAAATGAAATATAGATAAGGCGTGACTACGAACTAATTAGGCGTCTTAAATTGAGTTTTTCCAGTATTTTTCAAGCGCTATCCTAGCTAAATAGCTAGAAAGTTTAAATGTCGTAAACTCAAAAAAGACGGTGTAGGAAAATCTAGGAAAGGGGGACGGAGCAATGTGAAAGAGGGGAAAAAAAAAGGTGGGGATGTTTATGCATATGTAATCTAGTGTATAAGACTTAGTTCGTATTTGGTGAGCGGTTCGAATATCGTATTATAGTCGTTTCTATTATTTGCGAGCGGTATAGGTACTGTATTGTAACTGATTTTAAGTTTCGTAAGCAGTATGAATGTTATGTCTTAGCCGCTTTTGAATTTAGTAAGCGGCTGGGATATTACGTCTAGGTTAGACGGGTCCTAACGAAAGGTTTCGAAACTTAGTGATTTTAACTCGCGTAGACTTATACGTAATGAGACGCTTTTTGAAATGTGCCTGGGTACGTTGAAAGCGCTAAGACGAGTTGATAAATAACGTAACGGGTCTTTAAATAGATAGGGCACCAATTGATTAATAATATTCTACTAAAAGAGTCTTTTTAAAATTACACCAGATCTTACATTCGTGTTAATTTTCGGGTTTCAAAGGCGCTCCCGGGGAATTTCACACTCCCATTCATTTCTTGTAAGTCTTAATATTAAAGTATAAATAGTCGTAATTACTACAGTATCCTGCTATAGGTATTTAACTTCGTTTTTTCCCCAAGCTATTTGTAGTTGATTTAATAAGCTACTTTTGAGTATCGGTCAGGTTTATATTAATTTAACATAATGGAAGAGAAATTCAAAAGATTATTGTATATTAAATAAGTGAAGTGATTAAAGGGAGAAAAGTATTCAGAGAGTACACGCTACAGCTAAAAGGTTATAAACCTTTTATCAGGGTAGTGTCACTTTACTATGTACTCTGCTAATCTCTCTGCTGGGTAGTGGCACTCTATCGTGCACTTTGAAAATGCTACTTCCAGCCAATAGTGCGCTATCATACACTCTGCAGGAATACACCTTGCAGAGTGGTACGTTACTGTGCATTCTTGCAAAGATGCACTCTGCAACGTGACCACTGACTAACTATAGAGATATATGGTAATATCCACAAGTAGCGTATTATCCTTTCATTTGCCTATAAGTTTAAAGCCTTTAGAACGTGTTGTTAAAACTAGTTGATATGGATCAAAGGTCGAATTAGCTATTTCGAGCCGTTTCCTATAGTGTCTTTGGTAAGTATTATATTGATATATACCAGCCTTAGCTACTTCGTAAAGCTGTTTCATAATACGTGAAATCGTTTAGGTTAAATGATATTTGCGGAGTTTCATAGGTATGTAGGTGTAAATATAGCGTTTAAGTCGCTTTTCTAACTTTGTGTAAGTTTTTTTAATATTAAGAAGCATAATATAGAGAGTTTAAGGTATGGGTAGGAAGATGAAGAACGTTAAAATTAAGCTATATCTTGCCCTCTATAAAGTGGGCGATTGAATTAAAATGTTTTTCCCTTGGTATTATTGTACCTTTTAATTATAAGGCGGTTTTTTTATAGGGTTTACCGGCTTTGTTTTTTACTTCATGAACTAAGTATATAAGGAAGATTCTATATGTATTGTAAATCTTTGGGTTAAACCTTTTAAAGCGAAAAAAGCTTTACTTAAATACAGTAGTGAACGTTTGGATAAATTGTTTAAAAGGGGTACTTAGGTTGGTGATTATCCCTTTTAAGAGAACCTTTAAGCTTAACTTACGGTTCGACGTTTCTTTTTACGTGATAAAGGTGTCTGTTATGATAGCTTAAAAGCGTTTTTTAATTTTGAAGTTAAGTATGCGCCTTCAGCGGCGCGGTATTAGTTTTATTAATGTAGGTGGACCGGTTTCGTATCGTGATAAAGGTTTTGATATGGAATTTGAGGAGTGTATAGGACTCGGAAACGGCTCAAATTCATTATTTTAAAAGTAGTTTCGGCGATGTTATTAGTTGAATTACAGTTTCAGGTTGCTTTCGTTTACCTTTTCTCTTTTTTATTTACACATTATTATTTAACGAAATGAATTCGTACCATTTGGTAATTTTACAAGCATATTGTAACTTTTAAACACGTTGATTTTCTAGGGACTAGTTCATCCATCTTTCGTTTTTTATACTATGATTTTAAACTGTAATGATAAGTTTAAACCGTTAGATTTACGCGGGCTGTTTTTCGTAACCAATAATTTCGAAACATTATTTTTAGCTCGTAGGGTATGTAATGTTGTTATAGCTTTTACTATGGCATTTACTTTTTGTATCGTAGTTATCGACTATTTTAAATTTATATGGACTTTGGGGTAAGCACTGAAAACAAGAAAGGTTAAAATAAGTTTATTAGGGTCGTATATATTATTTATAGCGTTTACCGTTATTTGTAGGTTTCACTGTTTTGTATTTGCTACCATTTAGGCTTTTGGATAATACTATATATACATTTTAAGCCGTCTATAGTATCGTTTACACTTCTTAATACCACATAGTATTTCTGCCGGTATTTGTTTATTTTATTTTTGGCAACTTTGGTTTTGGTGCGTTTTTCGGTCGAATCGAAGGTTATTCCTTCGTCGTGGATAATTTAGTGAAGAGGTTTGACATAAAAGTTTAAGTTTTAATTTAACAAAGTATTCTAGAAATCTGTAGCGAAAGCGCTTCGCATGAATTTCGTGGCTTGGATTAATATTGTTATGTTTACAGAATATAATATTGATTAGTCGTTAAGGTATATTATGTGTATAATTACGTTATAGTTAAAGTTTATATTGCTTTGAAAGTGGAATTCAAACCGATGTGAAGTTTGCGTGTGTATCTGAAACTCGTGGTAAAAGTTTTTGATTATTTTCAACGTTTCTTGCCCTATATTGATATATCCTGCAGAGTGAAGCAGCCAGAAAAGACGTTTCGTAATTGGGTATTCAAATCGGTGGTGTAGTATATTTAGTTCATTTTACGTTAGATAAACGACTTTTGTTATTCTTATTGCATGGAAAAACTATAGGTGTTTAAATTTAAGGCGAAGCGGTACTCATATGCTATCCAAAACGCGAACAAGTTAGTTAGTTGTATTTCAGACCTTAATTTCGGATTTTTTTATATTAGTTAGCAATAATAAGAATGATGTTGTGAAGTTTATTACGTAATACTTAACCGATTGAAATCGCCTATTTATAACGACCGTTCCAAGCGACGACTTTTTCCTTTTACTTAATATAATTTCTCGATGTTTTCCTATTTGATTGAACTAAAACTTTGGGATTTTTTTCGCAAACGCGTCGAATTGTCGTTTTTCAACGATCGATTTCAATTACATCTTTGTCTGGCATCATATCCTGAAATCGGTTGCCATCCTTAAAAAAAGCGTAAATTTCGACGTTATGTATACATTTAACCCGCTGTTTTAGTAATACATGCCTGCGTCATGCAGAAAAGAGGAGTCCTATAAGCCTGTAGAAATTCACTAGGCGGCTTCGTCATATTGAACTATTAAGTAATCATTATTTCACTTAAATTATTCCTCTTTAAAGTGATATATATAGAGATAGGTGTTAAATTTATCCTTTACACCTTAGTATTCGGCTATGTACGTTATAAAATTAGCTTCCATTTGATTTTTATGTGGGTAATCGGCCTAAAACTACTGTTAAGACCGAATCTGCTCGTGTATTAGGTAATTAGTAGGCTAACAACCGACTTTATCGTATATAATGTAATGTTTTTGGAAACCTTTAAAGTTTCGTATGCTTTTAGGTAGGTATTTTTATAGGCGTGGTATGTTTCACGTTTGTCTATAGGTTCGTCTTCGATGGTAGTTATTTTTCCTTCGGGTTTAGTGGCCTTTTCCTTAATATTTTTTGATAGCCGTATTTGTGGCGCTTATTATTCATTGTGTATATTTTAAACCTTCGGTTTAAAACGTGGTTAATGGTTTCATCGAGGTCTTCTTTGGTACTCTAACCTTCGCTTTTGGTTTTCTCGGCTATAAATACCAATCCGAGTTCGTTTGCTGGCGTTTAAATGTTTTAAGCGATGTTTCAAGGCACTGATAAAAAGCCTTTAAGTTTTTTTCAGGCTTAAATAACGTAAAGTCGAAATTTGGGTTACTTTGGAATGTTTTTTGTAACTATGTAGATAAACAGTTTTTCTTTCTTGTATTCTGGTTTGAGGTTCATTTGGCATTTCCGGAAATTTGTTAACAAGGCGGTAAAAAAAATTCTGTAGGATTTTGTTAGTGTTTTTACGCTGGTTTCTTACGAATTTTCAAGTAGTGTTAATCTAGTTTTTATCGTAAATCTGGTGGTTTATTTTCGTATCGAAGTATATATTTAAACAGCTAAAAGATCTCGTCAATAAACACTGACTTAAGGTGATATATAAACTTCTCTTTAGCATATCCAACAGTATTCTGGGGAAAATAACATGTAACTATAACGGTTCAATATTCATTCTTTTACACGTTTTTCATATTATACGTATTTTATTATCGAGGACATCGTACGGCTCGTTACTATAGTATTTGTCTTTATCCTATGGTTTGGAGAAGTTGCTAAGTTTGATTGGAATACTCCTATTAATAGGGAAACGGTGTCACGACCCAAGCATGATAGCGGGTCAGGAAGCAAGCCAGTGTGCAGCTGAGCCCGAAGTCCAACACATCAGATGGGGAACACCTTTCCTTTGTTAGTGCAAATGACTAAGCCAATCATGTGATTAGGATCAGTGGGATCAGCACTGATCCAAGTGATCCAGTACTGAAAACGGTATGAAGGCACGGATATATAAGAACACGGTCATTACCACATAGATAGTATTTCCTTCATAGCTCTTCAGTTATCAATCTAAGTATTCAGTCTCAGTATATTCTGAATAGCCTCACGGCTTTTGATCATTACTTGCACGGTTGCGATATTGTTCACTCAGCACCTCTGCTACCTTCTTAATAACATAAACCCTCTAACACCTTCTATATACTCACGGGTATTTAGTGTGATCATTACAAACGGTGTGGTGTGAGGTTTCGATAGGGGTTGTAATTAGTAGTTATTTATACATAAGATTTATATCATTATTTTACGTTGTATATTGTATCTTCGGGCGAGTCGGTTTCTTTATTCGGGCCGATTTAATTTTGGTAAAGCGAGTAATTTTTTTTATCTGGGAAGTGGTTTGACTTTATCCTTATTTAAAAGCACGTTTTGATTGAGATACGTGTTCGACTCGAGTTGAGGATGATCTTTATAGTTTTTCCTCCTCTTTTGTTAATTCTTCTCATTCTTTCTGCATATCGCGGCGTGCGTTTAGCCTTGTTAAGCGATTTACCCCTTATGTTTGCAGAGTTTTAGCTTTATCTATCAAGAAGCCGGTTTTGGCGCTTTTTCAACTAGTGTTCCTCTACGAATTTTACATTTATTACTTCATTGTCAGTTTATTTTGGCTTTTAAGTAAGCTGAACTGTTGTCGACAATACTTTTACGGTATGGCTCTTATTGTCACCGGTTGTATTAATGATTTTGCTCTGTAGTTGTTTACGTAGTATTCTTAATATTATACCGTATAATATAAGCTACATCTTTAGCATCTAATCCGCGAAGTCCTTCCGAAATTTATGGAATAAATGGCATCCTGCAATATTTCTGTTATCGTAGTTAAAAATTATGTTTATAATATATATATTCATTGTAAAAGGGTCTAAATTGTCCACTGGAACATTGATTTTATTATTATATAAGTTGAGGTTCAGGTGCTTGAAAATGCTTTTGAGAAACTATATATTTTTAAACAAATAGTTTATGTATTTTCTATCTTTATCTAGAATTATTGGTGATGGCGCCGTGTTTTTAAGTGTGCAAAGTGTATTGACGTAGTTAGAAGGTTAATTTGGATATGTATCAGAAATGTGAAAGCGATGTAAACATTGGTTTTACGTAGTCAATGGGATTCGGGTACGTTGGGAATATAGTATTTGAAAATCTTTGCTTAAAATGAAAATGTATAATATGTAATATGAAAGTAAATAAAATGTACTGAAACGTGTGGAAATAAATCGTTTAACGCTTGTTAGCGTTAATAGAATTTCAATACAATATAAATAAGGCGTGATTACAAGTTATCAAAACTTTTAAATTAGCTCTTGAACGCTTCGTAAACACTGTATTAACTAAGCGGCTAGTAAACTTAAACATCGTAAGTAATAAACTGAAATAGTTGGTATATTTTAGGGCGGACCAGGGAAAGCAAATAGGGGAAAGCGAACGTAGTAAAATGAGCATAAGAAAAATAATTTTTTTAAAGAGATGGTATGTAAGGCTCAGTGTACGTGCTTTGCTTATGGTATACGTTTAGTGAGCGGTTCAGATATCGTATTTTAATCGTTTTGAGGGTTTCTAAGCGGTTTAGGTGCTATATTTTAGCCGTTTCTAAGGATTGTAAACGGGTTTAATGTTATGTTTTAGCCTCTTTTAAAGTATGTAAGAGATTTTGATGTTATATTTACATCGGATATATTTTAACGCAAGGTTTTTAAACTTGGTGGTTTTGGTTTACGTAGCCTAATATGTGATAAAACGTTTTTCAAACAGTTCTCGGGTAAGTTCAAAGCATTTAATCGAGTAAATGGATAATGTAACGGAGCTCTTAGTGAATAAGGCACTTACTTTTTTAATAGTATTGTATTAAAGTTATCTTTTTTAAAGTTACTTTGAATCTTAAAATCTTTTTACGCTTCGGGTTTTAAAAGCATACCTGCGTATTCTTACACTTCCGTATAGTTTTTGTAAGCAGTAATGTTAAAGCACAGATAGTTGGAGCCGTTGTAATGTCCCGTTATAGGTATTTAACTTAGGTTTTTTTTCTTTTTTAAGGTATTTCTAGTCAACCGGATCGGTTATTAATTATTGTCGATAAGATATCTATCATACTAGGTACCATAAAAAAGTAATTGTGAAGATTGTTTATATTAAAGTAGTAAGATAAATAAACGAGAAAAGAAGTATCTAGAGAGTATATACCACAGGTAAGCGGTTATAAACTTTTACCCAGTTAGTAGCACTTTATCATGAACTTTGCTAATCTCCCTTTTAAGCAGTGACACTTTACCATATACTCTGCAAATACCAATTTTAGTCAGTGGCACGCTATCATGCACTTTGCAAATGCCACTTTTAAACAGTGGTATGCTATTAGACACTTTGAAGGAATACACCTTGTAGAGTGGTACGTTACCGTGAACTCTTGCAAAAGTATAATCTACAGCGTAGCCGCTTACTAACTATAGAGATATATGGTAATACCTATACGATAAAAAATATTAATACTTTCGCGTTATATTTTAACGTTACCAGAGAGAATATGCTATTGGCAAATACCTAACTCTTTACCTTTACGGATGTACTTTATTCCGTTTCGAAGCCGATTTAAGTCGATATATCTCATTTTTAGCGCACCATAATCTATATAACGTTGACGTTAAAGTAAATGTAACTATTTGAAACATAGAATTTTGCCATCGCCCCCATCGTTTCGTACATTTCTATGTTCGATTCAGCCTAGGTCGTTAATAAGATTTCATAATTTCAAAACGACCTAATATATATTTAGCTGAGCCTTTCCGCGTTTAAAAGCGGCTAGAAACGAAACGATTAACCAAAAATAGATAAATATGTAATTCTTCAAACCACTTCCAATGGGGCTATAAACTCCATCCGGCTTTTTCTCCAACACAAATTCATACATTTTGAATCGAAAAAGTCAATGAAGGTTTCCTGTAATCGGCAATTAAAGAAACTTAATTTTAAAACGTAATCTTATTTAAAAGTCATATAATGTTATTAACGCAAATATAAAATCGGATAAAAAAGAGTTTAGTTTAATTAAGATAAGTATACACCAGAATCTTTGCCTTATCACTATATTATCAATAACATTTCTTTCCTAAATATTCAAATAGATTTTTATTGTTAGTATCATCATATTTGAAACTAGATTTTAATATAAAGATTAAATTTAAGGGAGATTTATCAATTATATACTTGAAATAGAAATATAATATTTGGAGTATAATAGAACATACGCATTATTTATATAGAAAACTCTAGCGTGAGTAATAATGAATAATCGAACCCGATATTAAGATATATCATTCCCGGAAAAAAGTGTGATGTAACTTTTGGTGTGTTATGGATATAATATTAATCAGTAATTTCAAATGCCGGCGGAAATCGCCCAAATATAAAAAGTTAGGAAAGATTAACAATTAATATGATATTATTAAGCTTTCAACTGAGGGATACTCAGGGTATTATGAAAGTTATATTTATTAGATTTGTAATCAAAACTTAACACGTAATAAAAAGCATTAGAAACCGGTCCTAATTAATTTTTATTATGAGTTCTTACGGAATAACGCCGATTTTGTAATCGATAACGTTAACTATTGTGAAAAAGACAAAAGATTGATTCCGGTTTTTGCCCCTAGGTAACAGAATTACGCGACTTATTTGATAAGGAAAAGGTAACGGTCTTACTCCTGTATGAGGGGAAAATTTAATTAATACATTTGTTGATAGGCTTTCGATGTTGAAATTTTATCGATTCGATTGGTCGAAGTAACAGTAGTATTATGTAGTCGAATGGTAGATGTATTGTTCTAGGTTTGGCAGACCGCTAGCCGGTCTACACTGTAATTTGTATAGCCAATTTCTTGGCCCGTGCCTTAGAGTGAGGTGCACCGTACTGTTCTCAACTTACACCTAATGCGGTAAGTTCGCATAAAGCAATATACTTGTAGTACGGTCAACTTTACTTATAGTAAAGTTAACCTACTGCACTACACGAATACTATTCCAATATTAGCGGCTTTTTAGTTTGTGTGCGCGCGTCAGTATAGTTGACCAATCTTTTCCGGTTATCGCTGAACAGCGAGCTCGTACCCCCTGTCAATTCCAATTCACTTCCATACTAATTTACACCCAATTGCATGCAAATTTCCCTCATTTAACCTTATTTTCTCAGTTGTTCCGAAGTTCGAGTTTATCAACTCCTACAAAAAGTTCTTCCACCATAGGTCTTTGCAAGCCTTTACTTCAACTACACCAATTAAACAAATCACTATTATCAATATCCTAACAGTCTTCCAGTCTGCTAACATATCCCTATCCGTCATTACGTGATTTAGGTTTTCCGGGCTTTTTATTAAAGTGGCCCTCAATACGTATAGTCAGTCTATTACTATCCATAAACCTTTAAGGCCTTATTTAACACTAATTTCGTCGTAGCATTTACAGAATTATCTTTACCATAGATTTATCAGAACTCTTTCATCTCCTTCCCTTAGTAGGCTTTACGAAGTACTATTACATCGATCATTAGGTGTTTTTCGATAATGGTTCCAAGCTTCAAAAGGTATTTAAAAGACTTTCCAAATCGATAAAAAATATCATTAGAATAGGAGGAATCTTTAGCTGTCTAGTAATAATGTTAAGGGTTTCCTATATTATTATACCTATATTAAAGCTTTCCATTATACCGTAAACCTCTAATGTGAAAACCTTTCGTATAATACTTTTACATTTGATGGATGACCAGTAAATCAGACTACCAATAATACTAAACTGTTCTTCCGTCTATCTTCATTAACAAGGGTTTTTAAAAACCTGATTAGTGAAGATAAGTTAGTGTTATTTGCAAAAGACTCTCCGCAAAGATTATTATCTTAGCTCTTAAAATATCGATTAAGACTATATTAATTCCGCGGTCCAGATTTCACATTTTCTACTCGAATCTTTTATTTAACCGGTTAAAGTCCTTATCCATTAACTTTTATACTTTCACCGCAATAGATAGATCGTAGAATGCTTCTAATTGGCATAAGATAGCATTATAACGGTCTCTAGCATAATATTTAAAGTACCGTTAAGCTCTATTCTCGTCAATCTTATTAATTATAGCCAAAATAACGCTCCAGCCCTTTTATCGAAAGTTTAGACTGGCATCAATACCAAGCATACGGATTAACGATCTATTAAAGTAAAATTAGCTGCCTTTCGTCAACTTCGTTACCGGTTTGCAATTTCAAAACCTAGAGCCTTTAATCGCTTGCTATTCTAATGCTATAAAGCCAGTCGTTCCGATGAAAAGATTATCGTCAATTTATATACTCACGATTGAGAAATCCTTTTCTTACGTTACCAATAGGTACGAATCGTATATTGAAGACTTTATCGCCAACCGTAATTTAAAATACATCTAACAAGTTTAAAATTAATAAATACCTGTTTTAACCAATACGTACAATAGCGTAATATAATGTATTAACGTGTCTAAAGGGTATATAACACATAGTTCCTATAGCAGTTTTAGTAATACAATCTGTTATAAATCCTTTACTAACTACTTATAAGTCCACGTTATATTACAGCCATTAAACGTAAACTTACATTTAATCTTTGCTAACTAACTTATTACTAAAACTATTTCTAAGTATTAACTGATTTTCTAAATTATTGTCGACTTTGTAAGAATTTAGTTTTTGCCTTTATCACCATATTTTTAAGTGATTAAACGTGATTTTTCGTACGACTGCCCTATAGTCTTACCTTTATCATCGTAAATAATCCTCAACTTAAAAATCGTAATATTTGGGGTTTAAAGATTAAAATCGGGATTTGATACGAATTATATAACCTATTAAGTTAATAGACCGTTAATCTCGACTTTATCACTTTACTAAAAAGGTCTGCCAAAAGTTTTAATAATCCTTTATACCCGGAACTTTAATACCAAGTTTTCGTCATTTTTTTCTTTAATGCTTACTTAAATAGTATTATAAATACGTCCCGGTATATATTCCTACTATTTAACGTTTTTCTTTTTTCAAAGTCGTCCGCGTCGACGGCGTTTCATAGGCTTATCGATAATGGGTAAAGGAGGTTTATATTAATTCAGTCGCTTAGCTTCAAGATCTTTATCGTTGGTGGTCCTAATATATATCTTAACTTGGGTAATTCTAAAGGATACACGACCGTTAGTAATTTTAACAACTACTTAGGAGTTCGCGATACTTAACATCCTATACAGGCCCTTTTATTTGCCCAGCTCCCGCCATACAGGAACATCGCTTTACAACGGCAAAATAAATACGTCGATTTTTATAAGGTCGTTTTTGATATTAAAGGCCTTATTAATATGGAGGCGTACCGATTATCTTCGTAACTCCCTCAAAGCTTTGGTATAAGGAGTTAGGGGCTGAATTCAGGTAAAGGTAGGGGTTTTCACCACCTAAATAGTATAGGAAGGCGTGGTTAGCTAGTTATTAGGCCGTATCAGAAGCAGTATCTTTATATCATTTAATTTTCTTAGAGGCGTTAACGGCGTTAATTGATCCGTTGCTTTCAAAGTCTAATATTTAATCTAATTATTCCTATTTAAAAGTAATGGGGTATTAGCTGTATTATGCTACCTTTATATTATCACGCTTGGCAAAGAGGTGCCGAGTTAACCAATAACCAGACTTTCTATAAATTCAATATCTTTTACCACTATTAATACGATAATACTAACGGTTTCCTAGTCTAACTAAAGCTTAGCCTTATTGGCGTTAATGTAGTTACTGCCTTTAGTCTAAGGCCGAAATTGATAGGACAAATCTTAAACGTTATAGGCGCCCGTACTTGCAGTCGACGTAGTTAACTACCGTAAGGTTTTCTTTATTTACGTTAAAAAAGTTTCCGGTTTGGGAGTTTATACTAAGCGAGTTTGTTATACGTGTTATCACGGTGGTAAACGAGGAACGCAATTGGCTAAAAAAGCCTTTACAGGTGGCATTTAGGCGTTGTAAGGCGTATTCGAACTCGTTGACACTCGTCACTACTACCTATACCTGTTTACAAAGTATAGCTTCCCCAGAGTAGGCTTTCCCTATTACTTTTTGGAATAAAATCAACTTATTAATCACTTAATTAAATACATTTATCAGTATTTTCTCCTCTTCCTTCTTAGCCATTATTATTACCCACTTCATAATGGCCCAATCTGTATTGTATTATGGAAAGTGTACGTCGTATACGAAATATCTCTTCATATTATTGTAAACTTTGCGAAACGTAGTTATTTAAATTAAGAAGGTCAGGTAGTAGTCCTTGACGTACCTTGTAAGGATTCCGAAAAACAGTAAGTAAAATCTAAAGGGTAAAAATTTTATCTACTTACAAATGTTTAAAAAAAGCATTATCTTTGTGTTAAAAAGTTACAAGGCTTTTCATTATACGTTTCTATGTATTCCCAAATATTGAAGAAATCCGAAAGGAGTTTGTAATTAATTTTAACTATTTGGATAGGTTTTAAAGGAAAGTTACAATAATTATTCCAGCCTTAAATGGTGTTTACTACCATTTTAAGCCTTAAAGCTTCCGAGGCGCGGTGTTAGGAGTAATTTTTTGTCGCCAGACCCGAGGAGTAAAGTCTTGTGGTAAAACTTAGGGTAGGCTTTCGCGCGTAAGCAAATCTAACGGATGAAGGTTTTTAAGGGGCTTAGTAGTTAGATTCCTAAAGAGTTATATGTACTTAAAGGTTTTGGGAGGCCCCACGATCTTGCTTAATTGACTGGTATAAAATMCCAACGTCAATACCTCTGGCCGCGTTGGCAGCCGTGGTTTTACATGCCTTACCGCCACTAAAGGCGTATTTTACGCTATCATTAGGGGTATTAAATTGTCAAGTAGGTTAACAGGTTCCTTATCACCAGCACATGAAAAGATCTAACTTAGTTAAGGGTAAATAAGTGGTCCCCTGAAACGTGTGTATAAACGTTGGGATCCTTTAAAGCCTTTCCCTTCTACTTAAGGGTTTTGAAAATCAGGGTTTTAAGGGCATTCTTCTAATTAACCCAACTTGAAAAGGGTTCCTGCCTATTTAGTAAAGCTTCCTTTTGGCACGTAGATCCCTTGGCGTTCAAGCTCGTCCTTTAGTTTAAACTTAACAGTCTTTTAAACTGCCTTTCACATGTCAATAGTCTAGTCGTCGAAGAATTCGAGGTACTTACGGAAGGCGAGGTTAGAATCTTCACCGCTGTTATGTTCCAAAATGAAATAGTTGACAAAATTCGTCAGGTGTTTTTCGGTTAATTTCTTATCAACATCGTATCCCTAATGGTCCTGATTGCAAGACTTGGTAAAAACTAATCCGAAGGCATTAACTTTCTCTATAAATACCCAACTTGGAGCTATCTTAATGGTTTTGGCTTATGTAGGACATGTAGAATGTTTAGGGCGAGGGATTAAGTGATCTTGGGCGTGGAGGCTTGGTGTTTTGTCGTGAAGATGCGTGTGGACTTGTTAATTTGACGTGAGGTCGCGTAACGTGGCTTTCGTAGCGTAACTTGTTGTTTTTGCTTATAACAGTAAATTTGACGATTGAGGTAATGTAGCAAGTCAAAAATAAAAAAGTAAAAGCAAAGGTTTAATGTAAATAGTAAGGTTGGAGGTCTTTGTTGATGGTGGAGGTTAAATATTATTTGTTGTTTTTATCGTAAGGACTCAGTTGTTTTTCTTATGATAGTAGCACTTGTAGTAGTACTGACTTAACAGATTACCAACTTGTCAAACTTTAAGACTTCTAACAGTCAATCTTAACGTCTTTAAGAAAGGTTAATGAAGATTCCTTGTTGTTTTTAGTAGCGATACCGTCGTTACCTTTAAGCTGCAATGAAAACCGACGTAGCCTAAAAGTCTTCTTTACTTACTACCGCGAAAACCGACGCAGTAGTAAAGGCTCTTCTTAAGAATCTTTCCTTTACCCTAGCCATAGAATAAAGTGTAACAACCGGAAAGTAGATCTTTTTTTACTTGGTGAATCTATTCTTAACCTAATTAATACTGATCAGTATTGGTAGGCCTTAAGGGTTGCAACGTTGTCGATTCCATTGGTTGAAGTAACAGTGGTATTGCGTCGTCAGATGGTATATGTATTGTTTTAGGTTTGGCAGACCGCTAGCCGGTATGCACTGTAATTTGTATGACTAATTGCTTAGCCCGTATCCTAGGGTGAGGTGTAGCGTACTGCACTCGACTTACACCCAATACGGTAAGTCCGTACAAAGAAATATACTTGTATTATGGTTAAATTTACTTACAGTAAAGTTTACCTACTGCACTGCATGTAATACTATTCCAACAAAATTGATATTAAATTAAACGAGGACAAATTTTCCCCAGATAAACAATAAGAGTTGCTAAACTCAATATTACGAAACTAACTCCTCGAATTTCGGTAATAGGTTACCGAGTAAATCAATAACAGTTAAATACGGGTAAGTTTTTATCGGGAGCGGTACCAATATTATCAATTTTTGAACTCGAGGGGGGAGGAGTTCTATCGATTTTATATAGATTACCATATTTTGAATGAAATTACCGAGTAGGATGTTTTTCCACCACCATAAATTGAGAAAATCTTAGGCGTATTATCCAAATCTATTTAGGTTCTAAAATGAAATATTCGAGCGGCGTTTAATTATTTTCGGGTCAAACCCAAATAGGAAAAATTAGTGTTTTTTCGTGTTTATTTAGGTTTATTCAAATATTTCAGTATCCCGTGTAGATGAGCGGAAACTTTAACGAAATTTCATGTTATATGAATCAAATAATGATGGATAACTTGATTACTTTCATTATAGTTTACCTAAACGATTTTTTAATTTTTTCTGGTATTAAATATGATTATATAGCGAAAGTTTATAAGGTTTTAAAGTGCTTCCCCAACTTTAGGTTAAACTGAAATTTTACAAAAAAGTGAACTTATAGTAAAGAAGGTAAAATATTTTAATGTTATCATAACGGCGGGTGTAGGTATTCAGGCCAACCCCGAAAAAGTCCGAGTTATCTGCGAATATGAGTTTTTTTCGTATGATTCGGAAAGTTAACAGTTTTTCAGGGATTACTTTTTTTTACCGAAACTTTATGAGTCATTTTTCCAAATGAACTAATTAATTTAATCGATTTACGAAGTAAGAAACATGGTGTGCGTCGATGGATTTGGAAGAATAAGTTTTTGAAATGTTAAAGTAAGCTTTTATTACGGTTTTAATTTTTGTATGTTACGACCTCGCCCGTTTAACGTTAGTGAATACCGATTGTTCGGGGATATTTTGTGAAAAATACTTTTTATAAAGGGATAAAAATAATATTTTTCAATTGGTCATTCACTATTTTATACGATTATCGGACACGGAACTTAAATATATTGTTTACTATAAGGAATTCTTTACAGTAGTATTTTACTTGTAGTTGTAGTTATCGGAATCACGCAATATTTGTATTTTGTTTACTGTTGTACATATACATGGAGGGATGCATACATGGAAGGGGAAGGAAGTTACATATATGCCTATGCCTATTCATATTTACATGCTTAGTTCCGTTAAGCTTCGCTTTTAGTTATTTTCTTCCTCTTCTATTATCAGAATACTACACTGTTTCATCATTACGTTTCCACCCTACACGGGTACCAACAATTGGTAGCTGTAAAAAAAAGATATGAAAATCACTAGATGTTGCACTTTATCAGTTTGAATCAGACAAAACAGAAGGAGTATAGTTACCAGTTCTGCCCCGCAAGAATAAAGTTAATAACCCCCCGTATCTCACCAAAACCTCATTTTTTTTTTTCGCTCTTTAACTCTATGATTATTAACCTCTTCCCCTATCACTATCTATCATCTCCTACCTCCCTTTTCCTCTCGTTATCGCCGTCGCCGTCATTATTTACGTCGCCGTCGCCGCCTTTTCGACGTCGCCACCGTATTTCCACCGCTATTTCCTACCAGCGCCGCTACTGTTCTCTCGTCATTCACGCTATTCTCGCCGCAGCCGCCGCAAGTCTCTCTGCTGCCGCCGCTATTCCTCGCCATTGCCGCCGCTGTTCTCGCCGTCGCGGTCACCGTTATCGCCGCTGCCGCTGCTAGTCTTACCGACGCCGCCGCTATCGTTGTCGTCGCAAAGTCTCGCAGTTATCAATTCCTCATGAGCAAGCGTAAGCTGCATGCTTCTGGCCTTCCCTTACCAGTATCTCATCGTCGTCCGCGCGGCAAACCCAGTAAGTCTATTATCCTTATCAATATTTCTCTACTCATTTTAAGTTCTTCATCAGCTACCTCTCCATGCCATCATACGTCTACCAATCATCGTGTCATTATAGATTCTTCTCTTGAATCAAAATGGATTAAGCGTCTATAACAACAGATAACTGAGATGAACGCAAATTTCATTGAGTGTTTTAATACAGTTAATACAGGCATGTAATAAAAAATGGAGTACTATCAGATAATTATGGTAATTTTGGAATAATACTATTTGCAGTGTTGAAGTTCAACTTTACTTATAGTAAAGTTGACTAAACTGACTGCAAGTTGTGTATTTTTTTGTATGGACTTACTGTATTAAGTATAAGTCAAATACAGTACGCCACATTTTATACTAGAGCATAGGCCAAACAATTGGACATACAAATTGCAGTACAGACCGGCTAGCGGTCTGCCAAACCTAGAATAATACATCCACCATCTGACCATATAATACTACTGTTACTTCGACCAATTGAATCGACAGCATTGTAACGTCTAAAGTCTTACCAATAATTAAGTCGTTTTACAGACTATACGTATAAGAGAAACGAATGTCCTCGTCCTTACAGTCCTTGACTCCACCTTTATAGCCCTCGTTCTTATAACCTACAACCTTATCCTTACAGTCTTCATACTCGTCTTTATAACCTCGAACGTCTTCTTAGTAATCGGGTTACCCCGGCCTTTTAACTTTTAGTCATTAATACTTTTCATCGCCTCAAGCAAGAGGAGATAAACGTGTATAACCCGGAGTATCATTTTTCTTTTTACATAGATATTATTACGGTAGTTTATAACGTTATTTTTACTAATATTTGGATCTTTTTAACATGATTCCAAAGCTTGATTAAGTTTCATTTTGAGGACAAAGGTCAGATCGTATCCTCATTTGGTATTTCGTTACAAAGTTACGCCATTGTTTTGATGAAATACGAAGATTCTCGATAAAGAACGCCTAAAACTGACCTTTTAAGATTTGGACATTATTATGAATACACTAACGTAACTCTATTAGATAAACCAGAGTTGTTTTACAAAAAAGTTCTGAAAATTGATATTAATCTTACGAAATCTTATAAAAAGGAATCTAGCGTTCGTAACCATATTTAAATTAAGTTTAGATACTTATGTAAAATAGATACTGTCGATCGGCATCATGATCATTAGTGCGAAGTTATAAAGAAAATTTGAAACCTGTTGAATTTAAACAATTAATAAAACCTCTAATTATCAAATGATAAATAAATCTTTCGAAATTGTATATATTAAATTAAAACATCCAAGAAAATCTTTATCAACGGTCGCCGACCGTTGATACTTATATTATAATCTCGTTTCCAAAGATAACCGCAAGATGCACGGCTCGTGGAACTCGTGGAAAAAAACCACGATATGAGAACACCAGCTCTTATAAAAACAAAAAGAGGTATGAAAAGGATCCTAGCGGCAGTGGAAGTGGTTATCGTGTTCGCGAGCGCGATTGTGAGACTCAAAAAGTTGTTGTAGCTAAACCAGTTAACTAGGAGATCGTCCTAGCTATAAGTAGCTTTCGTTTTTTATAGGTAATTGTGAGTAATACGATTTTTAGGACAAACTATATATTATGTTTCGATATGAGTATGGGAAAATATTTCCTTGATAAATTTCAATTAAATAAATTCTATCCTAACTATGTTTATAAAAACGTTTCGTTGGTTAAGTGCCAAATTAATTCTAACGTTATAGCTCCTTTCATTAAATTTACTAATAAAGCTTGCTAAATTTCAATAGTTTTTAGTTATAGATTTGATGAAATGCCTAACCTTTTTGAGGAAAAGGTTAAAGTTTGGGTGGTGAACCGCCTAGATGTTGGTGTTTTTGTCCTTAATAATTGGCCAAGGCTTCATAAGGCGGAAATTTCATGTTAAAAAAATGTTGTTTTCTTCAAAAATAGTAAGTTCGAAGTGCTATTCTCGGTTTATAAAGTAGTTATGACTTTAATCGCATGTAATTTCTTTTACTAAGGTTATGATTATAATGATATTTCACGGGAAAACTGTATATCTCCTTATTAAATATAGTAAACTCCCTCGAGAAGTTTATTTATTTTCATTGTTTAGTATTTTTACGCTTTAAACGTTATTATAAATTTATTTATGCTTGATATCATTTATTTTTTACAATCCCATTACCACGTTTACTCATGTTCCAAAATATACGTGTTTCAGAAATATTACGGAGTATAAAAATACGGCATACATTTACACTACTTAGAATAATGCTGTATAAACACTTTCATGGATAGTAGGAATTCAAAATATGGGTTCTAAGCTTATTTACCCGACTTGTAAGATCGTTGGAAATTCTCTAATTTCTTTCGTCACTGCAAGTGACTTGAGATCCAAAATTCCACCTATGGAAGCCGAAATCCAATTGGACTTTTGCACAGTTGAAATAGAAAAAACGAAAAAAACGTAGTTTTGCTTACTTGCAAAGACTCTAGTCAAACCACAATCTAGCACGATATTTCTGGCCGCTATCTTTAGCCTTATTTAGGACGAAAATATGCCAGAATTCAAGTAAAATATGCGAAACCCAAATCTCGTTAATCAATCTAAAAAGCCCCTCTTTAAAGATTTTCCAGCTTCTTTCGGTATTCAAACTCCAAATTATACACACATATTAAAGGCTAAATTCGATACACACATCAATGTAGCAAAAGCGTTCAGAGCCTCAAAATTCGTAAAGATTTGCGATAATGTTCTCGATATCTGGCATAATTATAGGCTTATTAGGCTTCTTTTCCACCAAACAATAAAGGTTTTACTTATTAAGGACTGGCAGAATACAAACCTCAATAGTTACTGCTACCTAATTTCTCGGCTAAATAAAGCTCTTCAAAACTAATAATAGAATAGTTTATTTTGTTAAGTCGTATAACATTTATAAACGAAGTTTTACGGTTCGCTTTACCGGTTTGTGTAATTTGAAGTAAACTTTATAATATAGAGAAATGTCGTATAATAATTGATTTTAGGCCCTTTAATAATATTTTTATCCAAGACAACTACCTACTACCTCTTCAAGTCGAAGTTATTGATTTCTATAAAAACCTTTTATATTTTGATAATTAATGTAGTAATGATATTGTTTCATTATTTGTATATATATATTATTGAAATTGTTTAAATTTCGTAAACTATCGAGGATTTAAACGTTATTAACAAGTATTAATAAGCTTTAGAGATTTATTAATATTCATATAAAGACCTATAGGCCGTACTTCTAGGTTATACAAATTTTTTTCATCAGGCTTTTATTGATTATATTAACATTTTTTCCGTTAATTTCGGAAACTACCCAAAGTAATTAGCATACAATTTCTCATGATTTAACAAGGTTCAAGTCTCCATGTCTATGAAAAAATATTATATAGGATTTCAGTCTGTCGAATATCTTAGATTTTACGTAAAAGATTTCGGTTTCTTAATAACCGCTAAACTTAACCAAACTTTTCGATTTTTTTCGTTTTCAATTACACTCAAATTGTAGAAAACATATTGAAAAGTTGTTGGTTTTTACGCCTAATGATCCTATAATTTATAAAATTATCCGAGTTAGTATAAAAATTAAATATTTATTTACTAACCATAAGCTATAAAACTCGGTGAGTGAAAAATAAAAATCGCAGTAGTATTTATTATATTTTAGTCGTAAATATCATGCTCAACAGCCATGGATAACAATTTCTTTCCATCTTATGAGGGTATTCATGTAGTGAGTTACATTTACATTACGTGAACTCTTTTGAGCTATCATTTTTCAAGTACACAGAAATATAAAAAATGTTTTAGTATTATGTTTCTCCAGATGAAGTGTAAATACGAGTGGAAACGCGGTAAATTCATTTCCGCTACTATTATTTAGCCCATCATATTTTAGCAACAGCACTATTGATGTAAAGATAAATTATGGACGTTGGAAACATAAGGTAACATGCATTATCTAGGTGTATAAACACCTCAAAACCCTCTTAGTTGGAAACACTTACTCAACCGTCGATTTTACAAATTATAGTTTTACTACGAATACCATTTATGAAACTTCGCTAAATACAAATTTTTCAAATCTAAAAAATAAGAGAGTTGTTAATATTACTATTTACCTAGATATATATAATTTGAACATCAAATATTTTCCTAAACGACTTTATTTCGTGTTAGACACTTGATTATAACTTTTAACTCCTGCTAATGAAAAGATTCATTTGTGAAGAAAGAAAAATATGCTGTATTAAATCTTCGATAATCTTCTGATAGTTTGTAACGAAATTTATTTTAAGTTACATGTTGGGAAAACTATGTTGCCCAAGGATATGCGCTTTAGTGTTTAGTTTACATATAAGGGAAAAGCTATCTGGAAAACGATTATTTCAAATTTGACTTAAAAAGGGCTAAACATTCAGGTGATTATTAATAGTTGTAATGATATTGATCCTTTTTGTTTGGTTAATCGCCTATTTTATAATTGGGATGTAATTAGCCGGAAAAAACTTATTATTCCTAACAAACTTATCCAAAACTTCTTTTACAATAATGAAAACAACGGACATTACCTCAGGTAAAAACGCATAATAATTTCGCTAAATGGCTCATACTCTACGTACAAATGAAAACTGGTACAAATAATTTTTCTATTATGTGCATTACGATTAAATAGATATTAAAAATAAATATTCTATTAGAAGTTTTTAGCCAATTGAAACGCTAGAACAATCTATATATACTATTTACATAGATCTCATTACTACTTTACCAATAGTGATATCGGTTAGCACCTCTTGAATATGGTCAGGTTATAAAATATTCGACGTTATTGAACCGTTCATTTATAAAATTTTAAACCGTACTCTTTTGATACCTTGGTATACCACTTATACAGCAATGTATGAAACAGAAACTTTGTAAGCTACTTATTATTATCAAATTGGGCTTACACGAAAAAAATTATTTTAAACCAAAATACAAAGTTTTCTGCCGCATTGTAGTAAGCTTTATGAAATGTATTTAGTACCAAGTTTTATGTAATAATAAACTATTATTCTCGAGCTAATGAGTAAGTTAAAAGGGAGGAAAAGTTTTCGAGCTGGTATCACGTCATTATTTCGCTCAGTATTCTAAACAAGTCAAGACTAATGTTGTTTTTTTACTCCAACACACTATTAACAGCGCGTATTCTTGCGCTATCGATTCTAACCCTTACGAATATCTGTTTGACTTCAAGTTACGCGATCCTGTGAATTATTTCATTCCTTTTTTTACCTTGATGATAGGCATAAATTTGCTTTATGACGGAATATTTTCGCCGTAACAATTAACCTATAATAAACGTCATTATTTATAAAGAAAAACAGCGTTTTAATAAACATTATATATAAATGGAATTCAACGTAGGGGATCTTGTTTGGATTGGTGTTAGAAAAGCTTATAACCTTTGGTATCTACAAGGAAAATTATTACATTTACGCATAGGTCCGTTTGCTATAATAAACCGTATGAGAAAACTTGTATATATACTCGATTTACTCACCAGTTAACGAATTCACCCCACCGTTAGAGTTTGATACCTAACGATCTGCAACAAGCCTAAGAATAATCCTTTCTCTCGCGTACCCCTATCACTTGAGCTATTATGAAATAAAAAAGTTTTTAAAGAAGACGAATGAATGGGAAGTAGAAAAAATTATGGAAAAATGACCAGAGCGTCCTCGTTATATGGGAAACTAAATTTAATATTAGGTTTGTTAAAAGGATTATACCTCGAACTACGTTAAATGAAAGGCTATGAAATAATTGGAATGTTTCAAGGAACTTATTAAAGTATAAGAAGAGTCTGTAAGAAGAATATCTCATGAGAAGGTTATCTCATAGGAAAGTTGTCTCACGAAAATGACTTCTCAGCGCTTCTATCATATATATTACGTAATGAGGAAATTGCCTTTCTCTTGGTAACAGAGACTTATTATATACTTACATAGGGGGATATATACATAGAAAGAAAAGGAAGGCACACACGTACCTATGCTTGTGCATCTTTACATGCTTAGCTCCGTTAAGCTTCAATTTTATCTATTTTCTTCCTTTTCTATCATCAAAATACTACTCTGTTTCAATATTGATTTTGTGCCTTACATTCGTACCAACATTTATCACTTTAACGGATTATAAATGAGTAAAGTATTTTTACTTACACTATTCAATTTCGAAACGCGAACCTTGTTAAATCATATCTTTCTTTATTTTTACTATTACTTATGTTATTAACCCGTAATTGTAAAACTCTCCTCAATATATTAACTCCTAGGTTACGGCATAAAACTCAAGTTAAAAAAATGTCTCGTGCGGATCTTCCAGCCTATTTCTGTAACTATATTGGTTATTACGACAATAAATTCATACACTAAAAAAACTTATATTAAGACGAGGTATATGAATAAATTGGTCGAAGTAGGAGCTTAATTACCGGATTATGAATAATTAAGTTTAAAAAACGAGTTTGAGGATAAAAATACGTCGGGGATTATAATATTGTAACGATCCCAACTCGCATTAATACCGCCAACTTCGGTAACGCCGGACGCTAAGCGATTACCTTGTTTTGAAACCGGGTATTTTAACGAAATGATGAGATTAAAGTATGGCAAATGACCCGGTATATATAGTCTAGTAATTAAAGATTATTGAAAACGCAAAACGATTCCTGGAGAAAGTTGGATATTCGATATAAATTATGAATTATAATATAGACTAGAAAGGTACATTAAGTTACTAACGCCATTTATAAATGTTCAATTTTTAATTTTTAATAATTAAAATTTTGTAATAAACTCACGACTCGTTTATAACAATGTATTCGGATAAAAAAGTCTTATTTCGAATCTTTGAATGGGATTACTATTGGAATGGGATAATCGTTAATATTCGTCGATTACATCGAATATATACGTAATATAATAGTATGAAACCTCGTCGTACTTTACGATAATGCCTTCTCTGGCCGTTTCTTAATTTAAATCGTTATTTGTCCTATATTTTGATCGATTATATAATAAATTTACAGATTACCGATAACGGCCCACGATATTTTTTGGTTTATACAAATCAACTTTTCGAATTCATTGGGTTAGAAGTAGTATAGTTTATAGTTTTTATTGTATATATAGAGTATTTTCGAGATGTATAGTAGAGATTCTATTGATTTACCGTATCTATCATTAATAATTGCAACTCTTATTGAATGTATATTTTTTAACGACCTTATACTTTTAGGTAACAGTTAAATTACTTTTGTCGACATTATATTACTCCTCAAACAATGGTGGTATTAAGCGAATTAATCTGTAGGTTTCAAAGTGCTTATAGATTTCGTTGTATTTTTATAATCCAATTTAATATCAAATTTTTAAACATTTTGGTGCGTATTAAATAACCAGGAGTCGATGGGTACCGGATTTAGTACGAATTAAATGGTTAACTGGTATTAAATATCCCCCATTCTTGGGGTAAACAGAGATACGAAGTTTATAACTAGTCCGGCATAAAGAGTTATTACTTTGTTTGCATATTTGTATAAAGCTATAAAACTGGTTTAAACGGCTATAATATACGTTTAATAATAGATACAAAAGGCTATAAACGTTGATAGCACCCGGAGGAGCGATATAAAATAAGTGATTAAGTTTGACTTAATTTATATAATATTAAGATCAATTGTACACGTAAAAAACTCGATTAATTTTATAACTCATAGCGCGTGATAAACGTTTCAAACCCGTTGAATTGAGTTTTGGATATCATTTGTAAATACTTTGTATTTTACTTAGATTTAGTTAAGTATGTGGTTACAAATCCTTTTTCTTCGTAGGTTTTGTTCGATACCCATCCGAAACCGGTTCTTGTTGTGTAATATTCGTAAAATGATATACACGAAGAATTTAAATCTTGAAATATCCTAGCGAAGAAAACTAAAAGAGGTGGTATTCGTTATGTATTAGTTAAATAGAAAGGGTTAGATGAATCTAAGTGAAAATTGTTGAAAAACGTCATTATATTACGGTTTTAAATAGATTCGAGTTGAAATAAAGGAACGTGCCGTTTTATAAAGGTTTCATTTCGATATTGGCGCCGTATACATCACATAAAACATATATCAGATATATCGCCTTCGCTTAGAATTAATATTATGGTAATAAAGAAGTGATAATTTCATTGTTGATATTTCATTGGAAAATAAATAGGGCTGGGTATATAATACCTGGAATTTCCGGATAATAGTCTTACCGTAAAGCGGCTTTCACCAAATATTTACTGATTTTAATTTATAAAATGTTTTCATTTTCTTTCTATTCTCATAAACGGGGGGGATGGTGGTGTTCGTGCCTTTATTATACCCGGCTTGAGGATGCCGATGGGTTAGGATTACACGAGGTAGGGTGGGGAGGGCGTTTCTTTAAGCGGTCTATAAGGGATCCTAACACATCCATCTGAGCTTGAGCTATGCGCTCAACGTTAATACGATTATTCATATACTCTCTATCAGTCCAGTCGGCCAGTTTTTATATTGAGTTAATAGATAGAATATGGACGATAATAGTAAGCTTTTATAGTTAGGTTTTTAACGTTTTTTGTTACGGTTTGAAGGTCGTAGTTAATGTTGGTTATAAAGGATAGGGCTTAGGTCATAATGTCTCCTTGGACGTTTTAAGTAGGATTATGAGTGTGTTAGCGGCGAGTAATAACGGAGATCAAAGCGAAAATATTACAGGTTAAGGCGTGGTTGTGAAATGGCGTGCGATTATAGCTAGCGGGGGATAGGATCGGGGGCGTTTTAGGTGACAACAAAATGAGGAGGAAAGCGGAGCGAGAGCGTATTGATTAGGGAGTTGTGGTTTGTATAACCGCTATAATTAGTACTTCCTACATATGGGCCACATGGAGTTAACGGGCGAATTCGTTTACTAACTTTAAAAAGATAAGAGTAAAAACGGGTTTATGACCTGTAAAGTCTTTACAACGTTAACAAGCCGGAAATAAAATATAAATACCGCTTTGGAAAACGACGACAAGTTATCGTAGTAAAACTCGTAAGCCGCAAAAAGCCATTAATAAGTGTATACTCGAAATATATATGATAAAGGGGGTTAGTACCTATTTGGGTTTCTTATAAAATCAATTTTTGAGATTACCTTATTATATAGTTTAAGACAAGTGCAGTACCTTTAAAAGTATTAAATACAGATATAAACTCAAGGTACCCTAGAATTTTGTAAACGATTTACATAAGACATGCAAACATTTTTAATTTAAATACTTGTGAGTTTAACCTTATTATCGTTACTTTCTAACACGAATTGATTCCTTGTTGTATGGAGATGTTATGTGAAGTGAACAAAGGTAAGTGTATTAGGGTATAAGTAAATGATATACCTTACGGAGTAGCTAGTTATAGCTATGAGGTGATCCGATGACGACATAACCTATGCTAAATCTATTAAAGATATTGGTTATATTAAAAGGAAGTGCTTGGATAAAAAATGGGTAGGGGATAAGTAGAGGGAGGGAGATTATTAAAAATATGAAACCTAATATAAATTATAATAAAGATTGGAAAAGGACGGTAAAAATTCAGTTGTTAAAAAACCATGATATAACCAGGAGGGGGTGAGCGGATTAACAAAGGAAAAATTGAAAGTTAAAAGGGATTGCGAACGAGAATAAATACCGTTTTTATATATGTAAGCGGTTTAAGATCGGTAAATATGTAATTGATTTATAACGTTATACAATGCGTTGGTGATTAAGCGATGATATTATATACCCTGTATTTAGCCCGCGCCTAATTCGTACCTTATATAGATACAATCCATGTTTACTTTTTAATCGATAAGAAAATGAAGCCAATTTTGGAAAAGTTTTCCTGTAAAGCAGGTGCCATATTATAAATTTAGGTTACTGGCCATTAAGTTCATAAGTTACGTAACTGTCAACATAACTGGATATGTAATATCCGGCCTGAATACGGTCCGGACGCAGTCTGTAAACGTTACGTATAAGGTTGCGTAACTGTCGGTAAGGTTTAAAACCTTAGGGCTCACGTTAAAACAAGGTATTCAGAAAAGTAATCATAAGATTGGTAACTGTAGTATAAAAGATGATGAAGATACAAGAAGAAGTATCCAGAGATGCACGCCACAGGTAAAGGCTTATAAGCCCTCCACCCAAAGCGTATCACTTTAGAATACTTCTTTTAGACCACTCAACACATTGCCATCGGTCTGGAATAGCTATTTCAAACAGATCCATACATGATGCATTTTATGTCTTGCAAAAGTGTAGCTTGCAACATGACACGTTACCGTGCACTTTGTAGGAGTATATCTTGTAATACAGTGCACTGCCCCTTAGCCTATGTATACTATCTATGAGGGTATATAGTAATATCCATATAGGCAATATTTTCTTTCTTTTTTATATACTCTGTATCTATAGCCTAATAGCGATAGTATGGTTGTAGTTGCGAAAGTCTAAATTAGTAGGTTTTATAGTGATATTATTGTTGCTGTATCAATTATATAAGATCAAAATTAATAAGTTCGGCTGAGATTAACAAGGTCTAGCCGCGGTGGTAATTATAAATCAGTTAAAAGCCATAATTCCTAGCTGTAATAGTGATTTTATCTCGGCTTTAATTAGAATAATTAGATGGAAACGATATGTTTAGTAATGTCGACTTTTGTAGTTTCTAAAAGAGATGATTGTATAGGGATAATTACGTAGGAGTTATTACGTAATTACGTATTGAGTTAGTATAATAAAATATATCGCTATAGGTTTAAGTAAAACTTATTTTCGTTTTTAAAGGCGCGTAGTTATAATTAATATAAATCCCTATCCTAATTTAATTTCTGTTTTATTTAATTCAATTTAACCGCTTTAATATGTGAGTTACTTAGCCTATATATAAACTAACCTTTTCGTCGAACAGATACCGCGTAAAAATAAGACTGTAAGGTATCGTTTAATACGAAAGCCTCGGCGCGCTGCCGCTGCTACAGCCGACGCCGCCGCTACCAACCCGCCCTTATAGGGTAAAATCTCGTTAATTTCGGTTACACCGCCTACCGTCGCCACGCCTTCTAGCCTTACCGCCGCCACCTCGTACCTTTTCGCAGTTCACGCTACCCCCTTAAGCCCTGCCGCCACCGCCGCTTCGCCTCTCTTCACCGCCATCGCTATGACCCCCCCTTTTCCCTATTTTCCCTTTCCCTTCCCTAACTTCTAGGGGAAGGAACGGGGGGCACCTAAAGTTATCGACCTTACCCTTTCCTTATGGGTAAAGACCCCATTACCCATAGGTGCCTGCTTACGCCGTAAACGTAACCTAACTTAATTATGCTAGGGTATGTATATCCTAAATCTATCCGTTTATAAGATTTTGATATCCTTTTCTTTAAATGAAGAGTATAAGGCGAATCTTTTCCACCATCTCGAGTTCCATATCGTTAAGGTACGTTGTAAGGCTTCTTTGACACGTAAAGCATTAAAGCGACGTACCCGGGTCCGTAGTCCCAGGCCGTTACTAGATACGCCTTATATATCATGTGTCGCGTCCGTAGCCGCGGGTAAGTCCGTTGGCGACTGTTACGAAAGCGGGGGTCATTCGGCTTATTACTAACGTTACGAGCGGATTAATAGCTTGTGCGCCCCCGTTCCGGTGATTTTGAAGCCTTAAGCTGAGGCCGTGTTACGGGTTTGCCGGCTTTATGGTAAATTTTAACCGAACTTTCAAAATAATCGCCGTGGTAAATAACTAAAATAAGCTAATGTTAATTAGTAATAGGCGTTAACCGGTGGTTTAGGGAAATGGTAGCCGCTGTTGTTACTTAGAAATGGAGCTTATGTATATATTACATAAGTAAGTTTAATGACGTTATCGCACGTCGGCATAAAAAGCGTTATCTCTCCTTTACGCCTTTACTTAAGTGAATAACCAGTAAATCGTAGGGTTATATTCTTACTAGCGCTGATAACTTCGATGGCGGTTATGGCGGTAGCGCTAGCGTAAAAGAGGAAAGCGACAGAGAGGACGGTAAAGACATGACAGCATCGCCTTTTTCTTTTATCAATAGATAAATGACCTTCAGGCCAAACCGGCGTACTCGGCTATATTATAGTACGTTATATAGTAATTTTATGGTTTTCCACAAAATAATCGTTTTAACAAGTAATGAATGTCATGATTATAAAATAAAAAAAGTAAAATGAGGATCAGTATGATATCGTAAATTTAAATAAAAAAGGAAAACAATTAGAGTAATTCATCAATTTGAGGCGTATAAAATAAAAAGTGGTAAAATATTGCGAGCGATGCCAAACAGTAGGGTTAAATAAAAGTAGAACCGGAGATTGGCGCGAATAGTTAGGTTAAATAAAAGTAAAATCGGTAATGGTCGTAAATAGTAGTTTTAAATAGATGTAGAATCGGAAATCAATGCGAATAGTACAATATGGGCCGATTGAAAGTGGCGAAAAGTGGTATAATAGCTTATTAAGGTTGCAAAACCTTTTCAATAACCCTAAAATATAGTATATTTATCGATATACGTGTTTTTAATACTTCGTTTAATATGACCTTAGTTATCGTATCTGTTAGATTGTATTTTTCGTCGATTTACTTGGTTTCTACGATTTTATAGCGTTTTTATAACTTATATAAAGCTATCATATCGATTATTAATCGTTTTTCATTTATGATACCTAATTTAATCAGGTACTTATAAAGAGAAAAAGAGTTAGTATAAACAATAAGAGAGATAGGGCGTAAACTAAAGTTGAAAATATTTTTCTGAATCGTTATCTTTATAGTAATACTTAGATCGAAGCCTTTGAAAATATCATAGATTTCGGAAGTTAGGATCTTTTTTGTAACTATTTTAAATTTGGAAAAGCTTTAATAGATAAAATTCTTTCGAAACGTAAAGCTATTTCAGGCCGGTATATCGTTACCGAGGATTAGGATGAGGTTCAATTGTAAATTGTAGTCGTTATTATAAGTGAAGGAGCTGTTAATAAAAATAAACAACTTTATAATACGTATATTCAACGCTACAAATTATAAGTCGCGCCTTGGATTACATATTTGCTACGAAAAACGCTTGTTAAGCGCCTTATATATATCGTTCGTCAGTTCGGTTTGATATTGCGCGGTGATAGAGAGATCGAATATTATCTTTAGTTATGTTATAAATGTAATTTAAGCGTTACATACACGTTAGTATTTGTATTCGTCGGCCTGTTTTGCGTTATTGAAAGCGGTTAGGGCGACTTAATTTAACTGTTTTTTTACGTAAGGTTTAAAATACAATTTTGGAAAGTGATAGTAGTGTTTTTCAAATAGATTATATAGTGTTCTGTTAGGTAAGTTTTAGGTTTTGCTTTTAAGCCAGATTTTAAAAGTTTTCCATTTTAAGATGCGGAAACCGAGGCGTTATAAAAAGTTAAAGTATCGTTCGTTTATATGTCTATAAATGTAAAGCTTTTTTAGTAGGCTATCGATACTAATAGGCACGGGTTAAAGGTAAATTTGGTTATCCCGAGTCGTTTTTTATAGTGTTTTGAATAAGTGTCATACTAATAAACAACGGTTTTAATTAAGCCGTAACTTGGTTTTATAATACTTAATATTGTTTTAGATGGGTGATATTACTTAAGATCTTTTAGCAGATCGACGTAGATTTGTTATTGAAACCGTTTTTTAGATTCTGTATATACTTAAGTTATGTTTAGAATTTAATATATGAGTTATACGTCTCGTTAAAAAAGGCCGCGAGTGTCAAAATCAGGCAGTAGTTGGCTTGTTATAATGTAGGTAATTGGGTTATAATATTTTTTTTACTTTCGTCGTTGTATCCCTTAATAATTAGGCGGGTTTTTTCGTAAGGTTTTCCGGTTTTATACTTAACTTCGTAAATGAAACGGGTTGGAAAAACCTTATGGGTGTCGTGGATAGCCAGGTCGAAACTTTGAAAACGAAATACGTCTTAGTTAATGAAATTTAAGATTTCTGTTTAGGTAAATTGTGCAAATAGAGTAGTTGGAATAATGATAATGCCTTCGTAATAGAGTTTCAGTCTAAGCTCGCGGTTTACCATTTTCTTTTACGTAATAAAAGAATTCGTAGCAAAGTTCTTGGGGTGTTTCCTAATTTTCGAACCCAGGGAACGCCTTTGGCGGCAAGGTTTTAGCGGGGTTAATATAAATAGGCCGCTTTTATTTGATATAGTTGGGTTGAAATCGTGTTTCGGAGGTGATGCTAAAGTTGGGATCGGTTTAAATTCGTCGTTTTGAAGGGTGACGTGTAGATGGTTTTGCTCGTTTTACGGTTTTAAGCCGTTCTACGTTTTCTCCTATATTTACGTATTATTGTTTATCGAAACTAATTTGTGCCTTTTACTAGATAAAATAACAAATTAAGGTCTTAAAACCCGTTTATTGTCAAGGTTTAGTTTCTTTATCCTTCGTTTTCCAAATAAATACTTCATATCATAATGGTAAATTTGAAACGTTAGCTTTACATGAATTATTCCTTATAGTCAAAGTTTTAAATAAGTTATTCATAGCCTATATGGAGCGTAATACTGTTATATTTTTCGCTATAGTATTGGACCTTTATATTATAAATGTTAATGATATAGAGTTTACATAGATCTTAGGATAGGTACCGAAAATAAAAAGTGTAGGAATAAACTTATTTGGGTTAAAAGTGTTATTATTGGCGTTAACCGCCATTTAAATGATAGATTATTTAAAACTAATACCCTTTAATTCCTTTATTAATATTGTATACGGGTTTTGAAACGGTACGTAGTATGGCTCGTACATCCTAATACCTTATAGGGCTTTTACTAGAATCTGTGTATACATATTACCGGCTATCCGATCCTTGGTACGCTACTCGATAAAGTTGAAAACCGTATTAACTTCGTATGTAATCTAATTTAAGGACTTTAAGTAGAGGTTGGATTCACAATTGATTAAAACGTTCTAATAGTTTGTAATGACAGCGTTTCGTATAAATTTAACGACTTAAAATGATATTATCGTGTTGATGGCATGGAAAACCAGTTTGCTGTTTAGATATATAATATCAATAATTACTTTATAGTTAAATTTTTCATTATTTTAAAGACAGAACTTAAACCATCATAGTGCCTGTAAATATAGCATATACTTATAACAAAACTTTTCGATAACTTTAAATGCATTTTTTCCTATATTTATATAGCCTATGATATAGAGTAGGCGTAAAAGGCGTTTTATAGTTGGTTATCTAAATTGTCGGTGGAAAGTCCATAATTTTGGCTAAGTTAAGTAAACAAACTTCATTGTCTGTATTTTGGGAGAAAACCATAAGTATCTTAACTTAAGTTAAAGCGGTACGGATACGTTATTTAAGGCGCAGATAAACTGGTTAGTCGTATTTCGAACCTTAATTTCGAGCCTGTTTATGTCGGTTAATAAGAGTAGAAATGGTGTTTTAAAATCTATTATATAAAATTTAATCGGTTCGAAACTCGTATTCATAACGACCGTTTGGAGTAATGAAGTTTTGTCTTTACTAAACAGGATCTTTTAGGGTTTTCCTGTATAATTTAGTCGAAATTTAGAAACTTTGCCATAAACGCGTCGAATTATTGTTTCCCGGCTATTAAGATTTCGGCTGCATTAATATTAGGTATAATGCCTTGGAACCTGTTTCTGTATTTATTAAAAAGCTTAAATTGCAACGTCATATGGGTGTCTAGCACTTCGTTTACATATTCTAAGCCTGTAATATGTATAAAGGAGGAGTTTCACAATCCAGCGAAGATACGTTAGGTGTTTTTATCGTTTTAGGCTAATAGGTAGGTATTATTACTTTTAGGGTCGTCTTCTCTAGATATATTTTCGTAAGGATAGGCGTTAAGTTCATTATTCATATCTTTATTCCTAGTTCTATATGTTATAAAGTTAGCTTTTATCCAATCTTCCAATAGGTAATCGGTTTTAAATTGTCGTTTAATTCGAATTTACTCGTGAACAGGTTGGTTTGTAAATTAGTAGCCGACTTTGCTATATACGATATACCGCTTTTATAAACCCGCGGAGCTTTATATACCTGTTCGTAAGTATTGTTGTAGTCGTGGTGCGTTTCTTTCATTTTCGAACGATTGTTCCTGTCTTTTGTTACCAAAGTTCCATTTTTAATACCTATACTTTAGACGTTCGTTTTGCCTTAGGTAGTCCTTAAATCTTCGGTCCAAAACGTAGTAAATGGTTTCTAAAAGGTTTGTTTTGGTGATTTGGCCTTCGCCCTTGGTTTTATTAGTTATAAATGCTAATTCTATGCTCGCTTGTCGACGTATAAAAGTTTTAAGCAATGTTTTAAGTTTTTTACAAAAAGCTTTTAAATCTTTTTCTGGTTTAAAAAGTGTAAGGTCGAAATTGAGGTTTTTGCGGTAGGCTTTTGTTATTGTTTAGATAAATAATTTTTCGCCTTTGTATTTCGGTTCAAGGGTTATCTGGAACTTTCGAAACTTAGTTAATAAGGCGGTAAGGATTTCCTATAGGTTTTTATCGACGTTTTCTACTAGTTTTTTATAGATTCTCATATTTTACCAATTTAATCTTTATTATAAAGCTCGTAGTTCATTTCTGTATCGAAATGAGATTTAAGTTGGTTGTAATATTTTACAAATGCATTTACTTATTTAAGGTAGCATATATATTACTTTTTAAGGTACCTGGAAATTATAACTGGTAAAATAACATAAAATGAAAATGATTCAATATCTAATTTTTTAAAGTGTTAAGTATAACGCGTATTTTATTACCAAATACATCGTACGGCTTATTTTTATAGTTGTTATCCCTGTTTTAAAGCTTAGCAAAGTTTGTTAACTTTGTAAGGTCGCTTTTATTAGTGGGAAAACGGTGCGGTAGGAGGTTACGGTAAGGGTTGTGGTTAGCGGATATTGGTTTGTAGGGTACGTATTAGCGTTTTATACCACTTTTCGTTTCCTGAAGCGGGTTGTTTTTTGTATTTCGACCGATCTTCGTTTTTCGGGTCGGGTTGTTTTTTATGTTTTAGCTGATCTCGTTGTAGCCGAGCGGGTTGTTTTTAATGTTCGGGGAGTGGTTTGGTGTTTAGTTTTTTTTCCACAGTAAGTGCTGGTGTAGGGGTATATTATACTTATAAAGTGGATAAGGACTCAAGTCGTTTTTTTTTCTTTTTTCTTTTTGTCTTATGGTATAAGTATATGATTAGGTTGTTTTATGTCTCGTCTTCATCGTTTTAATAATAATCTTTTTTGTTCCGTAAAGTAATACCCTTTTACGAATTCCGTTAAGTATAAGTGTTTATACTTTTAATCTGGTATATCGATAAGTTGTGTTATTTCGAATATGCCTTTTATAAGGCGGTTGTTCTTACTTTTTAGTATATTAATACCCCTAATTCATAGTTAGATTCGTAGGGCTTTGGTAAGAATAGGATTTACTATTTATTCTATGTCTAATATCTAGTTCAAAACATTTTCGTGTAAATGATTTAGTACATTAGGTTTTTGGATTTTCTTTTTTTAGTAAGGGAATATTGCGGCTAAGATGTATGTATTTGAGATATAAGGTTGTAATTCCTTAACTGGCGAATCGATGGTGTTATCTTAAAGGCCTAGGTCGATTTTGTACATTATAGCCTTTTTAATTCCTATATATTCGACTAGGAGGTTGAAGGAAACGTTAGCCTTTTTCAATGTTATTTATTTTGGGACTATGGTTATAGGTGTCTCGGTGAGGTTAGAGATAGTGGTTGCTTATACGTATTTCGTATGTTGGAACGGTTTAAATTGCTGATTTTAGGCTGTAATTATATTTAGTGTCCGGATCGTTTTACAAACGGTAAATATAAAGTAAATAAAGTAATTAAAGTGGTTGAAATAATGTTTACTAACGTTTGTTAATACTAGTGAATTTTAAATAATATGTAAAAAAGATGTATCTATAACTTGGTTAAACGTTTCAAATTAGTTTTGTTAACGTTTGGTAACGTTACACTAGCTAAACGATTAAGAAAACTTAAATGTGGTAAGTATTAAATTTAAAATATATAGGGTGAATATAGCTAAACTCAAAAGATATTCGACGGATATGGAGAAGTGAATAAGGTAGTAGAAATGTTAGTAGTGGGGAGGTATAATATGTAATATTTAGTGGTCGGTTTAGGTCGGTATGCCGTAACCGAACTTTGTAGGGGAATCGGTTTAATTGCTTGGTTCGTAACCAAACTTGGTAAAGTAATTAGTTTAGTTGTTTTTGGTATAACCGATCTTGCTAAGGCGAACGGTGTAAATTATCGAGAATCGGATAGGTTTTAGCGAAGAGTTTCGAAATTTGGTAGTTTTAGCTTGCGTAGCCTAGTATCGGGTAAGTCCCAATAAAGGGTTTCGAAACTTAGTGGTTATGTGGCGTAATGCGTAATAAAACGCTTTTTAAAAAGTGTCCGAGTACGTTAGAACGTTAAATAATGGTTAATAATAATGTAACGGAGCTTCTAAAAAATAGAGCATCAAATAAATGTTAATGGTATTATATTAAAGTTTTTTTTAAAAGTAACTTAGTTTTTATAGTCTTTATATACGTCAGCGTATAGTTTTTGTAAAAACAAAGTATTAAGATATAAATAGTTAGAACCGCTATAACATTCCGTTATAGGTATTTAACTTATATTTGTCTCTTTTTTTCCTAGGTTATTTGTCATCAACCGAGTCGGCTACTAATTAGTATTGGTAAGGTTTAAAACCTTTGGGTTTACGTAAAAACAAGGTATTTAAAAGAGTAATCGTAAAATTAGTAACTATAGTATAAAGATAATGAAGATATAAGAAGCATCTAGAGGTGTACGTCATAGGTAAGGGCTTATAAGCCCTTTACCCAGAGCGTATTACTCTGGAATACTTCTAAACCGCTCCACGTATTGCCGGCGGTCTGGAATAGCCATTCCAGACCGATCCATGCATGATGCACTTTGCGTCTTGCAAGAGTACAGTATGCAGCGTGACACGTTACCATGCACTCTGCAGGAGTGCACCCTGCAATACAGTGCACTGCCCCTTGGCCTATGTATACTATCTATGAGGGTATATAGTAATATCCACAGTAACGGACCGTGCACAGACCATGCACATAACTCCTATATAAAGAACCTCTACAGACTTCTCTAGTCTTTCTTAGTATCTCAATTGTTAACACCATTTGGCACCTGCTTGGCATACCTTCGTAGGTAGGATCATAACAAGAACCGCTATAGTATCCCGTTATAAGTATTCAACTAAGGTTTGTCACTTCTTTTCTAAGCTATCTGTAGTCGACCGAATCGGCTACTAATCAATATAGGTTAAGTCGTCACGTTAACGTATAAAAACGAAAGTATAGTATTTGAAGACAGTAGTAATAGAAAGTTAGAAGGTGCAAGAGGGAGAAGAAGCACCTAGAAAGTGTACGCCTCAAATGAGAGCTAAGATACTCTCATCTGAGCCGTGACCCCCTGCCATGCATTTTGCTAGCGTGCTCCCCCACGCTTGCTAACTACAGTAGTATCTACCTTCAGTAGTAGTATCCACAAACACGAAGATACGCCTGGCCTCACCCTGAAAATTTTATAAATAATAATAAGTTAATTATATATGTTAAGGGATACATGGCTTGATTGGCAAGTTCGACACGTAACGAAGAGAAATGAAGATACCTCGGTAAATTGGAAAACTGCCAGGGCAATTTAATATATATGTATGTCGGTAAGGTTTTTCTGTACCGCGTACGTTAACGTATAGTTAAGTAGAAGATTAAATAATGTGTATTGAAGATAGATAGATCAAAGGAAGAAGAGGCATCCGGAGAGTGCACGCCTCAGGTGAGAGCTTATAAGCTCTCACCTGGGCAGTGGCACTCTACCATGCACTCTGCTAATCTCCCTTCTGGGCAGTGGCACGCTATCATGCACTCTGCAAGAATGCACCTTGCAGCGTGGCACGTTACCGTGCACTCTGCAAGAGTACAACTTGGAGCGTGGCCGCTTACTAAATATAGAGATATATGATAATATACAACGTGTAAAATACACCCAAACCTATTGGTAAAAGCTACAGGATTGGTAACATATAAGTTTGTGACGAAAGATTTAAGTGTGGGAATGGAGAAAGTTGATGTTTGGAATTGCGGGGTAGAGGATTGGAATTAGAGTGTAATTTAGTATAAAATAGGTTGGGATTCGGGGAGCAATGCCGGTAGGGTTGAAAGGAAATTTCGCGGTTTCCTTCCAGTGGTGATCGACCACACTGGCGCGTACGTACAGAACAAGAGGACGCCAGTGTTGGAACAGCAGTTTATTGCAGTACAGTCAAGTCAACTATACTAACTGTAAGTTGATTGTCCTATACTGTAAGTTGCTTGTATTGAATGCAAGATAATTGCAGTGAAGTGCCTAATTCAATGTGGGGCATGGGCTATGTAGTTGCCCATATAAATTAGTGTGCAGACTGACTAGCGGTCTGCCAAACTTAGAAGTAAAACATCACCACTTTCAATGCAGCATACCAGTTACTTCGACCACAATTCGAATCGACTACGTTGCAATGATAAAGGCCTACCAACAAATAGGTCATATACTTAGTGGTAGGGATAATTCAAAGCATCCATGTCATGTGCACATGGTCCGTGCAGTGACCTTAACAGAGATGCAATGCATTCTATCCCTGTCTGGGCAAGGTTTCTTTTTTTTCAGGTTGGTTAGAGTATTACGTAGTACAACTATGTACATTTGAGTACGCATTGTATTTCTACATCATTTACATGAAAACCAACCATACAGGCGAATTGATTTTATGATAGGAGATTATGATAGGAGGTCATGATAGGAGGTCATGATAGGAGGTCATGATAGGAGGTCATGATAGGAGGTCATGATAGGAGGTCGTGATAGGAGGTCAGATAGGAGGTACAACCCACACAGTGCCTAATTCTTAAAGACGTTGTAATTTCATTTCCATGGCATGAAAGCTAAGAAAGTCTATTGAAAAGTGATTTCCACTTGGAAAAAGTAAGCTTTCTATGTACTTATTATAAATAGGCTTGTAGGCCTCGAGTGACTATGACATTCTAGCTTTATGACTAACTACGACATTTTGAGAAACCGCTTTCCAATGGATGCAAGCTGAACTATTTGCCTTTCTTTCACAATCACGATCATGAGGCTGTACGCTTCTTTCATGCTATATCACATTATAGCACTCGCCAACGTTATTCGTCACCCAATCAACAATGCAGTCGCAAGTATTGAACCTCGAACCCGTGTCGAATCCGTGTTAGAGAACCAATTGCTTTCAAGCCTCCCCCCCTTCGAAGCAGCTTATTTAGATGCTCGTAACGCTGCGAGTATTGTACGACATGAATTGCAGCATGGCAAGTACTACTGGTTCGAGGCCTGCTGGAGAACCAACTCCAACGCTCATCGCGCTGGGTCTCCAGAATGCAATTATATTGGGTTGGTCGTTGGCAAAGTCGTGTCATCAACGTGGCGGCTGCGAAAAAAAAAATTCAAGTCGACCCTTATTTATTTGAGGCGAGATGAACATGGTGTTGCGTATCAAAAGTTTGAGGATTACAAGCCACCAGAAACAACCGGAGGGCAACTGATGCTGATATGGGGTGGTCGAACTACCCAGGCACAGGCTACAGCGAGCGACTTGGTTAACAAGGGTCAGACTTGGCTTGACAAGAAGTTCCTAGAACATAAGTCTAACCAGTATTCTACACTTGTGCATGACACTGCGCATTTTGAATATTTGAGATCACAAGTCATACTCCCTGAAGATATACCTCCAGCTGAGTCTGACGATGAGGATTGATTTTAATTTGCCTTCCTGTTGTAAGTTTGGATAAATAGAATAGATGACGCAAAAAAAATTACAATAGAGAAATGTAGAACGATGTAAACAAGTGATCTTAACACCGGCTTATACTACGTTAGAAGACATTTTCTGCACGATTTTCACTTTCAAAGGCAAAATGGTTTTTCGACAATTTCACTTTCAGAGGTATCAGTTGAGCAGTGGTTACTCGCTAATGCGGATATTGTAAGTTGTTAAAGGATATTAGCTGGGCTGGATGTTTGATAGATACATCCATGATGAAAACTTTTTACTCTTTTACATTTTTAGAAAGATTGAAATGGTGGAAATTCTAAGCTTAGAGGATCAAGTGTGAGTAATTAGGTGAAGTTCAACGTCTAGAAATGACTATTCTTGTTCAAAATATGAAATGACTGTAATGTATGTACCTTATAAGTTGAATACCCTTGTCTATTAAACAGTAGAATTAAGATTCGACTGGCAAGTCATGACTTATGCTATCAATACCAATTAGCCACCAATAACAATAAACTCATGTGTGATGAAATAAAGTTATTACGTCAATTATTGAAGTATAGATTTACCAAGTTGGAATTTTTGATATCAGGTATGAAGGTTTCGTAGCCGAGGTTCCAATATATTATATAAGTGATTTAGCCTTCCTGTAAAGTGATGGACTTATAAGCTTTCGCATAACAATGTCTATTGCTATTTATAATCCTTTGTACAGAGGGGAAAAAGGGAAGTTTTGATTAATAAACAGCTTTCGTAAAATAACACAAAGGCCGTGCGTTAGTTATATAACTAAGTATACACATAATTAAAGTTATATGCCTAGCTGATTAGGCAGGTGTCATGGACTCAGGCTGTTAGCTATTGAGTTTATAGCTTACGTAAAGATGTATGTAACAGACAATGCATATATAGCGCACAAACTGCACGTGATACGCGCCCGGTGTAGGCGTAGCTCGTGCGCGATACGGGCGAGGTTCGTAAGGGTTACGTGGCAAAGCATGTGACGTTCTGCATATTTATACTATACGTTAAAACTTATTCCATATTCTTTTAGTTTACCTTAATACTTTAATCAATCACACCATGTGGCATTTATTTCAATTTCCATTGTAAATCGGATTATTGTTGGTAAGGCTTTAGACATTGCAACGTTGTCGATTCGATTGGTCGAAGTAACAGTAGTATTGTTTGGTCAAGTGTTGGATGTCTTGTTCTAGGTTTGGAAAACCGCTAGCCGATCTGCGCAGTAATTTGCATGGCTAATTGTTTGGCCCGTACCTTAGTGTGAAGTGGGCGCATAGTGTACTTGACTTGTAGCCAATATAGTAGGCCCATAAACAATACACTTTACTTGTAGTCAGTATATTTAACTTTACTGTCAGTAAAGCTGACTTACTGCACTACAATTACTACTATTCCAACACTGGCGGCTTTTTATTTTGTGCGCGTACGCCAATGTGGTCGACCAAGTTTTTCCGGTTACCGCTAAATTACGTTTTCGTTGACTGGCCAAACCCCTGTGAATTCCGGTTGACTTCCGCACCCAAATTGGCCCCAATTACCTTCCTTTTCCCCATAGCTCTAAGCCTTGATTTCACCAACTCTCGTGCACAAGTTTTTCGCCACAGACTTACGCGTACTGGCCCACTGTCGCCACTGGCTTCTTTAACCGACGTGGGTTAAGCCGTCTGCCACTTTACTCAACCTACATATGTTAACTAACCCTTTGTTACCCCTAATTTAACTGTGTTAATTAAACCCTGCCATAACAATTAATTACATCGTTAACTTTAGTATCCTGGTAGATTTTCAGTTTGATAGAGTATACCTACTTTCATTTCTGCTTATATTATATGATTTTTTTGGTATAGCTTTAGGTTTTTTCACTTGTTTACTTTATAACATGATTTAAATAGTTTTACCCAGATTTTATAGGATATTAGATATGGTATATCGCCTACTGTTTATTACATTTACTTGGAGGAAAATAAGCTAACTAATAACTAGACTTTTTATAAAGCAATACCTTTTACCACTATTACGATGATAATTATTATGGTTAACAGGTTCGTTTAAGTCTTGGGCTTGTTAATACTAGTATAACTATAGCTTTTAGTTTGGGATTTTAAACAAGAATGTTAAGACCTCCCTTACTAGCAATCGATATAGTACGCTATCATACGCTCTTTTTCATTCTAATCGTAGAAATTATCAGCTTAAAAGTATATACCAGCTAAGTTCGGCGTACGGGTTATTACAGTCGTAAATGAAAACTATAACTGGTTGAAAACACCCTTACAAGTGGTATTTAGGCGTTATAAAACGTATTCAAACTTGCGCATACCCGTAATTACTGCCTGCATTTGCTTGCGGAACATGGTTTCGCTAACGTAGGCCTTTTCCATTACTTTTTGGTATAATATTAACTTGTTCAGCATTTGGTTCAAACATATATTAGAGTTTCCTACTCTTTATTTCCAACTATTATCATTGTCTACCTTGTGGTAGCCTAATCCATATAATAAATATTATGTAAGATGGACGTGGTACTCGAAATATCTCTTTATGCCGTTGTAGATTTCGCGGAAGGTTTTTACTCTCATCAGGAAAGTTAGGTAGTAGTCACTAACGTACCTGATAAGGATTCTGGGAAATAGTGAGGGAAACTCAAAAGAAGGGATCTCCATCTACTTGTAGATATTTAAAAAGACCATCACTTTCGTGTTAAAAGGTTTATAAAGCCTCCTGTTATAATTTTCTGCGGCATTCCAAATCTTCGTGAAATTCGTAAGTTTGTAGTTAATATTAAGTATATTAATAGGTCTGGGAAAGAAGTTACGATAACTGTCTTACTCCTTCATGGTGTTTCCTAGTACTTTCAAATTGCAGTGATAAGGATAATTGGCAGTCGCCTAATGCGAGGGGTAAAGTTTTGTAGTAGGACTTATAGTGAGCTCGCATTTATAGGCGTACCTGCCGTATGAAGCTTCACCTTACAGGATTTAACGATTTTGAAGGGAATTTCGGAGAATTTGATGGTTTTAAGGGATGTTTTAAAAGGCTGGTGAAACTTAGTAATGATTTTTTTGGTATTAAAGGACACGAAAGAAGGGAACTTGAGGGTTTTCGTAGGGGACTTGGTAATACTATTCTTATTATCAAGGGGCTTATCGAAGTTCCTATTAAATTAACTGGTGGATTTGAGGGTTTGCAGAGCGTAGGTTAATTAAATTTTTACGGCCAGTAATACTAGCCCATTAATTTTGGGTAAAAGGGTCTGGAAACTCATTTAAGCTTAGGTAAAACCTTACAAAAGCGTGTGAGGGCACTAAAAAACACTATCACCAATAATACCTTTATCCTTAGCTTTAATGTATTAGAGGTCTTCATTTGTTGCGTATTCGTAGAATACGTTTATCAGATTACCTTCTTTCCTTTTCTTTGCAGGGAGTTCAACTCCTCGGTTATATAGCTTATCCTTTATTCTCATCTTAACTCGTTTTTCTATATTTTTTTACATCTTTAAGATCCAATCGTCAAGCTATTTTCAAAAGTCTTTAAGTGCTCTAAGCCCTTAAACTGTTCTAGTAGGGTCTAAATCTAGGATAAAATAGCCGATCACGTCACTCTGGTGCTCAGGGATAGATTCTTATCGATGTCTATAAACTAAAGATCGTTGTCAAAATGACTGACGAACGTAAATCCAATGCTTTCAATTGCCGTGTTCTCACCGGGGTCTTTAACTATGTTCATCTTAGTGTTTTCGGTAAATATTTTAATGTTTTGGCTAGAGTAAGACTTTCTAGTTAAGGGATTTGGTAATTTGTAAGCGTGTGAACTTGGTGTTTTGATGTAAAGTCATATGACGACTTGGCAATTCAGTGTCAAATTGCGTAACGTGGCATTTTTTACGCGACGTGGCATTTTTTACGCGACTTAGCGGTTTCTAGTATTTTCGTTTGTAGCCAAGATTTTGTCAATTAATTTAAGGGTAATGAAGTCGTATAAAGGAAAGAACTTGATGTTAAGGGTAATATTTGGTGTAGAGAGTAAGATCGGAGGATGATTGTTACAGGCTATGAGGCTTGGTCGTTTTTGCAGTAGTAGTACCTATAATAGTATCGACTTAACCGTTTGTTGACTTGATGATCTTTTAAAACTTTAGTGGTTAATCCTAACGCTTTTCTTTAGAAAGAATTAATGACGATGTCTTGGTATTTTCAACAGCAATACCGTCGCTACATATAAACTTTTGCAAAAAACTGCATAGCCTATTAGTCTTTCCTACTTGCTTCTGTAAACAATGGCACAGCATATAGGGGCCCATCGAAAAAATCTTTCCTCTATCTTACTGACACAAAACGTAACAAACGAAAAATAGCTTCTTCTTCTACTTAGCTTATCTGTATTTAACCTAATAAGTTCTGATTAGTATTGGTATAACTTTAAACGTTACAAAGTTGTCGATTCGATTAGTTGAAGTAACAGTAGTATTGCGTGATCAAGTAGTGGATGTCTTGTTCTAGGTTTAGCAGATCGCTAGCCGGTCAGCGCAGTAATTTATATGATCGATTGCTTAGCTCGTGCCTTAGTGTGAAGCGAGCGTATACTGTATTTGACTTGTAGAAAATACAGTAAGCCCACAAAAAATACACTCAACTTGCAGTCAGTATAGTCAACTTTACTGTAAGTAAAATTGACTTACTACACTGCAATTACTACCATTCCAACAATTATAACATTTAATTAAGGTTTCTATTGGAATAGCGTTGAAGTGCAGTGCAGCTTAATTTGATTGTATTGACTACAAGTCAATTACAGTCGAGTGCTCAATTTAATATGGGGTATTGGTCAAGCAATTACATATACAAAGTAGTGTATAGAGTGGCTGGCGGTCTGCCAAACTTAGAAGTAACAACAATCCACCACCTGACTCATTATAATATTACTGTTACTTCGCCAACATCGAATCAACAACGTTGCAGCATTTGAAATCCTATAAACAAATAATTAATACTGATTAGGTTCAAAAATAACCTATGCAAAAGAAGAAACTATCTTTCGATTAGACTTTATGTAATACCAAAGTAAAGAAACATTTTTGGGAAAAGCTTATACAAATTTCGTTGGTTTTCTATGGCAGTAGATAGAAAAAAACTTCTGGAATATTTTAGTTTTTCATTGCAGTCTAAAAGTATCGACAATATCGCCATTGAAAACACATTTTTTTTTATTCAACTAGTTTTTATGAAAACCATTAAGATTAACAGCTAAAAATTGTCACAGACTGGTGCCTGAACTAATAGTTACTAGGAATCTAGCACTAGTGTACTCCTATAGTACTATAAAGCTGTTTGGAAGCCGCACGGAAGCATGCCCTCACCCGTCACATAACCAGATCACTCCTCTTTCTACAGCTCCATAACAGCTGCCTAACAGAGTTTTCTTCTTTCTTCTTCTTCATCGAGGATTATAAACAGTATCCGACTACCTTAAGCGACAACTCCAGCCTTAATTCTTTCATATATAATTCTCGATATTCCGTCTGATGGTGTCATAACTACTTATAAGCGATTATGAATTAAGGCTATATCTTCCTCTTTCGAGCCTTAGAATCTAGACCCTTAAGCCTTGAAGTAGTTCCTTATTACACGCGTTTAAAAATTAACTCCAAAGAATTTTATCGACTTAATACGATTATCTCACCACCTAACACAAATATTTTACCGATAACTTACGTGTAAAACTTGTAAAGCGGGATTAAGCTGTTTACGAATACGTTTTACACTCAAAATACCAAAATATTAACGTATTAAACGTTTTAACGAACATAATCCAGCATCTCGAAGTCACGAGAACGTTTACGTTTTCGCAACAAACCCCCCCTTAAGAAGGTTTCAATACGTTACCTATGAACAACGTAATTACCACGTCATTCCCTACTGGAAACCGCGTTAACTCTCCCGACGACGACTCCTCCTCGGATTCATTGAATTCTGAATACGATACTAACTTCACGCTCAATAAACGTTTACAACCTAAACGTAATCCCCTAAATTAACCGGTTAAATTTTACGGTATTAAGTTACGTTTTTTTAGTATGAAAAGTTATATTGCTATATAAATTACATAAAATTCGAAAATCTACTAATAATGAAGAAAGTTACTCTAACGCCATTTTCCAATAATTAAAAAGCCTTGCAAAAACCACCATAAAATTATATTACTTTTATAACAATAACGGTGATATTAGCAACCCTAGTGCTTTTATAGCTATATTTCACACTTATTATTTTCACTCTAACATAATTAGAGTCGTTATTTATTGGATTAAGAATATGAAATAAGGAGTCTGCAAACGGTTTTACGTAGTTTTTAACGTTTAGGAGGCTTTACTCATAAAGGTTAGCTATATAGCTTAGAAGTTCGCCGCCAAGCTTATTATCTTAGAGAAAGTTATTAACAACATATAAGCTAGTACGTTGCTCTCCCCTAATATACCTGCGGATTGTAATGAGTGGATCCCCCGCACATAACTTATTAATAAACGACTTTATGTTACAGGCTAGTGCCTGGCTAGTATTACTAGGGATCTAACCCTAGTAGTTCTACTCGCTCTTAAGATGCTCTGGAGCAAGGAGGAAGCTGTATGGAACCACGCTCCTACACGTCACATGACAGGATAGCACCATCTTCACAGCTCCACAACAGCATCCTGACAGCGTCTTTTTCCCTTCTATTTTAATCGAGGTTTATAGATAGAATACGACCACCTTAAACGACAGCTCCAGCCTTTGTCCCTTTATATATAAAACTTGATTTTTTAACGGTATTTTAGCTATTTGTTAGCTGCTATAATCTAAGTCTATATTATTATCTTTCGACCTAACTAATTTAAACCCCTAAACCCTAAAATAATTCCTTGATATACGTATTAAGAAAACTTTAAAACGCTTTAACAGCCTTATATAATTACTTTACGGCTTAATAAAAACGTTTTACCGACGACTTATATATGAAACTTATTGAGCAGAATTAAACCGTTTGGTAATACATTTTACACTTGAAATGATGGAGTATCGACATACTAAACGCGTTAATAAATGTAATCCGATAACTTAAAGCTATCAGTACGCTTACGTTTTCGAGATAACACCCCCTTTAAAAAAAGGTTTCCCTACGTACATTATGAACGACGTAACTGCTACGTCGCCCCTTACTGGAAACCGCGTTAACTTCAAAAACAACCAAAACTTAAATTTTTCCAACTCCGATTACGATACCGACGCTCTACTTAACAAACGCTAACGACCTAAACGCAAGCCTTTTAAATAGCCGGTTAAGTTTTTCGATATTAAGTTACGATTCTTGGTATAAAAAGTTAAGATAATACGTAAGTTACATAAAAACTGAAAGTTTATCGGTATTTAAAAAATAATTTTTACGGTATCTTTTAATAGTTGAAAGTCTTTACACAAACCGTTATGAAAAGTTATCACGTTCGTAGAAGCGATGGCGATGTTAACAACTCTGACACTTTTATAGATATGTTTTGCACCTACTACTAGAACTTTAGCACAGCCAAAGCTATCATCATCCGGATTATAAATATTAAATAAAAAGCTCGTAAACTATTTAAAGTAATTTTTAACGTTTAAAAGGCTTTCTTTATAAAAGCTGGTGGTATAGCCTAGGAATCCGCTACTAAGCTCGTTATTTTAAAGGGAGCTATTAACAACACATTTACTAATACGCTATTCCCGTTCCACATGCCCGAAGACTATCACGAATATGTCACTCTTATTCAATTTATCTACGGACTCCTTTACAACTTCCGTATTAGTTATAATGGTATTATTGCTATTATTACTAAGAGTGTCTTACGTAGTAGGAATAATAATAACGATGTACCAGCCCAAGATAACTAAAACTACATTATTATAACCGGTGTAAACGCTTTATAAGCTACTCCTGAACGATGAGCCGCCTAAATAAACCACTCAGAATTCTTTCGGCGTAAAGACCTCGGGTAATACATGCGATACGGCGTGAATAGCTACTCTATTCGGATTTACCTATTGGATTCGGTGTAACACTCGAACGGTTTCAACATGAAAACCATTATAAAAATATATCTTACTTCGGCTAAAGATCTTATCGACCTATAGGAGGTAAAAGCGTAACTATTATATACAGTCGCGTATAAAAGTTAACAAAACTTTAATTCGATTCGGGAACTCCGTTCCAGCTTTTAAATTGATATCCGTTTATAATAAATTAACTTTATAATTTCGTTTGTTTTATTTACGCTGCAGTTAATATACAATGTAAATATCATTACTCCTTGAATGAATAGCTTACTAATAGATCAAGATTATCGCGCATCTATATTCTTCTACAATGACTCGATAAAGCTACGTATTATGTACCCGATTTTTCCTTACTATTTATTTCTTTTCTAACCTTTTTTAATATCAACCTTATTAGATACCGTTACCGAATATAAACCTATATTGTCCTCCCTTCATAATATAACGTTATTTTATGTAAATTGCAAATAAAGCATTAACGATTGACTTATGATGTTTCAAAATAAATACTACTTTTAGGATGAGCTGGTAATTATCGCGTTTGGAAACAGGGGTTCGCACCTATATCAAAACCGCTGAAAAGGGTCGGCGCAGTTATATTTCACGCCATTTTACAAATGATCCATAGGGGTTCAACTGCTATTAAACAGCTTACTACTGTTTCCCTCGAAAATATTAATCAGGTACTTGGCCCGAAACTGCTTATTTTCATTTACGATAAATTTCCTGATAACCTTATATAATTCAACTCCTTATTCGATAAAGCCTTTAATGATAAGCTACCCAATTACTGTTTCAGATGAAATTACGAAATCGTCCTTGATAGTCATAATTAAGGCTAACATTTAAAAATCTTATAAGGCTCATTATACGATATATTACGCGAAAAAATCCTTATATTACGTAAAAAGAAAATAGAATCACTATATTAAGAATATATTCGAACGAATAGACCCTTTACGTAAACCCCCATACTTTCTATTGAAAAAACCGAAAATAAGTTCCATTTTTATATTGACTATTGGCGGCTTAACAATATGAAGAAAGTAGATTGTTACCTTTTTCCTTTTATTAAAGAAATGTTCGCAAATATTTTCCAAGTTGAATGGTTTACTAAATTGAATATTAGAGTTGTTTTTAACAAATTTCGTATTAAAAAATAAGACGAATAAGAGATTGTATTTCGTGTACGTTTCGAACTTTTCGAATAGCTTATTATTTCTTTCGGTTTTTTTAGTACCCCTGTTACCTTTTAACAATAGATTAATAATTTGTTACGCCTTTTCCTCAATCATTTCATTTTGTTTACTTAGACAATATCTTTATTTCCTCAAATAATAACTTTGAAAATTATATCGCCAAGGTTTAATAAGTTTTTAAAGCCTTAAATGCCGCGTAACTTAACCTAGACATATATAAATACGAATTCGGCGTTTAAAAAACCAAGTACCTAAGATTCGTTATCGAGGTTAGCATAGACGTTCGTATAAACCTAGAAAAGTTACGCGTTATCCGGAAATAAGTAAATTTTATGACAGTTTTAGTTATACAGAGTTTCTTTAAATTTACGAACTTTTACCGATATATTTTCCGCGATTAATCGATGATTATTAGACTATTATTCTGTCTAAACTGTAAAGGCACCCCATTTTATTAAAGTTCCGGAAAAAAAGCTACTTTCAAATAACTCAAGTTAAATTTCCTTTCCGGATCTATATTCGTTTAATAAAAACCCGACCCCAAAACCTTTTTAAAAGCCGACTTTTTCTTTTAAGCCCTGAAAGGCTACTCTTTTTCACGCGAAGACCATAGTAACCTACACTTAATAACGTATTACTCTCATCGTTTGTCCCCCGCTAAATATAATGCCGAAATTTACAATGAGAAGCTACTTGTAATTATAAGCTATTTGAAAGTATGGAACACGAAGCTCCGGTGTACGACACACCCTTTTATAATTTTAATAAATTATAAAAACTTAAAATACTTCATAATTACAAAACGGCTTTTTAAACAAATGTTCACTGATTTGAAAGCCTTTTGTATTTCCGTTTTCGGTTAGTTTCCAATAGGGCGATAAATTATATACAACTTCATACGTTATTACGGCGAAGCCAAAACATTTTTCAAGGAATTTCCGATTTACGTTTTTAAGTCTAAAACTCTTATTATTATGCCCTGAATAAGCTGTTTACAAACCGCTTTCGCGTATATATATCTCCCGGTTAACCGTCTCCAGAAAATCCATCTTAAAAGGTTGTGAAATATTTATTAATATCGACCTTTAAATTTACTAGGACTTCTTTATTACACGCGATACTATTTACCTCCGATTTATACATGTAATACGTATAGGCAACCGATGTTTTCCAACGGATATTCGTACCGAAGACAACTAGGTATTAAGGGTTTTAATTTCAAAATACTCGGTAAACGACGATAAGCTTTTACTGTTTCACAACCGTATTAAAATACCTGTTTACGAGTCGTTTACTATAGAGTTAATTTAAGTTACCTATAATTTACTTTTTATCGGTTACCCTGATTGCAATGTTACTATTACTATTTTTAACGTTCTTGTAACCCGGCTTACATCGCGTAATCCGTTGTCTTTACCGTAAGTACGACGTTTATACGCGTATGAACTAATGGAAACACCGTCGGAAAAGTTTTTTAAACCCTTTTCCGGTTTTCAAACGGCTTTGGAACGAGTTTTTTGTCGACTTTATAATTAATCTACCTTGGAAACGTATTAGTAACCTACGTTACCTTATAATTATTATAAACCATTTAAATAAAGCCGTTACCCATACGGCTATAACTATTATAAACTTCGAAATTTATATGAAGCGAATTTCAAACTATTATTAACGATTTTACGAATTTTTCCATACATTTATTAGTAACCGTAGTTTTTTTTAAATTTAACCGGTGGATTTTAAAAGCCACTTTTCTAATTAACTAGGGTAAAGAAACGCTTAGACATTAACTTTCACCCCGAAACCGACGGCGTAAACGAACGCGTGAATTAGGAATTCTTCTCGTATTTACGTTTCTTCATAGTTTATACCTGATTCGATTCAAGATATTTATTACCTTGTTATTCATGGACCATAAATAATAAAAATACGATTATTATTGGTATTATCCCGTTTTTACAACTGACGATTATTACGTTAACCTTATATAATCGGTATAACGTTTTTTTATTTTAACTATAATATTATATACGCGGGCCGAAGATTTTATTCAACGTATCCAAAAAGTTACAAAATTCGTATAAACTATAATAACGACTTCTTAATAACGTATGGAGGAAGCTGTTAATAAACACCGCTTCCCCTTGAAATGTTTTTGGGTTGCTAATAACGTTTAACTTATTCTATAAGAATATAAGCCGGACGAATTTTTTAAAAAGCTAAGTTAAATTTAAGACAAATACTGTATAAAACGTGTAATAGACTCCCATATTTTCGAACTCGACATATCAGGCGGAAAACACCTTTGATTTTATATAAAATAATTCGTATGAACTACTGTAGATCCGCTCCCAAGCTATTAAACTCGCGACTTTCAACCGCAAACCGTAAACATTATTAGCGACAACGGCGAAACGAAACTAGATTACTACATCAAAAGTATATTACGGGCCCTTAATAAACCTCGAATCGAACGTTTTCAACTTAATAACCTATTAAAACGGCAGGTTTTAATTAAGTAAATAAACTATATACACCTAATATAAAATCCGTTTTAAGCTTTTTTAATACCGTAGCAATCAATATTTTCAAATAGCGTTCTGAATTAGCCGAATATAATGACAGGCCTTTACGTTTGGCTCGCAAACTAGTTAAACATTTACACTTTATATTATAAAAGGGAACGACATTTAAGCCGTCAATAAGCGAGTATCGAATAAACGTATTAGTATTGATAAAACTCAAGCGAAAACGAAAACTATTCGAATATATTCTCGTACTTGCCCATTAAATTCAGCGTAACGCCTGAATAGCTCCAGAACCAAAACTATTCCAAGTATTTATCTTACTTGAACCGAAATATTTATTCATTTCAAACAGTGAAAAGTATAACTCCTATATATAATCTCGCATATGAGTTAGAAAATTTTTCATTCGACCTAATAACTCTGCTCCAAATTTTAAATATATTTCTGTTTACAAAAAATACTTCATAATTTTATCTAGTTTATTTACGTTTAAGCAAATATGAGTCATAGATATTATAATATTATAGGTTAGTAGGTGACCAGACGTTTCAAGTTATTATACATTTTTATTCTATCTAGATAACTCAACGAAACCACGCGTTACGTATACAACTTTTCTTTACAACTTATTTCTTCTATAATATTTCTAAATGTTATCCTCGTTTATTACAGGGATTGAATATATGTATATATTAATTCCCATCAATAATATGACATTATTTCGGGTAAACCCTAAATATAATATTGCTTAGTAATTCACTCTGTTTAAAATATATATCATATTTAAAACTAACGGCTCATTATTATATTTTGAAATGAAGTTATACCCTAGTACATGAAACACTAAAAAGATTTAACACCGTTATGTTTTATATTATCTGTTTAAAAAACCTGAGAAATTAAACCGTTAATACGTGATTCGTTATCGTTGTTATTAAAGAAATTAGTAAAGCTTCTACTCCTCAATTACTCCTTTTTATTAACAATAAGCTCACTGACACCTTTAAGGAGTTGACCCTTTGATTAGATATAACCGTAAAGAATAAACTATACTTTTACTGCTTCGAAGCCAATTATGAAATCGTCCTTGAAAACGATAATTAAAGCAAGCCTTTAAAAGTTCTATAGGGTTTATTAAATGGAATATCAAGGGGAAAGACTTTTATATTAAGTAATACATTGATCAAATTACCCATCTAAAGTTCTATTGACGCGAATAACTTCTTAATGAGTTCCTTTGAGTTTCTCGTTTAATGTACTTGAGGTAATTTATGTTTTTATATAATTACGGTGAATTTAAATTTGTTACAAAAGCAAACCATTACTATTTCTTCTTTATATAGGCAAATTTTACCAATGTTTCCCTAGTTAAATAGTTTACTAAAAAAAATATGGAAACCGTTTTCTATAAACTCCGAATTGAATAAATAAATAAGTAAAAGATTAAGCTCCACTAACGTTTTAGACTTTTAAATGGTTTGTTACCCCTTTTGGTCTATTCAATAGACAAACTATCTTTTAACAATATATTAACAATTCGTTTCGTTTCTTTTTCGATATTTTTGTTGGTAGGGCTTTAGATCGTTGCAACGTTGTCGATTCGAATCGTAGTCAAAGTAACAGTAGTATTGCATTGATCAAGTGGTGGATGTATTGTTATAGGTTTGGCAGACCGCTAGCCGGTCTACACAGTAATTTGTATAGTCAATTGCTTAGCCCATGCCCTTGTATAAAGTGTAGTGTACTGTACTTGACTTACACTCAAAACGGTAAATCCACACAAATAACACACTTAACTTACAGTTCTGTTAACTTTATTCTTGGTATAGTTAACCTATTACACTGTATGTAATACTATTCTAACACTGATGGCTTTTTAATTTGTACGTACACGCCAGTGTGGTTAACCAATCTTTTTCGGTTAATGCTAAACTGCAACTTCATCAACTTGCCAACCTCCTTTCAATTCCAATTGACGTCCATACTAGATTGCACTCAATTACATGAAAATTAACCCCATTGAACCTCAATTACTCCGTTGCTCTAATGTCCGAATTTATCAATTCCCATAAAAAGCTCTTCCGCCACAAGATTTCGCAAACATCCACTTTAGCTGTACCAGTCGAACAGATTACCATCATAGCCTTCACTTCCCTAGTAGTTTTCCAGTCTGCCGCCACAACCCTAGTCGCCGGCATGTCATTTAGGCTTACTAGCTGATCCATTAACGTAGCACTCGATATGTATAGTTAGCTTATTACCATCCACAAACCTTTCTAGAGCCTCATTTGATATTACTTTCATCATAGTATATACGGAATTATCTTTGCCTTTAACCCATGGGAATTATCTAATTTAACTTTTTTTGTATGCTTTATGGAATGCTGTTACGACGATTATCAAGCATTTTTTACTAGTGATTCCGAATTTCGAAAAGTATTTAAATAAGCTTTTTGAGTCGGTGCAGATTATTAATAGGATAGGAGAAATCTTTAGCTGCTTGGTAATAAGGTTAATCGTTTTTCACAGTACTATACCTACATTAAAACCTGAAATTATGCTATAGACCTCTGAAGTGAACATGCTTTGTATAATCCTTTTACACTTGACAAGAATCTAATAAATCAGGCTGCCAATAATATCGAACTAGTCTTCCCGCCCATTTTTATTAACGAGGGTAATTAAAAAGCTGATTTGTAAAAATAGGTCGGTGTTATTTGCAAAGGCCCCATCTATAAAAATCATTAACTTAGCTTTCGACAGGTAGATTAAAACCATTGTTATGGTTCGACCTATAATGGTGAGCCAAGTAGGTACCTAATGGGGCTTACTATTGAGGTACAGCGGAAGACTAGAAAATGCTACCGTAACCCATCGTGCAGGACCTATGGGTATGGCCAGTGCTTAGCCCGTTATATACCCTTATATGTACCATGCACAGACCGCGCCCAGTTCGCGCCCGGACCGGGCTCGAACCAGGTATTAGATATTAGTAGCATAGAAGATTGACGTGCATGCCAAGTATGACTTATATAGGGGAAATAGCTATCTGCTGTCATGGGACGGATGTATAGAGAACAAAGGGGTATCTATGGTGCTAGCCAAATTAGAAACAACAATATAAATCCACCTCTCTACCCCTTAAATACCCCACCTTCGAAGACTTCACTTCTACCGTATTCATCTGGTGACCTGTACAGTCTTCGAAGTCCCTTTCCAACCTCTTTGATTTGAAGTTAGAATCCACTGATACGTACAAACGGTGAGAACGAGAACCAAAGCCACGAGAAAGAGAAATAATATAACGAGTACGATACGAACGTGAACGAGAACGAGAAAGCGACACACGAGAACGAGAAAGCAACACACGAGAACGAGAAAGCGACATAAGAAAACAAGAAAGCGATATACGAGAATGAGAAAATACCAAACGAGAAAAACAATCTCACGAACTTTACAGTTAGCTTAGGCTGGCTACGCAAAATTGGACCGAGTAAGGTTGGAAAAATAAGAAAAAGATAGATTATCTAAATTTATAAACCTAATTAAAAAAACACGACCACCTAACGTATATATTATATAAAAAGATTTTGTTAGTAGGCCTTAGACGTTGCAATGTTGTCGATTTGATTGGTTTTTGAAGTAACAGTAGTATTGCGTGGTCAGATAGTGGATGTATTGTTCTAGGTTTAGCAGATCGCTAGCCGGTCTGCACTGTAATTCGTATGGCCAATTGTTTGGCCCGCGTTCTAAAGTGAAGTGCAAAATACTATACTCGACTTATACTCAATACGGTAAGTCTTCACAAAGCAATACACTTACAGTATAGTCAACTTTACTGTAAGTAAAGTTGACCTACTGTACTGAATGTAATATTATCTCTATACTGGCGGCTTTTTAGTTTGTACGTACGTATGCCAGTATGGCTGACTCATTTTTTCTGGTTGCCACTGAATTGCCTCCTCGTCAACTGGTTAGACCCCTGTCAATTCCAGTTGACTCTCATACTGAATTGCACCCAATTATATGTAAATTGACCCCATTTAGCCTTAATTTCTCCGTTACCCCGAGGTTCGAGTTCATTAATTTCCATTGAAATTTCTTCCGCCACAAACCTTTGCATGCCTTTACTTTAGCCGTATTAGTCAATTTTGTTAGCTTTAATTCCCCAATAGTTTTCCAATTTACCGGTACATATTTGTTCGCTATTATGTGATCCGGTTTGTTTAGGCGATCTATTAACGTAGCCCTCGATTCGTATAGTTAGCTTATTGCTGTCCATAAACCTTTCTAAGGTTTTATTTGATAATCCCTCTATCATAGCATTGGCGGAGTTATTTTTGCTATTAATTAATCGGAATTCCTTAATCTCTCTTCCTTTGTAGGCTTTGTGGAACGCTATTACGCCGATTATTAGGCCTTTTTTACTGGTGGTACCGAGTTTTAAAAGGTATTTAAATAAGCTTTTTAAATCGGTATAGATTACCATCGGAATAGGAGAAATTCTCAATTGCTTAATAATAATATCAAGAGTTTTTTTTTTTTACAATACCATGCCTACGATGAAGCCCATTATTATATTATAAACTTATAATGTTAACACGTTTCTTATGATTCTTTTGTATTTAACAGAATATAAGTAAATTAGATTGCCAGTAATACCAAACTGATCTTTTCGCTTATGTTCGTTAACGAGGTTCATTAGGAAGCTGATTTGTGAAGATAAGTCGGTATTATTTGTAAAAGACCCATCTGTAAAAATTATTAATTTAGCCTTTAAAAGATCGACTAGTACCATATTAATTCCGTGGTTCAGGTTTCGCATCTACCACTCCAGCCTTTTATTTAGTCGATTAAAGTTTTTATTCGTTGGTGTTTGTAGTTGTATCGTAATGGATAGATCGTAAAAGGCCTCCAGTTGGTATAGGGTAGTAATATAGCTGCCCCGTATACACTATTTCAAGTACCATTAAGCCCTAGCCTGATTAGTCTTATGAATTGTAGTAAAAATAACGCCCGAGCCCTTTTGGCGAAAGTTTAGGCCGGCATTAATACTAAGTATGCGGATTAACGATCTATTAAAATTAATTTGGTTGTTTTCCGTTAACGTTGTTATCGACTTATAATTTCAGAACTTGGAGTCCTTAATCGTTTGTTATTCTATATTAGAAAGCTAAAATTTCCGACGATGAGGGTATTATAAGTTTGCATGCCTACTATACCAAATTCCTTTTTCTATATTATGAACAAATACGGGTTATATATTAAAGACTTTATTACTAGTTGGTATTTGAAGTACGGCTAATATATTAGGAATTAATGGATACATACAATAACCAATTTATATAGTGGTTTAACATACCGTATTACCGTTTTTAAAGGGTAAATGGAACGTAGTTCTTACAGTAGGTTTGGTAATACAATTCTTTATAAGACTGTTATTAATTATGTATAGGTTTGCGTAATATTACGGCTATCAAGTGTAAACTTACATTTAGTTTTAGCTAGTAAACTTGTTGTTAAAGTAATCATTAAACTTTAGTTCATTTTTAAATTATTGACGACTGCATGAGGTTCCAGTTTTTGCCTTCATTGCTATATCCTTAAGCGATTAGTCGTGACTTTTCGTATGGCCGTCCCGTAGTTTTACCCTTAACTTCATAGATTATTTTCGACTTTAAAATCGTAACGTTTGGGTTATAGAAGTTAAAATTTGGTTTCGGTACAAATTGTATAATACCTCGAGTTAGTAGGCTGTCGATTTCGATTTTGTCGCTATCTTTAAAAGGTTTCCCCGAAGTTTTAATAATCCTTTGTGCCTTTAGCTTTAATATTAAATCTTCGTTATCTTTTTTTTCTTACCTACGCAGTATTGTAGATAGGATCCGGTATATATTACTTCTATTTAACGTTATCCTTCTTTTTCGGAGGTCGTTGGCGTTGGTAACGTTTTATCGGTTTGTTCATAAAGGGTAAAGCGGGTTCATATTAACTCGGTAGTTTTACCTAGGAGGCTTAAAGGTCTTTATCTTTAGTGCATCTGATGTAAGGCTTGATCTGAGTGATTTGAAAAGGTACAGAGTCGTTAGCAATTTCCACAATTACTTTAAAAGTTATAATACTTAATATTTTGTATAGCCTTTTCCATTCTCCTGGCTTCCGACATACAAGGACTTTACTTTATAGCGTTAAATCAAGCACGTTCATCGTTAAGGGACCGTTTCTAGTATTAAGGTCGTTATTAATCTGGCGGTATATTGATTCCCTTTATAATTTTCTTAAGACTTTACTGTATGCCGTAACACGTTTCTAAGTACTTGCGGAAGGCAGAGATTCACTTGTAAAGCGTGGGTACATTCCAAAGACTAGGAACTTTAGTATCAAGCCGTTAGGGCTCACGGTATTATTAAGAACCTTTACTACCATTTATAAACGTGTCTTCGAATTCGTAAAGCATTTAATCTTTAACGTAAGGATGTTATATGCAAAGAGAAGTAACTCGTATACTATTTAACCTTTCTGATGCTTTAGTAGGCTTTTGAAGGTATTTATTTATACTAAATACCCATTATCTAAACATTTTTCTCAAACTTCACCGCTATAAAGTGGGTACCAGTATCGTAGACGACAACGTTTGATGGACTCAGGTATGTATTAATTCATAGCATCTTTAACATTTCCCACGTGTTCTTTCTTGGAAAGAACTTTAGGATTTTAGCTTTGTAAATAGTAATTACAGAGTTAACAACGAAGAAAAATAGGCTTGTTATTTGAGTAAAATATATTAAAAAAAATTTATAGCTAAAATCTTTATTGTTTTTTAATGTAAACTTCAATATTTAGGGGGCTTGAGTATACGTTTTAAGTGATGGTATAGCTTTTTAATAACTTCAAGGGCAAAGTATTCCATATCGTTATACTTTATGGACTTTTAGACTTTATATAACTTGTTAATAACCGAGTGGTTAAAGTATCGGAGTAGTTAACATGTCTCTAACTCCGTTAGGTTTAACATTATTGTTTCCGTACTTTAAAGATAAAACTATAGGTGTCCCTACTTAAGGGAGAGTAATAACCTTCGGCTGTTTCTAACTAGCTAGTTTACGTTAAAATTAACGCCAAAAGTTTTTATGTCCTTTGAGAAAGTAAAAAGAGGGTAGCAGACTTAAGGATATAAAATATAATTGTTTTCATAACAGTTTAAACTACCGTTATCCCTAATAACGATAGTTATTCGCTTAGTTAGAAGCTAATTTTAGCTTTACTAGAATCATAACTATTAATCTCAATGGATATAATACTTTCCCTCTGTAGTACTATATACTGAGAATAGCCTTTTGTTGAGTACCTTACCGCTTTAATATCTAACATAATACTTTAAAACGTGTGATCCACGTAACAACCGCGAAGATTAAAAGTATATAAGATATTAGGAGTATAGTTAGAGTAAAAGTAAGGGTATATATCACCTAAATGATATAAAAAGGTATAGTTGGCTAGTTACTAGGCCGCTGTACTAGGAGTAATATCTTTTGGTTACTTAATCTGTTTAAGAAAGTTAACGACGTTAATTAGATTATCGCCTTTAACGCTTGCGACTTAATTTAAGTAATTTTATTCCGAAATAATAGGGTACGAAACGTAATACGTTATTTTCTTATTATTACATTCGGTAAAGGGGTGCCGAGTTAACCAACAGTTAGTCTTATTACAAATCTAACATTTCTTACCACTATTACGACGATAATACTTACGGTTAATAGGTCCGCCTAAATCTTATTGGCGTTAGCGTAGGTATTACCTTTAATTTCGGGCCGAGGTTGATAGGTGTAACCTTAAGTATTGTGAGCGCCCGTACTTACGGTTAACGTACTTAACTACCGCAAGGTTTTCCTTATCCACGATAAGGAAGTTACCGGCTTAGGAATATATACCGAGTGAGTTTGGCGTTCGTATTATTACGGTGGTAAGCGAGGAACGTAACTAGTTAAAAAAGCCTTCGCAAGTAGCATCTAGGTGTTATAGGGCGTATTCAAACTCGCTAATACCCGTAATTGCTATCCGTACCTATTCGTAAAGTGTGGCTTCGCCAACGTAGGCTTTTAGTATTTATTTTCAATATATTATTAGCTTATTGAATATTTAATTAGGAATATCTATTAGTACTTCCTTCTTTTTCTTCTTTTCTATTATTATAGTCTATTTTGTAGTAACCCAATTTATATGGTATTACGCGAAGTGGACGTCATATTCTAAATGACCCTTTATACTATTGTAAATCTTTTGAAACGTAGTAGTGCTCGTTAGAAAGGTTAAGTAGTAGTTTTTAGCGTAACTTGTAAAGATTGCAGGGAATCGTAAGTGAAAACCAGAAGGTGAAACCTTTATTTACTTATAGATATTTAGAAAAATATTTTTTTAGTGTCTAGGAGGTTATAAAGCTTTCCGTTATGCTCTTCTATATCATTTCAAATATTAACGAAATCCGTCATAAGTTGGTAATTAATATTAACTATTTTTATATATCTTAGAAAAAAGGCGCGATAGTTATCCCAATCTTGAGTAGTATTTCCTGGTAGTTTTAGATTTGAGGCTTTCAAAGTACAGTATTAAGGGTAATTGTTAGTCGTTTGACCCGGAGGGTAAAGCCCTATAGTAAGACATGTGATAGGTTTACGTATATAGGTGTATTTTAAGGTAAAAAGTTTTTAAGGGTTTTAACTATTGGATTGCTAAGAAGCAATATATATTTAAAGGTTTTGGGAAGCTTGAAGGTTTTATTTTATTAACTGATGTAGGGAGTTAATATCAATACCATTAACCGCGTTAACATCCTTTGCTTTACGTGCTTTACCACTGCTAAAAGCGTATTCTGTGTTGTTACGTAAAAGTACCAAACCGCCGGGGTTATAAGGGTATTCGTTAAACTGATTCAAGTCGAAAAAGGCTTGGGCTTACGTTGTAAAGCATTGTACTGAAATAAAGATCACTCGTTTTTTTCAATTCGAATTTAAGTCTTAATTTAACCCCATTTTAAATTGCTCTCTACATATCAATTATCTAGTCGTTAAAAAACTCGAAATATTTATTCAAAATACGATTATGGTCGTAGCTGGCATTGTACTTAACGATAAAGTATTCGACGAAGTTGGTAAGGTGTTTTTCGGTTAATTTTTCGTGAACGTTTAGCGCCCAAAGGTTGTCATCGTAAAACTTGGTGAAAACGTATCTGAGGACCTTGATTGCTTCTTTTCGGGTAGGGTTGGTGATTGCTTCAAAGTGGGCGCTGGAGGCAAACATCTTAACAGGAGTATATAGTGAAGAACTTAGTGATTTTAGGTGTAAGGACTTGGTGTTTTTGGTGTGAAGTCGCGTAGGAACTTGGTGACTTGGCGTGGAGTCGCATAACGTGGCTTTTTCGAAGTAGCTTGGCGATTTTCGGTGTTTTCGCTTAGGGCAGCGAACTTAACGATTGAAATGACGTGGGGAGTAAAAAAGAGTGAAGTAGGGAAAAGGTTTGGTGTTAGAGGGTAAAGTCGAAGGTTGTTTGTTGTTAAAGTTTGTAGATAGGAGCGAAGGTTGTTTGTTATATGGCCGTGGAACTTAGTTGTTTTTACAATAGTAGTACCTACAGTAGTACTGACTTAGCCGTTTACCAACTTGCCGAACTTTTAGACTTATAATAGTCAATCTCAACGTTTTTCTTTAAGAAGGATCAATAAAGATTTTTTAGTGTTTTTCAAGTAGCGATACCGTCACCTATTTCCAGATTGCTATTGAGGACTGACGAAAGCCAAATAGTCTTCTCTGTTTTCCTTCCGTTCAGGACTGACGTAGTACTAATAGAGGCCCTTCGCAAGAATCTTTCCTCTACTCTAACAGCTGTAGCCATAGTGTATAACAACCGAAAAGTAGCTTCTTCTTCTACTTAGCTTATCTGTGCTTAACCTAATAGGCAGGCAAGTACTAATCAGTATTGGTAGGCCTTAGATGTTGCAACGTTGTCGATTCGATTGATCTTTGAAGTAACAGTAGTATTGCGTGGTTAGATGGTGGATGTATTGTTCTAGGTTTGGCAGACTGCTAGCCGGTCTGCACTGTAATCTGTATAGCCAAGTGCTTAGCCCGTGCCTTAAAGTAAAGTGCAGCGTACTTCACTCGACTTACAACTAATGAGGTAAGTCTGCACAAAGCAATACACTTGTAGTACGGTTAACTTTACTTACAGTAAAGTTGACTTACTGCACTGTATGCAATACTATTCCAATACTAGCAGCTTTTTGTTTTGTACCTACACGTTAGCGTGGCTTTCCATTAATTTGTGGCAACCTCCGAAATCACTTTTTAATCTATAGGCTAGACCCCTGTTAATTCAGATTAATCTATACTGAAAACAACCTCAATTACAGCCCCTTATAGCCCTTTTGCTCCACCTTTTCGAAGGTTTCGTTTCTCAAATCCCGTGCGCAGATCTTTCGCTACAGACTTGCGCAGGTTAAATCAGGTACGCCACCACCTGCATACCCTTTGCCAGTAGTTTAAACCACTGTTATCGTCATCATTGCCTTGGCGGTCATTCAGTTTGCTGAGGCAACCCTATTCCTTTACATCACGTACCGGGCAGTCTACGTATCCCTAGATTCGTATGGTTAGCGTATTGCTATTTATAAACCTTTTTAGGGCATCATTTGGCGTAATCTTAGTTATAGAATTAGAAGAGTAATCTTTGCCGTTAATTTACCAGAACTTATCGATTTCTCAGGCTTCGTATACTTTCCTTAATGTTATTACGTTTATTATCCAGCGTTTTTTATTAGTTGCGCCCAGATTTTACAGGCATTTGTAATGGCTTCGGGAGTCGTTATATATCATTACAGTTATCGGTAATCAATCTATTTGTTGGGTAATAATCCTTAATGTACCGTTAGTTATTATGCCGAAATTAAAACCTACCATTATACTATAAACATCCGAAACTAATATATTCTGGGTTACGCGTTTACAATTAATAAATGTCTAGTGTATATGGTTTCCGGTCATCATAAATTTCCCTTTCGACCTATCCTTATTAATGAATATTATTAAAAAGCCGATTTACGATATTAGGTTTGGATTATTAGCAAATAACCCGTTCGTAAAGATTATTAGCTTCGTCTTCGTCAGATTTACAGCAATTATGTTAAAAAAAAAATCACGTAATCCATTTGTTACTAAATCCGCTTATTTAATTTGTTGAAGCCTTCGTCTTATGAATTTTATACCTGTACCGCGATGAAAAAGTCGTACGATACCTTCGGTTGGCATAACGTACGATATAGGCCGTCCGGGCCCTTCTTTTTTTAGGTATCTTAATACCTTTATCTCGTTGGTTTTATCGATAATCGTTAAATTTTATAATTTTCCCCTTTTGGTATAGGCTAATATAAGTGCCGCTTTTAGCCTTAATATTATAGATGCAGAGTAACGATTTGTTAAAGTTAAATTATATACCTTTCATTAACGTTTTCATCGGCTTATATTTTTAACGTCCTAAAGTTATAATAATACGCTATTTCGTCACTTCAAATCTAGTATCGCCGAGGAAAAAGGTATTATTAATTTATATACCTACGATACTGAAGCATTCACCCTTTATAATTCACAGGCACGGATTCAATGTTAAAGTTTTTATATATAGTTTATTTTTAAAGTACGCCTGGTACGTTACAAACCAGTTAATACCCACCTAAATTAATCTATATTAAAGCGTAATACAACGTATTATCGTATCCGCCAGAAACTTGTCCCCTAGTTTTCTTTTGCAGTTTTAGTAATATAATCCTTGGAAGATCGGTACCAGATTACGTGTACGCTTACGTAATGTCCTGTATATTAAGTGTAAACCAGCCTTTTATACCTGTAGTCAAATTGGTAATAATAGCGACAATTAAACTTTATCTCATTTTTTTGATTATAGGCGATTAAGACAGGATTTAATCCTTACCATTATTACTATATGTTAAGCGATTAGCCGTAATTTATCGTACGGCGGGTTTATAATCTTTCCTTTAACTTCGTAAATTATCTTTCACTTAATAATAGTAACGTTTTAGCTTTTCAATTCCATTAACGATACAAACTATATAAACCCCCGTAATAAGAGTGTAATGATCACACTAAATACTCGTGAGAATATAGAAAGTGTCAGAGGGTTTATATTATCAAGAAGGTGGCAGAGGTGCTGAATAAACAATATCGCAACCGTGCAAGTAATGATCAAAAGCCGTGAGGCTATTCAGAATATACTGAGACTGAATACTTGGATTGATAACTGAAGAGCTATGAAGGAAATACTATCTATGTGGTGTTGACCGTATCCTTATATATCCGTGCCTTCATACCGTTTTCAGTACTGAATCACTTGGATCAGTGCTAATCCCACTGATCCTAATCACATGATTGGCTTAGTCATTTTCGCTAACAAAGGAAAGGTGTTCCCCATCTGATGTGTTGGACTTCGGGCTCAGCTGCACACTAGCTTGCTTCCTGACCCGCTATCATGATTGGATCGTGACAAAGAGGTCGTTGATTTCTATTTAGTTACTTTTCTTAAAAGTCTTACCTAGTTGGTTAATAATACCCGCGACACGTTACTTAAGGGTAAGTTTTCTGTTAATTCTTTCTTTTTAAAATATGTAAGTTATTGTATATGCTTTACTAGACCTATAATTCCTATCATCCTCCTTTTTAGTATATATCATTTTTAGGTGGCAATCTACGCTGACGAAGTTTTATTAGCTTAATAATAATCGTCTCGAAAGTTATCGATGTCAGGATTTTTATCAAACTTAGGAGGCCCGGTGGATCTTATATATGGCTTAACCTATATAAATCGAAAGGTTACGGGGCTGTTAGCAGTTTTAACCACTACTTTTGAATTAATGATATTTAAAATTTTATACAGCTTATCCTATTTGCCTAGCTCGCGCTACGTAAGGATTTTACTTTAAAGTGGGAGTAAAACAAGTTTATTATTAAAGGTTCGTTTATGGTGTTTAGGGTATTATTAACTTGGCGACATGCTAATTCCTTCCTTAATTTATTAAGGACTTTTCCATATTCTATAGCACATTTTTGGGTATTTGACGAGAGTGACAACTTAGCTATTATACGTGGGTAAGTCCCAAATACCAGTAAAGTTGGTAAAAATTTATTGGACCTTATAGTATCATGAAGTCATTTTACCGCTATTAAAAGCCACGTCTTTTAGCTTATAAAACTTCCGATTTTTAATATAAGGATGTTGTAAGCCCTTTGTAAAAGGGTGCGTTTCCTTTCAACCTTATCAATGCCCTAATAAATCTTAATAAAGACCTGTTTATACTAAATCCTTATTGATTTAATATAAGCTTGAAATTTTATCATAGTAAAGTTGGTATTAGTATCGTAAACTAGTGCGCTTGATAGGTTAAGGTACGTGTTAATTAACAAAATGCATAGTGCCTCTTATATTTTACTCGCTATAAAGGTCTCAAGGAAATCCACGCCATCAAAAGCCGTGGTAAAGTTTACAATATATAGTACTAGCTTACTATTTAGGTAAAACACGTGTACGAAGACTTTTGAATTGAAATTTTGGGGTTTTTTTAACGTAAACTTTAACATTTAAGGGGTTAGGGAATGTATTTGGCAATAGTGGTAAAGGTGTTTAATTGAATTTAATACTGATAAATCTACATCTTCTTAAATATTTGCCTTTCAAACCTTATAAAGCCTATTACTTACCAGATAGTTAAATTTACTATATAATTAACGAAGTCCTTCCTCTATTGGATTTAATACCACTGCTTTTAACCCTTAAAGATTAAATAAAAAATTTCCCTATTTAAATTTAATTGGAATCATGTTATTAGTTTTAACATTTATTAGCTTATTAGTTTCAACGTTAAAGTCAACGCCAAGGTTTTTTATATTTTAAAATAAAGGAGAAAGGAGATGAAGGATTCTAGAATATGGAAAACAATAGGGCTAACAACAGTCTTCACCATCGTTGATCCTAGTAAAGATAGCTTTTTTTCATGGCTAAAATCAACTTTAGCTTTACCAAAGTCCTCCTGGTTAAGTTTCATAGAAATATTAGTATCTTTTCGTAATGCAATATATTACGAATAGATTTTTATTAAGTATCGTATTTCCTCTATATTCGGTATAATCCCTTAAAACACTTTCTTCGCATTCTGGTTTCGAATAGTAAAAATGTATATAAAGCTATTGTCTTTATTGTTATGGCAGCAGTAGGGGTCTTTATTTGTAAAGCGGTATAAGAATGTGTGGTTGGCTGGTTATTATGTGGCTTTCGGATTAGTACCAGTACTGGTATTTTCGTATTAGCCGATGGCCTTTAGTTTGTTTTAATTTTTTTTATCCTTACTTCTTCTAAACTATGTAATTTTCTTGATATAAACCTAGTTAAAAGTAAAGGAGAACTAAATATAATATATTATTTGCTTTGCTTTACACTTGACAGTGATATAATATATTAACCAGTAACCTTATTTATTACAGGTAAATACTTTTTGGCGTCTGATGTAAACGGATTTGGTTCGCTTGAAGAAGTTGAAAAAGAAAAATATCCCTTTTTATAAATAAAGGTCTAGACCTTCCGTTAGTCGTACTAACCGGGCCGTCTGTACCTTCGGTTAATGTAATACGAATTAAAAGGGTTTTTTTTTGTTATTAAATTCTGGAGTTTAAGGATATATATTAGTCGAGTCGGAAAGTCGAGTAATTATGGTCGCTAACGAGGAACTTAATTGGCTAAAAAAAAAACCTTCGCAAGTAGTATCAGGGTATTCGAAGGCGTATTTAAACTTTTTATAACCCGTAACTATGTACTGGACCTATTAGAGTAAGGTATCTTCGTTAGCTTTTACGTTTCCTATTACTTATTAATAAATCATTAGCCTATTGAGTATCTAATTCATAAGGTATATTTTACTTTTCGACTCTTTTTTATAATCTAATATATAAAATTACTTAATGATATTCCAGTTTATATGATCTTAGGCAAAGTTGATATTGTATTCGAAGTAGTCTTTTATATTATCGTAGATTTTGCGGGAAAAGGAGTAATTCGTTAGGTACTGAAGGTAATAGTCTTCAGCTTGACCGGTAAGGATATCGGGAAACAGCGAGTGAAATCCTGGCAAATTAATTTTTATTCGACGGTAAATGTTAAAAAATGGTCACAACTTGATATCGAGGAGGTTATTAACGGTTAATCTTAACGCTTTTTAAGAAGGATTAATGAAGATGTCTTGGTGTTTTCAAATAGCGATACTGTCGCTTACTTATAGAATGCCGCGAACAACTGCATAGCCTCTAAGTCTTTCCTACTTGCTGCCGCAAACAACTATACAGCGTATAGGGGCCTTTCACAAAAACCTTTCCCTTAACTGACTTAAAAAGGATAAAACATAACTGAAAAACAGATTTTTCTTCTATTTAACTAATTTGTGCTTAACTTAATAAGCATTAATCAGTGTTGGTAGGCATTAGACGTTATAATGTTATCGATTTGAATCGTGGTCGAGTAATAGTAGTATTGTATACTTCGATGGTAGATGTATTCTCCAAGGTTTAGCTGACCGCTAGTCGGTTTACACTTTAATTTGTATGGTTGAGTACTTGGCTCGTACCCTAGAGTGAAGTGCAGCGTACTGCATTCGACTTACACCTAATGCGGTAAGTCCGCACAAAGTAATACACTTGCAGTACAGTCAACTTTATTTTATAGTAAAGTTGACATACTGTACTGCATGCATTACTTTTCCAACAAATATCTAGATTAGGTTCTGTAATACTTAAAACGTGAAAGATTTATTTAACCTTCACTATATAATTATTAAAAGTATGGTTTAAATAAACGAAAATATTGTCGAAGTAAATAAAGTGAAAAATATTAAGGAATAGATGTAACAAATTGTTGATATACAGTTAAAAGGTGGCAGAGACGCTAAAAAAGCCGAAAGGAGTTATAAACTATTCGAAAAATCCGCAAAATATACGGAATACAATCTTTCATTTATTTTCCTCCTTAATAGAGAGCTTATAAAAAACGGTTTTAACATTTAATTTGGTAAACCACTTAACTTATAACATATTTACGAACGGCTCTTTAATAAAATGAAACGAGTAACGATCCGTCTATCTAATGGTATTAAGACGGCAATAACTGATATAAAAAGGTAATCCACTTTCGGGGGATTTAACAGAAAACACGGTGGTACTCGTTAAAAAGCTATTTGCTCGAATATAGTCCTAGTCGAATAGCTTAGTTAATGTTTAACGTAAAATAAGGAGCTCCTTACGCGATATACTATATAAAGTGACTCACGAGACTTTGAAGGGTGAACTTGACTTATCAGTATAAAATAAGATTTCATAATTTACTTTGAAATGGAAAGGGGGCAACTTATCATTAAGGACTTTATCGAATAAAGGGGCGAATTTCTTAAGGTTATCAGGAAATTTGTCGTGAATAAAAACGAGAGATTTCGGGGCGAATGCTTTAGTAATATCTTTAAAGGAAACGGCGGCGAACCGCGTAGTAACGGTTCGGTTCTTACGGACCTTTCACAAAAAAGTGTAAAATATAACGAGTCAAGTCCTTTTCGGCGTTTTTTAAACGGGAGCAAATTCCCGCTCCTAAATACAATAGTTACCGTCTCGTCTTGAACGTAATATATATTTCAAAACGTTATAAATAACTTACCAATTCTTTGTTCAACGTTTTCCAGAAATAACGTTATTATTAGTAGGCCTTAGACGTTTCAACGTTGTCGATTCAATTGGTCGAAGTAACAGGTATATTGCAGTAGTCAGATGGTGGATGTATTGTTCTAGGTTTGGCAGACCGCTAGCCGGTCTGCACTGTAATTTTTATGGCCAATTGCTTGGCCCGTTCCCTAGAGTGAAGTGCAGCGTACTGCACTCGACTTACACCCAATGCGATAAGTCTCCACAAAGCAATACACTTGCAGTATAGCCAACTTTACTGTAGGTAAAGTTGGCCTACTGCATTACATGCAATACTATTTCAACACTGGCGGCTTTTTAATTTGTACACGCACGCCAGTGTGGCTAACCAATCTTTTCCGGTTACCACTGAATTACCTCCTAATCAACTGGCCGGACCCCTATCAATTACAGTTGACTTTAATACTTAATTGCATCCAATTGCATAAAAATTGACCCTATTTGACCTCAATTACTCTGTTGCCCTAAGACCTGAGTTTATCAACTCCCACAAAAAGTTCTTCTGCTACAGCCCTTATTAACTTCAACTGTATCACTTAAACAGATTACCATTAATCCGCTAGCAATCTTCCAGTTTGCTAGCATATCCCTGTCCGTCGTCACGTGATTTGAGCTTTCCGGGTGGCCTATCTACGTAGCCCTCAATACGTATGGTCAGCTTATTGCTATTCACAAACCTTTCCAGTGCTTTATTTAGCATAGCCTTCGTTATAACATCTACAGGATTATCTTTGCTATCGATTCATCGGAACTCTTTAATCTCTCTCCCTTCGTAGGCTTTACGAAGTGCTATTACGTCGATTATAAAGCGCTTCTAGCTAGTGGTTCCGAGCTTTGACAAGCATTCGAATAGGTTTCTTAAGTCGGTATAAATCACTATTGGGATAAAGAGAATCTTGAACTACCTGGTGATAAGGTTAAAGGTTTCCTATAACGTTATGCCTACGTTAAAGCTCGCCATTATTCTGTAGTTCTTCGAAGTTAGTACGCTTCGTATAATCTTTTTGCACTTGACTGAGGTTTGGTAAAATAGGTTGCCGATAATATTGAACTTATTTTCCTGTCTATTTTAGTTATCGAGGTTTATTAGGAAAACTATTTGTAAAGACAGGTCGGTGTTATTGGTAAAGAATCCGTTAGTAAAAATAATTAGCTAAGCCTTAAAGAGGTCGATTAGCGCCATATGAATTTCGTGTTCTAGGTTTCGCATTTGCTACCTTAACCTCTTATTTAGTCGATTGAAGTCTTTTTCCGTTATAGTTTGTACTTGTACTGTAATAAATTAATCGTATAAGGCTTCTGGTTGGCATAGGGTGGTAATATAGCTATCCCGTATGTGTTATTTTAAGTACCGTTAAGCCCTAGACTTATCAGTCTTATTGATTGTGGTAAAAATAGAGCCCTAGCCCTTTTAGCGGAAATTCAAGCCGGTATTAATACCAAATATGTGGATTAACTATTCGTTAAAGTTAAGTTGGTTATTTTCTATTAAGGTTGTCACTGGCTTACAATTTTAAAACTTAAAGTTCTCTATTATTTGCTATTTATATGTTATAAAGCCAGTCATTCTAACGAAAAGGATATCGTTAGTTTATATACCCATTATGCCGAAGTTCCTCTTTTATGTTACCAATAAGTAAAGATCGTATATTCAAGACTTTATCGCTAGCCATGACTTAAAGTACGACTGGTAGGTTAGAAACTAGTGGACGCCTTCCTTAGCTAATCTATATAGTGGTTTAACACATCATATTACCGTTTTTAATAGGTAAATAACATAGGGTTCCTATAACAACTTTAATAGTATAATCCGCTATAAATCCCTTGTGAACTATATATAGGCTTACGTAATATTACGGCTATTAAGTTTAAACTTGCCTTTAGTTTTAGTTAGTAAACTTATTATTCAAAGAACTACTGAGCGTTAGCTACTATTTTGGATCGTTAGCGACTACGTAAAGATTAAATCCTTGTTTTTATCGCCGTTTCTTTTAGCGATTAACCGTGAATTTTTATAAGGCCGCTCTGTAGTCTTATCTTTAACCTTGTAAATAATTTTCGACTTAAAGATTATAATATTTAGTTTTCAAGGTTTAAAGTCAGCCTTCGGTATAAATTATACCACACCTCAGGTTAATAAACCATCGATCTTATCCCTATCGCTTTCCTGAATAGGTCTACCGGAAGTCATAATAACACTTTATACCCTAAGATTTATTACTAAGCTTTAGTTATCCTTTTCTTTTCTGCTTACCCAAACAGTATTGTAAATACGGCCCGGTATATATTTATCCTCTTTATTGTTTCTCTTTTTCAGAGGTTGTTCACGCCGGGGACGTTTTATTAGCTTATTCATAACAGTTGTAGAAGGTTAATATTAACTCGGTCGTTTAACTTCAAGGTTTTTATCTTTAGTAACCTAATATAAAGCTTAACCTACGTAATTAGGAAAAACATAAGGCCGTTAGCACTTTTACCAACTACTTTAAAGTTTACGATACTTAATATCTTATATAGACCCTTTTATTTTCCTGGCTCCCGCTATATAACGACTTTACTTTGTAGTAGAAAAACAACCACGTCGATTGTTATAGGCCCATTTTTGGTGTTAAGGGTATTATTGACTTGGAGGCGTGACGAATTCCTTTATAGTTCCTTTAAAGTTTTGATATAAGCCGTAACACGTTTTTGAATACTTTCCAAGGGCGGATATTCACTCGTGAGACTTGGATACGCTTTAAAAACCAGTAGTATTAGCACCAGCCCGTCAGGGTTTATATTATTATTTAAGTCTTTTACTGCTATTCATAAACGTATCTCTAGATCCGTAAAACTTCCAATTTCTATCGTAAAGATACTATACGTTCGGCGAAGTAAGGCGTGTACCCTTTCAACTTTCCCAATGTCCCAATGGGGTTTTACAAGTACCTATTTTCATTTAATACCCATTATCTTAATATTTTCCTAAAACTACGCCGCCACAAAGTTAGTACCGTTATCGTTAACAACGATATTAGGTGAACACAGGTACGTGTTAATCCATAACATCCTTAATATTTCCCACGTATCCTTTGTCGAAAGGGATTTTAGGAATTTAACTCTGTGAAAAGAAGTTGCAGAGTTAACGACGTAAAAAATAGGCTCGTTATTTAAATAGAACAAATTAATAAATAATGCATAGTTAAAGTCCTTATCGTCTTTTAATGTAAGCTTGAATTTCCGGGGGGCTTAGGTATACGTTTAGTAGTGGTGGTAAAACCTTTTAATATCTTTTAGGGTAAAGTATTCCATATCTTTATACCTTACGGACTTTAGGATTTTATACAACCTGATAATAACTGGATAGTTAAAAACGCCGGTGTAATTGACGTATTTCTCGCTTCGTCAGGTTTAACACCACTGCTTCCGAGCCTTAAAGATAAAATTATTAATAGTTTTACTTCAAGATGAGTGGAAACCTTTGGCTGTTTTTCACCAGATCGTCTATATTGACGTCTATGTTAACGTCAAGGGTCATAATATCCTTTAAGCAAAGTAATAAAGGGGTAGAGAACTTAAATATATGAAACTTAATTGTTTCCACAACAGTTAAAGCTACTGTTATCTTTAGTAACAATAGTTATTTACCCGGGATAAAGTCAATTTTAGCTTTGATAGTATCGTGAGGATTAATCTTAGTAGCTATAGTGTTTTCCCTCTGTAATGTTACGTATTGCGAATAGTTTCCTATCAAGTACCTTGTTACTTTAGTGTCTAGCATAATACCTTAAAACGTGAGGTCCGCGTAATAGTCGCGAAGGTTAAAGATATATAAGGGGTTAGGGGTATAATTAGGGCTAAGTTAAAGGTTTTTACCATTTAAACGATATAAAAAGGTATGGTCAACTAATTACTAGGCTTTCATATCAGAAACAGTATCTTTTTATTATTTAATCTATTTGGGGACGTTAATAGCGTTAGTTGGCTTATCGCTTTTAATATCTGTAACATGGTCTAAGTAATTTTGTTTTGAAATAATAAGGTATTTGACGTAGTACGATGTTTTCCTGTTATTACCCTCGGTGGGAAGGCAACGAGTTAATTAGCAGCCGGCTTTATCATAAATCAAATATCTCTTGCCACTATTACGACGATAATATTTGAGATTAAGAAGTCCGCCTAAATCTGAATAACGTTAACGTGGGTTTTGCCTTTAATTTGGAGCCGAGGTTAATAGACTTAATCTTAGGAGATATAGGTGTAAGTACTTGCAATCGACGTAGTTAACCATCGTAAGGTTTTTCTTATCCACGTTAAGGAAGTTGCCGCTTAGGAAATAAATATTGAGCGAATTTGGTATACGCGTTATTACAGTGGCAAAAGAAGAATATAATTGGCTAAAAAAGCCTTTACAGGGGGTATTTAGGCGTTATAAAACATATTCGAATTCGCTAACACCCGTAACAGTTGCCCATAACAGTTCGCGAAGTGTAGCTTTGCTAACGTAAGCCTTTCACATTACCTTTTAACATATTATTAGCTTGTTAAAGATTTAATTAAGGATATCCATTGGTGATTCCTCCTTTTTTTCTTTGTTATTATTATAGTTTACCGCGTGGTAGCCCAGTATATATAGTATTATGTAAGGTGAACGTCGTGTTCGAAGTGGCTCTTTATGCCATCGTAGATCTCGCGAAACGTAATGGCGTTCGTTAGAAAGGTTAGGTAGTAGTCTTTAGCGTAATCTATAAATATTTCGAGGAATAGTACGTGAAAATTAAAAGGTAAGACCTTTATCCATTTGCAACTATTTAGAAAAGATATTATCTTAAAATAGAAAAGTTTATAAGGTTTTCCGTTATAATTTAATATATTATTCCAAATCTTGGCGAAATCCGTCAATAACTTGTATTTAATGTTCAATATTCTAACAGGTTTTAAAGGGAGGTTGCGATAGTTATCTTAGTCTTAGTTAGTATTTCCTAACAGTTTAAGTTTTAGAGGTTTCGAAGCACAGTATTAAGGGTAATTTCCAGTCGCCTAGCCCAATCGGTAAAGCCTTGTAATAATACTTATGGTCGGTTTACGTGCGTAGGTTCTGAAGGGAAAGGATTTTTGATGTGTTTGATAATTGTATCGCTAAGGGTCGATAGGGCTTTGTAGGTTTTAAAAGTTCTGACGATCTTGTTTGAGTAACTGGTGTAGAGCGCCAACGTTAATACTTTTGGCCGCGTTAGCAGCCCTCGTTTCGCGTGATTTTCCACCGTTAAGGGCGTACTTTGCGTTATGACGTAAAGGTACTAACCTACCGAACAAATTAACAAGTTATTTATCGTTAACGCGTAAAAAGGCTTAACTTAGCTGGGGCTAAAGGGAAGGTCCTTTGGATCGCGTATAGGGGTGGTAAGATTCCTTAACGCCCTTTCCTTTAATTCCTAGGTTTTAAGGGTACTTTTTAAGTTAAGCTAAGTTAAATAAAGTTTTTGTCAGCCCCGTAGAGCTTTTTCATAGCACGTAGATCCCTCGGCGTTTAAATTCTTACTTTAATTTGGACTTAACAGTTTTCCAAACTCTTTTTAACATATCCATAATCTAGTCCTCGAAAAACTACGGTATTTGCGAAAGGTACGGTTACCGCTGTCAAATTCTTCGCCGCCGTTTTACTTAATGATGTAATATCCGACGATTTTAGTTAGGTACTTTTTAGTTAACTCTTTATAGATATCGTATCCCTAAAAGTAGTGGTTGTAATACTTGGTAAAAACTGATCCGAGGTTTTTAATTGCTTTTTTCTAGGCAGAGTCGGTGATGGTTTGAAAGTGGGCACTTGCGGTAGCCATCTTGACGGGTGTGTAGGGAGATTCAGGGCGTAGGGACTTGGTATTTTGGCGTAAAGTCGCGTGGAAACTTAGCGACTTGGCTGGAGGTCGCGTAACGTGGCTTTCTTAACGCGATTTGGTGTTTTCGTTTGAAGCAGCGAACTTGGAGATTGAAGTGACGTAAGGAGTGAAAAGAGTGAAGTAAGGGCAAATGTTTAGCATGGAGGGTAAGGTTATAGATCGTTTGTTGGTGGTGAAGGGCGGAGTTTGTTATTTTGGCGTAGAGACTTAGTCGTTTTTCTTGTTATAATAGTACCCATAATAGTACTAACTAAGAGGTTTTCCTAATTGGCGTACGTTAAGACTTTTAATAGTTAATCTTAATATATTTAAAAAAAATATTAATAAAGATTTCTTGGTTTTTTAGATATCGATACCGTCGACACCTCTGGGCTACCGTTCAAACCGACGTAGCCTAGAAGTCTTCTTGACTTACTACCGTTAAAACCGACGCAGCAGTAAAAACCCTTTACAAAAATCTTTCCTCTACCCTAGCCGCCGCTATTAACGTAAAGTGTAACCTGAAAGTAGCTTCTTCTTTTACTTAGCTTATCTATGCTTAACCTATAGGCAGGCAAGCACTGATTAGTGTTGGTAGGCCTTAGACGCTGCAACGTTGTCGATTCGATTGGTCGAAGTAACAGGTGTATTGCAGTAGTTAGATGGTGGATGTATTATTCTAGGTTTAGTAGACCGCTAGCCGGTTTGCACTATAATTTGTATGGATAATCGCTTGGCTCGTGCTCTAGTGTGAAGTGCAGCATACTGCATTCGACTTACACCTAATGCGGTAAGTCCACACAAACAATACATTCAACTTGCAGTTCAGTCAACTTTACTGTAAGTAAAGTTTACCTTCTGCACTGAATGTAGTCCTATTCCCACAATTTTTATTTATTTTTCTACCTCGACAATATTTTTTTCAGTAGGCCTCTATCCTTACAACATAGTCAATTCGAATCACTGTCGTTGAATCAACTAGTGCTGCATTGATATTGTCGATTGAGATGTATTGGTTTTAAGTTTAGCAGACCGCTAGCCGGTATACACGCTAATTTGTATGGCTAAACGCTTTGGCCTGCGCCCCACTTTAAAGTGGATACCTACTACAATGCACTTGCAGTATAGTTTATTTAAATCCCATAAATTACAGTCAATTTGCAGTACGTATAATCAACTTTACTCTGAGTCAAGTTAACTTGGATATATTGCATTTAATTACTATTCCAACACTGGTGGCTTTTTGTTTTGTGCCTGTACGTTAGCGTGGCTTGCCATCAATTGGTGGTAACCTCTGAAATCCTTCCTTAATTAACTAAAGAATAACAAGCCAGACCCTTGTCAATTCCGATTTATCTGTACTGAAACTAATCTCAATTATGGCCCCTTGTAGCCCTCTTTCTTTACTCCTCCGAGACCTTCATTCCTTAACTCCCATACATAGGTCTTTTGCCATAGACTTGTGCGTATTAAGTATACTACCAATTGCGTACTTTTTGCTAGTAGTTTAACCTATTACCATCGCTACCTTTGCACTGGCAGTCTTCTTGTTAACCAGAACAACCCTGTTCCTCCATATGATTTGGATTTTGCCAGGTGGCTTTGTCATGTAGCGTTTTAATTAACTAATGCCTTGGGAGTGTATATCTCTTCCTTGATGGGATTTCCGGGCCTGCCGGCCCTGCTGGGCTTTCTAGGCCTGTTGGCCTTGCTGGGCTTATCAGGCCTGCCAGCCCTTCTGGGATTGCCAAGCCTGTTGCGCCTATTGTACCTGTGCCTCAACCTTTTGAACTTGCTGGGCTTGACGGGCCTGTGGCGCCCATTGGATCTGTTCCTTAGCCTCTCGAAATTTCTGAGCCTGTAGCGCCTGTATCTTAGCTTCTTGTTTGGTTAACTGACCGGCCTCTTCAAGATCTTTGAGGGGTAGGTTTAGAGTATCTTGAGGGTCTTCGGCTTTGTCTCGAGAGGGGTTTTCGTCTTAAGGATCGAAATAGTCCTTTCTTTAAGGAATTCGACGGTCTTCAACTTGAGAAGAGTTTTGGGTTTTTTTTAGGTCGAGATCGTTAAAAAGGTTTTCGTTTGAAGAAAGTCTTCGTCTTTGTCCAAAAAAAGGTTTTTAAGATTTTGGTGTATCTATTGAGGGTCCTTATCTATAGAATATTCGTAAAGTACTTTTACTAAATTTCTTTACTTTCCTACTCCTTTTGGGATTGGAATCCCTTATTTGTGTAAATTAGCCCTCAACTTAACTTTGACTGACTTTTCTGATTTCTCCCTCACTTATTTAGGTTATATTCTCTTAACCATTTTTGAAAGTCCTCGAGCACCCGAAAGCCTAAAACGGTTTCAGTAGGATTGAAATCGAAAATATAGTAACTGATTATATTTGTTTAGTGTTTAATTAATGAGTCTTCGTTAGCCTTAATAAACAAAAGTCGTTATTAATGTGCTTAATGAATATACGTCTGAGGTTTTCAATTTTTTCTTCCTGGCAGGGTCTTTGACGATTTTCAGCTTGGTTTTTTCGGCAGCCATCTTGACTTTTTGGCTGGTGTAGGGCTTGGTGATTGACTTGGCAATCTGAGAGCGTGGAGACTTGGCGATTTAGTGTGAAATCGCGTGACGTAGCTTTTTTTGCGTTTTCTCTTAGAGCAGCGATCTTAACGATTCAATTGACGTAAGGAGGTAAAATTTTAAAGTAAGGGGAAAAGAGTAGCGTAGATGAGTAAAAAGGTAGGTTTGCCGTTAAAGTTGGTATACGTTAAAGGTCGTAAGACTTCATCGTTTTTGCTTTGAAGTTTAAAATTGTTGTACCTTTAGTAGTAGTATTAACTTAGCTGTTTACTAACTTGCCGACTGGGTGATTTTTGAAACTTTTAGGCGGTCAATCTAAACGCCTTTAGGAAGGATTAATAAATATTTCTTGTTGTTTTCAAAAAAGATACCGTCGCTTACTTATAGACTTCTACGAATAACTGCACAGCATATAAGTCTTTCCTACTTGCTTCCTAGAACAAATACACAGTGTATGGTGCTCTTTGCAATAATTTTTCCTTTAATTTTCCGAAACAAAACGTAGTAATAAGAAAGAAGCTTCTTCTTTTACTTAGCCAATCTGTGCTTTACCTCATAAGCCCTAATAAGTGTTAGTAGGCCATTATCATTGCAATGTAGTCGATTCGAATCACTGTGGTCGAAGTAACTGGTGTTGCGTTGATGTTAGAAAATTTGAGTTATAAGTTCTAAGTTTAGCAAACCACTAGCCGGTCTGCACACTAATTTGTATGGCCAAACGCTTTGGACTATTCCCCACTTTGAAGTGGGCACCTACTGCACTGCACTTGCAGTGCAGCCTATTTAAATTCTACAAACAATAGTCAATTTGCAGTACGTATAATCAACTTTATTGCAAGTAAAGTTGACTAAGCTATACTGCATTTGACTGCTATTCGAACAATTTCAGTATATTCGATTGATAGATGTAGTAAATATAACAATAAAGTAAAATATGTGTTAAATACATTAAATACCATAGGCCTTAATTTCGATATATTGAAATGAAAATTAGGAGTTTAAAAACCTTAATACATAAGATTTATTATTAACGTTTGGCAGACGTATATAAAAACCCAGAAAGATCAAGTGTTTTCCGAAAATAAACAACTTTAATATTTGAATCAAGTATAAAGGATTTACTTCGATTTTTTCCCTTTTTTCGATAATTTATTCGTAATTACGTTACGATTATCAGGCTTTGCATTTGATTAACTCGAAATAGTCATCCTTTCCATTAGAAATCCGGAAAGGAAGCCGTTTTCGAATAGTTTCAACCCAGCATCCTTAGAGGTCCTATTTTCTCTTAATAGGGTTCTAATTGCGATACCTTTCTGAAAACCGATTACTTCATCTAAGCCCTAGTTGATTATTTGCGTTATCTCAACAATTAAGGTAACTTACGACTAATAATACATTAATTACGCCGTTCATCACTTATGGAGTATAATTACAAAATCTATAAAGAGGAATTACTTGAAATTATAAGTTGTTTAAAAATGTGGAAGGCGAAACTCAGGGGTATAGTTCTCCTGTTTATTATTTTAACGAACTATTGAAACTAAGAGTACTTTATAACTACTCGAAGACTTTCTGAATAATAAATTCGCTAAGCTGTATATCTTTCCAAGTTTTGTTTTGAACAAGTTTATAATAAAAGGGCCTACTGTATATGACTTGATGTACTATTTCAAAAACAAAACAGGATATTCCAAAAGGTCCTTCTGACTCACGTCTCCTAGGCCGGGAACTTGAACTTTTTCGCCCAAAAAAGGCTACTCCTAATTAACTACCGCGCGTGTATATCTTCCGATTAACCGTCCCTAACTAATTTTTCCTAAAGGGTTACTATTTTTTGATTAATATCGACCTTTCAAATAACTACGACGTTTTTAGTACCTGTAACGTTACCTATCCCTACCTAAGTCTTATAATATTCATAAACGATTGGAGTTTTCCTAACAATATCTGTATTAACGATAACCAAGTATTTCAGGTGTTAATTTCGGAATATCTAGAAAACAACGACATTTTACAATTCTGTAACTGTATTCAAGTACCCGCTTACTATTTATTCATTACTACGTTAATACGATCTACTTTTAATCTACTTTTTATTATCTGCCCGGACCGCAACGTTATCATCGTTATCCTTTTTAAACCATATTTTCAACCTAGGTTATATTACATGGTTCATCGTTTTTGACGAATTTAGGATATTTGTAAACTTATAACCTTTTAAAAATATCTTTGAAAAGGACCTTTTCAAATCTTTATCAGTTTTTAAATGGCTTCAAACCTAATTTTCTATCGACCTTATGATTGACTTCCCTTAAAACCGTGCTGGCAACCCATATTACCTTATAATTATTATGGATCGTTTAAATAAAGTTGTTACCTTCGAGGCCATAACTACTATAAATCTTTAAGCTTATATAAAGCGGGGTTTAAACTGTCATTAGCTGTTTTACGGATTTCCACATATAATTATTTTTAATTACGATTTATACTAGTCCGACATATTTTAAGAACGACGTAACAATTTAATTGGAGTGAAGTAATACCTAAATACTATATTTCACCCCGAAACTGACGAAACCACCAAACGCACCAATTAAAAAATCCTAACGTACCTATGTTCCTTTATCTTTGATATTTAACTTAGGTTAAGTCGTTTATTACACAGTTATTAAGTAAAGTTAAATAATGAAGATATAATTATTATTGGTATTAACCCGTTTTTTAAATCCAACGGCTACTAAGTCAAGCTTATATAACTGTTGGAATAGTACTATATCCAGTGCAGTAGGTAAACTTTACTTACAGTAAAGTTGACTTTACTGAACTGCAAGTTGAATGTATTGCTTTGTAGAAATTTACCGCATTGGGTATAAGTCGAGTGCAGTATGCTGCACTTCATTCTAGGGAATGGGACAAGAAATTAGCCATACAAATTACAGTGCAGACCGGTTAGCAGTCTACCAAACCTAGAACAATACATCTACCATCTGACCATGTAATACTACTGTTACTTCAACTAATCGAATCAACAACGTTGCAACGTCTAAAGCCCTACCAACAATAACCTTTATAACTATTTTTTATCACCGTTACAAAATCGTATATAAAGACCGAAGATTTCGTTTAACGTATCTGCGATATTACGAAATTAGTACAAATCATAATAAAGGCGAGGAAATAAGGTATTAAAAAGACGTTAATAAATAATTTTCCTCTTCGAAACGATTTCAAGTCCATAATAATATCTCACTCCTTTTTTTAAGAAAAAGAAATTGAATAGTTTTGTTTTTAAAAAAACCATACTTTGGTCTTATAATTGATATAGTATTACACGTATTATTAATTTCCACGTTGTTAAACTTAACTTTTCGGAAATGAAATATCTCCAGTTTAATATGAATTTTTTTTCCGAATTACTTAAACCCCGTTTCTAAACCAATATATCCATAATTTTTTACCACTTACCATTAATATTATAAATAACGACGATGGAAAAAAAAACCAAAAATAATACCTCCAATTATTTTACAAGCTAGGAATCAACCCTAGGTAGGTTTCCTCCGGCTTAACGACCCCCCAAAAAGATAAAGGATTAGTTAAATTGGTAAATTACGTATACCTAATTTCAAATATTCTTTTAAATTATTTGAATGCCATGGCCCTCGACGATTTCGAATTATGTTATAGGTCAGCCGAACTTAATAACGAAATCTTCCACTCATTTTACAAACGGGCTTAAAATATAATATTTTCCGTTATTTACTGACGTAGAAGATGTTTTTTCACAGGTACTCGGAATAAATTTGAGTTATATTAATGACGCAACGGAAACTTCTTGAACATATAATCGTATTTATTGTCCTCGAAACTTTCGCCTAACAATTTCTTACACATTTCTACCAAATTACTTAACTTGGTTTCAATACAGTCCAACTTGTTATTAATACGCTCCGAAACTTCAATCAATTACTTTGTTGTCTCCAGTTATACTCCCTACCCATTCGTTAGCCGCGATAACGACTTTCACTTTTAATATATTAACTTATCTAAAAACTATGCTCTTTGTTAAAAAGATACACAACTCGTAGGCTGCCGGAACGGATAAAGGTAACAGGTACTAAGTCTACTCTACCACGTATATCGATATTTCTTTACGGAACCCGACGAACTTTTATTATCTTTTTGGCAACGACTACCTACGTTTACACGCCATCGAGTCGCTTGTCAACCCATAAAAAACAGCTTACGAACGAATAATTTACTCCGGTCCTAAGCATCGAAATTTTAACAAGCTTTGGATCGCGTTCTAATAACTTGGTTATATCGTGGTATAAGTTTAAGTGAGGATATAGATAACAGAAACTATAACGTATCGCGTTAACAAAATATAAACGACAAGGAATACCATTATTTAACCGCTCATTAAAAATTCTCCAACGGTTACATAAGTTTAATTTACCCTTATTCTCCTTATGAAACTTTGTAAAATTTTACGCTATCTTGTTTATACATTTAAAACATATTTATTTAGGGGTCCCGTCCATGTACATATTAATAACACAAAGAATAGGTAATTAAATACTTGTTAGAAAAGATTAAGCAACTATAAAACAACATCTCGATAACTATTAACGATTACAACATTTTTTTTTTTTTTTGGTAAATAAACAGGGCGCGAAAATACTACTTGTGGAAATAATAACGGTACTAGTTGCGTAGGAGGGTAATTAAAAGAAAGAAGTTTTATATTTCTAGAATGAGGGGCCTAAGAACTATTTATAAAAAGAGTAACAACAACGCCTTTTACACGATACCAAATCGTTCGATAGCTCAAACCTTTTACATAATACTACAACGTTCCAAAACGCTGCAAAGCGTTCATTCGCACCTACTATACCTTTTTATTCGCCAACACCTTTTACTATCTTCCATACTATGCTGTAAGGAAGGGGGGGGGGGGGTACGCTATGAGGTAATATTACAGGCTGATGCCTAGGCTAATAGTTACCAGAAGTCTAGTCTTAGTGTACTCCTACATTACTCTAAAACCACTTGAAAGCCGCACTAGAGAATGCCCTCACACGTCACATGACTAGGTCACTCCTCTTTCTATAGCTCAGTAATATCTTCCTAGTAGAGGTTTCTCTTTTCTTCTTCTTCATCGAGGATTATAGACAGTATCCGACCACTTTCAGCAATAGCTCATGCCACAGTTTTTTCAAAAAAATCTTCAAATAAATTGTCAAGAAGCAATTATGAATTTCCTAAGATTTTTACAATTTGCAAACAGCTAAATCACTATAACTACTACTAGTAATTTTACTACTACTACTACTACTACTACTACTACTACTACTACTACTACTACTACTACTACTTCTACTACTACTACTACTACTACTACTACTACTACTACTACTACTACTACTACTACTACTACTACTACTACTACTACTACTACTAAAACCATATCACATCACCTCAAACTCACTAAATCACCAACGACTACCTTACTTAAATTAACATTAATTAAGCAACCAAATCGTTAATAGGAACATTAAAGATACTAAGTTAAAGGAAATCAAGGCCCTTGGTTCACTTATCGTTGGATATTAAGACAAAAATTTATAGGACAAAAATGTTAACAAAATGATAACGAATTTGTTAAATTAATTTTGTTGGCTAACATATCCCGCAGTTGGATGCCAGAGAATAATGTAATCGCGTTATTTACGTTTTCCAAAAAAAAAAAAATGGATTTTTTTGAAGTACAAAACTATTAAAATATGAGAATCAATTTAAGAGAGAGTCAAAATCAGGTAAAAAACAAGATTTTATAAGCGTAATATCTTTGTTTAGAACGAAACCATGAATGGAGTTGGTAGGCCTTTATTGTTGTAACGTAGTCGATTCGAATCACTGTGGACAAAGTAACTAGTGTTGCAATGATATTGATGATTGAGGTGTATAAGTTCTAAGTTTGGCTGACTGTTAGCCGGTATATATACTAATTTTTATAGCCGAACGCTTAGGCTTATACCCCACTTTGAAGTGAACATCTACTGCATTTCACTTGCAGTGCAGTCCCACAAACTGCAGTTAGTTTGCAGTATGTACAATCAACTTTACTAAAAGTCAAGTTGACTTAACTGTATTGTATTTAACTGTTATTACAATAAATTGATTAGTAAAAACAATTTTAAAAATGACAAAATTAACCAATTACCCTTAAAATCTTTCATCCCAAAACCTACAAAGAGGAAGAAAATGCATTACCAACGATTATTAGCACCCTTACATACGTTGTGGAAAACCACTATTTTGTCCCTCGTTAATTCAAATATATAACCCCTTATGCGATATATTTTTACACTCCAACGATTTAAAACCAATTAATTTACTTGGTAATATAAACCTTGCTCATTATAACGCGAAATTCGATTTCAGCGAAGAAAAAGCTAACATAATATAAGGAATTAATGTTGGTGTTATCTAATACTTCATCAAAGAAAATCTTCAAGTTCTTAAAGTAAAGTGTCGCGTAAAGAGAGCACGTAAAACACAGGAAAATACGCATATATATACGAGCCCACTGAACATTCCGCCACAACAATATATCTCTTACGACAAACTACCAACAATTAACCTTACCACCGAAACTTCAAATACCCAAAACTTAATTTAAATATAAAAATCATCATCGAAAACTACGACGATTATCGTAACTTACTTTGCAAACTAGTTCAAACAATCAATAATGAAAATGAACTAATTACGTATTTCGTCAAATTTGTAATAATATATAAAAGTATAACGGAATATCTTAAACTTTCTTTGACGCAAAAATAAAGCCATTCGTTAATATCTACTAGTAAATAAAGGATTAGAATCTAAACTGACACTCATTATTCTCAAACATTCTTACAATTGACATCAATACCTACTACTGAATATTTTTAACTAAGGCTTAAACTTTCTAGGAAATTTATAATAGAATAAAAAAATAGTTTGATCATAAAGTGAACCTTATATAATAATATACGATTCAAATTATGACACGTTGGACGATGATGATGACCAGAAAAATAAGGAGGAAACTGTTGGTAGGCCTTAGATGTTACAACGTTGTCGATTCGATTGGTCTTCGAAGTAATAGTAGTATTGCATTAGTCAAGTGGTGGATGTATTATTCTAGGTTTGGCAAACTGCTAGCCGGTTTGCGCAGTAATTTGTAGGGCTAATTTCTTGGCTCGTGCCCTAGTTTGAATCTGGCACTCCACTTGCATTCAATACAGCCAACTTTACTTACAGTAAAGTTGACTGACTGCACTGCAATTGAACTTCTATAGATAGTAGTCAATATTGTTCTAACAGAAACACTTATAAATATCTCCAAACAAATACTCGATAAGTTAATGCTATACCAATAAGTAATATGGAAGGTATAAGCGGGAAAAAAACACTTTACAAGAAGGTATACACCGCTATTACAAGTGTTAGAGTGTTTAAATACACCATATAACGCCCGAATATCACCAATAAAATATTTAAAACGAATTGCGGTCTGATTTTATGACTGTAACAACATATACGCCAAGTTTAATTGATATATTCCTCTACGCTTATAGTTTCTCCAACTGAAACAGTATAGACATCTTCAATTCAAATTATATTAACCGAAAATACAGAAAGTTTATAAAATTAAAATCTGGCTCAAAGCCTCTCAATTGAAAACCACATTAGCAGCAATATAGGTAAGGCTCAATCGAATATGACAACCGCAAACACTATGGTCATGATATTGATAAAAATCATTTAATATACGGAAAATCAGGTTATTCATAAAATCGTCATCCCTTCATCAAACACCATAAATACCAGGTAATGTATTACACTAAACCCCATTACTTTTGTAAGGAACTGCTTAAACCGCATTGAAAATTACGAAAATGAGGACGGGTTACATGTCAAAGAAACCGCGTTAAAAAAAGTCGCATAACATGACAATGATATTATTGTAACAACCAAATAAATACCTAACAACGCTTGCTTATACCACTTAATAAATGAAGAACCCTACCTCTAACATGACAATGAAGCCTCTAACACCTTAAATACCTTGATTCTTTGTAATCGTTATATAAAGTGAACATTTTGAAAAATCATGCCAAACACAGGGGAAATGAGGTACATCATAAAGAGATATTCTTAATACATCGCGTTACAATGAAAACATATTACCTGTTGGAAAAATAATAATTGCGGTGCGGTGAGGCAACTTTTCTTACAGTCAAGTTGAGTATACTGACTGTAAGTTGAGTGCATTATGCTAGGAGTCTACTGTATTGGCTGCAAGTCAAGAACAGTATATGCCCACATCGGACTATGGCACATGCTAAGCAATGAGCTATACACATTATTGTGTAGACTGGCTAGCAGTCTGCCAAACCTATAACAATATATCTACCATTCAACCACTTTCAATATAGCACCAGTTATTTCGACTAATACGGATAGACTACGTTGCAACGATAAATTCCTACCAATACTTATTAGTGCTTATTAAGTTAATCATAGATAATCTAACTAGAAGAAGAGGCTACTTTCCAGTTGTTACGTTGTGAGTAAGACTAAGTTTAAGGGAAGACTTTTGCGAAAGGTTTTTTTTACTTGTTGCGTCAGTCGAAAACAGCAGTAAGTAGAAAAGACTTTGAAGTACGACAGTCCAAAAAGGCAGTCTAAACGTATTGATGGTATTTCTACTTAAAAACACCAATAAATCTTTATTTATTCTTCTTGAAGAGCGTTAAGATTGACCGTTAAAAGTCTTAAATCGATAAGTTGGCAAAAGGCTAAGTTAGTGCTAATACTATAAGAACGACTAAGTCTCACGGCCTATAACTTTAAACCTTTAACCTCCACTAACATCAACCTTCAAACTTGCCTTTTATACCGAAATTCGACTTAAATACCAATTTTTTCCCTTTCCTTACATCACTTTGATCGTTAAGATCGCTGTTCCGAGCGAAAAATACTAAAAACCGCTAAGTCGCATCAAAAAAAGCCACGTCGCGCGACTTCACGCCAAATCAATAAGTCTTTATGCGACTTCACACTAAACCACGAAGTACCCACGTTTTCTTGTTCAAAACACAAAGTCCCTGCGTTCTCAAATCGCTAATCCTTCTCCAACCAAAACGTTAAGATGGCTACCACAAGCACCTGAATTGATGCCATCACAGACCCTTCCAGAAATGAAGAAATTCAAGCCCTCGGACCAGTTTTTGCTAAAAATTACAATAAAGACCTTTGGTTTGGAGTTTTTGACGAGATTTTGATTGAAAAGAACCTAACTAATTACGTTAGCCAGTACATTCTCGATACAGATGTGGGTGAAGACTTTGACTTTAACTAACGCGCTTTTCAAAACTTTTGTGAGTTTTTTCGCCACTGCAGTATTAATATTTGGAGTACGATCCAGTAAACCGTTAAGATAAACCTGAAGGCAGAGGCTAATATGCGTAGAATTTACATACCAGAAAAAGATTTAAAAGTGTTAGTAGAGGTTTTTTTCAAGTTAGATTAACTAAATGACTTCTCCTAAAATCTTCAACCTTAAGATCCTCTAGTTAAGGTCAAAGGCTTTGAGACCCATTAGCGCCCTTACACACATTTCAAGGGACTTCACTTTAATCTCTAATTATCTCAACTTTTTTTATGCGCCGATAATGAGGAACTTATTAATTTATTCCGCAACATAATACCTCCACATGACAGCTGAGAGTATAATTTTAGCGACAGAAGAACGCGTGAAGTAGCGGTTACCAACGCGGCAAGAGGAATTAATGTTAGCGTTATTAGGTTAATTAAGCAATATCTTCATGTTCCTTAAAACCCTGTTTATGGCAAGGTTTACCTTTACCAGCGCGACTTCGAGGTTTTAAGGCTAAAATTGATGGGAAATTTCATCAACAATAGAACGATTATTGCAACCTTCTCCACAGACCTATTTATATATTTAATATCAATTATAGGTTCCATACGGACTTTTCGATTATATGGAACAATATTAAAAAGTATGAGGGAAATCTTCATAATATTTTCAATTCAAAGATAAGGCCTTTTTTAAACATTTGTAAGTGGATAGAGGTTTTTTTTCTGGTATTTAATTACTGTTTCCAGGAATTCTTACATGCCATGCCAGAGATTACTACGTAACCTTTCTAACGAAAGTAAGAACCTTTCGTGAAATTTACGACGACATAACAAGCTACTTCGAGTATGACGTCTAACTTGCGTAATATTACACGAACCGGGCCATAACGAGGTAAACGCTAGTGATGGCTAGGAGAACAGAGGATAAAACACCAATGAATATTTTAAACTAAATTCTTAAAAAGTTGATGTTATACCAACATGTAAAAGGGAAGGCCTATATTGGTAAAGCCACATTACGCAAGTAAGTATGTGTAGCAGTTCCGGGTATCCGCGAGTTCAAATACACCTTATCATGCCCAGATGCCACCTATACTAGATTTTCCAACTAGGAACGGTCCTCGTTTGCGACTGTAATGGTCCGTACGCCGAACTCGATCGATATTTACTGCCAAATTAATGATTTCCGTGATTAGGATAAAGAAAATCATATGATAGCACACTATACCGATCGTAAGTACGGAAGGCTCCAGTACTCTGGCCTAAGGTCTTTAAACGGAAAGGTATAGTAATAAATATACTAGCGTTAATGGGGGCAATAATTAAGCGGATCTGATGATTGCAAGTACTATCATTATGATAGTTGTAAAAGGTGTTGCATTTATGGCAAATCCGGTTATTGATTAACTTTTCACCTTTCGGATAAACGCTACAAATAACAGTTAGTATACCACAAAGAGTACTTTTTTGTTTCTGAGAAAGATTAGTTAAACTATATTATAGATTGTAAGAGTGAAGAGGATAGAGATGATACGCTAAACCATATCACATGATATAAGCAAAAAGCATAGAAAGGGTGCTCGAGTGAACTGGAAACTGCTAGAGTACTAAAATTAACAATTTGATTGATTGGTACGGTTGAGTTTGAGGCCTGTATAAGTGTATGGCGAAAGACTTGTTAGTGGGAATTAATAAAGTTGGAATTCGTACCTTTAGGGCAAACGGAGGTAATTAAAGTTAATGTGGCTACGGAACTGACAGGGGTCTCGCTAGTTAACAACAGTATAATTTAGTGATAACTGGACAGAATTTGTCTACTATACTAGCGTACAAGCATAAAATAAAAAGCCATTAGTGTTGGAATAGTAATGATTACAGTCCGGTAAGTAAACTTTATGTATAGTAAAGCTGACTAAACTTACTGCAAGTTGATTGAATTGCTTTGTGAGTTTACTGTATTAGTTGCAAGTTAAGTACAGTATGCGCCCACGTCAAAATAGTGTATCAGTCAAGCAATTTGCAATGTAAATTACTATACAAAGTGGGGAGCAGTCTGCCAAATTCAAAACAATACATCCACCACCCTACCACGTTCAATGTACTACTAGTTATTTCAACTAATACGAGTCGACGACATTGCAAAGATAAAGTCCTACCAACATTACCATTTCAAATGTTGATCGTTAAAATACCTATAAAGCTAATGTAAATTTAGTCTAAGGAAAAAAACATCGTTACTAAAATTAATGACTATAAAAATAGTTGTTGAATAAATGATCTTCTACCTCCTTAAGTATTCTCCCTCATTTCTCCTTTGATTGAAAAAATAAAGATTCTTGGTGTTAAATTTAATATTAACTCTAATAAACTCTTTAAGAAGAGCTAGATGATTTCTTTTGTTTTTAAATAGATACACTTGTAATTTTATCTTTAAAGGCTAAAGACCATGGTAATAAACTTGAAGAAATAAGAAACAAGTTAATTATACCATTGTTTTTATTATCAAGTCATTGATAGCTAATAAGACGCTCTTAAGTTCATAGCGTATAAAAACTTAGAATATCTTGCATTAAAAACTATTCAAAATCCCTGAAACTATTATCAAACCTACGCTTCAATACTCAAATGGTTTAAGTTTACCATGAAATATAATAACGATTGAAATTACAAGATTTTGACTCACTTTTCTTTCTTAGACAATAAACATATTGTCCAAGTCATAAATCCGGTAACTTGTAATATAGTAGTCAATTGCAGTATAGTCAAGTTAATTATACATAGAGTTAGTTGATTGAACTGACTGCAAATTGACTGTAGTTTGTGGGATTTGACTTCAAGTTAACTGCAGTAGGTTCACATTTAAAATTGAGGCGAGGGCCAAAGCAGTTGGCTATATAAATTAGTGTGCATATCGGTTAATAGTCTACCAAACTTAGAGTGATAACTCATCAACCACTTTAAATGCAGCACCAGTTACTTTGACCACAAAGATTCGAATCGACTACTTTGCACCGATAAAAGCTTACCAATACTAATTAGTGCTCATTAGGTTAAGCACAAATAAGCTAGGGAAAATCAAAAACTATTTTCCCATTACACTTTGCAATTGCTTAAGGTATAAGAAAGATTCTCTCGAAAGGCTCTACAGCTACTTCTGCTGTTTACATGTAGAAAAAGGAAAGATTTTCAAGTGCGTTTGAATGTTTACAGATACTTGGAAGTGGTGACAACATCTCTATTATTAAAAACACTAAGAAATACTCTTTCAAACAGTCTTAAAAAATTGAGATTAACCACTTAAAAGTCTCAAAAATCGTCAAGTTGGTAAACAGATAAGTTAATACTATTTCGAGTATTACTATTAAAAATTTCAAATCTTAACAATACGACTAACTCCTACAATCTTTTAATACAAATACCAATTTTGATGGAAATTTACGACTTTCCCATTTACATCACTTTTTTTTACCGCTTGCACCTCTTAAATCTTTTAAAGATAATTTTAAAATACGGCGGTGTTGGGACTATTGCTGACCCCGTTAGAAAGGAAGTAATTATGGCACTCGAAACCACCTTTATCAAACACGTTGATGAAGACCTTTAAATTATGAAAGATAACAAAAACTATACTTACAAACACCTTACTAATAAATTCGAACACTTTCTCTTTGACGTTGACTACAACGATTGAAACTTAAGCATTAAAACTTTATTCGACTATATCGATTTTTTAAAGCCTTAAACCTTAATTATACGAAAGAAAATCAAAATGTAAGTGAAATTAAAACTAAGGGTTGACTTAAATAAACGAAGAATTTTTCTCTATTGAAAGGTCAGAAAAGACGGTAACTAACCAGAAATATTCTACGAATATGCAACAGACGAAAATCCACAACAAATACAGAAAGAAAAAAGTAAAGTGATCTTTGGCGAAAGTGGTCCTCAACGCCCTCAAACACGTTTTCAAGGTCACTCCTAAACCCAAATAAGTTTCTTGAACCCTTTTATTCAAGACTCTTAAGGGGTTAGTTTTACTGGTCATGAAAATCAATTAACTTACGAGCGATAAGCCCTCAAGTCCACCAGTCAATTCAGTAAAAACCTTAGCATATCCTGAACATTAAGAGAAGTATTATGAAGTTCCCCATCAAAACCCTTAAATTTCAATTCCCCAAGCCCCTTAACACGTCCACTTTTAACAGAAAAATTAAAGAAAAAGAGGCTTTATGCGCGAACCTACTATGGACACGAGCACTGGCTTTTTCCCTATAAACTTAGGCAGAGTTAACTATTCTGCCCACTAATATCAACACCTTCTTTAGAACCAGTCGAGAGATATAAAGGATTCATACAACCAGTATATCACCCTTCCCCCACGAAATATTCCTATGGTGGATACGAACTACGTGGAAATTACTATGTTCGTCAAGATTTGTGGAGAAAAGGAAAAGTATAACGATAAACCATAAAATCTCCTCAACGTAAAATTACTCGGGGTTTTTTAACATTTTCCGTTAAATGAAGGTTAAATTGCCAGACTTTTACTTCTTGTTTCTTAATATCCTGACTGTTAGGCTAAAAATAACTACCATCGGTATTTAACTAATTACTATTTTTCCCGTGAGTTTTACGACGGTTTTGAAGTTTATTTAGAAGACGATATTAACATCACATAATATTATATAAACTTAAATATAAATAAGTGGATTTAAATGTTAAATTATTAAAAAGAGACGGAAATTAAGATGAACCTGCTTCATTAAATGTTTGACAAGCTAATGGTTTACTAATAAATAACAGAGAATATGGGAGCTGGTAAAGATACATTACGATAGCAAATCCTGCAAGCCGTCACCGGCTATAAAGATTTTTCATACGCCTTATAATTCCCTGAGGCAATTTGTGAAGGGTTTTTTAGTCAGTTGCGATTTTAGTTTGCAACCATGATAGTATAGGTACAAAGTTCAACTGGTATATACCCCTAAGCTTCAAAGTTTAGTTATAGGGAAAAAGACCCCCCTATACGTATTACATCGACCGTAAATACGGCATACCTAACTAATATGGTCAATAGAAGACCCGAACTTAGTATCATATCTAATATGTAACATACAAAGGGGGATCTTTAAGCTAGCTTAATAATTTTTTTTTTCCAATACTAAGAGGTATTGGATTTATGGTAAATACGGTTGTTGCTTAACTTACCATGCAACTGTCAAACGCGAAGGTGACTAGGTAATATATTATACGTAATCCTCCACTTCAACCAATTTGGATTGCGTTAAACACACTGAAGATATTGAAAATTGAAGAGGTTGAAGATAAACAAAAGAAACCTAAAATTATTAGTTAATATAAATATATTGGTATAGGTTTAAAAGCAATTTAATAATTCGCCAACTATACCTTTTTATATTACTTAACAAATAAAAACCCTTGCCTTCATTATAATAATAAAGATAACGGTTCTACGTATTTTTTTTATCATTCGCGATTGTTACGCAAAGTAAGTCTGTTAAGGTATCATACCATATACTTGGTCAATACGATACTTAATAGGAGGATATCATTAATATGTCGCGTTGTGAAGGGATACTGTTATTGCTACGGAATTTAACTATACGGATCCAGTAAAGCTAAAGTTGGCTTTAGCTTTAGAAAAGAGCTTTTTTTACTGTGATCGACGATAATTACTACCTTCGTTGGCCCTATCATCTTTTACGTTTCATAATCCTTTATTCCTTTTCATCTTTAACTTCAGCATATAAAAAAACTCGGTGTTGACATCAATGTGCAGATTAAAAAACTGGTTAAGATTAAGGGCAAATAGACGTTCCTACTTAATTTAAAATAGGGACACCTCGAATTTCACGTCTAGAGACTAAAAGTAGCGGTGTACAACCTGAAGTCATTGTAATTTCGTTAATTATATCGCGGATTTAACCACCCGGCGACTGACAGATTATATAAAGTCTTAAAGGCAACTGGTTATGAAAATGTGAATTTGTTAGCGTTAAAGGTAATTAAACAACTTTATTATTACTGCCAATTACACTCATAAAACCCCCTGAAATTCAGATTTACGTTGAGAAAATATTAAAACTTTAACTTTCAAATTTTCGAAACCATATTTTACTTTGATGGTAAATATGTATTTTACGTTATTAACTCTACTACGATGTTCTACGACTCCTAATTCTTCAAAATCATTACGGCAAAAGAAACATAGAAGTCATTACGTATGTTGTGGATTGATGCATACCTGGGACTACTAAACGTACTAGCTTGAGATGTTAGTACGAGTTTTACCACCATAAAATTTTAAATTATAATTAATTTGTTAGGGATTTAATATGAACAAGTTTCCATTAAAGCTTATTAGAGTATTGATAAGTTCGAAGAAGTTTACGCACTTTGGAAAAAGTCTTACGATATTTTTACCTCCAAAATTAAACGTTTATCAAGGTAAAACGCATGGTTTTAAATGGTTATAAAATGAATCAACGATATTATTAGCCTTAACAGTATTATACTAAATTTCTTGGTATTTAGAGCGTATTTAGGTATAACGACTGATTCATCAATATCGCTAAATACTCAAAGATGTATTATAATATATAGCAAAGTCCTGAAGGAACTAAAAAAGGAATTAACACGTCGCCAAATTAATAATACTTTTAATATCTGAAAGGAATTATTGATAATTATGGATATAATTCTATATCCGTACAGTTAGTCAGCAGTTATGCTGTAATATGCACTCTAGCAAAGTATACGATAACATGTTACGCTGTAAAATACACTTTTGCAAAGTGTACGATAACGTATTACGCTGCAAGATGTACCCTTGCAGAGTGCACGATAACGTATCACGCTGCAAGGTGCACTCTTGCAGAGTGCATAATAGCGTGCTACGCCCCTGAAAAAACGTTGGCAGAGTGTATGGTAGAGTACCACACTCCGGGTGAAAGCTTATAAGCTCTTAAGGCATGCATTCTTTGGATGCCTCTTCTCTCTTATAATATTATCGATATGATAATATTTTATATTTGTTCTTTACGTCAATATATAAGGTACAAACCTTAATGATATTAATTAATAGCTGATTCGATTGATTACAAATAACTTAGGGGAAAAAAAAAGAACCTAAGTTGAATACCTATAATGGGATGTTATAGCGGTCCCAACTGTTTCATACTTTAACACTACATTGTATAAAAATATACGGAAGTATTAAAAGACTGTAAAACGCGAATCAATTCGAAAAAGAATAAATTTAGTACGAAATTATAAAATAGGTTGACTCCCTTTAATTATTAAAGGCCTTTTGTGCTGTGTACATGTACGAACGTATGGTGGTATTCTGGTCTGTATTTTAAGGCAAAAACTAAGTTAAAGGTAGGAATCCACCAGACTATCATAACAATAAGTACTCATGAGAAAGATGACTCATGAGTAAGCAGTCTCGAGAGAAGGCACGAGACAAGCTCTATGCCGAAGATCTGTGCCGACAAATGCACCGCAAGTACCCCTCCCCCCCAAGGTATAACAAATGCCGCGGGACAAAAAAAAGAAATAATGTCCTTATAATTCATCTGAAACAACTTTCCCAGCATTCCCATTGTTCCTCTCAAAGGCTCCAATTAAGTCCAGGCAATTTAATTCTAATACAAGTTTCCATTCCTTATCGCGGGACGTAAAGCCTTTCTGTCTACGAATATATTAAACTTAATCCCCTTTACGGCGACGTCGATCTACTCATGTAGCCATTATATGATCCACTTTCCAATGTTTCATATTTAATTCGTAGTCCTCATATTTAACTAGCTTAGGCAGTGGTATAAATTTGTTAAATATGCGGTTCATAGGATTACAACAAAGTAATAAACAATTCATGCTAATAATTCGGTTAATTGGTAAACTGTATGGAAAATTCAAAGTAAAAGTTGAATTATTAGTATTTTTATAATTAAGTATAGCGTTATACGCGGTAGTGATAATTTGCCTTTTTTTAAAAGAGGTTTAAAAGTTTTTCATCATTTTAGTCATATTTTGTCACCCACAACGAACTTATACTAACGATAATTTTGATCATATCTTATTTTTACCTCACTCGTGATAGTATTTATTATTAGTCATATGTCCCGCTGTAAATATTTCCGTATAAACTGAATTTCTTTTCATTTTCATAATAGAATTATTGTAAAAACATGTACTAGTATCGTAAACTTATATCCCAATAGATATTCGTAAGGATTGGCTTTTAAGATACATAATTAGGTATTATTAAGGGTTTACTATAAAGCCAAGATAACATTAACTTAATGTTGTTGAGGGTACTAGATGATGAAGTAACATTAAGTTAGTTCGATTTCTTTTTTTTCTTTATGCTTATCCATTGGTTTGTAAATAATAAGCTATTATTATCATTAACAGCTTTCTAAATCCCTTCTATGAACTTCGTCCACAAGCTAATATAAATTTAATATCTGTTGGAATAGCAGTTAAATGCAGTACAGTGAAGTCAATTTTATTTGCAGTAAAGTTGATTTTACGTACTGCAAATTAACTGTAGTTTGAGGGATTACACTGCAATTGCAGTGCACTAGGTTCTCACTTCAAATTGTGGCACCGGCCAAAGCGTTTGGCCATACAAATTAGTGTGCAGGCTGGCTAGCGGTCTGCCAAACTTAGAACTTACACATCACATCCAACAATATCAACGCAGCACCAGTTACTTCGACCACAGTAATTTGAATCGACTACTTTGCAACGATAAAGGCCTACCAACACTAATCAGTGCTTATTAGGTTAAGCACAGATTGGTTAAGTAGAAGAAGAAGCCACTTTTCGGTTACGCTTTGCAATTGCATGCGGTAGAGGGAAGATTCTTGCGATAAACCCCGAAGCTATGTCTGCTGCTTACAGGTACCTAAAAGGAAGACTTTCAAGTGCGTCTTCTATTTACAGGTATTTGAAAAGTGGCAAAGGTATTGCTATTATCGAAAATACCAAGAAATATTTACTAAACCAGTCTTAAAGAAAAAACGTTGATATTGACCGCCTGAAAGTTTCTAAGCCAGCAAGGTGGCAAACGGCTAAGTTAGTACTATTTCGGCTACAATTAAAGGTACTACTACTGCAAATCATAAAAAACGATTAAGTCCTACGACCTTTAACATTCACCAACTTTAACGGCAAACCTACAACCCATCACTCTATTTTACTCTTTTTACCTCCTACGTCAATTCAATCATCAAGATCGCTGATCCGAGCGAAAACATCAATTTGTGCCAAGAAAGCCACGTAGCGCGACTCCACGTTAAATCTCCAAGTCCATATGCCTTGAATCGCTAAGTCTTTACGCCCCTAGATCACCAAGTTTACTACCAAGCCTTACACTAACCAGAACTTTAAGATGACTTCCGTCAACTCTCAGTTAAAAGCTATTACCAATCCTGTTAAAAGGGAGGTAATCAAAATACTTCGTGGTACCTTTGAAAAAGACTATGATAAAGACCTTTGGTTTACTAATGCTACTAAAGATTTTACACCCGAGCACCTTACCAATTACGTCGGCCACTTTATCCTCGACGTCGAACATAACGATTAATACACGAGTGTTAAAGCTCTTTTAGATTACATCGAGTTTTTTAAGGACTAAACACTTACTATATGAAAAAAAAAACAGAAAAGTTCATGAAGTAAAAGATAAAGGCCGACTTACGCAACGAGGGATTTCACTACCCTGAAAAGTCGATAAAAATAATAACCGCGCCGACATACTTTACAAATAAGCTACGGATAAAAACATATAATCAACCTAAAAAGATAGAGGAAAAGGAATTCCTAACCATAGTAATTTTAAAGCCTATATACCCGTTCATAAGGAATTGCCTAAGCTTAAATAAATAGATGTCAAAAATCAATTAATCTATACCTCGTAAGCCCCCAAATCCACTAGTTAATTAAGTAGGAACCTCGACAAACCCCTTAACACCAAGAGGATTATCTCTAAGTTCTTCTTAATAAAAATCCTTAGGCTTATCTCCCCTATGCTTTTTAATACGTTTAGTTTTAGCAACCAAATTAAGGAAAAACCGGCTTTATACACTAGCCTATTGTGGGTACAACTACTAGCTTTTCCCCTCCAAACTTAACTAAAGGTAACTATTTTTTCCACTAACACCAATAATTGCCTTAGTATTTTCCCTAGTTAAGTAAAAAAGGTCTTTACGACCAGTATATTACCCTTCCTCCTCAACGCGTTCCTATAAAAGATACGAACTGTACAGCGATCACTATGTTCTTTAAGATCTGGAAAGTAAAATAGAAGTATAACCGTAAGCCGTATAACCTACTCAATGTTAAGTTACGCCTATTCTTTAATATCTACCGCCAGATAAGGGTTAAATTACCAGGTTTTTATTCGCTATTCGCTAGTATCTTTACCGGCTAAGCTAAGGATTACTAGATTCGATACCAAACGAATTACTCCTTTTTTCGCGAAATCTACAATAGTATAAAAGGCTATTTCGAGTACGATATTAATATTAACTAATACTATACCGATTGAAATGTTAATAAGTAGTCATATATATTAAATCAAAAAAAGAATCGGAAAATAAAATAGATTAACTTGATTCAATACTTAACAGTCCAATGCTTTACCAATAAGTAATAGGTAATATAGGAGCTGGCCAAGGCATCTTACGCCAGCAGTTCCGGAAACCCATTACGTGCTATAAAGAGTTCGAATACGCCTTACAATACACTAATGCCACCTAAGAAGGATTTTTTAACTAATGAAGTTTCTCATTGGCGACCGTAATTACTCGAGTCTCCGGTTCGACTTATATATATCCTTAAGCTCCGGAATTTAGTGACGAAAAAAAGGACTTTGCCTAATCTTATTAAATTAATTGAAGGTATGAAAGGCTAGACTAGTATGGTTTACAAAAGGTTTGGACTTTTACCTACTGAAAAGGGCATTCCATTTTTTTAAGGTTTATAAACAGGTTAAGCAAATTTATATTAAACTCCAAAAGATATTAGATGTACGGTAAATAAAGCTGCTAATTAACACGTTACATTACCGCCGAGCGTAAAGTAAAACAGGTAATATATTATACTTAATTCCATTTTACTTTTCACTAGAACTATATCGAGTAAGTTATATACTTTAAAAGAAATGAAAATAAAGAACATAATAACAAGCTAAAGGCTATCGGTTAACACGAAAATACTGGCACTAGCATTAGCTCGGAAACAATGTAATAAATAGCCAAACATACCTTTTTATACTGACTTATAGATAAAAACCCCTACAGCCGCCACTACGATAAAAGTCCTAGCCATATATATCTCTTTACTATTTAAAACCGTTCCGTGGAGTAAGTTTTTTTAGGAATTATATCGGATATTAAGGTAATGCGGTACTTAATAGGAGGTTATTAGTAATACGTCGCGTTATGAAGAGATACTAATACTATCACGAAACTTGACTATGAGTATGTAGGAAAAGCTAAAGTTAGCTTTGACCTTGGAAAAGAGCTATTTTTACTAGGATAGCTAATAGTGAAAATTATTCCTAATTTTATTATTTTTTATGTCTTGGAATCCCTAACCTCCTTTTTACTCTACCTGAAAGATATTACAAACCACGACGTTAACGTTAACGTTTAAAATAACGAGTTAATAAAAGTTAAATACGGTAAATAGTTTCTACTTAACCTTGAATAAGGGAATTTTGGGTTTTATTTTTAAAGGTTAAAGGTAGTAGTATTAAGTTTAATAAAAGTGGAATTTTGTTAACTTTATCGTATGTTTAACTACCCAGTAACTAATAGGCTTTATAAAGTTTTAAAGGTAGTTAGCTACGAAGATATGGACTTATTAGCGCTAAAAGTAGTAAGAAACTTCACTATTACTGTTAAAGATACTTCTAAGCTCTTTTAAAATTCAAGTTTACATTAAAAAAAGATTGAAGATTTAATTAAAAAGCCTTCATAAACGTGGTTTACGTAAACGTTAAACTAATATTACACTTTATAGACTTTGTTATAGCTTTTCACAACGTTAATATTTTAAAATTATTACTGTAACGGAAATATAGGAAGTATTACATACTTTATAGATTAAAACGTATTTTGGCCTACTAGACGTACTGGTTTACAATATCGGTACCAAATTTGTTACGATAAAGTTTTAAGCTAATGTGAAGTTAATAGGGATTTAATACAAATAATTACCAGTTAAAGTTTACTAGGGTATCAATAAGGTTGAAAGGTTATATTCTCTTTTACCAAAAGCTTACGATACTTTTATATTATAAATTGAAAGCTTTATAAATTAAAAGTTACTGTTTTAGATAGCGGTAAAAGATTTTAACAATATTATTGGCATTAAAGGACTTATGTTAACTTCGTTGGTATTTAGAGCTTATCCACGTATAATAGCTGAGTCGTCCCCCTCGTTAAGTACTTAAAACATGTTATGGTATATGACAAAGCCTTAAAGAAACTAAAAAAGGAATCGTTACGCTGTTAGTTTAATAATATCCTCAATACTAGGAACGGAACTTTAATGATAGACGTGCTTTTATTTTCCCTTTAAAGTAAAATCCTTATGTAGTACGATCCAGGTAAATGGGATAATCCGTATAAGATCTTAAGTATTACCACTTTAAGTGTGGTAGTTAAAACTGTTAACGGCCTCATAACTTTCAGAATTATATAGGTTAAACCGTACCAAAAACCCCTTGGATACCCTAAGTTTAATAAAGCTCCTAACTTTAATAACCTCTTAGCTAAACGACTTAGTTAGTATAACCCTTCTGAGCCGATTATTAATAATCTAATAGAACGTCAACAGCGTAAAAAACTATCTAAGAGGAGGATACATATTAAAAAAGAGGACGATAATAAGGACTATAGGACCGCTAAGGTATATATAAAAGCGTAGGTATTTTAGAAGGAAAAGTATAACAGAAAACTCGTACTGAAACTACACGCCTGATATATTATTAATATATTAGGAAAGCTTTTTGAAAAAAGTGATTAATTGGAAATTAACGGACTTTTATCATGGGGGATTATATAATTTTGTACCGTTAACGTAATTTAAAGGCTGAAACGTTACTATTTTTAATTTAATGATAGTTTACGAAGCTAAAGGTAAGACTATGAACCAGATATACGAAAAGTTACGGTTAATCGTTTAAGAACACGGTAATAAAGGTAAAACTTCAATCCTTACTCAATCGCCTATAATCCAGAAGATTAGCCAGCGTTTATTCGTCGTTATTACTACTAGTTTTACTATTAACGTAAAATGTTAGTTTATATCTAATAGCTAGGATATGGCGTAAACGTACATATAGTCTGCCATTAATTTTGAGCGGATTATACTGTTAGAATTACTTAAAAAAACTAAGGGATAAGTTTTCGACAGGTACGATAATACGTTATATTAAGCTTTTATATGGATAAGTTAAGGTATACGTTTATTGGTTTTTAACGTATTAGGCGTATTTTAAAAATATGTTCGGTATTAAGACTTTAAGGTTTAACTTATGCTAATTAATGAAAAAGGGTAAAGACTTTGATATCTTAGGTATATAAATTAACGATACCCTTTTATTTAACGATATTGGGTTTATAGAAGAACAATAACATATTATCAAAAAGTAAGGCTTTTCAAAGTGTAAGCTGATTAAAACGTTGGTTAAAGATATATAACTTAATTTGAACGGATAGTTACTCCGTATTAGTAATATTAAGGTTAAAAGCGGCACTTTATTAATTTATGTTAAAAAGGGAAAATTACGAGCCTAACGAGTATCAATAGAGCCGATGAGGTAAGATTACAAAGATACCTAAAATAAAGGGCATATACGGCCTATATTGTTACGATATATTAACCGGAGAAATTATACGACCTTTTTATTATAATATAAGTATAAAACTCGTGAAAGAAAAACTTTGAAAAGTTGAGTAAGAGGATTTAGTAGAAAATAAACAATATAAAAAGTAATTAAAATGATTTTGTAGATTTAACGAAGACGAAGTTGATAATTTTCGCGAATGGTTTTTTTGCTAATAATACTAACCTTACATCATAAATCGCTGTTTTAATTATATTCATTAATAAAGATAGATGTAAAAGGCAATTTACGACTATTGGAAACTCTATATATTGGATATCTATTTAATATAATCGCGTAACCCGAAGTATATTAACTTCGGAAGTTTACATTATAAAAGTAAGCTTTAATATCGGTATAGTAATTAACGGTATATAAAGAATTATTATTAAATAACTAGGATTGTACTAATATATATGGTAATGTATACCGACTCTCGAAGTTTTTACGAATACCTGTTAAGGTTGGACACAACTAATGAAGAAAATCTAATGATAAATGTAATAGAGTTAAGGAAAGTATACGAAACCTGGAAAATAAATAAGTTTTGGTAAACGAATGGTAAAGATAACCTTCCCGATATCATAACTCAGGCCACGCCTAATGACGCCTTGGAAAGGTTTGTGGATAGCAATACGTTAACTATACGAATCGAGGGATACGTGGACCACCCGGTACGTGACGTGGAGGAACAGAGCTTGGAAGACTGTTTGGGTAGCAATGGTAATGGTGGCGATGGCGGTAATGGCAGTAGTTTAAACTACTGGCAAAAGGTACGTAAGTGGTGGAGTACCTGATTTGCGTAGGTTTGTGGCGAAAGATCTATACACGGGATCTGAGGAACGAAGGCCTCGGAAGGGTGGAGCAAATGGGCCACAAGGGGCCGTAATTGAGGTTGATTCTAGTACAGATTGATCGGAATTGACAGGGGTTTGGCTTGTTGGCTTACGGATTAAGGAAGGATTTCAGAGGTTGCCACCAATTGATGGCAGGCCACGCTAGCGTGCAGGCACAAAACAAAAAACCGCCAGTGTTGGAATAGCAGTCAAATGTAGTACAGTCAAGTAAACTTTACTTGTAGTAAAGTTGATTGTACGTACTGCAAATTGACTGTAGTTTGTGGGATTGCACTGCAAGTGTAGTGCAGTTGGTGCCCACTTCAAAGTAGGGTACATGCCAAAGCGTTTGGCTATACAAATTAGTGTGCAGACCGGCTAGCGGTCTGCCAAACTTAGAACTTACACATCTCATCCAACAATATCAACGCAGCACTAGTTACTTCGACTACAGTGATTCTAATCAACCTTGTTGCAACGATAAATCCCTACCAACAATGTATTTATTTAAAATAAAACATCGTAAATAAGGCTAGTCGTATAATAGAAATTTTTGAATTCAAAAAGTTACTTCCTCTTTTACTATATAAGTTATATGAACAGAAATTAAAAATATTGTTCTAGATCTTTTACATGTAATAGGTATTATGCCGTTGGAAAAAAAAATATTAAGAAAAATCCATGGCATGCCTTTAAAAGACACCATGAATAATAAAACCACAAAGTCCATACAAATTGAATTAATTGATTCTTCGGGCGCTTAAATAGGCTTATAGCGACTAGATAGTTTCTGATTCTCATCAAGTAAGTCTTGTAATATATATATAATTCTAAATATATACCTTTATACGCTTGAGTTTTCAGCGAAAATATAATCCGTTTGAAGTGGTTATCATTATCTTAGGTTCCAAATAGTATTTTGTATCATATACCTTGGTTAGAAGTTTTCATATGAGTGTTATAGAAATTACAGGTCTTTTGCAAATACTTGTATCGCCGTTATATAATAAGCGTTGAACTAATAGAAATGGGTAACCAAGCTTAAAAAAATAAAAGTAATATTTTGTCGTTTTTTCTGCTTATGGAATCTTATAGAATTTTATATCAAACGGTATCCTTACAATCACTGGTTTAAAAACGAAGTCGTATATCATTATCCATTTACGACTTATCAAGGATTATTATAAGATAATATGACTAATTTACGGCCGGTAGTTTATCGAAAATCTAATTCATCACCGGCACATCGGTTGTATAAAGTTGTCGGTTCTCGTGAAAATAAAAGCGATTGAAATGGTCTAATATTAAATTAAGTCGTTCTAACAAGTAAATTATATATAAAAAGTATGAATTAAAGTAAATTAACCTATTACCTAATCTTCGATATACTTTGTTTGTAAATGTTATACTTAGTAAAGTTTCGTTTATAATGCTTCAAATAACTTTATAATTAGTAGAAACAATAATTGATCAAGGCTTACTAACCAATGTCGTTTGTAAGCGTTTACATACTTATTTGAAATAAGCGACTCGATAGTTGAAAAGATTATAATGAAATTTAGCTCCAGCTGAGCGATAATTTAAAAATATCACTTGTTCAATAATAATAACTGAAATAGTTACTTTCGTTACCAAGTATAATCCTTTTTAAGGTGTAAAAGAAAAACTCTAAATCCGCGTTCGAAATTTCTATTCAATCAAAAAAAACTTCACGTGTTAGATCTAGGTGATATAACCTAAGCTACCCATGTAAATAGACTTTTGTAACATTAAAAGACTTTGTTTATTTAAGCGTAAAATGAATAATTGTAAACTACGTATAACATAGTTTTCTTTTTACGATTACCGACTTTAAATTGTCTTTTTGTTCTTCCCTATTCCAGAAACTGCTTTTTCAATTTCTTAAATAAGTCGAGAAATTATACGTAGTACGGTCACATTTAGCGTAAAAATCTTATTACGTTTTAATATAGAATATCTTCAAGTTACAAGGAATTGAAAGATTCCGGAAACTTTAATAATTTTTAGGAGTTAAGAGGTTAAATGCATACAAGTCAAATCCTAGAAGTTTTACCAATTGAAAACCAATATAAGATTTATTCAACGATATAACAACGATTTTGTTAGTGAAAGTTTAAATAAAGGCTTTAAATGAACGAGGTGGTTTTCGAACGTTTTGGAAAACATAACAATATTACCGATAAATAAACGAAAAAAGGTTTAAATTGCTTTAATATTCGATTTATAAAAAGTTAGGCGTAGGATGATTAATTACGAAAACCTATAAAAGTTGCATTACTTCGATTAAATTCGTGGTAGTTAATGAAATTAAATCCATCCCAGTAATTTCAGTATATTCAAAGTGAAAAGAAAAACTTAATAATATTTATCATATCAGTATTCTTTACCGTAAATGAACTTAATAATATCCTTTTATAGAGGTTCGAATAAACTTTTTAAGTGAACCATTTATCAAGTAGTTGTAAATTTATAATTATTCGATCTTAATTTCTCTTTCAAATAGTTCTCTACTTTACAAATACCTGTAACGTACATTGTAATATATTGTGGGAAAAATTCCTCCATTTTTACCTATCAAAAGTATTTAACTATTAATTGGGAAGCTTTTTATTTCTTTTGGATATAGGATATTAATCGCGATTAAATTTGGTATATTATTCATTAATGATGAGTGGAACCTTTATTATGTAATTTATGAACATTTGACTTAAACTGATAGCTTTTCAAACGGTAGGATATCATTTTTTGTTGATATTACCATATATCTCTATAGCTACCAAGTTGTTACGCTACGCAGTACACCTCCGCAGAGCGTACGGTAACGTGCCACTCTGCAAGATGCATTCCTGCAGAGTGTATGATAGCGTGCCAATACCTAGAAGTGGCATTTGTAGAGTGCACAATAGAGTGTCACTGCCGAAAAGAGAGATTAGCAGAGTGAATAGTAGAGTACCAGTGCATGAGTGAGAGGTTTATAGCCTTTAACATGTGGCGTGCACTCTCTGAATGCCTCTTCTCATTTCGAAATCTTATCTTTACTACTATAATACCAATCTATACGATTACTCCTCTTCTTTAAGTTCACGTGAAATGGGAAGAAACCTTACCGACGTTTGTAAATTCGTTATAATTTAACAGATTAAACCGCGTTAATCGCGTTAATACTGATTCCTTATATGGTTTTCACCATAGGCATATTTTAATGTGTTTTTATACCGAACGAGGAATTTAGGTAACATGATTTATCGCGAGGCTTAATAAAACCCGCTGTTTTATCAGTAAGGTTTACCACTTTAGGGACCCCAGATTCTTGAATCAGGTACGCTATTAGGTTTAGGGTAGAGGTACTTGATTCAGGATAAATAAGAGCCTTAGTACACGAAGGTGTACTTGTATACACAATATTAACGCGAAAGATGAAAGAATCCAATTCGAATTTAGTATTGCCGAAATAATAGTAGATTTGTCCAAGGCTTTGATAGAAGTAAAAGAAACTCAATAGATACCAATTACCATTTGAGTAGGTTATTTAACCATAAAGGATACGTTATTAATACCAATAGCTCAAGCAAAGGTTTGTATAACTCCCTCCTAATCTGTTGAAAAGTTGGTATTATCTTCGCATTTCGTAATAGCTTCTAAACGCGTATAATTCACGAGAATATACCGATTTAGCTATATGATTATAAAGTTATAATATATAAGGAGTAGGCGCCTTGATTAAAGTATTATAGGCGTATAAATATTAGGATGTAAATATAAATAATTTTCCCTTTAAAAGGGCAATGTATTGAATAGTTACGTTTATTGTCGGTGTATGTTAAATAACAAATTGAATATGAAATAAAACTTGGTAAATAACGGGTTACATAGATACTTTGTATATTAAGAAATTCATTTCGAAATAGCTGATTCTTAAATGAACTATATTCCTAGATATTAGTATATTTGTGCTACGAGGCTTTATCCAGTGGTTCATGAAAAAAAACGACTACATTTAGGCGATGAATAAGCCAAATAGTAGCTATTTTCTGTAATAATAAAAAAGTGCCGTTAAATGTATACCTAAAAGAATATAAGGTTTAACGTGTTAAAACAATTTGGCGAATAAGAAAACACATCGTTTCGCTAATTATTTCCCGTTCGTTTATAAACACGCTGGTTATAATATAATCAGGGAAATCAATATTTAACCAAACTAAAGACGAGGTCTTTATTAGCATTTTTGTTAGAGTAAAAAGTGTAAATTAAGCCTATAAATCTAGATAACATAGCAATTTATAGATAGCGATAGCTATTCATAAAAATATTACCTTTTTCTTAATAAAATTAGTAATAATATTATTATTGTTTTTCTGTATTATTTACTATATTATCCAAACTAATTATTGGTTACATGCGGTATAGCTTTCGTATACATATTTTCAAATCTTTGAAAAAACATCGTATTTCTCCGGGTACGAGCCCTTCAATGCTTAAATAAGGCGTTAAATGAACTACAATTCTAGTTACAACACATAAAGCTACGTCGACTAAAAGGCGTCATATTAGGCTTTACTATATATTCTACTTGACTACTTAAGTAATATGAATTTACTTATAAAGACGTTAGTAAGTAATTAAAATAATCCTAATTCGAACAGTTAGCATCGCTTACCTTAACCTGTATATTATTGACGTTGTATTTACGATTACGATGGCGATCACAGTCGAGGATGTCGCGAAAACGGTTTTCATTGCGTTTTCATTTGTTTGAAATATGTTTTCGTTCGCGTTTATCTCGACTACGGTTTCAGGCAGCATACTCACAAAGACGATAGTCGTAACGCTTGCGATTATACTCTTTTAAAGGGCGTATCTAGTCCCGATTTATATTGTTTTCCAGTGTAATGATCACACTAAATACCCGCGAGTATATAGAAGGTGTCAGAGGGTTTATGTTATCAAGAAGGTAGCAGAGGTGATGAGTGAACAATATCGCAACCGTGCAAGTAATGATCAAAAGACCGTGAGGCTATTCAGAATACACTAAGACTGAATATTTGAATTGATAACTGAAGAGCAATGAAGGAAATACTATCTATGTGTTGATGGCCGTGTCTTTATATCCTATTGCCTTCATAGCATCTTCAGTGCTGAGGCTCACCGGTGCTCACTGAGGCTCACCGGTACTCACTGAGACTCACCGGTGCTTACTGTGGCTCACCGGTATCTCATCTGCATGCTAGCCCGTTTCCTGACCCGCCAACGTTTTTGGGTCATAACATCCGGCTTACGAAACTAATTTTCATTCTTACGAAGCTGGTATTCATCCTTACGAAAAAATCTTGAATTATTCCTATTGGTTATGTCTTTAAAAAGGGGTTGGTAATCGGATTACCATTGTATTACCATTCTAAACAATACCCTTTTAAACCTTTTCAACTCATTCAAGTATTTCATTATAATTTGCTACGATGTAGAGGCGGTAGATACTATTCAATGCCTAGGGTTAGAACTGATTGCATGTAAATCATAGCGTTACATAAACTATTATAATAATGGTTTAATATACCCATAGCCTTCACATATTATATTTTCATCGAAATATACTTATGTAGGCTATTATCATCATTTAATAGGTCTCGTAAAGAGAATTGAACCTCCCTAAACTTGGTAATAGCTCGTTTAAGGTTTATGATAAAGTGATCGACATAAATGTCTATAATATATGTAAAGCTAAGGCGAATTGTTTTACGACTTTTGTAAAAATTAAACTTTATATATTACTAGTATATTGTAAATCCTAACAATAAAGCACAAAAACGTCTTTATAATTTCACATTTGAATGCTAAAACGGTATTTATGATGGTATTCCAACATTATTAAAAGTTTTATATGTTGTTAAAAATAATACGTTGCCTACTATAATAATACCTATATTTTAAGTATTAAGATACTCGGGGTTAAATACCTTAATCAATTTACGTTACAGACGGCGAGTACCAATAGCCAAATATTAAATAGATATCGTATTCGGAGTTCGAAAAGGTTCGCGGTAGGTACGGAGACAAAAGTGGCGAAAACGAAAACGAAGGTGCCGGGAAAGCTTACGCTCGCAGCGGTTACGAAAGTAACGGCGACGAAAAAGCTTCCGCCGGCGAAACGGATTACGCTTGCGGCGGTCTCGAAAGGGTTCAATACGATAGTAATAAGGCTTACTGCAGTTAGGCGCTTTCCTATTATAATGGTGTAAGCTACCCTTAAAAGTATATGACGAAGTTATGAAAATGGGTCAAGCTTGGCAATAATGGCGACGAAAAGGCTCGTGGTCACGATAATAACTACTAGAGGAGAACTTACGGTTACGAGAATAGCGACTTTCAAAAAAACTGTCAAGGTGTCACATAAAGGCATTATACTTTAAATATCTTACAACATTGGGTCCTTTAAACTTACGGTACAAGCTTATCATAAGTTTCGTGTCATTAGTGTTACTAGCAGCTGAACTAACTAATTAGGATACTTTTCTTAATTTCAGTAACTAAAGGTGTAAAGTTTACGGTAATAGCGAACGTGCGAAGAATTGGTGTAAACAAGGAAAATATAAGTGAAAAACAGGATAATGTAGTGTAAAATATTGAAAAAGTGGGCTAAAATAGAAGAGGTAATGTTATATATATAAGCGAATATAAGGCTATTATTGGCGTCTTAGTAAAAGTAAAAAAAAAGTAATGGTTATTAGTTTTGGTGCGGTTGGTGTAGGCTTCTTTTAGAGTTCCTTAGTACGAGTTTGTTAGCGCATACAGTAAGGGGTTAAGAGATTATTCAGTGTAATGCACAGTGCTTGTAGCTTTCGCTTGATTATAGGTTAAGATAAGAAACTCGTGAAGTAAAATTTAGTGAGGTATGGTAATTGTGAAGGTACTGGAAAATGGTAAAGGTTAAAAAATAGAGTAAAGTCGGGAGAGTTAGTATTTTGGTAACAAGGCTATATGGTTATATCTTCGCGCTAATAACTCACTTGAATTACTTTATAGCAATGAATCGGTTTAGTGCCAAGTATAATCTCAACTTACAGCTACCATTTGTGGTACTGTATAAAAGTACAAACATATGGGTGGTATTCCGGTCTGTATTTTAAAGTAAAAACTAAGTTAAAAGTAGGAATCCACCATATTATTATAACAATAAGTACTCTTGAGATGGATGACTTATAAGTAGGCAGTCTCGAGAGAAGGCAGTCTCGTAAGAAAGCAGTCTTATGAGAAGGCATGAGACAAGCTCTGTACCGGCGAATTCACCGCAAGTACTCCCCACCCCCCGAGTTACAACAAAGCCCTATCACACTATTCATAAACTCGGTTGGCGCTTTGGACGTACCCGTATACTTTTTGAAAAGCGTTTTATTACACATCAATTACGAAAGTTATTAGTGTTTGAAACCCTTCATTAGGACCTATCAAAAACTCACTATTATGGCGTTTCGGAAAACCTAAAAAGCGCTTAAAATAACTTTTGCAAAGCTTTGGTAAACTTGGAAAACGATTAACGTAATACCTAAACCGGTTACGTACATTTCTAAAACAGCGAAATCAACTTTTAGGGCGCTTTTAAAATTACCCTAATCCCTAAAAAAAAAACTTTCGAAATGCCTATACAAATATAAACCAAAAGCCTAAAATATCTTTCACAGAGTTCAAACACATTTTGCGAGCGCTAGATATGGTATTAGAAGCGTTCACCATAACCATCTCAACCCTCACATACCAATTCTCTGCACCGAAAACCCGGTTTTTTCTTTCCTTTCGTTACACTTCGTTCGCCCTACATTGTACCGGTTATTTAAGTTATTATTTTCGACGTTTGGATTTACTAGTTCTTTGGCTAGTATAGTGCTTATAATCATTAAAATATTAATATTAAACTCCTAAATAGTTTGTAATTACGCATTATTACTCCTTATTTGCTTTTCATTTAAATAAGCAAGCGCTCAAAGCATTGTTTCGACCGCCTTAATGTATTGACCTTGTATTTCATTTACGTATTATACACTGTCATTTACCGTTCTATTCCAGAACTCCTTTCAATACACTATCCTAAATATATGAAAACTATATTATTACGCTTTTTTTTTACTAACCTATTGCACATAATAATCTAACCCCTATAATACCTAACATAACAAACATGGCTGAAGTTAACGAGTACATAAACATTCTCTTAACGTAAATAACGCTTCGAAAAATTATTTTCAAGTATATTGGTTTTTATTCATGGGATTACGTTGTTGAAAGGCTTACAGAAGGATTTGTTTCTTTGGCGGAAATCACATATTTGAAGAACGTGAATTATTGCTATTAGAGGTAGAAGCCTCAAATGTTGAATACATTTGATTAGTTGGAAAATTAATTTGGAAAATAAATACTCGAAATGTAGCGTATAGTGTACAACTCCATTTCGAAAATGGTACTGGCATAACTATGAATTAAAGATATTAATACGCCAAGATAGACGAACAGCCGTATTATAGAGGCGTTGGTTATTATGGCCTAGTTCGACAAAATGTTGAAGTAGAAAGACAATAAATTGTTGGAAGAAGACTTTGTAAAGGGATACTGGCTATTGGAATGTAAGAAAAAACTTATTGAGGATATATTAAATAGATCATAACGCGCAAATACTCCGCGGAAGTAAAGTATAAGGCTTTAGTCAAAATTAGTCGCGCCTTGCGAAAGACAGACGGAGCTTAAGGAATGAATAGAAGAAGAGGCAAAGCTATAAAGATCATTTGCTACTCGAATTAAATACGGATGTTTTATAAGAAGCACTTTTAAAAAGAGACGTGGACTGGAAAACTCCCTAATTATATTGGACGCTCCTTCCTACTACAGAAAGAGCGCACTAGATAAGGAAGACGATGCTCCGCGAGGCAATATAAGAGACGACAAACGACTATACGAGCCTTACGCCCCGATACCTACAAACAACAACTTATATCACGACCTTTTATTATACCAATTCCCCACAAATAGAAATAACCCTATAAAGCTTAAGAACTTTACTAAACTATAGGATAAGGGTGAAAACTAAAATAACGAATTGTTCGATATCTTAGATAATAAAAAAACCATAATTTTAAATAATATTCAAAATACATAGTAAACCTTTTTCTTTTCATGTGAATTTATCTCGTATTTAAAATGAGTAAATTCAAGAGTGGTATATATACAATTTGATAAAATTGGATATGTTTACGAAATGTTATTTTAACATAAAAATGTATTTTGATACGAAAATTAATTATAAGATTTATGAGAGGGATTAGACGGATATTACGTATGAATCCATTAGGAATCAACGAGAAAATACCAATGAAACCCTATAAAAGGTATTGACTATTTTTTGGCGAAATTGTAAAAGTATGAGGCGGCATTTGGTTCAGAATATCAAGGCGATAAATTATTGATTCAAATAGTTGTAAAAACATACCCTAAAAATGCGAACTTTAAGTTTATATCATTTAAACCCGAATAAAAATTGGATGCTTTTTTGCGAAGCTTAGATAATTACTTAAGACTTCGATTCGTCGATAGAAGAGTTTCGGATTAATATTTTTAGCCGGGAAAATTAAGGATGAGGCCCGGTATATTACGAAAGCGGACCTCCTCGAGACGATTCACCACGTTTATAATCGACGATTTAAAGTGTATCTAAAGATTAAAAACCACTAAAGATCCAAGTACGGTTATAAAAGCGATAAATAATAAGGAGGAAGTTTAGGAAATCTCGGATAAAACGGTTCCTAACGACGATACCCTTAAAATACAAGACTAAACTTACCATATATGCCAATATAAATACGTAAAGGTATACGAAGTTTTCACGTTTTTAGAAACGATGTATTTTACTGAGATCTGACATTAATCAACTAACTATTTAATATACGAACAAATTCGGGTAAAACGATAATTTTGGACCGATTTTCTATATAAGTAAAAGATGGAAGTAAATTTATAGCCTATAAAACCGATTGCGATAGCGTTAAAAAGAATTTAAACGTTTACCTGTACGAATATAACTCTTGGAAAAAAGAGTTGGAGGAGGACAACATTTACGTGATTATTTAATAAAAGAGAAACGATTAGCGGGTATTTATAAACCTATAAAATGCCTTATTTTTATATAACATAGGTGTGGGAATAGCAGTCAAATGTAGTGCAGTAGGTGCACAATTCAAAGTTTGGTACAGGTTAAAGAATTTGGCTATACAAATTAGCGTGTAGTTTGGATAACGGTCAGCTGAACTTTAGAACTTACAACTTATAAATCAGAATCAATTTCAATGTATCACCAGTTATTTCAACCACAGTGATTCGAATCTACTAATTTGCAACGATTAATTCCTACCTATACTGATTAATGCTTATTAGGTCAAGCACAGATTAGCTGAGTAGAAGAAGAAATTGCTTTCTAGTTGTTATGTTTTGTCTAAGTAAAGTAAAAGAAAGGTTTTCGTAAAGGGCCCCTATATATTGAGTAATTAATCTCGTTATCAAGTAGACAAAACTTATAGGCTGTGTAGTTGTTCGAGGCAGTTTATAGCTAGCGAAAGTATCGCTATTAAAAACATTAAGAAATCTTTGTTGATTATTTGTGAGGAAAAGCGTTAAAATTAACGACTTGAAAGTCTTAAAGATCACTAAATTGATAAGTTAGTAAATGACTCAGTCGATACTACTATTATAGGTAATACTATTACAAATTTTGTATCGCAAAAATGATTAAGTCTTATAACCTTTAACTAATAGCCTACAACCCATCCCTTCATACTATTCTTTTTTCCCCCATATTTATTAATCTTCAACACGATAGCATTCAAACTCATTATGATTAATGTAATTACTAATCGTACCATAAAGGAATCAATTATAGCTTTCGTCTCAATTTCTGAAAGGCACTACGATGAAGACCTTTTATTTAACAATATTACTAAAGACTTTACCTCCGAGCACTTAACTAACAATATCGACCGCTTTATTCTCAACTCAGACCCTGACGAAGTCGACCAAGAACCTAACTTCCCCGACGATTTCAACGATATATTTAACGAATAGGCCCTGACAATATAAAAGATAACGGATAGGCAAGCCAAAACGGGGATAAAAATTAAACATGGTAAATGAGAGGTCCACCTACCTATGAAGAAAGGAAAACAGGGTAGATTAACCAAACCACTTTATGAATGCGCTACTAATGAAAACCTTTATTATATTTTTAAATATAATTGTAAAGGAAATGGGATTGTTGGCAACAATATCCCTTAACTCCTTTATATACGTTTTTGAGGCCCTACTTAAAACTAAATAAGTTCTTTAAACCATATTACTCAAATTTATCGGTTAAGAGCCATTGGTCGTAAAGAAACGATAAACTATATACCGCAAGCCCTTAATGTTACCCGTTTATCAAGCAGGAACCTTAATGTACCTCTCAATACTAAGAAGAATATTACTAAGTCCCTATCCAGATTTAGCGGCTTAATTAAAAAAGAAACGGCTATACATGCGAGCTCATTATAGGTACGATTACTGGATTTTTCCCTTCAAACTAGGCTGAAGGTAATTATTTTCCTATTAATATCAATACCTTCTCCAGTCGAGGGATTCAATGAGTTGTTACGACTAGTACATCACCCTTCCCCCTCAACATATCCCAATAGTGAATACAGATTAAGCGATATTCACCCCGTATATTAATATTTAGGGATAAAAAAAAAGTATAACGGTAATTTGTAGAACCTCCTCGACGTAAATTTTCGTTTACGTTTTGATATCTATTGCTAGATAAGGGTTGACTTGTCAGATTCTCACTCCTTATTTCCTAATATATTTACCGGTCAAACCAAGGATTATTACCATTGGTCCCTAACAAATTATTCCTTTTTCCGTGACATCTACAATGGTTCGAAAGGTTGCGTCCAATAAAATATTAATTTTACCCCATATTACACCGACTGGAATATTATTGAATGATTTTACATATTGGATTATAAAAAAGAGCCGAAAAGTCATATAAACCTTGTTAATTATATTCTTAATAGGCTAATATTTCACCAATAACTAATAGAAAATGTAGGAGCTAGCAAAAAAATACTTCCCCAATAAGCTCACCAAGTTATGACAAGTTATAGTAAATTTTAATACGCTTTTTAGTGCCCTGATACCACTTATAAAAGGTTTTTCAAAATTAGTTGCGTTCCTTGTTAACGACCGCAACGACTCGGGTGTTAAGTTAGATTGGTATATACCCTTAAGTTTCGGAATTTAGATACGGCAAAAAAGACATATTTTATGTATATTATATCGACTACAAGTACGCAAGTCTCGGTAAATACAATTGATGGAAAGCCTGGACCTAGAGAAATGACCAAGATGTATACGGAGAATGGTATTTCTTTTTTTAGGGGGGGGAGGGATTGAAGTAAGCCAAATGAGTTTACTTTAAACGTTTAAAAAAGGTAATTTACGGAAAATAAAGCTGCTGGTTCACACTCTATACTCTCGCCGAACACGAATCAAAATGGGTTGTATATTATATAAAATTCCATTTTTTTTCAATTAAAATTACTCTGAATGAGTAAAAAACTTTGAAGTGAAAGAGGTTGAAAAAGGGAAAAACAAGCCTAAGTTTATCGGCGAACACGAAAATACCGGCACCGGTCCAAAAATAACGTAATAACTCGCTGACCACACCATTTTATACTACTTTACATGTAAAGACCCTTATTACCGATATAACGATAAAAAACATAGCCTTAAAAACCTTGATACCATTTTGAAACACTGCGAAACAGGTTTTTTAAAGTATTAAATCGGATACTAGGTGAATGCGGTCTTTAACAAAATACTATTCATAATACGTAGCGTGAAAAAAGGATATGAAAACGACTACAAAATTTAACCACACGGATATTAGAAAACTTAAGGTTGGCTTTAACTTTGGGGGAAAAAACTCTTTTTACTAGAATCGAAAAATATTATCATTATCGTTAGTCCAGTTAATCTACATATCTTAAAATCCCCTGTCTATTTTTTTCTTTGCCTTAAAAACATGAAAGATATCGGCTTTAACATTAACAGTTGAACTAATAAACTAGTTTAGGTTAAGGGCGGCAAAACCTTTTTACTCACCCTTGAATAAAAGAACCTCAGACTTTATCTTCAAAAGCTAAAAATTTTAATACTAAACTTAACGAAATCAAAAATTCGTTGATTATATCGCCGCTTTAACTAACCGGCGACTAGTAAGCTTTATAAGGTTTGAAAAGCAACCAGTTACCAAGGTATAAACTTACTAGCTTTAAAGATAATTAAACTACTTTTCTACAATTGCCAAACAAACTTCCAAATCCCTTTGAAGTTTGAATTCATATAAAAAAATAATATTTTAACTTCAAAGTTTTCGCAAATGTATTTTATCTCAACGGTAAACTAGTACTTTAGTTTAGCAACTCTGCTACGTTCTTTTATGACGCCAAGTTATTTAAAACCATTTCAACGAAAGAAACGTAAGAGGTAATAAATACTTTATAGGTTAACACGTACTTCTTTTTATCATTCAATATTATAAGGCAGTGCCTACTATATAGCTAGTATAGTGTGACCAACAATAATGTGAATTTATATATGTTGGCTGGAAGGATCGTAACTTGAGTGTTCCTGACTAATAACAACCACCCTATTCGAAAACTCCTGATGTTACTAAATCATACCGTACAGTCCATTAAATAAATCATTATAACTGAAAGCAGTGTCCCTAACTTAATAACTATATAAGGTTAAAGACCTAATCCTGAGCACCTATGGCCCATTTTCGGGTGATATGATATACGTATATGTTGAATGCCGTTGGAGTCTTATAATCAATCATATTGATCCTTACTACGTGCCACAAACTTAGTACAAACTCCAAATATGGAATATATATGTATAGGTTGGTCTACAAGCCACGTGAAAGAAAGTAGACACCACTAGAAACTTCGGAAAGAGATTTCAACACAATATACCAGTAAATAAAAATTCATCGCCCTCTATAACCTTTATTTAAAGAGGGGGAATACAAATAAAAAAGAAATCTTGTCTAATGCTAGGAATCGAACTCTAAGCTAGCTTTCCAATTAAGGAATTAAGGTACCTTATAGTTTAGAAACCCATAAGGGTGTAAACACTGTAGCCTCAGCTGAGACGTGTTATATGGCTATCTTAGTTCCCGCTTGACACCTACTCGTATCAAAGATTTTAAAGCTCCAAAAGAGTAAAGGGATTATAAAACATACATATCTTAGTTGAAAGCCCATGGCGATAAAGGAGCTATACTTTACAATTTGATAGAAAGATGTCCTTTACCACTCGGGCCACCTTTTTACTATTAGCCGCAAACCCAAGAAATGTAAAATAATTGTAAAATAAGGCGCACCACCAAGCGGATGGTATTCCGTAAAAACTTCTCTGTAGACAGCTAAAGAAAGGTATCCAAAGTAAAGTCGAAGGCCCTGCTGAGCGAGCAGAGCGCTGATGTAGGTGGTAACGCCTCAAGAATAAATAAATAAATAGAGCCATTAAGTGCGAGATTTTATAATAAAGTTATTTTAGACTTCAAAGAGTAAAAGGAATCAAACTTGCAATGTAAAATTTCAAGTCTAAAAGGTCATGTTCGTACAAGTAAAAAGTGATAGAATTGTTGGGTGCAAGGGTTATTCTCTAAATGCACCGCTACGCAGGCGGTGCGCCGAGCCGACGACGATTTCCATGGGCAAAAAGGGGTCTCCGGAAAAGAATATGGTGGTGGTAGAGCCGATTAGTGATATTGTGGTGAAATATGGTGCATGTAAAGTGATGGTGTTGAGAATGGCTGGATTTAAAAAAAAGATCACGAAGGTAGGCACTATTAGGGTTTACAGTATAGGCCCTTAACCTTTCTTTACGAGGTTGTCCGGGTATTCATGCCAAGGAAGTTGATGTCAAGTCGAAGATGAATAACACGTATCTAGGACTACTAGACATACTAGTTCATGATACTAGTACTAACTTCACCGCGATAAAGTTTCAAATTAATGCCAAATCGATGGGGATTTAATATCAATAGGTCCCTATTAAAGCCCATTAAGGTATTAGTAAAGTCAAAAAGTCTCACCCTCCTTTGAAAAGGGCCTATAATATCTTTACCCTAAAACCTAAAAGCTTTAAAATTTAAAAAACACGGTTTTCAGTAACTGGAAAGAATTTTAAGAATACTATTAGCTTTAATAGCCTTATGTCAACTTTGATGGTATTTGGAACCTAAATATCTATAACGACTAAATCTCTATGATTACCAAACAGTTAAAAGCGTACTATAATATACAACATAACTCTAAAAGAACTGAGGAAGGAATCGGTATACAGCCAGGTTAACAATGCTCTTAACAATAGAAATAGACTATTAATAGCTAATGTATTATCCCTACACCTTTGAAATGAAGTCCTTATATAGCGAAAACCAAGTAAATTAAATAGGCCGCATAGAATCTTAATTATTACTAACCTAAATATGGTAATCAAAATTGTTGACAGCTCTATTACTTTCGAAACTATACAAGTTAAACTGTATAAATGACCCTTCATGTCTAATAAAGATGCTGACGTCGAAAACTTCAGCACCGAACGAATTAACCAATACAATCCTTTCGAACCAATTGTTAACAAGCAAATAAACTGTCGACGGCGCGAAAAACAATCTAAGAGGAAGATACACACAAAAAAATATGGAAACATTAACTACAGGCGTGAAAATGCATATAAAAAGGCGTAGATGTCTCAAAAGAAAAATTGTAATAGAAAACTTGCCTTTGAATTATATATTGAAAGTATTATTAATATTTCCAGTAAGCCCTTTCCATAAAGCGATCAAATTCAAATTACCGGAATTTTTATGTTAGGAGTTATTTCAATCGTACCGTTAACGCAATTTGAAATATAAAACGTTACCATCATTAATTGGAAAGTAATTTACGAAGTCAAAAGAAATATCACGAATCGGCCGTACAAAAAATCACTGTTAGTGGCTTGATGATATAGTAAAAAAGGTCAAAATTGGATTTTTACTTAATCACTTATAATCCAGAAAATCAATTAATGTTTGATCGTTGTAATTTATTCCAGTTCAACTATTGGAGTAAGCGGTTAATTCCTCTTGAATAGCTGAGAAATAACGTAAACGTATACGTAATCTGCCACCTATCTTCAACGAATTATACTACGGAAACTACCCAAAAATTAAGGGATAAGTTTCCGGCCGGCACTATTAACGTTTAACCCGTAATTATGAATTACGAAAGGTAAAAACTTCGATATAATAGGTATACAAATCGAAAATACCCCCCTTTTTGAAAACAATAGGTTTATAACTGCTAATCAACATAGGATCCAAAAGCACTTCCTCTAGAAAGGTAAATTAATTGGGATGTTAGCTAAAAACATATAATTTAACCTTAATAAATCATTAATCTATATTTATAGTATTAAGTCTGAAAACAGCACTAATATTAGCCTACGCAAAAAAAAAAACAAGAACTTAATAACTATGGATAAGGCCGACGAGGCAAAATCACAGAGATACTTGGAGCAAAGGGCCTATGCGGCCCACAGTGCTATACTATATTAAATGGAGGCATCGTACGACCTATCCATTACCTCACAAGCATAATATCTATAGGAAGAGGACTTCAACATGTTAAACAAAAGGATTTAATATTAACTAGACTATTTAAAAGGGGGTATTAATATAGTTTCGGTAAACTTAACGAAGACAAAGTTAATAATCTTCACAAGTGAGTTATTTACTAACAATATCTACCTCACATCGTAATTTGGGCTCCTTATAATACTCGTCGATAAGAAATGGTCCAAAGGGCAGTTTAAAATCACCGGAAACCTCGTACACTGAACATCCGTCAATTGTAGACGTGTGACACAAAATGTACTAATATCTAAAGTAAAAAACATAACAGCAAACTTTAACATCAGTATAATAACTAACAACAAGTTAAAGATTATCACCAAACAGATGAAAATGCCTCCAATACCTGTAATAATGTGCATAGATTCCCGGAGCTTTTACAAATACCTATAGAAATTAGGCACAACTAACAAAAGATGTCATATAATAAATGTAATAGCTTTAAGAAATATATATATAACCCCAGAAACCGATAATTTTAAATAAATCAACGGTAAAGACAACCCCACCAACGCTATAAATAAGGAAATGCCCAATAACGCCCTAAAAAGGTTTGTAGATAGCAATATGCTAGTTTTTCAAATCTAGAGCTACATGGACCGCCTGATACGTAACATGAAGGAATAAGAATACCATAGCTAATTTCACAACTACCAGAGTAACAGTATCTATAGAAATAGAGAAAGTGGCAGCAATATAAGTAAGTTAAAATACTGGCACAAGGTATGTAAATAGTAGAATACGTAATACTTATATGTTTGTAATGAAAGACTTATATACGAGAGTTWAAAAACGGAGGGCTCGGAAATAGGAAGCAAAAGGCCGTAATTAATGTTCATTTCAACACAGATTATTCGGAATCGATAGGGGTTTAGCTTGTTCATTAAAGAGGGATTTCAAAGGTTAACACCAATTAATGAAGATTCCCGTTGGCGTACAGGTACAAAATATAAAGCCGCTAGTATTGGAATAGCAGTCAAATACAGTAAAGTCAATTCAATTAAATTGTCAGTTTAGTTAATTGTACTGATTACAAATTGAATGCAGTTTGCGGGATTGACTACAAATATAGAGCGGTAGGTGCTCACTTCTAAGTGAGGCACAGGCCAAAGCATTTGGCTATAAAAATTAGCGTGCAGACCGGCTAGCAGTCTGCCGAACTTAGAACTTACAACTCATAAATCAGAACGAATTTCAATGCAGCATCAGTTACTTCGACAACAGTGATTCGAATCGACTACATTGCAATGATGAAGGCTTACCAACAGTAGGACTAGAAAATGAAATAGGCGTGTTAAACGCCTATATGGCGTCCTAGTTTACGTTTTCTCATAAGTATAATAGCCGGTTTCTAGGTATTATATAAAATACCGGCGTGATAAAAATTTCGACCGCTGGAAAACGATAATTCGACGAGTTTATAATAAAGTTTCACAAGTTTCAATTCGACAGAATAGGAGAACACCATAAAGTTCTGTTCGATAAAGGTAAAGTATCGTCTCTCAGTATAATAGCAGTAAGCACACGATTTGAGACGTTCAAGTTTTATATGATTAATTTTAAAATACTATTCTTATCTTTGTTAGCCAATATGAATCAATTCGGAATCGAAGTTTGGAATACGACGGATCGACCTATTCGCGTTGTGGATGATGTATGTATACTGTTCCGTCTAAACTTTAAATACTTATAGTTTTTCCTAAAATTACATACATTTCAGGCCGTTTACTTAATATAATTAGAATGACGAATAATATACCAATTATTTGGGTAACTGGTTACACAATAACCTTTACGGCTTTTTTACGTAATAGGTTATATAGATATAGAGAAAAAAACCCTGGAGGCTATTAAAAAGTTCTATCGCAAGTGTTAGTTATATCTACAGGATTTACAACAGTTTAGATTCCGTCTTTAAAACTACATAGACTTTAATTACAAGTTTATTGTGGATATTATATACCTTAATGGATAATTTGTCATATATGCTGTTAAAGCTGAAATTATTGTCGAAGTCGCGAAATTCACGCGAAGCGTTTTTCTAGCGGATTGTTGGAATGCTTTGGTTAATTATTGAACGAATGTTTATTTTACGTCTTCAGTTTAAATTACCTACGATATATATATAGTTTTCGATTCGATCAAATGAAGAACTAAGATTATGATTTCCGGAAGTAAATGTAGGTAAATACCGATAAAATTGCCTTGGGGTATTGAGAAGTGCGAATGATATCACGGACCGTGAAAAAAAGCGTATACGGTCCTATCCAAAAAACTAAAGTGTATAAATATAATGGAATTAGTTTTTTTAATGGCAATAAACGCCGTAAACAATATTTTAGTCTAAGTAGATTAATACCCAAACTCTTTGTTTTTATTGCTTACTCCAAAATCTATACAGATTCCGAATCATTACCAATATCTATAGGTAGACCTGCTTATAAATGTACGCCTTTATTGTTTCAACGTACTCTATTCGAATCAATGTGGTCTAAGTAACGAGCGCTGAATTGAAATTGGCTTTGATACGTTGTAAGTTCTAAATTCAGCATACCGTTAGCCGGTTTGCACGCTAATTTGTATGGCCAAATGCTCTGGCCCATTCCCTACTTTGAAGTGGGAACCTACTATACTTGACTTACAGTTAGTACCGTCAATTCTACAAACTGTAGCCAATTTTCAGTCGGTATAATCAACTAATCTTCAGTATAGTTAAATTGACTGTATTGTATTTAACTGCTATTTAACTACTAGCGCCTTTTTGTTTTGTACCTGTACGTTAGCATGGCCTGCCACTAATTGGTGACAACCTTTAAAATCCCTCATTAATTAACAAGTAAAACCCCTGTTAATTCCAGTTAATTTGTAGTTAACCTGGCACCAATCACGGCCTTTTGTTCTACATTTTCGAGCCCTCTATTCTTTAACTCCCGTGCAAAGGTCTTTTACTACAAACCTACACTCATTACATATTTCAGTATTTACCTACCTTTCACCAGTGATTCCACCTATTGCCATCACCACTATTATCATCGCTAGTGTTACCCCGGCAGTTTTTAAGTTTATCAGGGTATACCTTCTCCTTTACATCATGTGCTGGAGGGTTTACGTAGGTTTCTATTCGTAAAATTTAGAGTATTGCTGTTCACAAACCGTTCCAAAACGTTATTATGTGTAGCTTTAGTTATAAGGTTAACAGGGTTATTTTCTCAGTTAATTTACCGAATATTATCGATTTTCTGTGCTTCTTATATCTTCCTTAAAACTATTATATCTATCATTAAACGTTTTTATCAGTTATACCCAGCTTTAATAAACACTTGTAAAGGCTCCGGGAATCTGTATATACCACTACAGGTATCGGAGATAATCCTAGCCATTTGGGAAAATTCCTTAACATACCATTAATTACTATACCAATAATAAAGCCTACTAGTATAACATATATTTCCGATGCTAATACGCTTTGTACCATATAGTTAAACTTAACGGATATCCAATATACTAGGTTTTGGGTAACCGTAACTTGTTCCTTAAATCTTTCCTCGTTGACTAAGATTATAAAAAACTAAATTTACAATATACGGTTAGTATTGTTGGCAAAAAAGCCATCCATGAAAGTTATTAACTTCGACGTCGTTAAGTTTACCGAAACTATGTTAATACCTCGTTTTAAGTTGTTTATTTTCTTCTTAATCCTTTAATTAAACCTGTTAACATTATTGTCATGTGGTTTCTATATCCGTGCTGTGATAGATAGGTTGTACGATATCTCTGGTTAGTATAACGTGGTAATAAAGGTCTCACGGGCCCTTTATTTTAAATATTACAGTTATTTTTCTTCGTCGACCTTATCGATGGTTATTAGACTTGTAGATTACTCGTTTAAATATAGGCTTATATACGTGATTCTTTTAGCCTCCATACCATGGATACAGATTAACGATACGTTTCAGTTAAATCGTATACCTTTAATCGATATATCCATTAACTTATACTTCCAAAAGCTGAAACTTTTCATAGAACGCTATTCCGCGACCATAAACCCAGTATTTACGAAAAAAGATTCATTATCAATTTATATACCAACGATACCAAAGTCTTTACCCTACGAACTCAAAGTCCATAAGTTGAGCATCAATATCTTTATACCCTGACAATTTTCAAAATACCTTTCATAGTTTAAAAATAAATAAATGTCAGTTTCGACCAATACGTTTAAAGTCTTCATGAGGCGTATGACCGTGTCGGCCAGAAACTTATTTCTCAGTTTTTTCGTCATTTCCAATAGTATAATCCGCTCAGAATTTATATAAATTTATACATAAGCTTAAGTTATATTATGGCTCTTTAGTGTAAACTTACCGCTTTAGCCCATAGTTCAACTGATAGCAACTACGATGATTAAACGCTGGTTAATATCTTTTATTATAGGCGATGAAATGAAGATCTAGTCCTTACTTTTTTTACTGTATAGTTAAACGATTAGCTAAGACTTTGTATACAGCCGGTCCGTAGTCTTGCCTTGAACCTCGCAAATTATCCTGGATTAAAAAATAATAAAGTTTTAACCTTTGAATTAAATTAACAATACGAATTTAATAACCCCTACTATAACAAGTCAGTTAATCTCCATTTAATTGCTTCTCTTGAAAGGTTTATCCAGTATGTTATTAATACTTTTAACATGTAACTTAGTGTAAGTCTTTCATTAATCTTATATATTTAAAACACACATACCATTATATGTACCATTTCAAGCTTATATTCTTTGTTACTGTTCTTCTTTTCAATATATGTCCTCCTTTTGCATAAAATTTTTCGCCGTCAACGCTGCATTAGCTTATTAACGATCGGATCGAAAAGATTTTATTGGATGATCCACTCGGCTTGGGGGTTATCGATGTATAAATTATTATAAGTCTTAAGGGGTCTTCTATAAGGCTTAACTTATAGGGTCTCAAAACTAACAAGGTCTTTAATAGTTTCAATTACTACGTTTAGGATAGTGATACTATATATCTGATAAGATCGATCCCATTAATCAGGCTTTCGTCACATAAGGCCTTTACTCTAAAAGGGCGAGGATAACACGTCTGTTATCGATGTTTCAATCCTTGTGTAAAAGGTATTGTTAACCTAATGGTGTACCGATTCCTTCCTCAGTTTCTTTAGGGCTTTAATATATTATATAACGTATTTTTTCGGTATTCGGCGAGCATAGAGACTAAGGTCTCATACGTAAGTAAAACTCAAATACCAAAAAGTTAGCATAAGAACGTCAGAGTTAATAATATCTTGAAAACCTTTTACCACTATTTGAATTCGTGTTTCTTGACTTATCAAACTTTCAATTTCTAGGGTGAAAATATCGTAAACACTTAGTAAAATAGGTTAAACCATTTCAACTTTACCAATATACTAATAAAACTTGATGGAAATCTATTTATATTAAATTACCATCGACGTAACATTTACTCAATCCTTTGTCGTAATAAAGTTTCTATCGACGTCGTAATCTAAAAGGTTCGGTAATTTTAGGTACATATTATTCCACAAATTACTTAGTGTATCCTGTATTGCCTTTGCCATAATAGTTTTGAGAAATTAGATAGTGTGAAAGACTGTAGAAAAATTAATAATAGAAAGAATTAGCTTTCTATCCAGGACAAATACATCAAAAAAACTATAAAGTTAAAGTTTCAATTTTCCTTTAATGTCAACTTAATCTTTAGGGGAGGTTGGGAGTGTGTTCAGTAGTAATAGAAAAGCCGTTTAATTACCCCCAACGTTGATAAATCCCCATATTCGTAAAAACTACTTTTAAAACCTTATAAAGCCTATAAGTTGCAAGATAATTAAACTTATAATATAATTAACGAAGTTTCGACTTGGTCAGTTTTTATACCGTTACCTTGAGTTCTTAAAATGGAATTTTAAGTACTTCTATTTAAAACTAAGTGGAAACTGTTCCCTACTTTTAACTTGAACCAATTTATTAATTTCAACTTTTATGTTAATACCGAGGTTTTCTATATTTTGAGGGTAAAGAAGAGAAATAGCAAATGATTCCAATATATAAAAACGAATAGGTATAACGACAGTAATAAAAGTCGTTAATCCTAGCAAAAAAACTTATTTTCTAAGGCCAAAGCTAACTTTAGCCTTACTAGAATCCGTGTGATTAATTTCGATAATAATATCAATATCCCTTCGCAATGCGATGTATTACGATGAACGTTTTATTAAATATCATAATACCTCAGTATCTAATATGATGCCTTAAAAATATACTCCGTGTAATGGTCGCAAACGGTAGACAGGTATGCAGGGCTAATATTTTCGTCGTTATAATGGCGATATAGGTCTTCACCTGTTAATCAGTACAAAAAATCGTAAGCAGCGAGTTATTACTTTTCATTTAAACAGGTGTCAGTATTTTCGTGTTAAGAAATAGCTCTGGGCTTCTTCTTTTTATTTGTAATATCCTTCCTTTCAAAGGCTTTGATGCGTGAAACATAATCCCAAGTAAAGGTACAGGGCAATTATATATATTATATCATCCGTTTTGATTTACGTTCGGCAGTAGTATAACGTGTTAAACTAGCAGCCTCGTTTTCTGTAAATCCAATATTTCTTGACTTTTAAAAGAAATTTTCTTGGCTAACCCAATGATTTTTCAAAAAATGAATCATCTCCTACGTACGTAACTTGGTTATATCCCCAGGTTCAGGCCTTTCGTTGGCTGTATTAACCGGTCCTTCCATACTTACGTTTAATATAGTACGTGTAAAATGGATCTTTATCGTCGTCATTAAACTTTGGAGCTTAGGTATATATATTCGTCAAATTTAAAACCCGAGCCATTACAATCGTCAAAGAAGAAGGCAACTAGCTTAAAATATTTTTACTGGTATCGATATGGAACTATAAGGCGTATTTAAACTATTTATAACCCGTAACAACTTAGTGGACTTGCTAGCGAAATATTCTTTTACTAGCTTCCACATTATCTATTGCTTATTAGAAGTCATTAACCTTTTCAGAATCTACTCAAAGAGATCCATATGAATCTCTGACTCTTTTTAAAACCTCTATATTTAAAGCCACTTGATAATATGCTAATTTATATTGTATCAGACGAGGTGAATATCGTATTTAAAATAAAATTCAAGACCGTCGTAAACCTCTCGAAAAGAGGAACCGTTCGGTAAGTACTAAAGATAATAGTCCTCGGTTTAGCCGGTGGTGATACTGGAAAATAGTAAAATTCTGGAAATTTAATCCTTATTTGGGGGTAAATATTAAAAAATGGGAGTAACTTAACGTTGAAGGGGTTGTACGACTTACCTTTATACTTCTTCTTTTCTCCTTATATCAAAAAGAATATAGCAATTACTAGGTAATCTGTATCCACTATGGGATATTTTAAGGGGTGAGGGTAATATAATAGTTGTAAGGACCCTTTGAGTCCCTCGATCGGTGCTGTAAAAGGTGGTAATAGGCAGTGTAAATAGGATAGTTATTTTTAGCTAGGTTTAGCGGGGAAAAGCTAGTAATCGTACCCATAAAAGGTTTTCGCTTAAAGTCGTTCCTTCTTTGATTTAGCTACCAAAACTGGACATATTAGGGGGTTAAATAGAAAGGAACTTAAGGGGTTCCGCCACAGCAGACTTGGTAATACTCTTTTTGGTATTAAGGGATATATCGAGGTTCCTACTTAATTAACTGGTAAACTTAAGGGGATGCAGCGTGTAAACCAATCAATTCTTTATGGCCAATAGAATTAAACCGTTAATCTTGGGTAAAAGAGTTTAAGAAACTTATCTAGGTTTGGGTGTAACATTATGAATGCGTATAAGGGCGTTAAAGGATATTATCGTCAACGATCCCTTTATATTTGCCCTTATCTTCAAAAATACATTAAGGGTCTTCATTGGCAGTATATTCATAAATTACGTTTGCCAGGTCACCTTCTTCAACTTCTTTCATAGGTAGTTTGAAGCCTCGACTTACAAATTCAGCCTTCAGCCTAATTTCAATATTTTTATTTACCTCTTGTTTTATATGTCCAGATTCTATTCTCTATAGAATTTCTTTAAATGTCAACGTACGCCTTGGGCCTCAAATGGTTTCGGTATTGTCTAAATCGTGAATTTAAGAACCGATTACGTTGGTTAAGAGCTGGATTAAGGAGTCTTTATTGGTGTTAGTAAACCAAATATTTTTATCGTAATACTTCTTGAAAAAGATTCAGAGGGCTATCGTTGCTTCCTTTTTAGAAGGATTAGCAACGGCATCAATTACAACTCGTTCTTAAGTTATTGTGACGAAGATTAAAGGGTAAAAGGAGAAAAATATTGGTGTAGAGTAAAGGTGGAGTGTAGGTTTGCCGTTAAAGTCAATATTTGTTAAAGGTCGTAGGTCTTAGGCTTTTTTATGTTTGAAATTTGCAATAGCAGTAACCGCAATAGGATTAACTTAGCCGCTTACAAACTTACCGCCGTTCGGCTTAGAAGTTATCAACGTCAGGATTTTCATCAAACTTAAAAGATCGTTTATAAGGTTTAACTTATATAGATCGAAAAGTTGGAAAATAGTTAATAATTTTAACTATTACGTTTGAGTCAATAATACTTAAAGTTTTATACGGCTTATTTTATTTGCTAAACTCGCACCGAGTAAGAACTTTACTTCTAAGAGAAAGTAATAATACATCTGTTATTGTTGGAATAGTACTACATGCAGTACAGTAGGTGAACTTTATTTACAGTAAAGTTGACTTTACTGAACTGCAAGTTGAGCGTATTATTTTTTGTGGGCTTACTGTATTGGGTGTAGGTCGAGTATAGTAGGCCAAACTTTATACTAGGGCACGGGCTAAGCAATTGACAGTACAAATTATAGTGTAGACCGGCTAGTAGTCTACCTAACCTAGAATAATACATCTCCCATCTGACCACGTAATACTACCGTTACTTCGATCAATCGAATAGACCATGTTGTAATGTCTAAATCCCTACTAACACTGATCAGTGCTTATTAGATTAAGCACAGATTGGTGAAGTAGAATAAAAAGTTACTTTCTAGTTGTTACGTTTTACGTTATCGTTAGAGTAGAGGAAAGATTCTTGCGAAGAGCTTTTACTACTGTGTTAGTCCCTATGATAGTAGGTAAAAAGAAAATTTGAGCTTCGCGAGTCTTTACAAAAAACCAGAGGTAGTGACGGTATCGATATTGACAACACCAAGAAATCTTTACCAAAAATCCTTTTTAAAAAGCATTAAGATTGACAGTTAAAAGTCTTAAACGACAATTTGGCCAACAGATAGGTCAGTACTACTGCGGGTGATATTACTGCAAAAACTACTAAGTTCTACAGCCTATAACTTTTAATCTTCGTCTTTTACTAATAACAAGAACGACCTTCAACTTTATCCTTTATACCAAACCTTTGCCTCCACTTCAATTTTTTTTCACTTATCCTACGTTAATTTAATCCTCAAATTCGTTATTCTAAGCGAAAACACTAAAAATTGCTAAGTAAAGCCAAGAAAGCCACGTCTCGCGCTCTAATGCCAAATCACCAAGTTTCTACGCGACTTTAGGTCAAAATACCAAGTGCCCACGACCAAGATTACCAATTACCTTTCCCTACACACTTTACAAAAGCTAGAAAGTCAAAATTACTACCTTCAGTGCTTAATTTAAAGCCATCATCAACCCTGATGGCAAAAAAAATGAAAAAATAAATAAAGGCCCTTGGAAACCTGTTTACAAAGTACTACAATCACGACTTTTAAGGACAAGACGAAAATAAAAACTTAACCGCAGAACACTTGACTAACTTCGTTGTCTATTATATCATTGAATACAACTTCGATAATGACCCTAACTATGCTTTTCGAAACTTTCGTAACATTTTTAACGACTAGATCATTGATGTGTGGACTTTAATCCACAAATGAGTTAACTAGAGGAAAATGAATGAGTTAAGTTGTAAATGAAGGAATATGGAATTTATGTACCTATATAGGGTAATATCAAGCTGATATAAATATTCTTCGACTTAGCCTAGCTTAAGGAATGCCTTTAAGAGCTATGCCTTAAGGGAGAAGGTGTTAAGGAACCTTACCGCCCCTATACGCGATTTAAGGAACCTCCCTTTTAACTTTGGCTAAGTTAAGCCTATTTACGCGCTGGTGATAACGAAACTGTTGACCTTTTCGGCAGCTTGTCTCCTCTACGTAACAGCATAAAGTATGCCCTTAGCGGTGGCAGAACGCATGAAGCAGCTGCTACTAACACGGCAAGAGATATTAACATTGGCGCTTTTTATCAGTTAACTGAGTAAAATCGTTAGGTCTCCCAAAATCTCTAAGGACCTATAGCCCCCTAGCATTTTAATCGATAGGTCTCTTAAGAACCTTTTCACGGTAGCTTTTCTTATACGCGAAAACCTATTACAGATCCTTCTATAGGACTTTACCACTCGGATTAGGTGATTGAAGATTACCCGTAATACCGTACCTCAGAGAATTTAAGGCTTTAATTGTAGGGAAATATCAATAAAGACTTGTATAACTATCCCGACTTACCCATAAAACCTGTTAAGATGATTAATATTAATTTTAAGTTCCTTACAAATTGATCTAAGATATAAAACGATACAGAAAAGTATGACAGGACGCTTTACAACCTCTTCTATACGAAGATAAGGTTCTTCTTAAACATTTGCAAATAAATGAAGTTTTCCTCTTTTGATTTTTACTTATTATTTCCTTAAATACTTATAAGTTACGTTAGGGACTATTACTTCACCTTTTTAACTCAAACCATTAAGTTTCGCTAGATTTATGATGGCATAAAAAGCCATTTCGAATACAACATCCAAATCGCACAATACTATACAAATTGTGCCACCACGCGGTGAACTATAATAATAGCGAAAAAGAAGGAAGAACAAACACTAATGGATATGTTAAATTATACTTTCGATAAACTGATGTTCTACTTATAAGCAGTGGAGAAAGCCTATGCTGGTGAAACCATACTTTGCGAATAGATACGGGTAGTAATTACGGGCGTTAGAGAGTGTAAATACGCCTTACAACGCCTAGATACCACATGTGAAGGTTTCTTTAACCAGTTACGATTTTCTTTTGCCATTGTAATACCGTGTACACTAAACTCGTTTGACAAATACCCTCAAGTCGATAACTTCCCCAACGTGGATAAAAAGACCTTACGATGGTTAATTAAATCGAACGTAAATAGGGCTACGGGCTCCCTTAACATCTAAGGTTTAGCCCATCGACCACAGACTAGAGGTAGCACATATGCTAGCGCTAATAAGGCCAAAATTTAGGCGGACTTGCTAACCGCAAGTACTATCGTCATAATAGTGGCAAAAAATGTTGGATTCATAGAAAATTCAGCTATTAGTTGATTTGACACCCCCTCGCCGAACGAAACAAGAGGAAATCAATATACTACATTTAATACCTTATCACTTATAAATAGGACTAAATAAAATAAATCGTAGATTTCGAAGCCGACTAGTCAGTCAACGTCAAAAGTACTTTTAAATAGATTAAGTGGTATAACGATAAGGCTTCTCACGCGGCCTAATAACTAGCCGACCATGCCTTTATATACCGTTTAGGTAGTAAAAATCGTTACTTCTGCCCTAACCTAACTCATAACCATTTATAAACCTTTAATTTTCGCGATCGTTATGCAGACCATACGTTTCTAGGTATTATGCCGGATATAGGTGCAACAAGGTATTTAATAAAATACTATTAACAGTACGTGGTATTACGTAGCGAAAGCATTATAGCTACTAAAATTAATCGTTACAATACTGGCAAAGTTTAAATAGTCTTTGGATTAGGCGAACAATTATCGTTACTAAGGATAACGATAGTTTAAACTATTATAAAAGAAATTACGTTCTATATTCTTCAATCCCCTACCCCTTTTCTCTTTTATTGGTAGGATATAAAAACCTTAAGTATAAGAGTCAACGTTAACGCAAACAAGCAAGTTAAAAACGGCTTAAGGTTTCCTATAGCCTTTAAGTATAGGTACATATAATTTTATCGTTAAGGCCCTGAAGTAGTGGTATGAAACCTGACGTAGCCGGAGATACGTTAATTATACCGGCGTTTTAATTACCTAGCTATTTATAGGCTATATAACGTTTTGAAGTTTATAAGGCATAAAGATAAGGAATACTTTACCATCAAAACTATTAAAAAACGTTGCTATCATTGCCAAACATATATCTAAGCGTTTCGGAGATTTAATTTTACATTAATAAACTATAAATACTTTAATTACAAGTTTTTCATTAATGTGTTTTACTTAGACCACAACTTTAATCTTTACGTTATGAACTCCTCAACCTTCTTTCATAGGGTCAAGTTTTTAAAGTCTCTTTAGGTAAAGGATACGTGGGAAACACTAAGGATGTTATGGATTGAAACGTACCTAGGTCCACCTGAAGTCGTCGTCCACAATACCAGCACCAACTTTGCGATGGCGGAGTTTTAGGAAGATACTAAGATAATAGGTATATAGTGTAAACAGGTGCCTGTAAAGACCCACTAAAGTAATGGGAAGGTTAAAGGGGCATATACCCTATTTCATCGAGCGTATAATATCCTTATATTGGAAAGTAAAAGCTTTACGAATCCGGAAGCACGCATTTAAATAGCGGTAAATGACCTAAACGATATTATAAGACCTAACGATTTAGTGCCAACACTATTGGTCTTTAAAGTATACCCATGCCTAGCAATAAATTCCCGCTATTAACAAGTACCTAAAAGCGTGTTATGAACTACGGCAAAGTTCTAAAGGAACTACAAATGGAATCGGTACGCCGTTAGGTCAATAATACCCTTAATACTAGTAATAGCCCTATAAAAATCGACGTACTTACTTTGCCGTTATAAAGTAAATTCCTTGTATGTCGGGAGCTAGGCAAATAGATAGGCCCGTATAAGAATTCAAATATTGCAAACTCTGAAGTAATTATTAAAATTGCTAATGGTTTTTTTTTTTTTTCGAAATACCCAAGTCAAGCCTTATATTAGAGCTACTAACGATAACGACCCTTAAGTCAAGAGACTAGGCTAATACTAACCTTATCTATCCGTCATCAATTAACTGATAGAATGCCGTCATTGCAAACGGCCCCCGCAAAAGAGAAACATTAAAGAGGAGAAATATACACCGGGCCGCATTTATAATACTACTTAGGTAAGCAAACAAGAGAAGGATAACAAAAACTAATTATTAAAGCTCCAAATATAAGAGATTATCAAAACCCCAGGCAAATTTTTTAAGAAAAGTGATAAGGTTGTAATTAATGGCTTACTAATTCGAATGGCTGTATAATTCGTGTCGAAAATAGATTTTAACCGTTAAAATCGAAACTTCATGATATTTAAGTAGAGGATTATCCACGAGGTTAAGTGCAAGATTACGAGGCGACCGTACGAAAAGTTACGTTTAATCGCTTAAAGATACAGCGATAAAGGCAAAGAGTAGATCTTCACGTATTCATTAACGATTTAAAAGATCAGCTAGCGCTTGGTGGTCGCTTTAGTAGTAAGTTTACTAGCTAAAACCAAAGGCAAGTTTACGCTTAATAGCCGTAATATAACGCAAGCCTATACGTAATTAGCAACGGATTTATAGCGGATCGTACAACTAAATTTGTCATAAGAATTACGCGCCATCTACCTTTTAAAAACGGTAATATGACATATTAAGCTATTATATGGATTAGCTGAAACAGGTGTTTATTAATTCCTAATCAACTAGCTTCACTTTAAATTATAGTTAACGATAAAGTCTTCAACATACGATTTGTATTTATTGGTCAAGTAAGGGAAAAACTTTGGTTGAGTGGGTATGCAAATTAACAATACTCTTTTCGTTGAAACGGCTAGTTTTGTATCATTAGAATAACAGGAGATTAAGGACTTTAAGTTTTTAAATTGTAATCCGGTAAAGACGTTGGTAGAAGGTAGTCAACTTGACTTTAATAAACCGTAAATCCGTATGCTTGGTATTAACACCGGTCTTAACTTTCGTCAAAAGTGTTAGGTTACTGATTTGGCTACGAATAATAAGACCAACGTGGATAAGGCCTAACAGTCCCTTAAACAGAGTGTTAGTATCAGCTATATTGACATGTTATATAAACTAGAGGAATTGTACGACCTATCTATCATATTTTGTAAGCGGTTCGGATATTGATTTTAGGGCGTACAGTAATTTTAGTGGTTTTTTGCGAATAACACGGACCTATCTTTACAGATCTGATTCCTAATAACCTTGATAACGACAATCGGCGGGAAAACCAATTGAAAATTATCAGTTACTTAATATACTGGACTTTTGTTAAATATAAAATTATTACACGAAGTGTGCTGGCTTAAGTAGTTTACGATATGATACCAAGTTTTGACGTAGACATGGCACTATAGAAAACCCTCAATTTTATTACCACACAGTTTAAGATTCCTTAAATCCCAGTGGTAATCTATACCGACTCGAGGAGTCTGTTCGAATACTTTTTAAAACTCGGAGACATCAGCAAAAAACGCTTGATAATCGATGTAATGATACTCTGTAAAGCCTACAAAAAAGAATGAGATTAAGGAATTCCGATGAATTAATGGCAAAGACAACCCCACTAATGCCATGACGAAGGATTTGATGAACAAGGCTTTGGAAAGGTTTGTGAATAGAAATAAATTGACTATAAGTATCAAAGGCTACGTTAATAGTGTGTACGGTAAGCTTAAGTGATGTAGCAGCAATCTGGGATATGTTGGTAAACTTGAAAACTTCCAGGGAAATAAATGTTAAGATAGTGATCTATTTAAGTGGCACGGCTAAAGTGGAGGTTTGTAAAGGTCTATGGCGAACGAACTTTTTATAGAAGTTAATAAACTCGGACTTCGAAGACGTGAGGAAATTGACGGAAAACGTTATTGATTTTCATGTAATTGAGTACAATTTGATGCAAAAATCAATTGGAATCAATAGAGGTTTGGCAAGTGAACGAGGTTGAAATTCAACGCTAACCGGAAAAGAATGGTTAACCAGACTGGCATACGCGAAAAAATTAAAAAGCCGCCAATATTAGAATAGAACTGCATTCAATATGATAGGTCAACTTTACTTATGGTAAAGTTAACTATACTAAACTGTAAATTAAGCGTATTGTTTTATATGAGTTTACTGTACTGGGTGTAAGTCGAGTACAGTAGGCCACACTTCACATTAAGGCACGGGCCAAACAATTGACCATACAAATTACAGTGCAGACCGGCTAGCGGTTGACCAAACCTAGAACAATACATTCACCATCTGACCACGTAATACTACTGTTACTTCGATCAATTGAATCGACAACTTTGCAACGTCTAAAGCCTTACCAACAGTTATTAATAATCCGGTTCTAATATCAAAGGCATCGTTAATTTGCTGGCGTACCAATTCCTTCCTCAGTTTTTTTAAGGCTTTTCTATAGACCATAGTACGATTTTAGGTATTTGCCGATAATAGCGACTTAGCTGTCATACGAAGGTAGGCCCTAAATACAAGTAAGGTTAATACAAGTCTATTAAGACTAATAATATCGTTGAAACCTTTTACCGCTACTTAAATCTATGCTTCCTGGTTTATAAAGCTTCCAATTTATAATATAAGGATATTGTAGGACTTTTATAAAAACGTATATACCCTTCCTACCTTTCCAATACACTATTGAACCTTAACGAGAACCTATTTATATTAAATCCCTTTTAACTTAATGTTAGCTTAAACCTTTATAACAATGAGATTAATACCGACATCATAAACTAATACGTCTAATAGCCCAAGGTACATATCAATATACAAAACTCGTAATACCTTCCACATTTCCTTCGCTATAATAATTTTAAAGAACTTAACGCTGTAAAAAACCGTAACTAAGTATATAATATATAATACTAACTTGCCGCTCAGGTCAAACATATTTAAAAAAATCTAAATTAAAGTTTAATTTTCCTTAAATATAAAATTAAAGCTTAAGGGGGTTTAAAAGTATATTTCATAGTCATAGCAAAGTTGTTCAATTACCTTGAACGTTGGCAAGTCTACGTTTTCGTAAAAAACTACCTTTGAAATCCTATAAAGCCTATTAGTCTCTGGACAGTTAAACCTACGATACAGTTAACGAAGTTCCACCTCCGTTATATTTAACAACATTATTTTTGACTTTTAAAAATGAAACGAAAAGCAACTATATTTAAAGCTAAACGAAAACCTTGTACCCGATTTAATTCATATTAGCTCATTAATTCAAACATTAATATTATCGCCGTGATTCTTTTTATATCTTTCAGGTAAAGCAAACAATGAGGTACGTGACTCCAAAATGTAAAAAAAAATAAGGCTAACAATAATCTTAACCGTCGTCAATCCTAATAAAAATGGTTTTTTCCCAAAGCTAAAGCCAACCTTAACTTTAACCACATCCGTATAGTCGAGTTTCGTAACAATATTAATATCCCTTCGCAATGCAATATATTACGAATAGCCACTTGTTTAGTACCGAATTACTCACGTGTCTGGTATGATACCTTGAAATACCTACTTTAAGCAACGGTTTTAAATGGTAAAGAGATGTATAAAGTCAGGATCTTTATTATTATGTCGGTGGTAAGAGTATTAACCTATTAGGCGGTATAGAAAGGCGTGGTCGAAAAGTTATTACGTTAACTTTAAACCGGTCCTAATATCTTTAAACTAGTCGATAGCCCAAGGTTTGCTTTCCTGCTCCTTTTTCTCCATAACTTTATGATTTTTAATAATATGAAGGGAATTACATTGGATACCTTACTCGCTTGCCTTTAAATTTATAAATAGTATGACGTATAGACCAATAGATTTACTTGCCATAAATCCAATATATTTTGGTGTCTAAAACATTTTTTTTTTCAATTGGCTTAAAACCCAAATAAAAAGTAATAACTTCTTTCGTAGTCCCTTCCCTATGTCCGGGACTTCCGTTAAGAGTACTAGCTAAGCCCCCTATATTTACGGTATATATAATACGTATAGGAGGGGTTTCGTTCGTCTTTACTAAATTTAGGGGCTTAAAGATACATATTAGTCGAACCGGAAACTCGCACTATTAAGGTCGCTAGCGGGAAACGCAACTGGTTAAAAAATTCTTTGCGGGTAGTATTTAGGTATTATAAGGCGTATTCGAACTCCTTATAACCTGTAACAGCTTGTCGAACCTGTTAACGTAAAGTGCCTTCGTCAGCTTCTACGTTCCCTATGACTTATTGGCTAAGTATTAAACTATTAAACATCTAATTAAAGAGGTTTATTTTATTTTCCGACTCTTTTTGGTCATTTAATATATAGAAACACATAAAATGTTTTAATCGATGTAATATTAGGTAGAATTGATATCGTATTTAAAGTGACCCTTTAAACAATCGTAAATTTCGCGGAAAAATGAGTAATTCGTTAGGTACCGAAGGTAGTAATTCTCGGCGTAACCGGTAAAGATACTGGAATGCAACAACTAAAACCCTCAAAATTTAACTCTTATTTGGCGTCAGATATTGAAAAACGGGCGTAACTCGACGTCGAAAAAGTTATATGACTTACCATTATAGTTCTCATTTCCTTCTAGCATCTTAATAAACGTGGTAATTACGGTGTAATTAGTATCTACCAATGGAATACGCTGAGGAGAAAAGGTGATATACTGATCGTAAGGATCTTTTAGATCCCTCGACTAGTACTAGAGGGGGGGTGCTAAGGTTCATGGTACTGGTAGGCAGGATAATTACCTTTAGCAGAATTTGAAGGAGAAAATCCAATAGTCGTACCCATAATAGGCTCGCTTACAAAGCTAATTCATCTTTAATTTTATTGTTAAAACTAAACGTGTTAATAATCTTAGTAGAAATAGGCTTAAGGGTCTCCGCGGACTTGGTAATACTTTTCTTGGTATCAAGGGGTACTTAGAGGGTGCTGTTGAATTAAATGGTAAATTTAAGGGTTTACGGCGTATAGGTTAATTAAAATTTTACGGTTAGTGATATTGAAGCGTTGATTTTACGTAAAAAGGTTCGAAAAACTTGGGTTTATGAAGGTCTTTACGAACGTGTATAAGGTTGTTAAAGGATACTATTGCTAACAATCCCTTTTTATTTTATTTTCTCTTTATAAATCTATAAAGGGGTTTCTTGGGTGGCGTAGTCGAAAAGTAAGTTTACCAGATTGCCTTTTTTCCCCTTTTTTCTCAAAAAGTTCAACGACTTTATTATAAAATTGAATTTTTCTCCTCGTCTTTACATTCTTTTAGATTCGTTTCCACATATATAGGGTCCCACCCCTAAAATATTCTTAGAAATTATCAAATACCTTAGGTTCTTTATTAAACCCGTCGGAGTTCAAGCAGGGGATGAAATAGCCGATAACGTTAATAAAATACTCCGTGGTTCAGTTTTTAATGGCATCTGTAAACCAAAGATCTTCGTTGTAATGCTTTACAAAGGTAATTCCGAGGTTTCTAATTGCCTACTTCCCTTTAGAATTGGTAATGACATCAATTCCAATAGGTTTTAAAACCATCGTAACAAAAATTGAAAGATATAAGGGGAAAAGAAGTATTGTTGAATAATGGAAAGTAGGTTTACCATCAAATTTGATATAAGTTAAAGATTGTGAAACTTAATCATTTTTACGATTTAAAATTTATAATAACAATATCAGCAATAACACTAACTAAGATATTTACCATTTTGTTAGCTTAGTAATCTTTTAACCTTTTAGGCGGTTGATCTTAACGCTTTTAAAAGTGATTAATAAAGATTTTTTAGTGTTTCAATAACGATACCATCGTCTACTTTTAAAATACCGTAACTAAAAGTCTTTTTTCCTTACAGCTGTAAAAACTGACGTAGCTTGTCAAAGCCTTTCGCCCAAATCCGTCTTTTAACCTAGCCATCGTTTATCATAAAGCGTAACTAGAAAATAGCTTCTTCTTCTACTTAGCTTATCTGTACTTAACTTAATAAGCACTAACCAGTATTAGTAGACTTTTATAGTTACAAAATAGTCGATTAGAATCACTGTGGTCAAAGCAACTGGTGCTGCATTAATGTTGGAAAGTCTGAGTTGTAAGTTCTAAGTTTGGCAGGCTGCTAGCCGGCCTGCATGCTAATTTATATGGCCAAACGCTATGGTCTATGCCTTAATTTGAAGTAGGTACCTAGTGAACTGCACTTGCAGTACAGTCCCACAAACTACAGTCAATTTTCAGTACGTACAATAAACTTTACTGCAAGTAAAGTTGACTTGGCTGTACTGCATTTAACTTCTATTCCAACAGGGATAAATAAAATCCTCGGGGGAAGAGGGGGGGGGGGGGAGATGCGGATGCGGGCGCGTAAGGCTCACACAGGTGTAGCAGATCACCTGTGAGGGATTTGTAAGCACGCACGGCGGCGCATAGCGCGCTGGGGGGTGTTTTTTTTTTCGAGATAAGGCTACTGTTTATGTCAATACAAAGGATCCTAATAACGGGAAGTCTCGCCGTAGTGTCTCAGGGTATTGGATACAATGCATATAGGTACTTACTAGTACATATACGATTTTGTTGTTATAGGGTGAGGTTTATAATTAAAAGAGAATTGAAAAAAAGGTTCCCCTTTTGTATTTGGAACGCAAAGGGGTAGCAGACCACTTGAGAGAGGCTTGAAACATGCACGGCGGCGCGTCGCGCGCTGGGGGCGGTTCTTTCGAGATAGGGTTACTGTTTATATCAATATAGGAACTCTTATCATAGAAGGGTGTGCCGTAGGATCCTAGGGCATTATATACAATGTATAGGGGTACTTACTAGTATATATCGGATTTTTTAAATATTGGGGAAAGTTTGGGTTTAAAAGAGAATTAAAAAGGAGTTCCTTATTTATATTAGGACTTAATATATAGGCCACCACGCGTATAAGGATATTCTTTTAACCCGTTTCTATATCAACAAGCTATGACCAGTATATACATACGCCTACTTATACATACTCTCAAGCCCTAACACTTCCTTACACGTTTTGAAATTACTAATACCTTTATTACACGGGCTTTTCCTTATTATACCATAACTTTACAAAACCCTTTGTAAAGGCCTATATAGTTATATCTCTGTCGTCATTAATCGTTGGACAGGAAATGAAACGGAAACGCCACGAAACTCAAATAAGGCTGTAGTTTATACGCCTATAGGTTTCTAAACTACGACACACTCTATGGTCTTGATTGGGGGGATTTCGTAGGAACTCGCGGGCCCTACGGACCTTAACGGAGCCCGCGTTACGATCCTTTCTGCCGGTATCTACAGGACTATTTTGTAACAGCTAGTGCGTCTCTGGTAGTTTGTATTGCCTAGTGATAGTAAATTAAAAAGCCATCATTCACAACCTAATAACGACGTTGAGTATTTTGTACAATACTATACCTATGATGAAGGAGGTTATTATACTATAAACCTTGAAAGCTAACATATTTCTCGTAATCCTTTTATATTTGACAACAGTGGAATGAATTAAACTTGCCATTATACTAAAATAGCCCTGTTATCGATGTTTACTAACAAAGATTATCAAAAAACGATCCATAGCACCAAAATTTATTATTTATAAAAAATGCTATTCGTGAAAATCATTCAATAAAGCAAAAACAAGTCAATAGAAATAATATTAATCTCTCAATTTAAGTTCTGCTTTTATTACTTTAACAGCTCATTTAACCGGTCAAAATCTACATATATTAATTTTTATACTTATACCGTAATTAATACTTTATATAATGCCTTCGGTTCATATAAGTGTACTGTTGGAATAGTACTACATGCAGTGCAGTAGTTCAACTTTAGTTATAGTAAAGTTGACTATACTGAAAGTTAAGTGTATTGCTTTTTGGAGACCTACCGCATTGAGTGTAAGTTGAGTGCAGTACGCTGCACTTCACTTTAGGGCACGGGCCAAGCAATTGGCCATACAAATTATAGTGCAGACTGGCTAGCGGTCTGACAAACCTAAAACAATGAATACACTATAAGTTTACTGCAATACTAATATTACTTCAACCAATAGAACCTATAACGTTGTAACGTCTAAAGACCTGATAACACTGATCAGTGCTTATTAGGTTAAGTATAGATTGGCTAAGTAGAAGAAGAAGCTACTTTTCGGTTGTTATGTTTTATATTACGGCTAGGGTAAAGAAAACATTCATATGAAGTGCCTTTATTAGTACTACGTCATTTTATAACGACAGAAAAATAAAAAGACTTTTGGGTTGCGTTACTCTATAATGGTAATTTGAAAGTAAAAGATGGTATCTCTACTAAAAATATTAAGAAATCTTCATTAATCCTTCTTGAAAATTGTTGAAATTGACCGCTAAAAGTTTAAACTTGGTAAGTTAGTAAACAGCTAAATTAGAACGATTGAAGGTGTTACTATTGCAGAGAAATGACTAAGTCCCTACGTTAAACAACTTTTAACTTTCTCCCTTTACCACCAAACAACCTTCATCCTTACCCTTTATATTAAAAACTTTGCCTTACTTTACTCTTTTTACTCCCTACGCCACGTTAATCATCAAGTTTAATACTTTGTGTAAAGGGACTAAGGCCGGAGCTGTCGCTGAAGGTAGTCGGATTATATCTATAAACCTCGATGAAAAAGAAGGAAAAGAAGGAAAGAGAATTCCCTTCTAGAGAGCGGATATGGAGTTAAGATAGTGCAACTCCATCCCCAGTTATGTGACGTGTGGAAGTGTGTCTCCAAGCGGATTTCGCTCTTCTTTAGAGAATCGTAGGAGCGTGTAAAACTATCATGGTTGGATCCCTAGTAATATTAGCCAGGCACTAGCCTATAACATTACGCTTAAAGATACTCCCCCCCTTTTATTTCTCTGTTTTTTATTTGTGTGTTATTGTGTATGAAGCCGCAAGGATAAGGAAGATAAGCGCGCCTTTTAAAACGTTACGGTTTCGTAAAAAAGATACTAAGCCGATAATCACGTGGAAGGTACTTTAACGACTCTTTTATAAACAATTCTTGAACTCCTGATTTCAAAAACATACCTTCCCTCGTTTTCTAACCTTTAACCCTTTTGTATAATGTTAATACTTTCAGCCTTTATTCTAATATTAGTAATTTTAATTTTCTCGTTTTTGCTATCGTTATCTTAGCTTTATAACCACTTATATTGCTACGATCAATCCCAAGTTCGTTGTAAAAATGGATAAAGTTATTAAAGATATAGGATACAAACTTCGAAGCTATTTAATTTTTGTTAATGAGTATAAAGTTCCTTACGTTACGGGCTATCAATATATATACCGATAGGACTCGAAAATGAACGAATTTCGAATATAATTATAGAATAACGTATAATCCTAGGAAATTCGCTAAAAGACCAAGGGTAAGTGGTTTTAATAGCTACGAGGAAGCTGTTAATAAGCGGCTAAATATTAGCGCCCGGTGCCGCCTCTATTCTGTCAAGACAGTAAATCGTAGCTTTACTTATATTTATATGTCGTTAAATTGAAATCCCAATATAAATAAAGCTATTAAAAAGTTATTTACAACGTGTTTGGCGGTCGACCTTTAGAACGTGGGTAAATTTAAGTTTTATAATCTGTTTTATAAGTGTCAACAAACGGTTGAAAAGCGTATAAACTTAGGTTATCGTCGTAAAAAGAGCTATAAGAGTACGTTGCGTTTCGTAAAGTAAAGTTGATACCCGAGGCGAGGCGGGATTTATCCCCGTTACTCCCATGCGATTTAAGGGTTCACAAGCCATATAATTAATAAATAAGAAACGTAGTGCTTCAATAAATTTCTCGTAACCAGGTGAAAACATAAAGGACGCGGTTGAAGAGCAGTTAGGAAGCGTTATTAAAAGCGATATAAGAGATTATTAAGGTTTCAGAACGTATTAATACTAAGTTAGGATGTATAAATACCAAATTAAACTAGTTTGTTAAAATAGGCAAGACATTATTGGATAAGAACTTAGATCGAGATTTCGAGGATATATTTAAATAGGCCCATTCGTAGTTCTTCATTCTTTATTTTTATCAACATTAATAAATTTGTTCGATACCCATTCATTATGTCTTTTTATAAAGTATTATATAAAATTATACCTGTTTACAAGTTTGGCGTAAGGGATCATCGTTATAATTAGTTAGTTTATAACGCGATGTAAAGGTATTAAGTACTACAGTATTAAAAAAGTTTAAAAGCGGTTTTTACGTTAGGTATACATAACCTACCTACTAAACTAAAACCTGCCGTTTCGGTTAGTTATAAAGGGAAATACGTCCGACTTAAGGTGCATTACGGGCCCGTAATATATTTTCGACTTGGTATTTAGATTTTACACCATTAACGTTGTTTTTTTATTGCTATAGCTTACGATTAGAAATTTCGAGTTCACAAATTTAGAAGCGGATTCAAAGCGGCTTGTAAGAATTAATATATATGATTTCCAAAACAATTTTCGCTAGTTACATTACGTTCAACAATGTGGAAATCGATTACACGTATTATTTAATATATATTGTCAAACTAACTTGACGGTTTTAAAAATTCGTTTCGTTTATAGTTTTTAAAGAGAAGTTAAACGCTGTCGTTAACTCGAAAATATTATAAAGAAGAGCGTTTTTTATTAGTGGCTTTCATTATATATTATTACTTAACCCCTATTACTACTTATTCGAATTCTGTAACATCGCGGATGTATTAAATAAAGGTTTGAGCCTTTATGCATGATATTATAGTTGAGACGAAAAAACGTTACACCAGTTATATAAAATTAACGTAATAGTTATAGGTTATAAAAACAGGTTAAAATTAATAGTAATTCTATTCTTATTATTTAATGCCAGCTAATGACCGGGTAATAAACAACTTTAATCTAGTTTCGTATAAAAGACAAATAAATGTAAATACGTAAAAACTTTCCAATTTACGCGTTCGGTCGAGCCGTCGGTCTTGGGGTAAAAGATAATGTTTAAACGGTATTTTACCCCCATTGAATCGTAAAGTCTTTTGCAAAACCTATTGGTTTAATTTGAACCAAGATGGTTAATAAGCGTATGTGGAAAACCGTAAAATCGCTAGTAACAATTTAAAAATCTTTTTGTACAAGCGTCGACGTTTGAAATAATTATAGCCTCGAGGGTAACGGATTTACTTGTCGGTGTGTAATACCTAAAACGTAGTAAAAGTATTAGCGTACTTCTAAGGTAAATTCATTATAAAGTCCATAAATAGTTCGTTTTAAAGCCGTTTAGGAAACTGAGAGGGGTTTGAGAAGCTCTTTTCAACGGTATTTATAAAAGGTTATACGGCTATAAATGTTGTAATTACGATGAAAACGGTGGACCACACGATGTAAGCCTAGCTAAAAATACGTCTTGGAAAGAATAGCGATAGTAACGTCGCGGCTCAGGTGACTGGTAAAAAGTGAATTGTAGGTAGTTTATATTAACGCGGTAGTAAACGGCTCATAATTAAAAACCTTAATATGGTCGCTAAATCGTGAAAATTCATTTTCGTTTACTAATTATTTCGAAATTGAAACCTTTAACTTATGGTCGTCCTTAGTACGGGTATTCATTAAGAAATATTGATCGCTTATACGTACTACACATACTAGTCGGAAATAAATAATATCGCGTATAATAACGGCATTTTAATAACTTTAAAGATCGATGTTAGTAAAACGTTTATGGCTTTTCGAAATTAATTCGCCGGCGATAGTTAACCAGGAGATGTACATATGCGAAAGCAGCTCAAGAACGGATTATTAAGAACGTAATAATTAGAATTTTCAACCTAAATAACGTTAATTCGAAAAGCCTTGAGGAATATCTTAGTTTGTCGCAATAATACATCGGGTAGCGTATAATCTATTATTTTCTTTTACATTGACCGAAAACGGAATTTTGAAAAGCGTTTAAATTAGCACATTCATTGGTCGGAAAACCTCCGTATAATTATGAAGTATTTCGAGTTTTAATAATCCGTTAGGATCGTTAACCGGCGCGTTGCAACCTGAAATTTCGCGTTTTATACTTTTAAATAGCTTATAATTTCTAATAAGTCCTTATTTTGAATATCGTAGTTACATTTAGCGAATATAAGCGATGGAAGTAATATGTTACTAGGCATAGGTTACCAGGGTCGTCGCGTTGGAAAATACAGCTTTTTAGGGCCTAGTCAAAACAATTAATTTCGAAAAAGATATCGCAATCATGATCTTATTAAACGAATTCGGATTCGGAAAAAAAGCTAAACTTAAAACGTTCAAAAGCAGTTTATTCCTTAATCTATTAACGAAATAAGGTACCCTTACGGGTTAGCCAAATAAATGATTCTATAATCATCGAATAATCGAGAATCAAATAACGTTAAAAATTTACGAAACTAAAAAAACCTTACATACTTTAAACCGTCGTAAAAGCCATTTAATCACGAATAACGCGTAGTTTTTCTAAATTTATACGTATATTAAGGCTTACTTCGATACCGAATTTTATATATTGGTTTTGTAAACACAGAATTTCTATTTGGAAATATTGAAGCCAGGTTTCGCAACATTTAAAGCGTTTAGGATTTACTTAACTTGAGCTACACAATTATTAAAAAATAACTTTGAAGTAAACGAGGATATTGTTAAGGTAAATAAAATATAAAATATTGATTAAAGAGCTTAATGAATTTTTAATATATCGTTAAAAGGTAATAAAGGCGTTAAAAAGGTCGAAAAAGATAATAAACCACGTAAAAAATCCGAAATGTATACGTAATACAATTTTCTATTCATCTCCCTTTTTAATACAGAACTAATGAAAAGCGGCTTTAACATTTAACTTGATAAATTACTTAATTTTCGAAATATTTTTAAACGTTTTTTATTATTAGAGGAAATGGGTAACGATTTGCCTTTATAATGGCATTAAGCTAGTGGTAATCAATACAAAATTGTAATTTTTTTTGTCCTTTTTAACAAGCAGTATTAAAACACATGCCGAAAAGCTGTTCAATCAATTATATTATTAATTGAGTAATTCGGTTAACATTTAACGTAATATAAGGACCTTTTTACGAGACATATCGTATAAAAACCCCTATGGTACTTTTAAAGGTTAGTCTTGGTTATCGGTACGAAAGAAGATTTCATAATCCGCTTTCAAGTGATAAAGGGATAGTTTATTATTAAAGGATTTTTCGAATAAACGAGCGAATTCCTTAAGATTATCGAGAAGTTTATTGTAAACGAAAATACGTAATTTCGAGGAAAATATTTTATAAATATTTTCGAGGGAAATAGCGGCGAGTTACGTAGTAACAGTTCGGTTTTTACGAGCCTGTCGTAAAACAACGTGAAATATAACAGTACTGACTCCTTTCGACGTTTTTTAAACGAGCGTAGACCCCCGTTTTTAAACGTGATGGTTATGGGCTTGTCCCAAAAGTACCATTTTTTTTATAACGTCGTAGGTAATTTACTAGTGTTCCATTGATGGTTTACCTTAAATAACGTCATATTATAAAAAAAGGACGATATAGGTTTATATCCGGGAACGGTATTTCTCGAAATCGATATTTAAAAACGCTATAAAAGAAATAAGTCGTAAAAGAAAACCGGGCGCGTGGTTTGTAGCTTTACCGAGTTATTATAAGGAAATAGTAAAACGCGGTAATTTTGAACGGTTAGTAAGTCACTTATTTACAACATTATAATATTTACAACCTATATTAATTAAGGTGTATGTGAAACGAATAAAATTTTAACCTAATTTTACTATAAATAAAAAGTGTTTTTAAAGCTAACACGAAATTATCGGGTCGAATTGAAGGTTTGTTAACTTTTATACGAAAGAATATGTGGGAATTACGCTTTTTCCCACTTGAAATTAATAAGATCCTCGGCCGAAATAAAATAAATTTCTATAACGGCTTTGGCGTTAAAGCCGCTCGGGCACTATGACGGTTTCTATAGGAAGGTACAGATACAAGATACGCCCGCATTATAATATAAATATTACCCAAGATCCTTACGACGGGAAAGTTTAGAGTAATTACCCTAAACAACGCGCCGTTTAAAAGCGATTCGAAAGTAGTTTACTTTAGTTATAATAATATCGTCTTAATCATCCTAAACGGACACGTCGCTTCCGTTATTTTTACTACAGAAAACGCCCCCGATAATAATAATATTAGTGTTGTCGTAACGAATACGCAAATTGAAAAAACGTCTGTCGATAAGTTAAATGTAGGCGACTTATTTGTTATAATTCACCGGCATATCTCAGGGGAGTAATATATTAATAAATGTATTATTAATAATTTTCTTCAAGATAATAAGTTTATCGGCGGATTTTAAGGCTATATCGCTAATTTTCGTAAGACTTTCTAAACGTTTAAAAAGACGTAAAATCGTTTAAGAGTTTCTTGTTTTATATTCGTAAGCCGAGAAATAGTTACTTTAACCGCGTTGAGGTTGTAGCAATAAGCGCGAAGTATAGCTATAAAGGCGTTGGGGTCGTTAATATCGCTATCATTTTTGTGGGCGCAATGACATTTTATAACAGCTTTCGTGAAACCCTTCAAATATTAAAAGATAACGTAAAAGTAATCTTTTTTTATATCAATAAATTTACGGTTTGACGTAATTTATATATTATTATAGTTTTTTATACTGGAAATCGTAATTTCGTACTGGAAGAATTAACCGACTAATTAAAAGGTTTACGTTTAAATTGTTAACGCTTATCGAAATTGGTACTAATATCGTAATTGAAGTTAAAGGAATTTAAAAAGTCGTTATTTAGGGAATTAACGCGGTCCCTAGTAAGAAACTATATAACGATAACGTTATTCGTAACATATGTAGGGAAAATATTTTAAGGGGGAAAATCCAAGAATGTAAACGTATCGGTAATTTTTAATTATCGGATTATATTCGTTAAAACGTTTAACGTATTGATACTCCCTTATTTTAGGTATAAATCGTACTTTCAAACGTGTTAATCCCGTGGAATAAATTTTATACGTAAGGCGTTTTAAAACTAGTTTTTAATACGTACAATAAAAAATTTCTCCAAAACTTAAAAGTTGCAATTGATGGGTCGAAAGATTAATTTATAACTTTAAGTTATAGCTGTTAAAAAGCAACTAAGAAATGATGAGGAAGAAATTGAGGTTTTTATGTAAAGGGACTAAAGCCGAAACTATCGCTTAAGGTGGTCGAATTTTGTTCATAAACTTCGATGAAGAAAAAGGAAAGAGAAGTCTCTGCTATGGAATGGCTATTGAGTTAAGATGGTGTAACCCCTTCCCCAGTTATGTGACGTGTGGAAGTGTGTTCCCAAACGGCTTCCACTCTGCTCTAGAGCATCGCAGGAGCGTGTAAAACTACCAGGGTTGGATCCCTGATAATACTAGCCAGACACTAGCCTGTAACACTTGGAGCGAAAATTCTAAGTCACGCTAAGAAAGCTACGTCGCGCGAGCTTACGCCTAGTCACCAAGTCACCAACTTCCTACGCGACTTTACGCTGAAAAAACCAAATCACCACGCCTAAGATCATAAAGTCCCTCGATTTGCACGCCTTATATATCATATACAAATCAGAACGTTAAAATAGCTACCACAAATATTCATTTTGAGGCTATCACCGACTCCGCCTGAAAAAAAGCAATTAAAAACCTCGGAATAACTTTCGTTAGGCACTACAATTACGATTTCTAGGGAAACACCGTCGATTAAGACTTAACCGAAGAGTATTTAACCAACTTCATCGGCTGTTTTATCTTGAATCATGTCGACGACGAAGATCTAGACGACATATTTTACAAGTTTCGTGAATTATTTAGCGACTGAACAATTAACATGTGGAAGTTAATCCAAAAGACTATTAAATCCAAACTGAGGGCTGAACTTGAATACCGAGGGATTTCTGCACTAAAGGGAAACGTTACTAGGCAGGCAGAAATAATTTTTGAGTTGGTCTAGCTTGAAGAATGCCTATTAGACTGATGGCCTAAAGGAAAATGTGTTGAAGAACCTTAACACCACCACATACCCATTATGGGACCTCCCTTTTACTTTTAACTAAGTAAGGCCTTTTTACGTGTTGGCGATAAAGAATCTATTTATTTGCTCGGCAGTTTAACACCTTTACGTAACAGTGCGGAGTACGACTTCAGCGGCGGCAGAGCCCGTAAAGCAAGGGCCTCTAACTCGGCTAGAGGTATTTACGTTGGCGCTATACATTAATTAACTAAGTAGGAACCTCGCCGTACCCCTTAACACTAAGAGGAGTATTACTAAGTCCTCCGCGACGGAAACCCTTAAGCCCACTTGCTCCATGCTCCTTAATACGTTTAGTTTGAGCAGTTAAATTAAAAAAGTATTGGCTTTACGCACGAGCCTATTGTGGGTACGACCTCTAGCTTTTTTCCTTTCAACTTAGATAGAAGTAGCCATTCGGCCCACCAGAATTAACAACAATTTTAGTCTTTTACCTAGCCAAGAGATATGGAAATTTTTTACGATTAGTACATTACCCTTCCCCCTTGACGCGTCCTTATATTGAATTCGAAATGTAAAGAAATTATCACGTTCGTCAAGATTTGGGGAAGAAAAGATAATTATCACAGTAAGCTGTATAACTTCCTTGACATTAAGTCGCGCCTATTCTTCAATATTTTTCGCCAGATAAGAGTTGAATTTCTATGTTTTTACCCGCTATATTCCAGTATCCTTACCGGCTAAGCCATGGATTACTACTTCCGATACCTGATGAATTGTTTCTCCTTCCGCGAAATCTATGATAGCCCAAAGAGCCGTTTCGAATACAATGTTAATCTTGCCAAATACCACACCGACTGGAACATTATCAAGTGATTTTATATGTTAGATTACAAAAAAAAAGTTGGAAAGTAAGATCGGTTTCCTTAATTAGATACTTAATAGGCTAATGCTTTACCAATAAGCAATGGGAAATGTGGAAGCTAGCGAAGACACCTTACGCTAGTAGGTTCGGCAAGTAGTTACGGGCAATAAAGAGTTTAAATACGCTTTTTAATGCCCCGATACCACCTGCGAAGGTTTTTTTTGGCTAATTACGTTCCTCGTTGGCGATTGTGATGACTCGAATTTCTGGCTCAATTGGTATGTATCCCTAAGCCAGCAACTTCTCTGACGTGGATGAAAAAAACTTTATAGTGATTAATTAAGTCGTCCGTAAGTACACCTACAGGCGCCTTCAACACCTAAGGTCTGGCCTATCGACCTCGGCCATAGACTGGAGGTAGAAACCATGTTGGCGTTAATAAAGCTAAAAGTTAGGCGAACATGTTAATCGCAAGCACTATTATCGTGATGGTGATAAAAAAATGTTGGATTCATAGCAAGTTTAGCTGCTGGTTAACCTAGTACCCCCCCGACGAGCGAAAAAATAGAAAGGTGATATACTATATCGAATATCTTACTACTTCTAAATTGGATTATTTGGATTCAATCGCAGACTTCGAGGGCGACAATTTAATTGACAGCGTTAATGACACCAAGAAAATTAAGTATCAGGAATATACTGCTCATGGCGCGGCTTAGTAACAAGCCAACTACGCCTTTTTATACCGTTTGGATAGTAAAGACCTTTACCTTAACCTTAATCAAGCCTCTAATCCCTTATACACGTTTAAATTTCGTGATAGTTACGTAGACTTCAAGTTTTAAGGTATTATGCTAAACATAGGGATAGCAAGATACTTAATAGGAGGTTATTTGAAGTACGTGGCATTTCGGTGGGAAAGTATTACAGTTAATAAAATTAATTGTCATAATATTAGCAAGGTTACAGTTATCTTTGTATTAGATGAAAAGCTATCGTTATTGGGAATAACAGTAATTTAAATTGTTGTGAGGAAAGTTACTTTTTATATCCTCAAGTTCCCTACTTCATTCCTACTTTGTTTAAATTATATAAAGACCTTCAGCGTTAACGTTGATGTCATCGTAAACGAACTAGTTAAAAACTGTTAGAGGTTTTTCATTCGCGTTTGAACAAAAGAATTTATGGTTATATCTTTAAGATCCTGAAGCAATATTGTTAAACCTGATGGAACCGGAAATACGTTAACTATTCTGGCGTTTTAACTATCTAGCTGTTGATAAGCTATATAAAGTCCTAAAGTTTATAGGGCATAAATATATAAAATAATTTGCCCTAAAAGCTATTAAACGACTTTCTTACCACTTTGAAACGTAGGTATAAGTCCTCCGGAAATTTAAGTTTATATTAAAAGACGATAAGGATTTTAACTGCGAGATATTTGTTAATGTGTTTTACTTTAGTAACACGCCTGTTTTTTACGTCGTTAACTTCATAATCTTTTTTACAGACTCAAGTTTTTAAAGTCCTTTTAGGGAAAAGATAAGTGAAAAACGCTAAGAATGCTATGGATTAATACGTACACAGGCCCACCTGACGTCGTCGTTTACGATACCGGCACTAACTTTGCGACAGTTAAGTTTCAAGAAGATGCAAAAATAATAGATATTTAGTGTAAATAGGTGCCTATAAAAGCCTACTAAATCATTGGGAAGCTTAAAAGGATATACATACTGCTTCATCGAGCGTATAATATCCTTACATTGAAAATTGGAAATTTTACGAATCTGGAGGCACGCCTATGAATGTTAATGAAAGGCTTTAACGACATTGTAGGCCCTAACGGCTTATTTTTAACGTTTCTGGTCTTTAGAGTGTACCTACACCTAACGAACGAATCTCCGCCCTTAGTAAAAGCTCAGAAACACGTTGCGGCCTACAGCAAAGCTTTAAGGGAACTGCGAAGAAAACCGGCACGCCGCTAGGTTAATAACGCCCTTAACACCAGTAATAACCCCTTAAAAATCGATGTACTTGCTTTACCGTTATAAAGTAAAGTCCTTGTATAGCAGGAGTTGAGAAAATGGGAAAGCTTATATAGAATCCTAAGTATCGCGAATTCCGAAATGGTTATTAAAACTATTAACGATCCTATATCTTTCCGAATTACCTAGGTAAATCCTTATATTGGATACTAACGATAAATATCTTTAAGCTAAGCAACCAAGATAATACGAATCTCCACCAACCGTTATCCATAAGCCGACGTAACGTCGCCGGTGCGGACGACTCCCGAATAATAGAAACGTTAAATTGAAGGAATACACACTGGGCCTTATCTATAATATTTCTAAGATTAGTAGGAAAAAGAAAGATAACAAAAACTTTACACTAAAGCTCCAAGCGTAAGGGATCATTAAGATTTTTGGCAAACCCTTTGATCAGAGCGATAAGGTCGAGATTAACAATTTATTGACTCGAAGGGTAGTATAATTCGTACCGAAGACCGACTTTAACCTTTAAAATCTAAACGTTACGATTTTTAAGTCGAAGATTGTTCACGAGGTTAAGAGAAAGACTACGAAGCGACTTTACGAAAAATCACGCCTTATCGCTTAAGGATATGGCGATAAAGGCAAGACCTAGATCCTTACGCAGTCGCCAAGGATTTGAAAGATTAGCTAACGCTTAGTGGTTACTTTAACAGAAAGTTTACTAGCCAAAACTAAAGACAAGTTTACATTTAACAGCCGTAATATTATGTAAGCTTACACGCAGTTAATAACGGATTTACAACAAATTGTACTGTTAAAACATCCGTAGAAGCTATATACTATTTACGCTTTAGGAATGGTAATATGATGTATCAAACTACTATATAGAATGGTTAAAACAGGTATCTATTAGTTTTTAACCTATCAATCGTACTTTAAATTCCATTTAGCGATAAAATCTTTAACGTATTACCCGTACTTTCTGGTAACGTAAAAAAGGTGTTTGGTGTGGTAGGTATAGAAACTAACAATAACCTTTTCATCTGAACGGCTGCATTAAAGCAACAGATAATTAAGAACTCAAATTTCTGAAATTGCAAGCCGGTAACAACGTTAACGAAGTGCAGTTAATTTAAATTTAATTAATTATTCATCCGTTTACATGGTGTTGATGCCGTTTTTAGCTTTGGTTAAAAGGGTGAGGGTATTGTTTTGGTTACAATTGATAAGATTGATACGGCTAAGGGCTAGCGGTACCTCGAATAACGTATCCGTGGCAGTTATATCACCACTTTATTCCAACCAAAGGTATCGTACGACTTATTTATCACCGTATAAGTACATGAACCTATAGATCACGAATTTTACCGATTTGAAAAAAAGGCTCGAGTGGAAAATGCGAAACCTGGACCGAGAAATTAATATGATTTCAATCAACCTGTCGAAAGCCGAGTTAATAATTTTTACGGACGAGTTCTTCGTAAATAATACCGATTTGTTTTTACAGATCGGCTTTCTAATGGCTCTCGTTAACGAAGATAAGCGGGAGGACCAGTTTAGTATTACTAGTAACCTAATCCATTGGACTTCCGTTAAGTGTAAGAGGATTATACAAAGCGTGTTAATATCGGAAGTCTACGATATGATGAAGCACTTTAACATAGGTATGGCAATATAAAATAGTTTGAACATTATTCCTAGGTAGCTGAAGATTCCTCTCATTCCGGTAGTAATTTTTATCGACTTAAGGAGCCTTTTTGAATACCTTTTGAAGCTCGGAATCATTAGGAAAAGACGCCTAATAATCGATCTAATAGCAATTCGTAAGGTATACGAAGGGAGAGAAATTAAGGAGTTCCGATAGATGGATGGTAAAGACAATCTTTCTAACGCTATAACGAAAGTATCGCCGAATGAAGCCCTGGAAAAGTTTATGAATAGTAATAGGCTGACTATACGTATCGAGGATTATATTAATAGGCCGCTAAATAAGTCCAGATTACGTGACAGCGATTAGGTATATACTTTAAAACTGAAATAATGTTAGGGGAGCGGAGGAATTAATAATGGTAATCTGTTTGAGTGGCACGGTTAAAGTGAAAGCCTGTGGCGAAAGAACCTTTTGTGGGAGTTAATAAACTTGGACCTTGGAGCAACGGAGCAATTGAGATGAAATAGGGTTAATTTTCATGTAATTGGGTGCAATTTAGTATGGAAGCCAATTAGAATTGATAGGGTTCTAGCTAGTTGACGAGGAGGCAATTTAGTGGTAACCGGAAAGATTTAGTTAGCTACATGAACGTACGCGTATAAACTAAAAAGCCGCTAGTATTGGAAAAGTACTATATATAGTGTAGTAGGTTAAATTTAATTATAGTAAAGTTGACTATACTGTAAGTTAAGTGTATTGCTTTGTAGAAACTTACCATATTGGGTGTAAGTCGAGTGTAGTACGCTGTACTTCACTTTATGGTACGGGTCAAGTATTCGGCCATACAAATTACAGTGCAAACCGGCTAGCGGTCTGCCAAACCTAGAACAATACATCCACCATCTGACTACTACAATAATACTGTTACTTCAACCAATCGAATCGACAACCATGCAACGTCTAAAGACCTACCAACAGTAACGATATAACTTCCACGGGCACGTTATTCCAAATACCGTTAAACCCATGCCTCGTGAATATAATCAATTATTTAAAAATCAACGCCCTAACCCTTTAAAAAAAGAAGGCAAATATTAACACCACATATACAAATTAATAATCCATTAAAGTCAAATTGATTACTTTTGGCCAAAATTATAACTAGCTTACAATTCCAAAACTTTAAGTCCTAAATCACTTTCTATTCTGATACCACAAAACTAAACATTGCAAAAAAAAAGGCATTATTAGTTTACATACTCATTAAGTTGAAGTCCTTCTCTTATATTACCAATAAATATGGGTTGCGTATTGAAAACTTGGCATATAACCGTAACTTAACATACGATTAATATGTTAAAAATGAATAAACACCTAGTTGAGCTAATCTGTATAATAGCTTGATACATCGTATTTCCGTCCTCTAAAGATATTTTACGCGTAATTTCCAAAATAATTCCAACAATACGACCCGTCATAAATCGGTCGCTAATTACATATACGCTTACGTTATATCGCAGCTATTGAAAGTAAACTTCCCTTTAATTTTTACTCTCAAACCGTATACCAATACGATCCCTAAACGTGAACTAATTTTTTTAATCTAGTCTTGACTTTTATTACTGTATACTTGAGTAATTAAACATAAGATTTCGTACAGCCGCCCTATAGTTTTACCTTTAGCCTCGTATATAATTTTCGACCCAAAAATCGTAACATTCGGATCTGAAAGGTTGAAGTCGACTTTCAACGAGATTTATATTACTACTCGAAGTGAAAATCCGTTAATTTCGACCTTATCGAATTCATGAAAAGGTCTACCGAAAATGTTAAAAATACCTTATGACCAAAACTTCACAACGAAATATCAATCTTCCTTTTATTTCCTATTGACTCAAATATTATTATAAATTCGATCCGGTATTTATTTATAGTTCTTTTAGTTCCTCGAATTTTCATCGTTTACATTAACAGCAATTTATTAAGTCATTTTTAAAGGAAGGAAAGAATTTCTAACAACTTATTGGATTAATTTAAATGGATTTATTTGTCGGTATGGTCTCTATTACGTTTATGTAGCAAGATAGTAATCATAAAGATTGGTGTATGTTCAAGTAGAAATGATAAGTTGTCAAAAGGAGAATAGGCATTCGGAGATTGCACGCTATAGGTGAGATGTTATAAACCTCTCACCCAGGCAGTGACACTTTATCGTGTACTTTTCTAATGCCACTTTTGAGCTGTGGTACATTATTATGCACTTTTCAGGAATGTACTTTGGAGAGTGATACATTACCGTACTCTTTGTAAAGATGTACTCTGTAGAGTGGCCACTTACTCATTATAGTAGTATATAGCAATATCCATATAGATAATTCTTATTTCCCATTACGACTCGTATTCGTTATTTAGTAATGATAGTGGAGTTTATAGCGTAGTTCATATTCTTTATTTAGTAATAATAGTCTGGTTGCAGTGTAATACGTATTCCTAGTTTAGTAATAACAGTATTGTTACGGTAGAAATTATAAACGTTCGAATTGGTAATTTCTAACCGTGCCAGTAATTATAGTAAATTCCTGATTACTTCAGTTAATCGGTAAGAATATAGTTCTTAATAGAATTTTTATTACTACTTATAAGGGTGTAATTTCCTAGGTCCTAAAGGGGTATAATTACCTAGGGGTAATTATAACGTCATATATTTTAGGAGTAATATAAAAAAATATTGTTGTCGGTTTAAATATAACTTTTTTTTCTTGTAACGACGCGTATCTATAGCTAATGCAAGTCCTAACTAGTTTATGAGCGTATGCAAATTTAACCTACTATTTCAATTACACACTTTAAACCGATCAGATAAATAGGTTATTTAAGTAATTTACATATATTAACCTCGTCTATGAATAAATGCCGCGCAAAAATAAAAGCCTTAGACGCCATTTAACGCGTAAACGTAAGCGGGAAAAGGATGTCATTACCGCTGCTAGCCGCGCCGCCGCCGTTACTACTGTTACTAATAGCCCCGTCTCCTCAAGTACGATATCCTTAATTCCCGCCTTTCTTTTCACTTTGTCGTCCGCCACTGCCGCCGCCGAAATCCCTATCCCCTCCCCTTTTTTTCCCCATTTCCCCTCTCCCCTTAACCACTAAGAAAAAAAGCGAAAAACTTTTCAATTTATAAAAATTACCCTCTTCCCGCGAGTAAAGACTCTATTACCTGCGAGATCCCCCTCCGCCATCTTAAGCGTAACTTAACAAAGTTGTAACGTAGTTCGTATCATAAATATTATTCATATTTTTTATTATACTAACGTCTCTATAAACCAGGTGGTCTAGTCGAACCTCCTCCGACGCCTAGCGCTGCATATCGACCTGGTATGTTTCGAGGTCTTTTCAACGTGTAAAATGTTAAAACAACGTATTTGGAACCGTAGTTTCAAGCTATTAGTGGATACGCCTTACGTTCCATATATCGCGTCTGCGTCTATGGATAAAATTATAAGTGATTACCATGAAAAGAGGGGTCTATCAGCCTGTTACTATCGTTATAAGCGAACTGAAAACAGATACGCCCATTCTTCGATAGTCTTAAAGCTATTGGTCGAAGTCGAGCTACGCAGCCGCTGGCTTTATAATAGGCTTAGTTTAAATTTTCATTTTTAATCGAAAACCCCATTCCTTTACTTCCGTAAAGAAACCAAAAAAGCCAATGCTAATTAGTATTAGACGCTAACCAGTAGACCAAAGAGTCGATAACCACTATTACCGCTTGAAATCGTGGCTTACTTATATACTGCGTAAGTAAATTCGACGACGTTATTTCGCGTCGCCGTAAAAAGGGTAAAGACTCCCCGTCGCCTTTACCTAAAGTTATACCGCCTAAATCGTGAGGCTAACCCTTCGGTAATGCTGATAGCGGCGTTGATGGCGTTAATGGCGGTGACGCTAACATAAAGAAGGAGGGCGGTAAAGAAGATAGTAAGGACGCAATAGCATCGTTCTTTCTCTTTGCCTTTATCAACAGATAATTGTTTCTTTTTACAGGGCTAGCGTACTAGGTTATAATTTAGTACGTTGTATAATAATACAATTGCTTTTTAAAAAAATCGTAACGTAAGTAACAAATGTAAAAGACAAAAACCGAAAAAAATCCTAATAGAGTTAATATTTAATAAATGAAAAGTTATAATATATCAGAAGCGATGAGAAATGTATATCTAAACAGAGAAAAATTGGGTAAAAACGGTTTAAATAGCGAATTTCAACTACGATTAAATTTGAAAATCGGTTTGCATAGTGGATTTAAACCGCAACCAAATTCTACGAGCGGTGCAACCGTATGAAATAATATTAATTAATATAGCACGTAGAATATTTAACTTAAAAGGGTTCGTTAAACCTGTTTAATAACCCGTTCAGGGTGCCCCTAGGTATTATATTTATATTGTTCAACTTTACATCGATCCGTTATATTTTCTTAATTTCGCGGCGCTTTTAAGATTTGTATAAGACTATCATGTTGATTATAAGGCGTTTTTCGTTCGTAGTCCCAAATTTAAGTAGGTATTCGCAAAACAGAAAAAAATGAGTAAAAAAAACAAGAAAAGGAGGGTTTAAACTAAGATTGAAAATAATTATTAGGACTTTTATCGTTATAGTAATTTCTAAATAGAAATCTCTAGCCATACTATAAATTTATGGGGTTAAAACGTTTCGTTTGACCCGCTCATTCTTAGTCGAACTTTAATGAATGATATTTGCACGAAGCGTAAATCCGGTTCGAACCGGTATTTCGTAACCTAAAATAAAAACGAACCTTATTTGCGAGTTATAGTTGGTGTTATTAGCGAAAAAACCGTTAGTAAAAACAAATAGCTTTATAGTACGTATATTAAACGTTATAAATTACAGACGGCGCTTTAAATTGTATATTTACTTCTTAAAGAGCCTTTTCAAAGATTTGTATATATTATCCGAAGGAGGGATTTGTCATTTCGTAGCAATCAAAAGGTTAAACGCCGCTTTCGGTTATGCTACTAAAACAACTCAAACGCTACATGCGCGCTGGAATTTTTATTCATCGGCTAGTTTTACGTTATTTAAAACGATAAATACAACCTCATTTAATTTCCCTTTTTGCTTAAGGTTTAGAATGCCGTTTCTGAGTGATCATCGCGCCATGAAAGTCGATTATATGGTTCCCTATTAGGAACGTTTTGGGCTTTGCTTTTAGGTCAGCCTTTAAAAGCTTCCTTTTTAAAAAAAGCGGAAAACAACGTATTATATAACGTTAATATGTCATCCGTCTATATAACTATGAGTGTATAGCCTTGAAAAAGTTTTGTTAAGATTAATAAGTATAGGTCGAATGTTGAGCTATCTATTTCGAGCTTTTCTTTATAATGCTTTCAATAGGTGTTATACTAGTATATACCAGCCTTAGCTAATCCATAAAGCGGTTTTAAAATACGCAAGATCGTTTCGGATGGGTGGTGTTTCTGGAGCTTCATAGGTATACAGGCGTAAATACGGAGTTTAAACCGTTTTTTCGACTAAGTATAATCCTATATAATACTACTAAACTTAATATAAAGGCCGTAGGGCGCGCTTAGGGAGGCGTCGAACACTAAAATCAAACGATTGTTTACCTTTTGTAAAGTGTTCGATTAGGTTATAATTTCATTTTTACTGGCATTATCGTACCATTTAATAATAAGGCGGCTTTTTTCTATAAAGTTTGCCAGCTTTGTCTTTACTTTATAGACCAAACGTATAGAAAATATTCTATGGGTGTTATTAATCGTTGGTTTAAAACTTTTAAAGCGAAAAACACCTTGTTCGATTAAGGCAGTGATTTATATTTGCGTAAACCTTTTAAACGGTATACCTAGGGTAGTGATAATACCTTTTCAAAGGAGTTGAAAACTGAACTTTAGGTCCGCCGTTTACTTTTATATAATGAAGGAGTCCGTAACGAGGGCATTAAAACGTTGTTTGTTTTTGGAGTTATGTGGGAGCCCTTGGCGACGTGGTATTGGTTTTGCTAGTTCGTTCGGATCAGTTTTATATAATAGTAAACGTTAGGTTTAGACGCGGTATTCGGGGGTGTATTAGATACGAGGTCGGCTTTGATTTGTTATTTTGGGAGTGGTTTCGCTGGTGTTGTTGGGCGGATTGAGATTTTGGGTCGTTCTTTTTCAACTGTTCCCTTTTATATTCTCGTACAAATGTTCAAAGGAACGAACTTATATTATATAGCAACTTTACGGGTTATATTATCGTCTTTAAATCCGTTGATTTTTTAAGGGCCAGTTTATACGTCCTTAATTCTCCAAACTAGGACCTTAAATTTTGGTGGTAAGTTTGAAACGCCAGTGTTACTCGGAACGTTCCTTGAGGCCAATGTTTACGAAACATTTTTTGGCCCGTAGAAAACATAACGTTGTTATAGCCTTCTTTAAAGCATTTACCTTTTATAATATGATTGGTAATGATATAAAGTTTCTATAGATCTTTGGGTAAGTGTAAGTACTAGAAATAAGGAGCATAGGGATTGGCTTATTAGGGCTGGAAGTGTTATTCATAGAGTTAATTTTAATTAATTGAATATATCTTTTATAACTAGTACTCTTCAATTTTTAAATAATATTGTATATATTTTCTTAAATGGTTTATATCATTATTTGCACTCTTTATTACCTTATGATAATTTAACGGATATTTGTTTGTATTTATTACTGGTAGTCCTAACCATGGTACGTGATTTAGTCGAGTTCAAGGCTTTGTTTACGTTATAGATAATCTAGTTTGAAAGCCTTAACTAAAAGTTTAATTAACCATTTATTAAATATTTTAATAGTTTGTAATAGAAACGTTTCGCGTAAGTTTCGCGGTTTGGAATGATATTGTTGCGTTGATAACGTGTAATTCCGGCTGGTTGTTAAGGTAGATTATATTTACAATTATGACGTTATCAAAATCCATATCATTTTGGAGGCGGAATATCAACCTTCGTAGGGCCTGCAAGTGTAGTTAGCACTTGTGATAGAACTTTTCGATGATTTTTAGCGTTTCCATTTCTATATCCGTGTAGATTGCGGCGTAAAGTAGTTGTGAAACGTGTTTCGTAGTTAAGAATCCAAAACGATGGTATAATATTCATAATTCTAGTTATGTTAGGTAAAAGGCTTTTATTATTCGTGTTTTAAAGAAAAACTATACGTATCTGAACTTAATTCGGAGCAATACAGATACTTTATTAGAAGTGTAGATAAGTTAGTTGGTCGTATTTCGATTCTTGATTTCGAACTTATTCATATTAGTAAATGATAACCGGAATAACGTTTTAAAACTTATTACGTAAATATTAACCGGTTTAAATCGTATGTTTATAACGATTGTCCTAAGAGATGACGCTTTACTACTTCCGAATAGGACCTTTTGATATTTGTTTATTTGATCGAGATGGAATTTCGGAAATTTAGCCGCGAACTCGTTAAATTGTTGTTTTCCGGCGGTTAATATTTCGTTTGCGCCGGTATTAGATATAATGCCTTGAAGCTGGTTTTCTTATTTATCCGATAACATAAACTGTGACATTATATGGGCGTTTAGTATGCCGTTTTCGTAGTTTATGTTTGTATAATGTAGGAATGGGTCATCTTATAGGCCTGTGAAAATCCGTTGGATGGCTTCATTATCCTAAGCTATTAGATAAGTATTATCGCCTTTAAAGTCCTGTTTTTCGGTGGTGTATTTGTAGGGTTATGCGATAAATTTATCTTTTTCGCTTTCATATTTGAATGCCTATATTGTAATATTAGCTTTCGTCTAGTTTTTAAGTTTGTATTCGGCCTAAAACTGTCGTTTAATTCGAATTAGTTTGTGTACTAGCTGCTTGGTAAATTAATAGCCGATCTTGTAGTTTATAATATAGCGTTTCTATGAATCTATCAAGATTCGTATTTTTTTTTCGAAGGTATTACTATAGGTTTGGTGAATTTCGCCTTTAATTATAGGTTTTCCCTGGATGGTAATTGTTCTAACTTTAGTTCTCAGAGCTTCCTTCCTAATACTTTTCTTTTCGGTATCCGTATTTCGGCCGCTTACTTTACCTTAGGTATATTTTAAATTTTTGTTCAAAAACGTGGTAAATGATTTCCGTGAGCTTATTTTGGTAATATAGCCCTTACCTTTAGGTTTGTCGGTTATCAATACTAATACAAATCTCGCTTATTAGCTTATAAATGTTTTAAGCGATATTTTAACACCTATAAAAAAGCCTTTAAATCATGTTTTTACTTAAATAGTATAAGGTCGAAGTTTGGGTTTTCGCAGTATACTTTTATTAATACTTAAATAATTAGGTCATTTCTTTTATATGTCGATTTAGAAGCGGTTTAGAATTTTTTCAATCTCGTTAATAAGGTAATAAACACTTATTAAAGGTTTTTATAAGCGTTTTTACGTTAATTCCTTACGCATTTCAAAGTGATTTTAATCCAGTCCTCATTGTAAAGCTCGTAATTAATTCTGTATCGAAGTATAATTTCAAACGGTTATAGTATTTTGCGAATGTGTTTACCGACGTCAAATGTTATATATATATATTTTGGGTTGCCTGAATTTTATACCAGGTAAAAAAACGTAAAATTGTAAAGACTTAATGTTCAATACTTTTATATATTCAATATTTTATGTATTTCGTTATCGAATACGCTGTAAAGTTCGGCGTTGTATCTTTTGGTTTTTTTCCTATAATTTGTCGAAGTTAGTAAGTTTTGTTGGATCGTTTTTCTCAGTTGGAAAGCGGTGTGGTGGGAGGTTATGGTAAGGGTCTTAGTTAGCGGATATCGGTTCGTAAGGTATATATTAGCGTGATACACCGCTTATATTGTCTTTAAGCGGGCTGGTTTTTTATTCGGATCGCTTTTGTTGTAGCCGAGATAGTTGTAAACGGTATCAGAAGCGTGGTTTTGTCTTAGTCTTTATTCAAAATTGCGTTTCCGGTAGGTTTCGTGTTTGATCCTCGTTTTAAATGATTTTTTACAGCATTTCCTTTTTCTTTCGTCGATTCCTCCAGTTCCGTTTCCATCTTGCGGCATGCGTTCAGCTTTGTTAAACGCCTTGTTTCTTACGTTGATGGAGTTTATTTCTCGTTCCTATCTATCATTTCAAAAAGAAGATTTTAGCGCTTTTGTTCAGCTTGTATCCCTTTCTAAACTTTTTTCCATTAATTTATCGTCGGTCTATTTTAGTATTTACGAAAATCAGGTCTTTGTTAATAGGGCTTTTATAATACAGCTATTGTTGTTACCGGTCTTATTAATGATTCTGTTTCGTAGTTGTTTCGGAATATATTAGATATTGTACCATTGACTACACGCTATATATTTGGCGTTTAGGTTTTGAAATCCCCCCTTCAATTTTCGAATGAGTCTCGCCTCAACTTCACCATGATAATAGTTGAAAATTATGTTTATACCATATGTATTTTCCGTAAAAGGGTTTAAATTTTTCACTGGTACCTCGATCCTATTATCTTATAAATTAAAGTCCAAATACGTGAAAATGTTATTATGAAGAGATGTGTTTATAAATGAGTAATTTATGTATTTGTTTATTTTTGCCAGGTTTATTATTGGTGAAGCCACAGTTGTGGGAGTATGAAGGGTATTGAATAGGTAGAAAGAGCGGTTTTTACGTGTACTTGAAAGGTTAGAACGGTATAATTGTCGATTTTATGTAGTTAATGCGATTCGGGTGCTTTTGAAATGTAATAATTAAGGTAATTGAATTGAAATAATCAAAAAAAAAAAAAAAACTGTATAAATAAGTAAATGTGAAGTAAATAATGTGTGGTAAAGCGGTTAAAGTAAAGCGTTTGATATTTACTAGTATAAGTGAAATCAAAATGATATGTAAATAAGGCGTAACTACAAGTTGGTTAGGTGTTTTTAATTAGTTTTTTGAACGTTTTACATGCGCTACACTAGCTAAGCAGCTAATGGATTTCAAATTTGTAAGTAATAAACTTAAATAAGCGGTGTGGGGTGAGTAAAGGGTAGCGAACGTTGGAAAGAAAAAAAAGATGTGAGGAGGTGTGTGTATATGAAATGGCCTTGGTTTTACGTTTGATAGGGGATTTGAATGTCGTGTTGTAGCTGCTTTTTTATTTGAAAACGGTATGGGCGTTATATCTTAGCCGCTTTTATGTTTTGTAAGCGGTGTGAGTGTTGCGTCTCAGCCGCTTCCGAAATGTATAATCGATTTAAATTTTATGTTTAGATTGGATAGGTCCTATCGAAGGGCTCTGAAACTTGGTGGTTTTGGCTTACATGGTATAATATGAGATAAGAATCTTGTTAAAAAGTACCTGTATACGTTTAAAGAGCCAAAGAAAGTTGACAGATAACATAACGGGGTTTTTAATAGATAGGACGCTAACTGGTTAATAATATCATATTAAAGTTATTTTTGATACCACTTCAGATCTTATAGTTTCATTAAGCTTCGGGTTTTAAGGGCGCTCCTACGTAATTCTATACTCCTGTATAGTTTTTATAAGTCGTATTGTTAAAGCGCAAACAGTTGGGATCATTATAGTATCCCATTATAGGTATTAAACTTAGGTCTGTATTTTTTCTCTCTATGCTATCTGTAGTCGACCTAGTTGACTACTAATCATTGTCGATAAGGTCTCTATTACTTTAAAGTAGCAGAAAAGTAATAATACAGATTAGTATATGTTGAAGTAGTAAAGATAATTTATTAAAAGATCTCTTCAATGGCTCTATCTATGGCTAACGCCAAAGGGGCTATACCAACCACGCGCGCTCCTAACGCGCCGACAAAGGCCGTTCGACCTTTGCAAAGTACCTGTGGATAGTACTATATACCCTAATAGATAAAATACATAGACTAAGTGGCAGTGCAATGTATTGTAAGGTGCACTCCTACAGGATGCACGATAACATGTCACGCTGCAGGCTGCACTTTTGTAAGACGCAAAGTGCATCGTGCATGGAACGGTTTGGAATGTGTATTCTAGACCGCACAGCAATGCATAGAGCGTTCTGGAATGGGTATTCCAAAGCGCACGGCAAAAGGGCCACTGCCCAGATATGAGGTTTATAACCTCCCATCTGTGACATACCTTCTTTGGAATACTTCTCCTAATACAATCATCTTTTACTATAATACTAATCTAACGATTACTTTTTTATTTATTTCCTTTTTACGTAAATAGGTGTAAACCTTACCGATACTAATTAGTAACCGACTAGGTTGACTATACATAGCCAAGAAAAAAAAGATAAATCCAAGTTAAATACTTATAACAGGATGATGTAACGGCCCCAAATTCTTATACTTTATTACTACTGCTTCTGAGAACTATAAGGGATTGGAATTACACAGGAACGCCGAAAACCCTGAAGAGTAATAAGACTGTAAAATCCTAAATAACTTTAAGAAAACCCACTTTTAATACGGGATTATTGATCAATTTATGCCTTACCTATTCAAAATCCCTGTTAAGTCAACCGTTAACTTATATTGTTGTTGTAAACATACCCGGGTACTTTTCGGCAAACGTTCTGTTATGTATTAGGCTATGTAAACCAAAACTACTAAGTTTCGAAACCCTTTATTATGTCCTATCTGATTTGAATTCGACAATCCACACTGCTTTCAAAATACAGGAACGGTTACGAGTACAACGTCCAAACCACTTGCTTAATTTAAAAGCGAATACGAACGTAAGAACTAAACCACTAACTTTAGAAAAGGCGGATAAGAAATAATAATCTGGATCGCTCGCCAAATACGAATCAATACCCATACACCGGATCACCCAACCTACCTTCCCACATCCACATTTCTCATCCCACTTTTTCCATTTTTACCCTATGTGTTTAAGTTTAGTACCTGTGACGTTTGAGTTTTTCCTAGCCGCTTAATTAGTATAGCGCTACTAAGCGTTAATAAATCTAATTTAAGACGTCTGACTAGCCTGTAGTTACGTATTATTTACGCATTATTTGATTTCATTAGTATTAGTAAGTATTGAAAACCTTATTTCTTTTCCATTTCCGTATCTATAATATTTTTAAAGCTACCAATTCTATAACAGTACGACTTTACTAACTTACACCGCTTTCAATCATACCTAAATACACGATAATATTACTAATTACTGATTTGGCAAACAATAACGAATATATAGAGTACATTTTTACCCATACATCGTTTAACAGCAATATATTAAATTATTTGGACCTTAATTTATAAGACAATAATATTGTAGTACTAGTAGAAAATTTAAACCCTAATATGATAAACAAGTATGTAATTAATTTAATTTTGAACTACTATAATGACGAAATGGAAGGACGCTACTTGTTTGATAATTTTAAAAAGGATTTTTTAAACTGGACTCCATATATATAGTGTGTAATTGATGGTACGATTTTAACAATTCTTAAAAAGTATCTACGAAGTAAAAATATTAATATAATTGGTAAAAGCAACAGTTGAATTACAAAAGCCTTAATAATAACAGCTCAATTCATGAAAATACCAAAATAAATTGATGATAAAATGATAAACGTGAATTGCTAAAGAGATATTCGTTGAAGAAACACCTGAAACGCCTCGTTAAAATAATGGGCCAAGGACAAGAAAATTTACCGCAAACTAATATACGGCGTTTAATAAGGCTGAACGCTCGTCGCTAAATAGAAATAAAGCTGGAGGAATCGACGGAAAAGGAAGAAATATCGTAACGATCGTTTATAACGAAAGTTAAATATGAATCCTTCCCGAAACGTAATTTCGAACCGAAGCCGAGACAAAGCCGTACTCTAATTACTGTTGACGACGAGTTTAGCTACAAGAAAAGCAGCCTAAATAGCGGAAACGCCCCGCTTTAAGAATTGACAAGCGATGCGAAACGCCAATATGTACCCTATAAACCGATGCTTACTAATCACGACCCCTACCTTAACCTTTTACCGCATCGCTTTACCATTAATAAAAGCGATCCTATAAAACTTACCAACTTCGCCTGGCTTTAGGAAAAGGACAATAACTATAGCATTAAACTATACAATATGTTTAATAACAAAATACGCGTTATACTTCATATATATAAAAAACTGGATATTAAACTTTCTTGATTTTATGTTATCTTACCTGGTATATTGTCTGGACACATTAAAAAATGGTATATATACCACCTCACGATGGTGAATACTTTTGCGGAATTTTATATCTGCCTCAAATTTTAATTCGATATAGAGATTAATTCCGAACTTTTTGATAGGGATTGGATCAATACTATGTAAGAATCGGTGAAAAATTAATAAGAAAACGCCAATGAAAACCTATAAGAAATTTTGAACACCTTATTAATTAAGTTCCGAAAATATTAAACGGCCCTTGAACTAAAAAATAAGTGGGATAAACTATTTATTGAAACAATGAAAAAAGTATACTACGAAAACCTGGATTTCGACTTAGTACTTTTTAAGTCAAAAAGGATTTAAAAGCTTTTCATATAAGTTTTGCAATATCGCTGAAAACTTTTATACGTCGATAGGCGAGTTTAGAATTAGCATTTGTAACCGACAATACTAAAGGCGAAAGTGAAATTACCAAAATAAACCTCGTCAAAAATATTTACTACGTTTTGTATTGAAGATTTAAAGTTTACCTCAAGTAAAACGAACGCTTAAAGTGCAGGTATTAAGAAGTAAATCATAATAATAAGGGATATGGACGATCGATTAGAAATAGGTAAAACGTACCGCGGCCATAGATATACTGACGAAATGGTATATGAAGTCCGGTGGGTTTGTAAAATCAGTACATCGTATAAAGTAAAATCGGCTGTTAATTTACTAAATACCCCGTTTATAAGGAAATTCGGATTAAACTATAGTATTCGGTCAATTATACATTTAAAGACCGTATAAAATCCAATTTTACAATACATGTAACGAAACACAAAAGCGTAAAAAATAATCTTAACGACTACTTTTATGAATATATATCCGAAGAAACAAAATTTAAATGAAACAATATCTACCTAACAATCCATAGCACTAAAACCGCCCAACGTATTTTCGCAAGGTTATAAAACCCTCTTTCCTATATATTATAAGCTTGGACTACGTCAATGAAGTGTTCAATATCTATATAACGTTATAATTTCCACTTTTAGATTAATATAATAGCTGTTTTGAAGGAACCATGCCCAATAACGGCGTTATTAAAATTTTAATGGCTGGAAAACGATAATTCGACGTAATCTTAACGAAGTTTCTCAAGTTTTAGTCAAATAGAACCGGAAAACACTGAAAAGTCCTGTTTAGTAAAAGTAAAGAGATATTGTTTAGAATGATTGTTGTAAATACATAATTTGAATCGGTAATGTTTTACGTAATATACTTTGAATTACTTTTACTACTTTAATTAGTTATATTAAGAAGCTCGGAATTGGGGTTTGAAATACAACTAACTAGTCTATTTGCGTTTTGGATAATGGATTCGTACCGCTCCAGTTTAAGTTCAGCTACCTATAATTTTCCCTGAAAGATGTATAATTAAAGTTATTTACTTAAAGTAACTGCAATTACGGATTTTACACCGAAAATTCGGATTCCCGGTTGTAAAACGCTTTTTACGCCTATTTTAAGTTATTAGCAATACGTATATAGGAAAAACGTATTTGAAGCTATCGAAAAGTTGTGCTATAAATGCTAGCTACATTTATAGGTCTTACGCTGGTTTAAATTCTGCTTATAGAACGATATGGACTTTAACTACAAAGTAATTATTAATATTATGTATTTAGATAGCTAATCAGCCCTTTACATCATCGATACGGAAATATAATTCCCAGTCGCCAAGTTTATACGGAACGCTTTTACTATAAATTACTGGGATGTTTTGGTTAACTGATAGCTCAAAAATTATTTAAGGCCTCTAAATTGAATTATGTACAACGTTAATACGGTCTTTAAATTTACCGAATAGCGTACTAAAGCTCGGATAACCGGTAACACGTAAAACTATCTTTATATAAAAGCCTTAAATGGCATTGAAAAATATAAATTATATTACAGACCGTTTGAAAGAGTGTATACAATGTTATTTAAATATCCAAAAAGTAATAATTCCAAGTAATCCATCTTTCAAATAGCGGTCAACACCGTTAATAATACCTCTAGCTTAAACAGGCTTCTCCTTATACTCTTTGTTTTTGGAGACTATCTGAGGATCTATACAAACTCCGCATCATTAATATTTACGGTATAGAGGGTGAATATTGTAGCGAAGGCTATAGCTATATTACATTTTTTACGAGTTAAGAACGATGTATCTAGAGTATTGGCTCCAAGGAATGACCCGCGTAAAACTGGCATTTTGAAAATACTATTACAATCTAAGGTTTTGGTTTAAAAAACGAAGGACGTATTGACTAACCTTTATGTAATTAACGGGTTTAGGGGTTATAATAAGTTTATTAAATTTCTTCACGGTTCTTATTCGTTTCACGAGATCATAATACGAAAATATAATATAGAAATGAATAGAAGCGGCTCCAAACCATAAACCGAATAAAACCATTAACGAAATACCCCCTTAAACTACGAATTAAAACCTGTTTTAATTCCAAACCACCCCCTAAACTACGTATCCGGCCCGTTTCCACTAGAGAAAAGCGACACGCCTATACTAACCCTACTAATACCTCGTTACCAAGGCCGTCTCCTCGGGTATAAAACCAACAAATGCCTTGAAAACCTTGTTATAAACTCCTTTATTTCGTAAAAAGAAATGAAAAATCCTGAGATTAACCTAAAACTCCATTACGACAGAATTATCACTATTATAGGTACTTTATTTAAATAATCCACGTAAATAGAGATTTCTGCCTTCATCGACCAAGGCGTATTTAGCTTTAAACGGTTTGACTTAACGATTTACAACACAAATAGAATTTTTCCCACTCGCTCCATTTACGAAATTAAAGATAAGACCCAAAAACCTTACAAAAAAACTTGCTTGATTATTAAAGACTATAACGACGATGGCAAAAAGAATATCATAACCTGATTGCCTACATTATAACGGGCTAGATCCCACCTGATTTCTATACTTGTATCCTTCTTTAATGGATCATATGACCTATATATCGAATTTCGTAACATAATATAGGCATACACCTAATTGTAAAATTGACATAAACGGCGTATTGACGTTGATATGCCAAAAATTCTTAATGAATAACACATAGCCGATAGTATTTGACGTATTATGAAACTACTTTACGGATTAGCTAAAGCAGATATTTACTAATATAACACCTGTTAAAGATATTATAAGGAACGGCTCGAAATAACTAATTCGATTTTCGACCCATTCCTATTAATATTAACGGCCCGTTTTAACGGCTTTATACTAATGGGTATATAAAAGAACAACATACTAATGTGATGTAATGCCTCATTTTCCGTTTAAAAAAGAAACTTTTAGAGGCCGGCTTAAAAGTGAAACCTAGGAAGTACTTAGCGAAAGAACATGTAGTTGACTTTAACAGCGCTACTATTATTTTTCGGAACGGCGTTTTACGCCTTATGCAACATGGGCAGCTAAATAAAGTTGCCCCTATCATTTTTTATAGTGCAAAATGTGCCAATGAATATAAATGCCAATGCGTATATGGTGTTTAGGTTGCTTTTATAGTATAACCGTAAGCATTATTTAACCTTTTGGTTACCGTGTAATGCCAAATTACTCCAACAAACAATGTATATAAATCGTTGAGAAAATGTCTCCTACGGAAAATACGTAATTTAAAACGCGGTTTGCAGTTTGTACCGCTAAATATACGTATTATAAAGCTGTTCATTTTTCCCAACGACTTTTTCGTTAATAATAGCGACTAGAATTCGCATATAGGCTTCATTATGGTCCTTGGTAACAAAATATCAGCCGGAAACAGCTATAAGCTTTGTGAAAATATTATTTATTGCAGCTTTACTAAGTTTAAAAGGGTTACCCAAAGCGTTTTAACTTTGAAATTTATAATATAATTAAAAGTTACGATTCGCGTATTACTATAACAATGACAATTCTGATAATTATTTCCAACCTTAATTTACTCCTTATTCCTCTTATTATATATACCGATTCCTTTTCGCTTTATAAATACTTTGTTAAGCTAGGTACTACGAATAAAAAACGGTTGATAATCTATATGAAATCATTACCCGAGTTATATAAACGCCGGGAAATCTAGGAAATAAGATAGATCGATGGAGAAGCAAACCAGGTAAACGTAATAACGAAATCTACACTAAATAAAGCGTTAAAAACGCTTATAACGAAAAGTACTCTGTTTATTAGGGTGGCTGACAAGGTCTTACGACTCTAATAAGTTGTTATAACACTTTCGCTAATTTAACGCAGCCCAAAATCCGTATTTCACGTAGCTTCCCAGCTCATGCTACGGTATACAATTTATATCTACACCGGCCTTAAGAATTTGCATCTATTTGACCTTACCATTTTGCGCCGCTCTTTATATTCTACTGATTCTTGTTCTAAATCATTTGACCTTTTGAAAGTTTCTCATTCTTCTTCTTTTGTTTAAATTTACCATTCGGCGCTGCTTTTAGCGTATTATTAAACTTTGTTTAATAAACTTCAGTCCTACTGAGTATTTTATTATTTTCCCTTTTCAATTTCAATTTACGATATCGTACCAGTTTGAACATATTACCTCTCTTCGTTTTATGTACTTTGAGTTACATTTGTCACTTATAAACGATTTTAAGGAAATTAATGACATTTCTGTGACCGGGCGCTCCGGCTCGGTCATAGGGGCAGCTAAATTATGCCAAAAAGAAAGGGAAAAGGCGACGCCATCGCATCCTCACTATTCTCCCAACCACCCTCCCCCTTTATACTAGCGCTACAGCTATTACCACCATCGACGCCATTAACACCAGTAAAGATATGGCTCTACGCCTTACGTTGAATGCCCTTGAGCAAAGACATAAAAGGGTCTTTACCCTTTTTACGGCGACCTTCAATAATGTCGTTAAACTTACCTATGTAATACATACGTAGGCCTTATTTCTAGGCGGTAATAACGGCTGCCGACTCCTTCATCGACCGGTTAACGCCTAATACTAATTAATATCAGCTTAATTTGATTATTTACGACCGCGATCATTTTTCGGAACGCTCCGAACATTACTTTTTTAACAGAGGAATTTTTTCAAATTTGGTTGAAATTTACCATAAAACGATGGACGCGTAGTACAGCTTTGGCTTACGCTCTTAGGACTAACGGAACGGGGGCGTATTCTTTACCAGTTTGTTCGTAAAGGTAATAACGGGTCGAAAGACCCCCGTTTTAGTGGTAATTGTTAATAGACTTACCCGCGTCCGTAAAAGCGACATATGGTACGTATGGTGTATCTATTAACGGCCCAAGATTATGGATCCGGGTACGTCGATTTAACACCTTACGCGTTAAAGAGGATTTACGGCGCACCTTAGCGATACGAAGCTCGAGGTGGCGAAGTACATCTGCTTCGTGTTTTTTATTTAGAGGGATAAAACATCAAAGGTTGATAGGCGAGTGGATTTGAAATATACGAAGCCAGGTGTAATTATGCCAAGCTACGCTTACGACGTAAAAAAGCCCCCGCGGGTAAAGGGGGTTCTACCCGCGGGGAGAAAGTAAGGTTTATAACCTTAGAAGTCTCCTGTGTTATAACCAAAGGACCAACTGCAGGTCATGAATAAGCCAGCGATCCGCTGCGCTATCAGAAGCCTGATGTCCAACACATCAAACCAGTGATCTCTCTTATGTAAGCACCCAGGGTTAGGGTTTGGACCGACAAGACCGCTCGCGGTCTAGTCGACAACATTGGGACCGAAGGAAGCGACATCGACTTCAGCGGTCCGGTACTGAAAACGGTATGAAGGCACGAATATATAAGGACATGGTCATCACCACACAGATAGTATTTCCTCCATAGCTCTTCAGTTGTCAATCTAAGTATTCAGTCTCAGTATATTCTGAATAGTCTAACGGCTAGTGATCATTCTACAGCACGAACAAACATCTTCTTGATATTGTACTTTTGTTACCTCTGCTTCCTTACTACTAACATAAACCCTCTGACACCTTATATTTACTCACGGGTATTTAGTGTGATTATTACACCTCATTCCTCCCCCTAGGAGCTGGGGAAAGAAGGGAGAAAGGGGAGAAAAGGGGGGAAAGGGGGTGGGGGTAGCGGCGATAGCGGAAGGAGGCGAAACGGGGGCGATAAGGTTTAGCGGGGTGGCAGCGGCGGGTGTGGTAATTGTTATTAACGATATTATACCCGATAAGGGCAGGTTATTAGCAATAGTGGTGGCGGCGGTAGATACGACGGCGGCGGCGTATCGATACTCTCGCACCAAACGACGCTTAGTCATTTTGTTTTTATACGGCATTTATTCAAGAGAAAGGTTAGTATATAGGTATTAATTAAGTAACCTACTTATTAAAGCGACTTGGTTCAATTGGGTGAAATGAAGGTTAAATTGCGATAGAAATTTGCATTAGCTTCAATTACGCAACTTTAAAGAGAAAAGAAAAGAATTTTCACCTACACCGATAACGATATATCTTTTTATACTAACCTAATACATAATAGCGTAATTACCCTTACGAAATTACCCCTACGTAATCACCCCTTATAATACCTACGTAGTTACCACTGTCAAAAACCTTAAAAGACGTAATTATTAACTATATCTCTACTATTTAATTATATTAACCACTGCTTAATTATAATTACTACCGCGGCTAAAAATTAGTGATTCAGACTCTGAAAACTACATTATTATTACGGAAACTACTAATTTAATCCTTTCATAATTAATTCCGTAAGTACAGTACTAGTACCAAAATCGTTAATTTAAACCTTTACAACCACATTGTCATTACAAGGCTATGTATACGAAACTACTTCAACTATACTATTGATACTAGACTATAGGTATATAAGGGGGAAAAAATAAAAAATTACCTATGTAGATATTACTATATATCTTTATAGATAGTATACATAGGTTAAGTGGCAGTGCACTGTATCACAAGGTACACTCCTATAGGATATACGATAATGTGTTATGCTGTAGGCTGCACTTTTGTTAAACGAAAAGTACATTATGTATAGAGTGGTCTGGAATGGGTATTTCAGACCGCCCGGCAATGTATAGAGCGGTTTAGAATAGGTATTCCAGAGCGCACAGCAAAAGGGGCACTATCCGGATAGAAGGTTTATAAACTTCCATCCGTGGCGTACCCTCTTTGGAATACTTCACCTGATACAATCATCTTTTACTATAATACCAATCTAACAATTACTTTTCTACTCATTTAATTTTCCCGTTAATAGGTATAAACCTTACCGATAGTACCCAAAGGTCTTAGCAAAAGCGCTAGGAAACTGGATCGACCCCGGCGGAGAAGGATACTACTTAATACCACACTCAACGCTTTAACGCTCAGTTCTTTTACATAGTGTTGCAGGCGTACACTCTCTATTTCGAAGTTCGCGAATCTGTATATAAAACTTACGAATAAGCTTTTGATGCCTTTATGACACGTTTTAATAAGTCTGACTTTATTAAATACCATATTTTAATATTGTATATCACGATACTTTGTCGAACACCTCGTTCACAAGGGTTAGGGGATATAGATAATTAAGTTTAAAATAGTATAAAAAAAATTGGCTTTTCTTCCTTCCCTTTTTTTTGCAAACCGAATAAGTATGAAAACTCCCACAAAAAGCTCTTTATATGCCTTTACTAGCTATTTATATCATGATTTCAATACTACCGGCCGAATATTTAATAAAGGGCTCAAAACCATTCACCCTGCTAAATTCTAATACTACGTGGTCATGATAGCAAGCCGCGATAAAAGGACGGTTCTCCCAATAACCTAAAAAACCTTTACATATATAAGAGGCCATTGCAATCTCATATAGAATTACCAGAGATATTACCAAAATTTAACGTAATATATAATAAAGAGCGTCTGATGAAAAGGATTCATGGGTTCTTATTAGAATCCTTAAGTATTTAAAACGTAATATTAAAGAATTTCCCCTTCATTACATTTTCGTCAAATACGTATAATTGAATCCGTTTATTATTAAATTAATAGGAAAAAAATACGGGGTACATTATTGGTTATACCTACATCAAAATCAAAAATAAACTCCCTTTCAAAGAACTAATGGCGATATTTTTTCCTTTATTTAACCAGTGTTGCGGTACGTTCCATCGATTCTAATATATATACGTAATAAAAATGAATTCATACGTTATTTACTCCCTTTTTAGAAAACTAGAATGGACGTTTTGAGACAATTAAAGAAAATACGATTCAGACGAAACTAATTAATCGAAGTTTACCTATCGCTATATAATTAGGATGCTTATATGGGTTTGACGATTTAAATCGTTTTTTTTTATATCATACGTTAGATTTTTCCACCTTTTCGGTATTAGTAAAGGGTAGAAAACGATTATTCAATATTCCCTGTTATAATTTCACGAAAACGGATATTTATAATAATATATTAATACCTGTTATATCCGAACGGCCCAATAATTTACTTGTATGGTTCTAATAAATGTTAATACTTCTAAGTTATATACAGCTATTCCCTAATATTATACCTATTATAGACCTTTCCCTTAGGTTTCAGTTAAATACCCGGTGGCCTTTAAGCGAAAAGGTGGGATATACATCCGTATCTCGAAATAAAGGATGGGAAAAAAAACTCTTTGGTGAAAATCATTATAATAAGAAAATAACGGCGAATTCCTTGTCCAAAATAAACCATAACCATCAGGCCTAACGAGGCAATTATTCGCCTGGTAAAAAAAGGTTGATGTTATGACCCGAGAACATTGGCAAGTCAGGAAACAGGCCAGCATGCAGCTGAGCTACCGAGAGCCTGAAGTCTAACAAATCAGGCTAGAAATATCTCTTTATCAGCACCAGACTAGGCAACCCTCCAGGGTTAGGGTTATCTAGATTACAAGTTCTCACTGAGCCTCAGTGAGCACCGGTGAGCCTCAGTGAGTACCGGTGAGCCTCAGTACTGAAGATGGTATGAAGGCCATAGGATATAAGGACACGGTCAGCACCACATAGATAGTATTTCCTTCATATCCCTTCAGTTTTCAATCTAAGTATTCAGTCTACATATCTGAATAGCCTAACGGCTAATGATCATCCTATGGCACGAACACACATCTTCTTAATATTGCGCCTTTGTTACCTCTGCTAACTTACTGCTAATATAAACCCCCTGACACCTTCTGTTTACTCACGGGTATTTAGTGTGTTCATTAAAGTCGAAGGCAAAGTTCTTTACAATAATATTTTACAATACTTTACCAGAAAAAATGCGGTCCAATCCGCGTTATTTACGCGTGCTAGTAGTTTCGAAGGTTACCTAAACTTATAATATAAAGCGACCCAGTTACAAAAACCCCCTTTTCCGAACCCCATTTTACATGAGGTAAAAAAAACTACCGTCGTATAAAAAAAGCGTTTATCGGGATTCCTCTAACAGACGTCCTACCCCCTTCATTATAAGACTCAGATTCCCCACGATATAAGGAAATTCTGCTACTCAGAGAAAGTTCGGACCCTAATCGTTCTGTAAGCTGACTGTTGAGGTAAACTTAAATAAATTTTGGCCAAAGTCTTTTAGGGTTAGAAAATACAGTTCCAGTTTTTTAAAGCTTGTGATAACTAAATCCTTATATATTTTGATATGAATCATTAAACCCCTTCGCAATAAAAGTCCCCCAACAATATACCTAACCATATTTCTATTTTGATTCATGTTACTTTTACTACTGCACGCTCTTTGCGACTAATAAGTTTCAAATCGTCTTACGAATTGCAATAACGAAACAAATATGGATTTCACCGCTTGTCGAAGCTCAATTCACGTTAAAATTACGAAATATTAAATATATTTATAACGATAATTCATAGTGCATTGAGGTGTTGTCAGACGCTAAAAATAAATTCAAAGTTTCCGATTACTTCGATAAACGTAAATAAAATGACAAGTGTTCACTAAGCCTTTTTTATGGGTTATGCAAACAACGGCGTTTATATTATTAACGTCATATTCGACATTACATCAACTTTCTTGGCATAGGTGCACGGACCACCTTGTTAAGGCAGGTAGGGGGCCTATACTGTAAACCCTAACAGTGCCCACTTCCGAGAAAAAATTTCAAGTCCAGCTGCTCTTAATACCATCACTTTATATGCATCCTATTCCATTATAACATTAATAATTAGCTCTATCACCACTTGAATCATTTCCGGCGACCCCTTTTTTAGCCATAAAGATCATCGTCAGCCCGGTACACCGCTTTTGTAGCGGTGCATCTAGAAAATAGCCCTTATAACTAACGATTCCATCCTTCGTTGCTTATGCCAACGTGGTCCTTTAGACTTGGACTTGCACTGCAACTGCAATACAAGTCTGATTCCTTTTACGCTTTAAGGTTTTAAAGAAAGGCATTTATTAAAAGAACTCGTACATGACGGCTTTATTTATTTACTTATCTTTAAGCCGTCGCTACATATACCGGTGCCCTGCTCATTTAGTGGAGACTTTAAACTTAAACTTGCATTGTAACTGCAATGCAAGTTTGATTACTTTTGTGTTTTAAGGTCTTAAAGAAAAAACTTTATTATAAGAGCACGAACTTAATGGATTTATTTATTTATATATTTATTTATCTTTAAGCCATCGCCACCTACACTGGTTCCCGCCTCCCCCCGTTTAGCAGGGCCTCTGACTATGCTTTGGATGCCTTTCTTTGGCTATCCATGAAAGAATTTTCCCGCCACACCATTCTCTTAGTGGTGTACCCTTTTTACGATTCTTTTACACTTCTTAAGCTTACGGTCAGTGATGAAAAGATGGCTCGGGTTGTGACTTTCCAAGCATATTTTTACCGAGTTGTAAAATATATCTTACTTACCGCTACGGGCTTTTAACCAAAATATGTGTGTTTTGCAGGTCCTTTACTCTTTTAAACTGCTGTCAAATCTTCGATACGAGTAGGCGTCGAGCGGGAACTAAAATGGCCATGTAGCACAACCCGGCTAAAGCTACAGTTTTCATGCCTTTACGGGTCTTTAAACTATGAGATACCTTAGTGCCTTGATTCAAAAGCTAGCTTGAGGTTCAATTCCTGGTAAAGGTTTTTATTTTTGTTTTCGTTTTATATATAAAGTTTTTAAATGGGGGTGGACTTGTCTTTATAAGTATATCTGGTTGAAATCCCCCTCTGAAATACCTAGTAGTGTCTGACCTCTTTTACGTGACGAGTGGATAAACGTATACAAATAAGGTCCATATTTGTAATTAAGTTAAATTTATGGCACGCAATCAGGACTATTACGGTTGATTATAAGACTCCAACGGCATTTAATATATACGTACAATACATTTCTTGAAAATTGGCTATAGGTATTTAGGATTAGGTTTTCAACATTATATAACTGTTTAGTTTGTGACAGGGCTTTCGCAATAGATTACTCAACGGATTACACGGTATGACTTGTAATCAGAAGTTTTTCGAATAAGGTGGTTGTTGTGGGATAGGAATATTCAAGTTGCGAGTTTCTCACCGTCATATGTACCTTATACATTAGCGATGGTCATACTATACTAGTAATATATTGGGCACTTCCCGGTGATAGTAAATAAATAAGGAACATTATTAATGTATACAAATCCTGGTGTAATAAAATAATGACGGATAAGGTTCAGCGAAACTTTACCCGGCTTATAACTTCATTTTATTAGTTTCTGATCAAGGTAGGTCCGCCTTTAAGTAAAAGGGTTGACGCGAATTACTTTTGACAACCCAGCCTCAAATACGTTTTTACGTTGTAAATGGGGTTTTTCTTACCATTAATCAAATACTTGTAAGTTCCGTGAGGAACTATTAATAATTGTAAATTAACGATATCATTGAAACGAATACATAGCGAAATCAATATACTGACTAGGTACGAACGTAAATTTATACTTAATTTTCCGGGTTTCAAATTATCATCGGTAAATATTTTAACTTCGTTTGTAACCGAGCGATATCGACTTTGGATAACGTTTGTAAGGGTCGTGTCTTAGACAATTATACTTTCGTAATAGGTATATACTTCAACGGCGAGGTAGAAAACCTTACGCATCGTTTAAGACACGTTTTAAACCTTATTTTTATTCATATCACCGGCGCCTCCAAAGTAATCTTACTCAGTATTAATAACGGTTTTAACTATAAGGTACTATTAATGACCCTCTTTTTCCGAGGGTTTTATATACCGCCAATCCAGAGTATAAAAGACTGCAGACCAACCTGCCTAAGTTTGTTAACCTAATCGTTATTGTTATAGTCTCCTTATCACATCCCAATAGTATCAAAAATAAAGTAATATTATACGAGTACGTAGAGGTTTTACCCAGTTATGCGAAGATACTGTAAACGCGGTCGGTAGACCCATTACAGTATCCAAAAAAAAATTATAAAATGGTAAACCACTAAGTTCTACCGGTTTCTCTAATATGTAAGGAAAACGGATACGATGCATTCATACGGTATGCGGTTTATCAAACGTCAGAACATCCTTACGGAAGTGTAATGAGTATAAGCTAATTTATGGAAAGTTAAACTCGACTAAGCCGACGATTTAACCAAGGTATAAAAAGGTATTGGTTGTCATAAGTCTATCTTATTATTACAAAGCATTTTATTAGAAGTAAGTGGTCAACTTAACCTCGACGTTTCTTAATAGGTTTAAGTTTTATAATACGATATCTTTAATAGGCTTTTTTGATAATAATATCGACTATAGTTCTTTGGATATGTGTAATAGATTTGAGTGTATTCCTTTTTGGGGGTTCGACATTTCTTACGAAAAAGTTTGCCATAATACTAGTAGAGTCTATAACATGTCTACCGAGTTGAAAGATATTATTATAAGTCTATTTAAAGTATGTACCAGTTTCAAAACAGGGATACTACGTATATTTAACGTTAAATATCTACGTTGAGAAGTATTTTCACAGGTATTGCGATAATCGGAGGTGTTTATAATATTAAAATTCAGCGACCGGGATTTTTGTAACTTACGTTCGTAAAAACTTAAAGTATTAGGATTGGTTTGTTTTAAACATGTAAAGCGTATAGTAACTCGAAATACATTATCAATGCTTATTACCAGAGCGTTTATCAACCCCTGATATAAGGTGAAAACTTCGAGGCGGTTGGTTTTAAACTTGGTTACGTTCTTTATATACAATATTGAATCCGTTTTCGCTGTGGGTAAAAGGGTACCGCTTTTGTTATGTAACATGTAAGGTACCTTCGAAGCCTTATTCCATAACCGTCTAATTTGAAAGATAAGTCGCTTAAGGTTTATAAAAAGTTTAATTATTTTCGTCAAAGCTTCCATAATAGTTATGGTAATATAGTTTCGACATTTAATATTAATTACAGGTTTTCCAAAATTTAACTATAAAATCCGATTAATACCCCCTTTTTTTCTGATATTTTATATAGTTTATATATCAAAGCTCGCCAGGATTTATGTCATCCACGTCTTTATCGATGTTCATTATGTGTTTGTTTCAAAAATTCAGATCTTTTAGGATAAAACGTTAAGGAATTCGAAGTTAACTTGACAGAGGCGGACTAATAATTGACTGCAAAGAAGCTTGTATTCGTACCTTAAAAATTCTTAATTATTGTACATTAGTAAATGTTATAGCCCCTTCAAACTTATAAAACGAGGTAACCCTTTTATCTTTATCTTCATAAAGCCGTTTTATCTGGTTAAAAATACGTGTTTAATTTCTATTTTTTCAATATATGATGTCTTGTATTTTGATTCGATAAAGCTTGGTTAAAAAAAGTTTATGTTGAAAAACTTGTAACAAAGGAGTAAAGGTCGCTCGATATTATAAGAGACTTTCAAGCACAAGTTATGGGTTTCCGAAATATCTTTTATGTATAAAGATCGTTAGTACGATTATAGACACACTTATTTACTACAACTAGAATTTGAAGAACATCTATAAGCAAAAGAGCCTCTAGAAATAAATTAAGATCCCGTTAATAGTTATGGTAAAAGCGATTAGCCTATTATATAAGACCTTGTTTCACATCGCCGCCCCTAGAGATTCGAGTCTACCCTTCAAAAAATTCACTATAAATAATAGCTTCTCCGTTTCGCCCATCTTTCAAAAACACTCGACTCTCGATACCAATTTACATTAAGAATTTCGAAAACGGCCATCGTCCCGCCGCCTACGGCCTCTTTTTAAATTTTTGCCGCTATACCAAACGACAACCAAATAGCTTCTTATACCATAAAAGTTCTCCGGCGTTCTAACTGACTTTGAACGGCATAGATAGTACTCAATGTTTCCACTGATTTAGGAACCCTCTCTTACTTACATTCAAGAAGCCTAAAGGATAAACTCTAACCACATCTATTAACAATCTATGGAGAATTTCTCAGCTTTTAACGATCGGTTTTACCAACCTTTTAATATATCGTTAGGGTTTTCAACCCCTTTATAGGAGGATTCACAAAAAACGAAGTTGTCATCGCGTTCAAGAAATGGTATTTTAATGTGGACAGAAACCATACTATAGTATTTACCGATATTTTTAAATATTTTTTTAACGGGTCACGGCAAGTCGGGTACGAATATGTAGTTTACCTTAATAACCGTATAATGAAGGATGGTTTAAATGCTATTTATTCTTTTATATATGTTTTCAATATAAAGGTTATCGATGCGTTTCGCGGTTTGAAAAAAATTACTTGTACGACGTTAAGCGAAATCACGATATATGTCGATTATACTTTAGTAATATAGGACTTGAATAAAAACCCGGTTCACTCGTTCCAATATGCTCTTAAAATATTCTACGCGATAAGCTAATCCTATTTAAACCCTTTTACAGTAAAAGAGTACGTAGGAAATATAAGTCTTAACGAAACCGAAGTTGCGGATAAGCTGGTAAATATTAGCGTTTAGTCTTTTACCCGCTTTAACAATGATAATCAACCCTTTATTAACGGAGTTTAAATCCTACCTGAGTGTACGTTTAAAGGGGTAAAACGATAGTAATATAATTAGAACAAGGGTAATATATCCCTTTAATATAAAAAATGGAGTTTGACGTATTAGATTAAACCCAGTAAAAAATATTTCAAGTTTTTTCTTTTCAATCCCTCTCCATCTTTACCACTGCTTTTATGACTTTGACTTTACCGCTTTTTAATTGTAAAATTCGGATATAGGGATTTTACTTCTTAACATTGGTGTTTTCAGTTTTAGAACGCGAACAAACTTTACTTTTATGACAACGGAAAACGAAACGTTACCAATTTGGTTTACTATCTAGCCTCTTTAAAAATATGAAACCTGTAACCACGACCTTTCAAAAATCCCATAAACAAATAGGTTCCAGAAACCGATATATATGAGTTTTTTATGAATCTTCCAAATTTCTGGGTATTTATATATATTACGTATTTATTTCTATAGAAAAAATTGAACTTATATAAACAGCGATTTACGACTTTTCATAACAAATACGTTTTACGCCCATTCACCATATTTAAGTTTTAAACCTACCGGCCCACTTTATATATAAAATCCGGATGAAACCCCTAAATATTTAATGATTCAATCACCGCCCTTTCCAAAACCTTTATAACTGTTGTTAGCCCTCTACGTCACTATTCGCGAATAGAAGTAAACGCTAAGGACGGGTCTAAGGCGAAGGTAAACCCGGTAATAAAATAGAAAAGAGAGGCGGGGATGGGGGCGACGAGAACGGACTTATTAACAATAATTCTCGTCTTGCCGTCGTTAAAGTCGTCGTCCTCATCCTCTCTATTAACCTCCCTCCCAATAGTAATAAAGTCCCGCTGACCCATTAACACCGCGGTACCTTTTACCTCTTCAATGACGATATAAAGGGGTTGCTGTAAGGCGGTTAAATACTCAAAAAGTGCTTTTACAAAGATTACGACGCGGTAATTAATCAAAGGCTCTATAACGCCGATATCAACAGGGATATACCCGCCTTTAAGTTTAATTTCTATTATTAATTAGCACTCAACCTTTTATTTACACCTTTTTCCATAACGTTAAAACCCTAACAGGTATAATAAGTGTCTCAAACTCTTGACCCTTCCCTTTTAACACAAATTCTGTCGTTGGCTCTTATTAAGAGAAACCTAAGATAATTTGTATCACGTTATAACCTGCGCGGCTATAAAAAAGGTTTAGCGTAGCGGGTGGATAATGAGAAGAGGAGTGAAAAATGGTGGAAGAAGTGCGAAAGCAGGCGTATAGAGCTTGTATAGGGGAAATAAACTAATTAAAAGGGGTTTAAAAGCGCGTACAACGATGCGCGACGCGTTAAAAGTGATTTTTTTTCGAAATTTGGCCATTATTTACGTCAATATAAGGACTTATATTACGCGGGAGCGCGTCGTAGGGTCCTATAGCATTAAGTGTAGGGTATATGGGAATTTACTAATGTATACGCTATTTTCTTATTATATAGGAGAAAGTTAGGATTAGAGACTGTTTAAATAAAGGTTAATCTTTTGTTTTGGAACTGAAATCATGGGACACTTCACGTATAAGGATCCTTCCGCGATACGTTATAATAACAATAAACTACGATCTGTATACATATACTCTCACATATATACACGTTTAAATATTAATGTGTACTTACGTATTTTATTATTATTATTATTGCCTTCTATAGTATAGGCTTCTTTTTTACTACCCAAACTTTATAAAACTCTTTTTAAAAGTCTATATAGTCATATTCCCGGCTCAATTAGGCGTTAGATAGAGACTGAACCAGAAAAGATATAAAGCCAAACTAGAGTTACAATCTATACGTTCGTAGGCTTCTAAACTTTAGCCCTCCCTAAGGTTTTATTTGAGGGGATGGTATAGGGTCTCGTAGGCCCGCATAGCCCTTAATAGATCTTGTGTTATGATCCCTCTCGCCGGTATCTAAGGGAATATTTCATAGCAGCTAGTATATCTATGTTGGTCTGTACTGCCCGGTGATAGTAACCCCCCCCCCCCCAAAAAAAAAAAAAAAAACCAAGGCGTTAGCTTGGTAAATAGTATTGAAATTCAAGTATAAAGAGCTTAAAAGTGTTTGGAACAACTTATCGGAGGTAGTTACATCTTAACACGACGTCAACTGAAAATAACATACAATTGATTGATTACAATATAAACGTAAGACTTAATTGATTGGAATTACAATTAATGAAATAAAAATTTGAATTTCTAAATAAATAAATTGTAGAAAAGAATTAATATTGTTTCTATTCACTTGTTGAGGACCAGTTGATTATTTGTTTACACAGGTCTTTGATCAATAATACTTACCACTTGTAATAGATTCAATTTTCTTGAAGATTGTTAAAACAGATAAGTTATAGAACGCCTAATTTGTAACCATTAGAAATATAATTTACTAAGTGTTTGTTAAATGCAATGAGGTTATAAGAAACGTATTTGTTTGCGAAGTGTATAGCATAATTGCTGGTTTTAAGATGAGTATAATTATATGGAAAACACTCAGTAACACTTTATAGAAATGAAGGATTTTACTTATTCCGGTTGTTATTTGTACCGATTAGAAAAGTTTATTTGAATACCTTTTGAACTTATAAACAATCAACAAAAGAACGTGATAATGGACGGAATATCCTTGTGTAAAGCTTACGAAATCAATGGAATCTAGGAGTTCATATAGATTAATGGTATAAATAACTATATTAATAATGAAACGAAATATATACGCAATAAAACCTCAGAAAAGTTTATAAATCGCAATAGGCTGATTATATGTATTGAGAGATATGTTAAAATGCTACTTGTTGAAGTGTTAAGTAATGGAAAAAAGGGAGATAAAAAAGGGTATTTTGCCAAATTCAAAGACTATTAAGGAATTGAATTCGAAGTTATTGTTAATGAGGATTTATTTTATGAGTATAGTTAAGTTAAATATACGTAGGTTTGTGACGAAAGACCCGTATTCAGGAATTGATGAAGTTGAAATTCGGAACTATAGGGCTAAGAGTTGAAATTAAAGTTAATTGGGGTGCAAACCAGACTAGAATTGATAGGGGCCTGGCTGATAAAACGACGAGGGACATTAAAGACTACCACAAATTAGTGGTTGGCTACACAAGTATGCGCACACAAATCAAAAAGCATCCAGTGTTGGAATAGCAGTTAAACGTAGTATAGTTAAGTCAATTATACTTATTGTAAGGTAATTATACTGACTGAAAGTGAACTTTATTTTTTCATTAACTGTATTGACTACAAATCAAATATAGTACGTTCCCATTTCAGATTATTGTACGATTCAAGCAATTAACTAGATAAATTAGTATGAAAACCGGCTAGTAATACGTCAAACTTGGAAGTAACACATCTACCACTTCACTATGCAATACTACTGTTGATTCAAACGATTCGAATAGATAACGTTGCAATGTATAAAGGCATATCATCAGTTATCAATAACTTGGGTTTATACAAACATGGTAAAATACATTGAAACCTACTAGTTTTATCACTATACAAAATCATTGCATATCATTCCCTAGACTTCTTACAACTCCTACCAATAATTTTATAACCCTAATGAGATATCTTCTCAAACGAAGGTACTCGGATACCTTGATATTATAACTACAAACCAATTTTGAATATTTTTTCAATCATAATTTATTCAATTCAAATAAGCGACTTTATTACTGTAATGAAGTATTATATACCGTAGAAGTTCAGGTAAAATGTCCACCAACTAGAAAGCGTATTCATGGTCCATTTAGTGCTTATAGAACCTCAACTTATTTTTTAAGGATCATGAATCAACAGTTATGTTTATTTAGAAAGAAGTAGGTATTTAGAGATAAGATAAAACCTTTCTTCATCCGATCAATTCAGTGGGTATAATATTTAAAAAACTCCTGTTGTAAGTCCTTCGTTTTTTCAACGTAGTCGATTGGAATCTTTGGTCAATGTAACTGGTATTGCATTGAAAGCGGTGGTATGTGTGTTATTAATAGGACAAACTACTAACCGATCTGCACATTAGTTTTCATAAGCAATTCATTTGCCTTTACCCTACAGTTGATTGGACACGTTACTATAATAGATTTTTAATTAACATAATTAAATTTAGTGTATTGCAATCAAATAATGTTTCAACACTAGCGACTTTTTTTTCAAGTATGTGTAATGATCACACTAAATACCCGTGAGTATGTAGAAGGTGTCCAGAGGGTTTATGTTAGCAGTAAGGTAGCAGAGGTAACAAAAGGTGCAATATCAAGACTGTATTCGTGCGAGTGATGATCAGAAGCCGTGAGGCTATTCAGGGTAGACTGAATACTTAGATTGATAACTGAAGAGCTATGAAGGAAATACTATCTATCTTGGTAATGGAAGTGTCCTTATATATCCGCGCCTTCATACGTCTTCAGTGTAGGCTCGACTGGCTCGATACCGAGTCCATCGAGTCTCACACCATGCTGACCCTAACCCTTGTGTACGGTGTGTCTGTTGTGGATCCCTGGTGCCTGCCGAGAGGCTGTGTCCAACCGATTTCCTTTGTTATCTGCTGCGGGGCCGCCGCTGGTGCGCCCTGCAGATGTTGGGTCATAACAGTATGTTCCATAATACTACCATTTTAATTAACGGTAATGATTCAAGTTGTTTTTTTTGTAGCGAGTATTTTCTTATTAAACCCCATTTGTTTCGCATCCAAGTTTCTTTTCATTATAAGCATCTGGTCTACAATCAAAGGTATTGAATTTTTTCATTACCACTCAAAGTATCTTCATTATCAATATTGAATCCCTATTCGTTACTGACTTCATATTCTTTTCCCATATTTTGAAATATAACTTCATCCGTATTTAATTGGATGTTTTATAGTTTACCAAAGTATCATTATTTACCATATTACGTTGCGGTGGGTTCATATTTCCCTCGATTCAAATAATCAATCCATTAATATCCATAAACTTTTCTATAACAATATTAAAAGTAGATTCAGTAATAATGTCGACGGGGTTATCTCAGCCATTTATAAACATAAAATAGTCAATTTCACCAGATTCGTATATTTCTTTTTATACTATAACCTTCATTATCAAAAGTTTTCTTATTAGTTGTTCTGAATTTGGAAAATCAATCGTAAAGATTGGAAACTTTAATATAAATAAGAACGAAATTTTAGATAATTTCAGTCATTAAGTTATATATATTCATTATATCCTTGGGTCATATGCTATAGTTAAATTTTGTCATTATACCGTAAGCGTTCAATATCGGTACATTTTGTATCATATCCTGATATTCAACGAATATCTAGGAAGGAAGTTACCGGCTATAGTAAAGTAATCATCGGATATATCTTCGTTAACAAGTATTATAAGTATCGCGATATGTGAAATTGAATCGTCGTTATTGACAAAGAAATCATAATTAAATATTATCAATTTCGCTGTCGTCAAATTGGCTGTCACTATATATATGATGGACTCAGGCCATTGGCTATTGAGTTTATAAGTTAAGTAACTATGCATGTAACAGGATATAAAGTACCCGACCCAGGCGCGGTCCGGGTGCGGTTCGTAGACGTTACGTACAAGGGCACATTACGGACCGTGTACGAACCGTATACATAAGTTCTGTATAAAAGACCTTTATAGATTTCTCTAATTTTCCTTAGTACCCCAATTATTAACTTTATTTAGCACCGACTCACCATATTTTCGTAGATTAAATTATAATATATAACTCAAGTCTTATTTTATCTTTTTAAAACAAATTCTTCATTGTAAACGAATGAATCACAAATATTAATAATTTTACCTCATACTATAACTTTACTAAGATAGATGTGCTACTGGCTAATACATAATCCTTTACCTTTGTAAATGTATATTTCATTCTTTCAAAGCCGACTTATGTTGATATATTGCAATTACTGAATGCCATAAGCCATATCGCATCTACGTTAAAATAAATATTATAACCTGCTTAATCTACTTCCGTACTCAACCTGACACATTTTTCTACGTCCGATTTCACTTGAGTAAATGCTAAGATTTTACAACTGAAAGCCGACTTAAAAACTAGTCGGTCTGATTTTTTAATGCATAAAGGAAGTCGGAAACTATACAACTAACCGCCATTTGATAAATTTGCTTTTACTTAAGTATCTACGTGTTAAACGACCGGAGATTTATTGAATACTGATAAGATATAATTCAGAAAAGTAAAGTTCGCGCTTTTTTTAATATGTGATTATTATAAGTCGAATGTTAAACGAGTTATTAAAATATATCACGAAGCCAAAGGGTACGAAGAAATATATGACGCGAACAGTTTTTTCAATTTAATTAAGGCTGCCTTTAACTACCATTACATCGCGGATAAAGCTTCAATCTATTTAAAACAATTATTTATCAATGAAAAAGACATGTAAATACCGTTAGTTATGAAATTCGAAACGTTATTAGCCTAATCAAGTGGTTCAAACTAACTTTTAGTCGTTGAATGTAATTACATTCGCTTTCGCATTTCTTTACGTGTTTAAAATAAGTTAATTACGACAAGTGTTAGCTGTGTTAACTATGTCGCGGCCTTGGTAAAATACCGCGAATTCGTTAAAGACTTAAGGTTTTTGAATTTGAAGCAAAGTTTTAGTCGATAATGATCAAGATCTATATAGGTATTGCGACTAATCAATATACAATTATAATGAAGGTTTACGTCGTTTAAATATGCTCATTAAAAAGCCGCTTTAATTACAGTCGACTCTGCTAAAAAAGAAACCCCGCTAGGTATAAGCCTAAAATTGAAGACGTTTAGCGACATAGGTAACGGTGCAGGAGATTCTAGCTAGTTAGAATACTAGGTGTTGCCTAAGTTATAGCTTTTCGGATTACTTTCAACGTGGTTATAAACTTTGTTCGTTTTTTTCTTCGATGCAGGTATATACAGTTTAGATTGAAAAGGTAAAAATGGGTTTTTCATTATCAGCGACGAGCTACACCTAGATTTTAAATACAATTTCGTTTAGAAATTATATAACTTTACCAGCGTAGTTATATAATCGGATAAAAAGAATTTCAATTCGATTAAAATACGAATAAATAAAGATTTCGTTTGAATAGTAATATCTTCAGTGCAATAGATCAACTTTACTTACGGTAAAGTTAACTATACTAACTGCAAGTTGTGTACATTGTTTTGTGTAAGCCTACTGTATTGGCTATTCGTAAATTATAGTATACGCCCACTTTATAACAGGGAACAGGCCAAGCAATCGGCTATACAAATTACTGTGTAGACCAGCTAGCTGTCTACCAAACCTAGAACAATACATCCACCACTTGACCACGTAATACTACTATTACTTCGACAAATTGAATCGAAAACGTTGCAAAGTCTAAAGCACTACCAACAGATTTGTTCATTATTTTATTACGTTTCAATAACATTTACCTTATCAATGCCTAAGTTAATTTTATTTGTAATTATCATTATATTATAAGCGAAGCCCTAGTATAACAGTTAAGTTTTAATCAATTCGATTATTATATTTTCGGAATTTGGTTATAACATTAGGGTCACTTCGAAATTGAAGTATTACTTATATGGTTAAGTTTCACGTGAATATTGAAAAAACAGTAAACCTAATATTAATAAATATTATTCCCGGAATAACGAGGTATATAATTTTTGATATATTATAAATACTATACTAATAGGGAACTCTGAGCGTTGTCGGAAATAGTTTAGTAATTCATAGTTCAAAAGGGATTATGGTCGACACGATAATATTACGCTGAATGTTAATAGGTATTTGGAATTTTATAAGATTTTTTTTGAATTAATTTAGTAACACTATTTGGGTAAGCGGTATAACTTATGGGTGATCATTTGTAATTAGATTTTATAAGAAGTTTCTTTCTAAATAAGGTAAATACTATAATCGATGACGCTAACAGTCGTAATAAAGGAAAATAATTCATCCCGTTTCCCGCCTGAATTAACGGAGTTTCGCAATGTATTTAATAAGGAAATGGTATCGATTTTTCCCCCGTTTATTAGGAAACTCGAATATTATATTTATATTCAATGAAATAATAGCAGACTTCTATAGGATAAAACATAAGTTTAGTCATATTCTATATTACAATATCAATTTTTCGAGCTTTAACGTTAGCCTATTCAATTAATAAATAAGGGTTAAATTCGAGCAAATATTTTATCGGTTAAGACTCAGGTACTATTGATTCCCAGATGAAGGGGGGGTAGCGTTTTTACATTGGTTAACGGGCCTTAAATAAGATTACTAGATAGAATAGCTTTTTCTTACTTTTAATTAAGGAAACGTTACGCGTATTATTTGAATTGAAATGACTTATAAAATTTGATATTAGAGTGGCTTTTTATCGTATCCGGGTTAAACCCAGATAGGAGTAATTAACGGCTTCTTGTATTCATTTCGACTTATTCGCAAAATCAATGACCCTTGTCAATCTATGGGAAACCCTAACGACGTTTTCACGTTATATCTATTATATAATAATGAATATTTTCGATAATTTCATTACGGCTTACATAAACAACCTTTCAATATTTTCCCTCATATCAAATAACATCATATAGCGGAGGTTTACGTGGTTTTAAGGCGTTTTCGAAAAGCCAGGTTGTATTTGGGCCTAAAAAATGGGATTTCTGGGTAAAGAAAGTGAAATACCTTGGTTTTATTGTATTGGTCAGTGTTAGTATTCGGGATAACCCTTAAAAAGCCTGGGCTATTTGTAAATTACAGTCTTTACGTAATGTTTGAACAGTTTAAATTTCTTCAAGATTTGTCATCTTTTTTCGAGACCTCATTAGCAATTTCTTCGAATTAGCTGATTACTTCATTCGATTTACAAAATAGGCAATACAGTGGTTTTGAACGTATCTAGAGAAATATGTTTCTTCAACGTTGAAACAAGAATTGATTACGGCCATGATTTAAGTATATTAGGACTAAAATCGGTTAAAGGTAATTGAAACTGTATTTTATGATTTTTTTAAAAGGTGTCTTTCGTAAAGTGATTAAAATGGAATTATTAATCCGTTCAAGTATTAGCTCGTATGATTATTGGATACGAAACGTAATTATATTATTTATTATAAGATGGGTTTCATGGTAATATCTTATTTAAAGTCGTAGTTATCGGAAAGACATAGTGTTTGTACCCCGTTTACCATTTGGACAGAGTATAAGGAATTAAAGTATTTTTCTTTATACCGTTTGATTTCGAAATTTCAGGCTCTATAAATAGATTTTATATAATTATTGTTGGAATAATATTACATGCAGTGAAGTAGTTCAACTTTACTTACAGTAAAGTTAACTGTACTGCAAGTGTATTGCTTTGTGGAAACTTGCCGCATTGGGTTTAAGTCGAGTGCAGTATGCTGCACTTCACTCTAGGGCACGGGACAATTAATTAGCCATACAAATTACAGTTCAGACCGGCTAGCGGTCTGCCAAACCTAGAATAATGCATCCACCATCTGACTACTGCAATACACCTATTACTTCGACTAATAGAATCGACAACGTTGTAACGTTAAAGGTCTTCTAACACTGATTAATGCTTTCCTGTCTATTAGGTTAGGCACAAATAAACTAAGTAGAAGAAGAAGATACTTTCCGGTTACGCTTTATGATGAAAATAGAAACTAGGGTAAAAGAAAGATTTTTGTGAAGAACCTTTATTACTATTTCGTCAGTCCCTAACGGTAGTAAAATAGAGAAAACTTTTGGGTTTCGCTGGTCTACAACAGCAATCTGAAAGTAAGCGACGGTATTGCTATTTGGAAATACCAAGAAATCTTTAGTAATCTTTTTTGAAGAAAAACGTTGAGATTAATTGTCAGAAGTCTTAAAATTCGGCAAGTTGTCAAACGGCTAAGTTAGTACTACTATGGGTGTTACTATGACAAGAAAAACAACCAAGTCTCTACGCTAAATAACTTACAACCTTCGCCCTTTATCAACAACAAACGACTTTCAACCTTACCTTCCACACCAAACCTTTGTCTTTACTTTAATTTTTTTACTCCTTACGCTTCTTTCATCGTCAAGTTCGTTTCTTTAAGCGAAATACCATGTTACGCTGAGAAAGCTACGTTGAGCGACCTTACACCAAGCCGCCAAGTCGCTAAGTTCCTACACGACTTTACGCCAAAAATACCAAGTCCCATGAGATTTCGTATTAAGTCCCTCGCCTTACACATTAAGATATCTACCGCTAACACTTATTTTAAAACCATTAACAACCCTGTTAGGAATGAAGCGATTGAGGCGCTCGAGGCTGCTTTTACCAAATACTAAAACTATAACCTTTAAAAATGAAACGTTAACGAATATTTATCCAAAAAATACCTAGTTAACTTTGTCGGCAACTGCATTGTCAAGTAAGACTGTAATAAGAAATATAACCGCGGTAACTTTGCTTTCTACAAATATCGTAAGTTTTTCGACGATTAGACCATTAATATTTGAAAGAAGATTAAGAAAACTGTTAAATATAACCTAAAGGAAAAACTTAAACGCTGAGGAATTTACTTATTAGAGAAAAGTTTCACTAGGTTAACAAAGACTTTGTTTAACCTGTCACAGTTTAGGTAATGCCTTTAATACTTACGGTTTAAAGGAAAAGGCATTGAAAAACCTTAACATTTTATATACGATTTAGAGTATCTTTTATTTACCCTTTACAGTTAAGTTAATCCTTTTAATGTTCTGGTGATAAGGAACCTGTTGACTTGCCTGGTAGTTTAGTATCACTACGTGACAACACGAAGTACGCCTCTAGAGGCGACAGAGTATAGGAAGTAATGGCCGCTAACACGGCCAGAGGTATTAACATTGGCATTCTACATCAATTAATTAAGCAAGATCATCAAGCCTCCTAAAACCCTTAAATATCCATCGATCTTTAGTATTATAATCTCCAAGTACCGTAAAAATCCTTCCCCATTAGACTTGCCTATATACGAAAACCGATTACAGGTTTTATTACAGGTTTTCACCCTTTAAGTCAGGCGACTGATAATTACCATTAGAAACGTGTTTTAGAGCTCTAAAGGCTGGAACTACCACGAAACACTGTTAAAGACTGGGATAATTATTACGACTTTCCTTTAAGACTTTTTAAAATGGTTATTGTTAACCATAAACTTATAACAGACTTCATTAAGATTTTGGATAGTATAAAAAATATAATGGAAAGTTTTATAACCTCCTCGATACCAAGATAATGCCTTTCATAAATATTTGAAAATAAATAAAGGTTACACTCTTTGATTTACACTTATTGTTTCCCGGAATCCTTACAAGTTACGCTAAAAACTACTACTTAATCTTCCTAACAAACGTTACTACGTTTCGTGAGATTTATGAAGATATAGAAGGTTACTTCGAACACGACGTTTATTTCTTGTAATATCATACGAACTCGGCTAATATAAGGTAAACTACAATAATAGAAAAGAAGACAGGGGAAGAATTACCAATAGATATTTGTAATCAAATGCTTAACAAGTAAATAATGTACTAAAGAGTAATGGGTAAGGCTTATATTGGCGAAATTACACTTCGCAAATAGGTACAGGTAGTATTTATGGGTATTGGCGAGTTTAAATACGCCTTACAACGCCTAGGTACCACCTGCGAAGGCTTTCTTATCTAGTTGTATTCCTCGCTTGCCATCGTGATGGTACGCACACCAAACTTGTTCGGTATATATTCCCAAGCCAGTTACTTCCTTAACGTTGATAAGGAAGACCTTGCGGTGGTTCATTACATAGACCGTAAGTACGAGCGCCTATAACGCCTAAGGTTAGTCCCATCGACCTTAGCTTTAGACTAGGGGTAACACTCACGTTAATGTTAGTAAGGCTAAGATTTAAGCGGAATTATTAACCGCTATTACTATCATCGTGATAATGGTAAAAAGTATTAGATTTGTAGCAAGTCTGTTCGATAGTTAATTCGGTATCTTTTTTTTTGAGCCTAATAACAAAAGAGCAATATATTACATTTAATACTCTATTGTTTCTAAATAGGATTACTGAAATTAAATCGTAGACTTTAAAGGCAATGAGCTGATTAATATCGCTAACGACCCTAATCAAATTAAGTGATACGAAGACGATATTTCTTTTGATATAGCCTAGTAATTAGCCGACCACGCCTTCCTATACTGTTTAGATAGTGAAGACTCTAACCTTTATTTTAATTAAGCCTCTGATCCTTTAAACACGTTTAAACTTTGCGATCGTTACACGGACTACACGTTTTAAAGTATTATGCCAGATATAAGGGCAGCGAGGTACTTAATAGGAGGATATTCGAAATACGTAGCATTGCGGAGGGAAAACACCACAGCCATTGAGATTAATTGTCACGATACGGGTAAGGCTAAAGTTGGCTCTATACCAGGCGAATAACTATCTTTACTGGGGATAACAGTAGTTTAAACTATTGTGGGAGCGATTATGTTCCACATCTTCAAGTTTCTTACCCCTTTCCTATTTAATTTAGAATATATAAAGACTTTCGGAGTTAACTTTAACGTTAACGTAAATGATCCTGTTAAGAATGGCTAAAGGTATTTACTCGCTTTTAAGTGGGGGTACCTATGGTTTTGTCTTTAAGGTCCGGAAGTAGTGGTATTAAACCTAATAGAGCTGGAGATCTATTAATTATACCGGCGTTTTAACCACCTAACTGTTAATAGGTTATATAAAGTTTCAAAATCCACAAGGCATGACGATGTGGAATATTTGTCCTAAAATCTATTAAAAGGCTGTGTCACTATTGCTAAACGTATGCCTAGGCCACTCGGAGATTTAAGTTCACATTAAAAGATAATAGGGACTTTAACTACGAGATTTTTGTTAATGTATTTTATTTGAATAATAAGCCTATTTTTACGTCATTAACTTTGCAACCTCTCTTTACAAAGCTAAGTTTTTAAAGTCACTTTTAAAAATGGATACGCAAGAAACGTTAAAGATGTTATAGATTAACACGTACTTGGGTCTACCTAACGTCGTCGTCTACAATACCGATACCAACTTTGCGGCAACAAAGTTTTAGGAAGATACTAAGATAATAGATATTTAATATAAATAGGTACTTGTAAAAGCCTACTAAAATATTGGAAAGGTTAAAAGGGCACACGCCCTATTTCGCTGAACGTTTAACATCCTTACATTAGAAATCGAAAGCTTTACGAATTCAGAGATAAGCCTATAAATGGTAGTGAAAGGTTTGAACGATACTGTAGGCCTTAACGGTTTAATGCTAACGCTCCTAGTTTTTGGATCGTACCTACGCCTGAAAAGTGAATCTTCGCCCTCGACAAGTATTTAGAAACGCGTTGCGACTTATAGTAAAGCTTGAAGAGAACTACGAAGAAAATAGGCACGCCGCTAGATTAATAATTCCGTTAACACCAGGAACAGCCTTTGAACAATCGACGTACTTATTTTGCCTTTATAAAGTGAAGTCTTCGCGTGGCGGGAGCTGAGTAAAAGGGAATAGTTATATAAGATATTAAGTATTATAAACTTTAAAGTAGTTGTTGAAATTATTAATGGTTTCATATCCTTTTAAACCACTCAAGTTAAGCCCTAAATTAGGAGTATTAAAGATAACGACCTTTAAGACTCCCATGTAAAGCGACCGAGCTAATACGAATATTTTTTACCTGTTATTAACAAGTCCATAAAACGTAGCCGGTGTAGGCACCCCCCGAAGAAAAAGGAGAACATTAAAAAAGAGGAATATATATAGGGTTGTATTTAAAATACTATTTAGGTAAGTAGAAAAAAGAAGGATAATAAAGACTTGGTAGTAAAGCTTAAGGTATAAGGAATTATCAAAAACTTCGGCAAACCTTTTAAGGAAAGCGAAAAGGTTAAGATCGACAGCCTATTAATTCTAAAAGTTGAATAATTTGTATCGAAGACCAACTTCAACCTTTGAAACCCGAATTTTATGATCTTTAAATAGAGGATTATCCACGAGATTAAAGGTAAGACTACGGGGCGGCCGTACGAAAAGTCGCGATTAATCGCTTAACGATACAGCGATAGAGGTAATGATTGAATCCTTACGCAATTATCAACGACTTAGAAAATTAGTTAAAGTTTAATAATTCATTGAGTAATAAGTTTACTAAGTAGAACTATAGGTAAGTAAACATTTAATTGCTATAATATTATGTAAGACTATATATAATTAGTAAATTATTTGTAAAGGATTGTATTACTGGAATTATCGAAGGAGCTATGTGTTATTTAAATTTTAAAAACGATAATACGGTGTATTAAACCATTATATAAACTAGCTAAAATAGGTTTTTACTACTTCCTAACTTATTAGTCGTACTTTGAATCCCGGCTCACGACAAAGTTTTGAATATACAATGTGTACTTATTAGTAACGTAAAAAGAGGACTTTGGTATGCTAAATATATAAATAAATAACACTCTTTTCGTCAAAACGGCTAGCTTTATGGTATTGAAATAGCAAGCGATTAAAGACTTTAAGTTTTGAAATTATAAGCCGGTATCGATATTGATGGAAAACAACTAACTTAATTTTAATAAATCGTCAATCCGTATGTTTAATTTTAATACCGGCTTAAACTTTCACCAAAAGGGCTAGGGCGTTATTCTTGCCATAATTGATAAGATTGACGAGGTTAGGGCTTAACGATAATTAAAACAGCGTACACGAGGTAGCTATATTGCTACCATATACCAATCGAAAGACTTCTACGATCTATCTATTACGGTACAAACACAAATAACAACGGAGAAAAACTTCAACCAACTAAATAAAAGGTTGGAGTAACAGATAGGGATCCTGGACCGCGGGATTAATATAATTCTAATTAACATTTGAAAGGCTAAGATAATAATCTTTACAGATAGGTTTTTTGTAGATAACACCGACTTATCCTTATAAATCGGCTTTTTAATAACCCCCGTTAACAAAAGAAGGTAAAAAGACCAGTTTAATATCATCGGTAACCTAATTTACTGGTTTTTTATCAAATTTAAAAGGATAATACGAAACGTACTGATATTAGAGGTTTATGGTATAATAACGGGCTTTAACGTAGGTATAGTATTTTAAAGAAACCCTTAACCTTATTATCAGGTAGCTAAAAATTTCTCCTATCCCGGTAGTAATCTATAACGACTTAAAGAACCTTTTCGAATAACTTTTAAAACTCGGAACCATTTGTAGAAGGCGCCTGATAATCGACGTGATGATACTCCATAAAGCTTACGAAGAGAGGAAGATTAAGGAGTTCTGATAGCTCGATGGTAAAGAAAACCTCTCAAATACCATAATAAAGGCGGCGCCAAACAAAGCCTTAGAAAGGTTTGTGGATAGCAACAGGCTAACTATATGTATCAAGGGCTACGTGAATAGGCCGCCCTGAAAGACTAAGCCACGTAACGACGGACAAAGATGTACTAATAGACTGGAAAACTGCTAAGGGATTAATAATGGTAATTTGTTTAAGTAGTATAGTTAAAGTTAAAGCTTGCGAAAGTTTGTGGCGAAAAAACCTTTTGTGGGAATTGATAAACTCGGAACTCGGGGCAACGGAACAATTAAAGTTAAATGGGGTTAATTTTCATACAATTATATGCAATTCAGTATGGGAGTTAACTGAAATTAACAGGGTTCTAACCAGTTAACGAGGAGGAAATTCAATGGCAACCGGAAAAGATTAGTCAATTACATTGAAGTACGCAAGTGCAAACTAAGAAGCCGCCAGTTTTGGAATAATATTACATATAGTACAGTAGGTTAACTTTACTTACAGTAAAATTGATTATACTATAAGTGTATTTCTTTGTAAAGACTTACCGCATTGGGTGTAAGTCGAGTACAGTATACTACACTTCACTCTAGGACACGGGCCAAGAAATTGGCTATACGAATTACTGTGTAGACCGGCTAGCGGTCTGCCAAGCTTACAACAATATATTCACCATCTGGTAACTGTAATACATCTATTACTTCGATCAATCGAATCGACAACGTTGCAACGTCTAAGGCGTACCAACAATTATTTTAATACTTTTTTATCTTACCAGCATGTAATCTTGGTCTCTTGCCCAAACGTATTAATCCTTTGGTTGTAAAATAAACACGAGGTTAAAAACAGCCATATACGGTATTTTAAACCCATTGACATAGCTATATAGAATGTGGCAACGACGGATCTATATATCTTAAAAATGTATATTATTATGGGGTACCTGTGTAAATTTCTTAAGACGGAGGTTTAGGTATTATATCGCAACGATATTCGTTTAATAGGCGAGTCTGAGAATATCAAGGCGTTGATGATTACGGTATCGTTTAGGGTCCTACCTATGTTAGCACCACCAACTTTGATAACATCGGGCGGTTACATTACTTTCAAACTGGTTGTTTTAACATAGTTACAAGATAGGGGTATATCAAACGACGAGTTATACGTAATTCAAATTTTACCAGTTATTAATGGTATTGAGAGCTTTTTAATCAAGATAAAATACTCAATATAAATTGTAGATTACAATATCAACCCGAAAGATATATTATGTTACTGTAATCATTTATGATGGAAAAGTTGGTGATTATTTAAGAAGGAAATTTCATAATAAACCCATATTTTATTCGTTATAAGATACAGTGGCAAAGAAGATTTGTTACCCCTTTTTAAATAGAATTACTATTATGAGGGGATAGTCTTTAATATTCGACGGTTACATCGAATATATATATAATATAACGGCACAAAACCTTGTCATACCTTACGATAAGGCCCCCATTAACCCCTTTTTATTTTTAAACGTTATTAGTGTTGGAATAGTACTATATGCAGTGCAGTTGGTCAACGTTACTTACAGTAAAGTTGACTATACTGCAAGTTGAGTGTATTGTTTGTGTGGACTTACGGCATTACGTATAAGTCGAGTGTAGTACTCTGCATTTCACCCTAGGGCATGGGCCAAGCACTTGACCATACAAATTACAGTGTAGACCAGCTAACGGTCTGCCAAACCTAAACCAATACATCCACTACTTAACCAATGTAATACAACTGTTACGTCGACCACAATTCGAATATACAACTTTGCAACGATCTAAGGCCTTACTAAAACTAATTAGTGCTTATTGGGTCAAGTAAAGATTAGCCAAGTAAAAGAAGAAGCTACTTTCCGGTTACGATTTGTAAAAGACTAAGGTAAAAGAAAGATTCTTGCGAAGGGCCTTTATTTTTGAGTCGGTTTTCACGGCAGTAACTAGAGGAAACTTTTAGGATACATTGGTTTTTATAGCAGCTTAGAGGTATTGAAGGTATCTCTATTGAAAACACCAAGAAATCTTGAACAGATCTTTCTTAAAAACATTAAGATTAACTGTCAGAAGTCGTAAAGTTCGGTAAGTTGGCAAATGGCTACGTCAGTAATACTATAGATAGTACTATTATAAGAAGAAAAACTAAGTCTTTACGCCAAATAACTTATAAGAATAAACGACCTTCAACCTTACCCTCTACATTAAACCTTTTCCCTTACTTTACTTTTTTTTAACTTTATCCACGCCAATTGAATCGTTCGGTTCGTTGCTTTAAGTGAAAACACCAAAAATCGCCAATTCGCGCCAAGAAAGCCATGTTTTGTGATACAATGCCAAGTCTCTAAGTTTCCACGCAACTTTATGCCAAAATACTAAGTCCCTACACCTAAGATCACCAAGGCTTCAACCTATACATCCTATACAAGCCAAACCATTAATATAGCTTTGAGTTAAGAATAGAAATAAAAAATTTAAAGCTCTTGGAATAGTTTTTGTTAACTATTAAGGCTAATAGCTTTGGATTACGGATGTTAACTAAACTTTATTTAAAGCCTACCTAACCAACTACGTTAGATAATATATTATTGACGATGACTTCGGTATCAAATACGACTGCGGCACCCCCACTTTTCCAAACTTTCGCGAACATTTTAATCACTATACTCTTAATATATAAAAGATAGTTTAACGTATGGTTCAGGCCAGGCTAAAAAAGGAGGTTACGCACTATAGTATTTACATTCCTAAAAAGAACCCGTTAAAATTAGTGAAATCCTTTCATAAACTGGCCCCACAAAAAAAACCTTAAGACCTTAATCCTCAAAACCACCCAAAGAAAAGAAAAAAGCGTTCAAGAATCATAACGCCCATATATATATTTCAGGGGACCCCCCCTTCATCTTTGATGAATTATATCTGTTTATGCGCCAGCGATTGAAAAACCTGTTAACTTGTTTGGTAGCCTAACACCCCTACGTAATAACGCGAAGTATGCTTTTAACGGTGACAGAACGCGAAAATCAAGGGCCGTTAACGCGGTCAGAGATATCAACGTTAGTATTTTAGACTAGTTAATTAAGTAAGATCGTTAAGCCATCTAAAACCTTTAATTACCCATCGCTCTATAGCAATATAATCGACAGGCCCCTTAAGAACCTTCCCTTTTTAGGTTTGCCAACACACGCAAGCCTATGATAGGTCCTATCATAAGACTTTATACCTCGAGTTAAGCGATCGGTAATTACCCTTAACACCGTTACTCAGAAGCTTTAAGACTTAAACTACCAGGAAATACCAATTAAAACTAAGATAATTATCTCAACTTGCCCCCAAGACTTATTAAGATAGTTAATATTAGTTACAAACTCCTCACGAATTTCGCCAAGATCTAAAACGATGTATAGAAGTATAACGGGAAGCCCTATAACCTCCTCGACACCAAAATAATGTTTTTCCTAAATATCTATAAGTGAATGAAGGTTCCTTTTTTAGGTTTTTACTTATTATTCCCCGAAATTCTAACAGTTCATGCTAGGGTCTACTACCTAACCTTTTTTACCTGAACTACCATGTTTCGCGAAATCTATAACAGAATAAAGGGCTACTTCGAATACAACGTTTACTTTACGTAATATTACATAAATTAGGCCACCACAAGGTGAGTAACAATAATAGTCAAAAAGAAAAAGAAAAAAACACCGATGGATATGTTTAACTAGATTATTAATAAGTTGATATTGTGTCAGAAAGCAATTGGGAAAGCCTATGTTAGTGGAACTATACTTCGGGAATAGGTACAGGCAGCAGCTTCAGGTGTTAACAAGTTCGAATACGCTTTATAACGCCTTAATTCCGCCTGTAAAGGCTTTTTTAGCCAGTTGCGTTCTTCTTTCGTGACTATAATAGCGTTTATATTAAACTCGTTTGGTATATACCTCTAAGTCGGGAACTTATCTTTGTAAATGAAGAAAACTTTACGGTGGTTAATTATATCGACCGAAAATACGGCTACGAACGCCTACAACGATTAAGATCTGGTCCACCAGCTATAGACCAGAGGTAACAGTAATATTCACGTTAGTGCTAACAAGGCTAAGACTTAAGCGGACCTCTTAACCGTAAGTACTATCGTCGTAAAAGTGGTAAAAGATGTTGAATTTGTGGAAATTCTGGCTATTGATTAACTCTGAACCCCTCCCGTCGAGCGAAACAACAAAAAAATGATGTATTACATTCAGTACCATACTATTTTTAAGCAAGATGACTTGGATTAAATCGTAAATTTTGAGGGCAACGAGCTAATTAACGTTAATAATACTCTTAAACAGATCAAGTGGAATGAAAATACTACTTTCAACGCGGTTTAGTAACTAGTCGACTACGTCTTCCTGTACCGTTTGGGGATTAAAAACCCTTACCTTTTCTCTAAGTAAGCTACTGACCCTTTATACACCTTTAACCTTCACGGTTGTTACGCAGATTACACGTTTCAAAGTATTATGCCAGACACAGAGGCAATAAGGTATTGAATAGAAGGCTATTCGAAATACGTAGCATTATGAAGGGAAAGTATTACAACTATTAAAATTGATCGTTACGATATGAATAAGGCTAAAGTTAGCTTTGAAACAGGTAAACAACTATTTTTATTGGGGACAACGGTAATTTAAACTATTATAAAAATAATTAACTTCCACATCCTTAAATCCCCTACCTTTTTTACTTTTTTCTTAAAACATATGAAAACCCTTGACGTCAACGTTGACGTTGACTTCGACGTTAACGTAACTAAATTGGTCAAAAACGGCTAAAGGTTTCCTCTCGAATTTATGTAAGGGTACTTATGGTTTTATTTGTAAAGCCCGGAAGCATTGGTATTAAACTTAACGGAGCCGGAGATACGTTAACTGTACCGGCGCTATAACTACCTAACCGTTAATAGGTTATACAAAGTCCTAAAGTTTGTAGGGTATAAACATGTAGAATATGTTTCCCAAGAAGCTATTGAAAGACATTGTTATCACTGCGAAATGTATACTTAAGCCCTTCAAGGATTTAAATTTATACTAAAAAACGATAAATATTTTAATTATAAATTTTTTGGTAACGTGTTTTACTTTGATAATTAACTTGTTTTTCACGTCGTTAATACCGTAAACCTTTTTTACGAAATTATTTTTTTAAATCCTTTTCTAAGGATACGCAGAAATCGTTCAAGATGTTGTAGATTAACATGTATCTTGGTTTACTCAACGTCGTTGTTTACGATGTCGGTATTAACTTTGCGGCGGTAAAGTTTTAAAATTATATTGAAATAATAGGTATTTAGTATAAATGGATACTTATAAAAACCTATTAAAGTATTAGAAAGGTTAAAAGGTTATATGCCCTACTTCACTGAGCGTAAAGTATCTTCACGTTTAAAATTCGAAGCTTTACAGATTCGAAGGTATGCTTGTAAATGCCGGTAAAAGGCCTAAACGATACTATGGTCTCTAACGGCTTAATACTAACGCTATTGGTTTTTGAAACGTTCTTTCGCCTAATAAGTAAGTTTCCGCCTTCGGCAAATACTTATAGACATATTATAGCTTACGGTAATATTTTAACGGAGATACAAAGAGAGTTGGTACATCGCTAACTTAATAATAACGTTAATATTAGGAATGACCTAATAAAAATCGACGTATTTACTTTTCCGTTGTAAAGTAAAGTCTTAGTATAGCGGAAGCTGGGTAAATAAAAAGGAACATATAATATATTAAATATCGCTAACTTCGAAGTGGTTATCAAAACTGTTGACAGTTCTTTATTTTTACGAATAACTTAATTTAAGCTTTATATTAGGGTTAATAACGATGAAAACCCTTAAGCCAAGTAACCCAGATAATATCAACCTCCTCCACCCGTTATTGACAAGGCGATGAAACGTTGCCGACGCGAATGACCCCCCCAAAAAAGAACGTTTAAAAGGAGGAATATACACCGGTCTGTGTTTACAATATTTCTTAAGTAAGTAAGAAAGAAAATAATAGCAAAAACTTAGTACTAAAGCTTTAAGTATAAGGGATTTTTTAAACCTCCGGTTAATCTTTTAAAGATAGCGATAAAGTCGAAATTAATGGCTTACTAACTTAAGGGATTATTTAATTCGTGTCGAAAACCGATTTCAAGCTATAAAAACTAAACATCACGATTTTCAAGTTAATGATTATTTATAAGGTTAAAGGTAAGACTACAGGGCGACCGTACAAAAAGTCACGATTAATCGCTTAAGGATACGATGGTAAAGATAAAGATTATATTTTTATGTAATCTCCAACGATTTAAAATATTAGCTGACGCTTAATAGTAACTTTACTAATAAGTTGACTAATTAATATTAAAAGTATTTTTACATTTAATGACCATAATATAACATAAGCTTACACGTAATTAGTAACAGATTTACAACGTATCGTACTGTTAAAACTATTATAGGAATTTCGTGTTATTTACCCTTTAGAAACGTTAATACGATATATTAAGCTAATATACAGATTGGTTAAAATAAGCGTCTATTGATTCGTAACTTATCAGTTATATTCAAAATTACGGTTAGTAATAAAGTTTTGAACCTACGACCATTGCTTACTAGTAACGTAAAAGAGGAACTTTGGCATGGTATTCATATAAATAAACGATACACTTTTCATCAGAACGGCTAGCTTTATGGCATTTAAATAACAGATGATTAAAAACTTTAAGTCTTAGAATTGTAAGCTAGTAATGACGTTGACGGAGGGAAACCAACTTCACTTCAATGAATAATTAACCCGCATGTTTTGTATTAACAACGGATTTATCTTTTGCAAAGAAGGCCAGAGCACTGTTTTGGTTATAATTAACAAAACTAATGTAATCAAGGTTTAACGATACCTGAAATAGCGTGTTTTGGACAGCAATATTGCTACCTTATACTAACTAAAAGCTTTTTACAACCTTTCCATTGCGGTACAAATATAAAACCCGACAGATAAAGACTTAGGCCGGTTAAATAAAAACTTCGAATGGAAAATTCAAAACTTGGACCGCGGGATTAATATGGGTTTAATCGATCTGTCGAGGGCTAAGTCAATAATCTTTACGGACGGATCCTGTATAAACAACACCGACTTATTTTTCTAAATCGGGTTTTTCATAACCTTTACCAACGAAAACAGGCGGGATGACCAGGTAAGTATTATCGGTAGCCTAATTTACTAAATATCCATTAAGTGTAAAAGAATTATACGAAGCGTGTTAACTTAGGAGGTCTATGGTATAATAACGTGTTTTTATATACCTATAGCATTGTAAAAAACCCTGAATATTATTACCAAATTGCTAAATATTTCTTTTTTTTCGGTAGTAATTTATACCAACTCGAAAAGCCTTTTTTAATGCCTTTTAGAGTTTGGAACCACTATCTCAAAACGCCTAGTAATCGACTTAATAGCATTCTATAAAGCTTACGAAAGGAGGGAGATGAAGGAATTTAAATAGATTCACGGTAAAGATTATTTTGTAAATGCCATAACGAAGGTAATACTAAATAAAGCCTTGGAAAGATTTGTAGATAGCAATAGACTAACTATACATATTGAGGACTACATTAATAGGCCGCTTAGTAAGCTTAAGTTACGTGTCGGCGACTAAAAATGTGCCAGCAGACTGGAAGACTGCCAGGGAAGCAAAGGCTGCGATGACGACTTGTTGAATTGGTACGGCTGAAGTGGAGAGAAGATTTCGATGGCGATCTGTTTGATTGACACGGCTGAAGTGGAGATTTGCAAAGGCCTATGGCGGAAAAACTTTTTGTAGAAGTTAATAAACTCGAACCTTGGAGTAACTGAGCAATTGAGGTCGAATGGAGTCAATTTATATGCAATTGGGTGTAATTGAGTATGGAAGTCAACTGTAATTAACAGGAGTCTAACCAGTTGATGAGGGGGTAATTCAATGGTTACCGGAAAAGTTTAGTCAGTTACACTGGCGTACATGCACAAACTAAAAAGCCGCTAGTATTGAAATAGTACTACATACAGTCTAGTAAGTCAACTTTACTTACAATAAAGTTGACTGTACTGCAAGTTAAGTGTATTGTTTGTGTAGATTTACCATATTTAGTGTAAGTCGAGTGCAGTACGCTGCACTTCACTTTAGGGCACGGTCCAAGCAATTGACCAAACAAATTGCAGTGCAGAAAAGCTTACGGTCTGCCGAACCTAAAACAATACATCCATCACTTGAACAATGCAATACTACTGTTACTTCGACCACAATTCGAATCGACAACATTGAAAAGATTTAAAGACCTACCAACAATTATTTTTATAGTTTCATAGACTTTATGATTGACTTACCGCTTAAGAATAATGGTTTACTGTATTTGTTTGATTTTTATCAATCGATCTTTTATATTTAGTTAGTCAAAAATTAAATGATTTGTCATCGTTAAAATGTATACAAAGTGTGTTCGAAATATCTATGAACTACTGTATGGATATTTTAAATTCATCATTGATAATCGTGGTTCGAATTAGATACGTGTTATATAAATGACCTTATACTTTTTAATAAAGATTGAATAAAGTGTTTCGATGGTATATTAATTATAAAATGACGGTGATATTTACCGCGTAAATTAAAATCTTGAAAGATACCTACGGATTATCGTTATCTTTTTGTAATTTAAATAGACTTTATATATTCTAATTCATCAATTGGTATTAAATAACCAGGAATCGATAGTTATCGAGTTCAATACGAATTAACTAAATGACGGTCACGAAAAATTCTTTATTCATAAAGTAAACAATCATATGAAATCAGTAATATTTCCGGAAGAACAGGCATTTACATTGTTAGTATATTTATATAAAGGTAACAAATTATTTTGAGCTCTTATTATATATATTTAATGATAAAAGGAGGGGATAAACCATTGGTAACTTATCACCTAACTATGTGAAATAAGCGGTCAAATTCATTTTAATTTAAATAATATTGAATTTGACGGCTTGATTCAAAAATTCAATCAATTTTATAATTAATACCGTATCATAAACGTTTCGAGCCCATCGAATATCGTTTTAAATATCTTTAGTAAATACCTTCGATTTTAAGTTAATTTGGTTGAACGTATAATTACGAACCTCTTTTCCTCGCAAATTTTATCCGATATTCTTCCGGGCCTAACGTTCGCGGAAAACAATACGGGGAAAGGTATAAACTAAAGATTTAAAATTTATAATATTTTAATAACGAAAACGGAAAGTCATATCATCTTTGATATATTGATTGCATAGGAAGGATAAGATAATTTTAGGTGAGAGTAATTTAAAACTAGTAACATATTATACCTTGGAATGAATTAAAAGCTAAATAGGAGAATATATAGTAATATAATGACCCGATGTTTTGACTTTGACGTCGGATACGCTTTACAAAAATTTTATTAAATAAGACGTGTTAGCCTTAGAAATGATATAGTAAGAATAAAGAAAGAAAAAAAAATTATTATTTTCATATAAAATTACGATATATAGAACCGGGTATAAACTATCCAACTTTTTCGAATAAATATCAAATTGTAAAGCGACTTTGATAAAAAAAAAATTAAGTTTTACTTATAAAATATTATTATTATTCTCCCAATCCTCTAAGCGGGGGCACCAATAACTTTAAAGCTTTTATTATAATTAGCTCTGGACGTTAGAAAAGGCTGGCAAAAACGGGTGATATAAGGAGGGGCGGGTATTAAACGATGTCAATAAAGACGGCTAACGTAAAGCGGGGTGCACGTTAAATGATATCGATAAGAGCGGATAACGCGAGTAGAAACAGGGGAAACTATTTTATAAACGGTAAATAAAGAACCGTAATATATTAGTTTACGTACGAATAATGCGATTAACGTAGGTATGATTATTAACCCTTTTTAAATTAATTGAATTAACTCGTTTTTATGTAAAATTCATAGATTGAACGGATTCTAATAAAAAGATTCTACGATTAAGTTTTAAATATTGTTTGTAAAATTTCATGAGTTATAATCAATATTTATTATAAGGGATATAGTAAAAACCATAATATTATTATAAATATATTAATTAAAATAATTAAATGTCTTACGAGAGATATCTATCATAATCGGGATAAAGATATTACGAATTAATGTACTATTAGAAAACGGTGTATAGTTTCAGGAAATGAAAAAAGGGGATAAGGACGTTTTTGAGAACGACGAAGCGAAAAAAGAGGTAAGGTAAGGGCGTATAACTTAAGGCGTTAAAACCTATATAAACAAAATGATGAGAACGCCCTAAGTGCGGTCGATATCGACGAATCCGATGAACTAGTTGATTGATTCGGAAAAGATAAAAGTGAAAACAGGTTTATAACCCAGAATATAACTTTAACGTTCAAGAATAGGTAATAGGATATAAACATCGTTTTGAAAAGCTACCATACGTTACCTTAATAACGCTCGTAACCCAGTCCAAATTACTATTAAATTCCTTTTTCAAACGTATTATAAAGACGAGTTAATTTATATTCGAATTTCCTATAAAATTCATTTCAATCTTACCATATTCAATACTTTGTAACAATTGTAGTATGCTTAGGTATGGTAAATATAGCTATAAGTTAAAGATACTTTAAGACTTAATTGGTAATAGATTTGAAACATACAAATATTTTTCATTTACAAAAAAACGTTCAACATCATCCTCATTTTTATTCAATATGAAAAAGTCATTTATTATACCAAAAAGTGCCGTAATATCATCAACAGTAAATGCATCAATTTATTAAAAAAACGGTATACTCTACAGAATATTCCATTATGATTAATATGAGTACCGATAATTTTATAACTTATACTAAAACTATTCAATACGTTGATTATATCAAAAGGAAAGGAATATTGGTATGAAAATAGCCGCGCGGAAATAAAGGTTTTGATGAAAATGAAAGAAAAGGATTATTACTTCAATTAGTACAGAATAGTTTAACACAAACTAGGCTAAGAACGGTGAATTGATGAAAAAAAAAGTAAGTTTTTACAGGTTACGGTAAAGGCCGTTTTATATATGTAAGCGGCCCGGGATTAACAAAATTTTCATGTTATATAACGCGTTAGGAGGCGCGTAATACAGCATAAGCGACCCGGGATTAATAATATTTATACTTTATACGATGCGTTATAAGGCGCGCTATACGGCGTCATTATAAATTAGGAATAACGTCTTAAGAGCCGCATTTCATTCACGTCTATCCCGCTCTTTATATAAATAAAATCCGTTTTTATTTTTTAACCGGCGGGATACCGTAGTTTTAACGGCTTTTCATTGAAAATGAGGGTCTATTATAAACTTAGACTATTAGCTATTATGTTTATAAGTTAAGTAACTATATGCGTAACGGGAGGTGTAGTATCCGGCCCGGGAGTCGTCTAGGTACGGTTTGCAGACGTTACATGTAAGGGCACGTAACGGAACGTATACAGACTATGTATATAATTCCTACATAAAAGACTTCTTCCGCCTTCTCTAGTGTTCTTTAGTACCTCAATTATGAACTTCATTTGGCATCTACTTGGTATACCTTCGTAGGTCGGACCATAACAATATAAATATCGTGGTTAGACTTATCATTTTTATGAAATATATTCATTTATGAAGGTATCGTCTTCATTTTACGAATGTAAAATTATATCGCGACTATATGAACATGAGATGCCTTAAGTTAATAAAACTTCACGATATAAGTTACTAAAACTTTCTATTTTAGTTATCGTTAGATTCTGATCCTATCGACTTGATCGATTTTTATTAAGTTATTACTCTATTAGTTTTGATATTAGTTTCAATACGTGTCGCAATCGTTATTAATACTATGCCTATGGAGTTATAATCCATTAAAATTCAATTACGAGATTTTAATTAACGTTTTAATCGGTTTACATTTTTAGTCCTAAATACATAATATTACGTTACTTTGCTGCCATAAAACCTATGGTACCGAGGAAAACCATTTTATTACTTTGTATGCCAACCATAAAAAAGTTCCTACCACTTGTTATTAGCCGATACAGATTGAATTTTACTATATTTATGTATATCATAGTAGTGAAATACGTTTGGTACATTAGGAACTCATAAACGATTTTATTATCTAATCTTCAAAAGAGGTTAATACAACATATAACCGTTCCAATTGAAAATTTGTTCCGTATTTCTTTGGATAATCTTGATATTATAATCTGTTGCTAACCGGTAGAAGATTATGTATACGTTTATATAATATTGCGGTTATGAAAGTTGAACTTTCTACTTGCACCGAAAGTGAAACTAATAACGATTACAATAATTAAGAGTTAACTGATCCTTGTAATTGTAAGTCATTATATAAAGATTTACTTTTTACATATATGACTGTATCTTCAAGCGATGAACCTCGGTTGTTCACAAGATTTATTTGTAATTTTATCCTTAATTCCGTAAGTTATCCACAGCTTGAAAATCGTTACATAAAATCCTCAAACTATACCATTAACGCAAATCAAAATACCCTGTTAGTTGAAAAGAAAACATTAATTACAACTCGATCGCTTTAATTACATAATTTATGTAACGTATTGATAATGCGTTATACACGTAGTTCATCAGCAAACATACTATAAGAAGTTTTCTTTTAAGATACGCAAACCTAGATATATATATCTTGAGGCTTATAATCTTTATCACAGTCCTCCTCTTAATTATATATTCTCTTATTAGGCGATTATCCGTAACACCCTCATTCCATTAGCTTATTCATAATCATTGTAAATGAATTTGGGTAACCCAATTGTTGGACTTCAAAAATTTGAGGTTTTAAAGTTTTTACTATCAAACGGGTTTTTATACTATTTAACTTATGTTATACGAAATATTAAAAAATATTAACGGTTTCAACTACCATATTTCAATTAACGATATTTCAAATATTATACAAACTCAGCTATTTACACGGCTTTATCTTAAAAGAATTACTCTATATTAATAGAGATAACACTTTCATTCTCGAAGGCTCGTAACTAATATTAAAGGCATCGTTTATTGAACGTCATAATAATTTCGTTTTGAAATACTTTAGGGCTTTAATTTATGTTGCAGCCCTCTGCTGGGTATTTAGTAATGATGGCAATTTACTACTACAAGATTAATATATGCTCAAATTAATGATGTTAATACCAAGTTTTCAAAGTTAATAATATCGTTCAAGCTTATTACTATTTTCAACAATTTAGCGTCTAAACTTATGAAAATAAGGTAAACTTTATATAAAAATACTTATACTGTTGATAGGACTCTAAACGTTGCAAAGTTATAGATTCGAAGTAGTCGAAGTAACAGTAGTATTGTAATAGTTAAGTGGTAGGTTCATGTTTTTTTTAAGTTTGATAGACCGATGACCGGTCTGCATACTAATTTTTAGGGCTAATTGTTTGGCCTATGCCCCACATTGAATTGGGTACTCTACTGCAATTAGCTCACAGTAGTGCAGTCAACATTGACTGCATTGAATTTAAACTCTTTTTAAATACAAAAGGCTTTTTTTTTTGTGGTGTTAGTTAGAGGAAGGGTTTTTTGTAACGTAAATACTTCTTTGTAACTTTCTCACTGCTATTTATATGACCATATTAATTTCTACTACTTATAATCCCGACAACAAGTGTTTTATTACTTTTCCATCCTAATACCTCATTTCACATGTACCTCAACTACGTCGGTTAATTTAGTTTGTATCATTAACAACCTGACAGTCTTATCATTTACCAAGGCATCTTTACCTTCCCTTCTATCCACCATTATGTAATCCTTAATTGGTAGTCTTTTGATGTAGCTTTCGATCCGTATAATCAGTTCATTTCTATTCATCAACTTTCGAAAGATTTATGAGGTGTAGGCTTCGTTATGGTATTAGCCGGATTTATTTTGCCATTAATTTAAAGACACTCCTCGATTTATCTACTTTTATAGGCTTTGCAGAAAAATACTCCGTTGATTATTTAATATTTTTCAATCTGAAATCTCAACTGGGAAACGTATTCAAATAAATTTTTTAACTTGGTACAAATAAAGACCAGAATCTTTGAAATCTTTCATTTTTTAGTAATGATGTTTAAGGTTTTCTATATAAATATACATATACTAAAGCTGGTAATTATACTGTATATCACAAAGGTAAACGCGTTTTTTGTTACCATTTCGCAATTAACGAAGGTTAAGTAAATTAAATTATTGATAATCGAAAAAGATTGTGATCGATTTTCGTTGAAAATTATTATAGAAAATTCAATTTATTATAATAGGTAAATATTATTTATCCAACAAGTATATGATTAGAATATCAGTGTTGGAATAGCAGTCAAATGCAGTAAAGTCAAGGCAGGTTTACTTGCAGTAAAGTTGATTGTACGTACTACAAATTAACTGTAGTTTGTTGGGTTTGAATAGACTACACTGTAAGTGCAATGCAGTAAGTGCCCAATTCAAAGTGGGTTACAGGCCCAAGCGTTTGGCCATACAAATTAGTATGCAAACCGGCTAGCGGTCTGCCAAACTTAGAACTCACACTCAATCAATCAACCAACATCAATGCAGCACCAGTTACTTTGACCACAGTGGTTTGACTTGACTACGTTGTAACAATAAAGGCCTACTAATACTGATCAGTGATTATTAGGTTAAGTACAGATAATCTAGGTATAAGAAGGAGCTAATTTTTGGTTATTCTCTACATTAAACGGCGGCTAAGGGTAGAGGAAAGGTTTTTGTGAAGCGCTCCTATAGTATTGTGCCAGTTGTCGCGGCAATACGTAGGGAAGGCCTCTGGATTATATCAATTATCGCGGAAATTTCAGAAGCAGGCGTCGGTATCGTTACTGAAAACACCAAGAAATTTTCAATAATCCTTTTTAAAAACGTTAAGATTAGCTACCTAAAAGTCTCAAAGATTTATAAGCCGGCAATTTCTCAAACAGCTAAGTTAGTATTTTATAGATATTACTATTACAGGTATTACTACAATGAATTTCAAGTAGTGAAAACGACTAAGTCCCAAGATTTTTAACTTACACTAACTTTGACAGCGAACTTATAACCCACTATTTTATACCGCTTCTTTTTCTCCTACATTTTTTAATTTTCGTTACTATAACTTTTAAATACTCCGAAATTAACACCGTTGAAGACCCCTATTATAAAAAGGCAATGAAAGACCTCGGTATTATTTTTATTAGGTATTACGATAAAAACCTCTAGTTTACGGACCTTACCAAAACATCTTTAATCGAGTATCTTAATATCATGATTAACTTTTACATTTTCGATTGACACCTTACCGAAACCATTCAAGACATAAAATTACTTATGTATTTTGAAGACTACTTTAAAAAAATAGAACTTTGATATATATCCGATGGCAAATAAACAGGTTCAACTCAGGCTAAAAATTAAACTCGCTGATCGAAGTGTTAAACTCCTCTCAAAGAAAGGGAAGGAGGGGAATTTAATCAATATACTTCATGAATACGCCACTGATAAAGATCTTTAATGGGTTTTTGAAGTAAAGAGTGATAAAGGTATTGCTAGCTATAACATACCTTAAGGCCCTTATATACATTCGTAAAGACCCACCTAATCCTAGATAACTTTTTCAAATCCTTTTACGTAAAATTACCTGTTTAATATTACTGACTTGGCTTTTTACTTTAAAGTCGGTTAAAGGTAATTATCCTAATTATTAATACTAACCTCAATATTGTTTGAGGGATTCGGAGAGTACCTATGATCAGTACATTACTTTTCCCCCTCAACATGTCCCTAAGGTAGATAGGGATTACGCAGCAATTACCATGTTCGTTAATATCTGGAGAAGAAAGGAAAAGTATAACAGTAAGCTATATGACCTCCTTAAAATTAAGTTGCACTCTTTCTTTAATATCCACCACCAAATAATGGTTAAACCAGGTTTTAACTCTTTATTTCCCATTATCCTTACCGACCAATCCGAGGATTACTAAAACCAGTACTTCATGAATGATTTCTTTTTCCGTAAAATCTATAATAATTTAAAGGGTAACTTCGAATAAGATGTTAATCTTACCTATTACCGCACCTTTTCGACTATTATTTAGTGGGTTAACATGTTAGATTACAAAAAAGAATTGAAAAGGTAGATCTCTTTAATTAAGTGTTTAATAGGCTAATATTTGACTAATAAGTAATAGGAAACGTAGGAGCTAGCGAAGACACCTTATACTAATAGTTTAGGCAAGCCGTTACGGGTTACAAAGAGTTCGAATACGCTCTTTAATACCCTAATACTATTTTCGAATGGTTTTTCTTTGGCTAGTTACGTTCCGTTAGCGACTGTGACAGCTCGAGTTTCTAGTTTGACTGATATATACCCTTAATCCCTTAAACTTATAACGATAAAGAAGACTCCTTCCATATGGATTACATCGACCGTAATTACGGAAGATCCAGTTTGTACGGTTAACAGAAGGCTCTGATTTAGAACCGTAATTAAACTACCCATAGAAAAAGTTATTCTTTGTCTTTAAGGTCTTTGAATAAGCTAAATAATTTTACTTTAATTACCAAAAAAATTACATTTACATCAAATAAAACACCAAGTCGACATCCTCACTAATACAAAATACGAATATAAACAGGTAATATATAATATGTGTTTCCAATTTATATCTAACTGTAACTATATATTACGCATTCCAAATTTTAAATTAATTAAGCCGAAAAAGGAGGAAAACAATCTCAAAACTATTGATCATCATAAAGATACTAGTACTGGCCTAAAAGTAATGTAATAACTCGTTGACCACGCCTTCCTATACTACTTGACAAGTAAAACCCCTACCGCTGACATAAAGATAAATACTCTAACCCTATACACCGCTTTACTATTTAAAACCACTACGCTGAATAGGTTTTTCAAGGTATTATGCAATATACAAAATCAGTACAGTACTTAATAGGAGGCTATTCGTAATATATAATATTACGAAGGGATATCAATACTTTTACAGAAATTAACTACATGGATGCTGGCAAAGTTAAGGTTGGCTTTAGCCCTAGAAAATAGTTATCTTTACTAGGATCGACGAAGGTTAAGACTATTTTAACCTCATTATTTTCCACATTTTGGAATCACGTACTCCCTTTCGTCTTTGACTTCAAGATATTAAGATTCTCGGCGTTAACGTTAAAGTTTAGACTAACGAACTGATATACGTTAAAGGCAGTAATAAATTTACACTTAACCTTAAATAGGATGACTTTTGGTTTCAACTTTAATGGCTAAAGGTAGGAGTGTTCAACTTAGCGGAGGTAGAACTTCGTTAATTCCATTTTAAGTTTCACTACCCAACAACTAACAGGCTTTATAAGGTTTTCAAGGCAGCTGCTTACGAAAACATAGATAAACCTGAGCTAAAAGAAATTAAACAGCTTTGCCATCACTATCAAATATACTTCTAAACCCCTTTACTGTTTAAATTTACGTTGGGGGAAAATCAAGATTTTCATTTTCAAGTCTTCATAAACGTGTTCAACCTGGACGGTAAGCTAGTAATTTACGTTGTAGACTCCGTTATAGCTTTTTATGGCGCTGGATTCCTTAAAAATATTACGGCGAAGGAAACATGTGAGGTATTGCGTACTTTATTGATTAACACGTACCTTAGGCTACCAGAGGTGCCGATTTAAGATACTGGTACTAACTTTACCACTATAAATTTTAAGCTCATATTAAGTCGATGAGAATTTAGTATAAATAGGTTCCTGTTAAAGATTATTAGGGTATCGGTAAGGTTAAAAGGGTGTACACCCTTTTACAAAAAGCTTACAATATTCTTACACTAGAAATTAAAAGCGTTACAAGATAAAAAACAAGGCTTGAGAAAACAGTTACAGGCCTTAATAATATTGTTATCCCTAATGACATTATATCAATATTGTTGGTATTTAAGGCTTACTTACATATAAAAATTGAGTCGCTAATTTTGCTAAGAACTCAAAAATGTGTTATAATATATAGCAAAGCCCTAGAAGGATTAAGTAAGAAATCAGCACATCGTTAGATTAATAATACCTTGAACAATATAAACGGACCATTAATAATAGATGTATTATCCCTCTTTCTTTAAAGTAAAGTCATTACGTGGCTCGAGCTAGACAAAAAGAATAGGATATAGAAAATCTTACCTATTACCAACTTAAATATAGTAGTTGAAATTGCTAACGGCCTTATTACTTTCCAAATCATACAGGTTAATCCGTATAAAAGACTCCTTAAACACAATGAAAATCCTGCCTTTGATAACCTTCAAGTCGAACGACGGATTAGCTAATATAACCCTTTCAAGCCGACCGTTAACAAGTAAATGGAATGTCGACGGCGTGTAGGACAATCTAAGAGGAGAATATATATTAACGAGGAGGATAATAACGTGGATTATTGGCCTAATAGGGTATATGTAACGACCTAGGTATTTTAAAAGGGAAAGTTCAGCAGAGAATTTACCCTTCATTTAGGTATCGAAGGTATTATTAATACACTAGGAAAGCCTTTTAACGAAAACAATCAAATGAAGATTAACAATCCTTTTTTACAAGGGGTTGTACAATTTATGAAGTTAACGCAATTTAAAGGCAAATATGTTACTATCTTTAAGTCAAGGATAATCTACGAAGTTAAGAGTAAAATCACGGACCAATCTTATGAAAAATCATAGCTAATTGTTTAATGACACGGTAATCAAGGTGAGGATTAAATACTCATTTAGTCGCTTATAATCAAAAGGATCAGCTAAAGTTTAATCGTCGCAATTGCTATCAGTTTGACTACTGGCGTAAAAATTTAGTTTATACTTAATAGCTGTGATATTACATAAGCGTATAAGTAATCTGCCACCGATTTTAAACGGATTATACTATTAAAACTGCCGAGGGAGCTAAGGTACAAGTTTCCGGCGAGTACGATAATACGTTGTATTAAACCTTTATATGGATTAGCCGAAGTAGGCGTCCATTCGTTCCTAACGTACTAAACGCACTTTAAAACAGGATGAGCATAAAGAATTTAACGTTTAACCCATATCTATTAATTACAAACGGTAAATACTTTGGTATCGTAGGTATATAAACTAACGATACCCTATTTTTAAGAGATATTAGGTTTATAACAGCGAAATAGCGTGTTATCGAAAGGTTAGGCCTCTAAAAATATGAGTTAATCGAAAAGTTGGTTAAAGATAAACAACTTAAATTTAATAAATCATTAGTCCATATCTACAGTATGAAGGCCAAAAACAACACTTACATTAGCCTATATTAAAAGTAGTAAGCTATAAGCCTAACAGTTATTGATAAGGCTGATGGGGTAAGATTCCAAGGATACTTAGAACAAAAGGCTTATACAGCCTATATAGACACGAAATGTTAACCAAAAGTATCATACGACATTTTCATTGTAATATAAGTACAGGATTTACACGATAAATACTTTCAGAGGCTAAATAAAGGATTGAGTGGAAATTAAATTACATAAAAATAAGCATTAACATAGTCTCTATAAATATGATGAAAGCAAAGTTTATGATTTTTACGGACGGTTTATTTGTTAATACTACTAACTTTACATCGTAAATTGGCTTCCTAATAATCATTATTAACAAGGAAAGGTTTAAATGGCAATTTTCAATCACCGGAACCCTTATATATTAAATATCCGTTAAATGTAAGCCTATAACACGAACTGAATTAGCTTTACAAATTTACGGTATAATGACGGACTTTGATATCGATATAGTAACTAATGGTATATTAAGGATTATTACCAAATTACTGGGATTACCTCCGATATCTGTAATGATATATACTTACTCCCGAAGCTTTTAAGAATACCAATTAAATCTGGGTCCGACTAATAAAAATCTTCTAATAATGAACGTAATAGTTTTAAGAGACGTATACCGAGCCCGAGAAATCAATAGATTCCGGTGGATGAACGTCAAAAATAACCACGTTAACGCTATGATTAAAGCTACACATAATAGCGCTTTGAAGAGGTTTGTGGATAGTAATATGCTGACTATACGAATAAAGAGTAAGAGGACTACCCGATACGTAACGTAAAAGAACAGGGTTGCACTGGCAAATTGGAAGACTGCTAGGGCAATGGTAGCGATGGGAATAGGTTAAATTACTGGCAAAAGGCATGTAATTGGTAACGTATCTAATGCGTATAAATCTATAGCGAAAGACTTTTGTACGGTTGTTAAGGAACTAAGACCTCAGAAGGGTAGAGTAAAAGAGCTACAAGAGGCTGTAATTAATGTCGATTTCAGTATAGATTAATCGGAATTGATAGGGGTTTGGCTTGTTATTGGCTTATGTATTGAGAAGGGATGTCAAAGATTGCTATCAATTGATGGCAAGTCACGCTGGTGTATAGGCACAAAACAAAAAGCCGCTAGTGTTGGAATGACAATCAAATGCAATACAGTTAAGTCAACTTTACTTACAGTAAAGTTGATTTACGTATTGCAAATTAACTATAGTTTGGAGGATTTAAATAGAAAGCACTACAATTTCAATATGGTAAGTGCTCACTTTAAAGTAGGGCACAGGCTAAAGTGTTTGACCATACAAATTAGTGTACAAATTAGCTAGCGGTCTGCCAAACTTAGAACTCACACTCAATCAGTCAACCAACATTAATTCAACACTAGTTACTTCGATCACAGTGATTCTAATTGACTACATTGTAACGATAAAGTCTTACCAACAATTAGTTTATTTTTTTTTGACAAATTACTTGAGATGATATTATTCCCCCATTTTGGATTATTTATTTTCTTTATAAACAGTTCCTTGTCAATTATTTTAATTTTCATTAGCTAGGTATTAGATATGTATCGTAATTCATGGGTTATATAATGCCTCCAGTTGGCATAAGACCGCGATTGAATGACTATAGGAGTGTTTTTTTTTCAATAGTGTTAAGTTTTTATAATGATAGTTTTATTGAATTTAGGAACATGAACACCATAATTTTTTTGGCAGAAACTAACGAATTTATCGTTAACGTTGTTATTATTATGTATTCGTATTTACGATGCGATAATTTCTGGATATTTACCCTTAGTTAAAATCGAAATCGGCGTATGATTTCGAAACTTTAAATTGAAAATCATACTCTATTCTATTGCGATGAAACTAGTAATTCTAAGAACAAATATATTATCAATTTGTATACCAATTATAACAAGTATTTTATTGTTTTGCATAATGAATAAGTATCAGCTTTAAGGTAAGTATAATATAAAACTTTTTGAGTTAAAGTAGGACGAGTAGATTAGGAATCAATACGAACTTGTTTAACAATTCGTATAATAATTTAACGTATCGTATAAATATTCAGAATATGTATTTTCCACAAATTTTTGTAGGTAATTCAAATTTAACATTTGTTTTGTTAATTAAGTGTTGATTATCTATCTGTTTAAGTATTGTTATTGCTATAAAGGGTAAAAATTCCGTTAATACCTCCAATCGAATTTCTGATAATACAATTGTTAAACATTGGATAATATCTTCAATCATTGACTATTACGTGAAAATATACTCTTTCTCTTTATTATTATATACTTAGACAATCACAGGTGACTTTTGGTATAAAGTTTCTGTGGGTTTTATTTTATTTTTACACATAATACTGGATTGAAAGATTGTAATGATAGGGTTTTTGAAGTTGATGATATGTTTGGGCAAAAATTATTCAACTTTTTGTACAAAAAGTTCGTTAATCTAGACTTTATTACTTTCATTAAAAGGCTTGTCCGTTGTTTTAAGAACTTTTTACATCTGAATTTCATTTAATTAGTTTTAGGTATATTTGGTCTTTTCAGTCATTTATATAGTTGTGAATGTGTATTTCAATCGTTATTTTTTATCTTTATCTTCGATGTTTTTCCTTGTTTATAATAGGTGGTGCCGTCGTCGCTTTATCGTTTTGTCAATTGTTGGTTAATGTTAGTTATAATTTTTCATTCTCTCGATTGAAAGATTTTTATTACTAGTCGCTTTATTGTAAGGTTTAACTCGAGATACATGATTTTTTAAAAACCGCTACTAGTATTAGCAATTACCGTTATATTCGTAATAGTTACAATTATGAATGGTTTATTTAATTTACTTAGTCTTTGTTATATGAGATCCTCAATTTATAATAGTACAGCTAATATGTGAACTGTTAACGGGTTATTTCTGGTTTCAATAATATTATTGACTGAACCTTTAACGGATTTCTTCCGTAATTTCACTAAGGCTTTATTATAAATCATAATCTTTCTTCCATCATTTCTTGATAAGGTATATTTACTCCTCAAACCTAAGTATTAAATAGAAGTAAATAACGTTCATTTCAGTCCATTAGAGTCCTTAATATTATTTAGGCCTTTTACTATTATTTGAAAACATATTTATTCATTTGTCAAACTTACAATTTGAACGTAAAGATATTATACTTTTTTCGAATTGATTCGTGAACCTTTTCAATCTTTTTCATCTTCTAATACATCTTAATTGGTACATATTCACATTATATATCTATTGTTTTAATATTAGTCTGTAATTTCGTTACCGTAAAGTTTATCTTACCGTTATAGATGATAACATGGAAAATACTTCATTATTTATTAATCTATAATAACTTTAATTACTCCCAAGTATTTTTCGCCGATAAAAATTTTAGAGACTTGGCGTTTGCGTAAAATAGTAATTGAGTTTACGATGTTAAGAGAATATCTTTTTTTTCAGGTATATAATGTTAGTTAAAATCGCATGATTAAATTTTTTATCGGTTTTTAAAGTAAACTTAGACTTTTGGAGAGCTTAAACGAGTATTTGGCAATAATTGTAGAGCTTTTTGATAGCCTTAAATACGAAATATTTTATATTTCCATGCCGAATAGATTTTGGAACTACATATAATTTATAAGAGATTAAATAATTGAAGCGGCAGTATAATCAATTTATTTCTAACTTGATGGAATTTCTCACCGTTTTATTTGATCTTTGAATATGGAACCATAAATATTTCTATTCAGAGGCGAAAGGAAACCTTCATCCCTATTTAACTAGTTTATCAACGTTGACATTCACGTTAAAACTAAAGATATTTATATTTTCCAAATGAATGAAAAACAAAGTCAAAAACTTGACAATATGAAATATAATCGATCTTATAATTATTTGTATAATTGTTAATTGTTCTAATCATAGTTAATTACTTGAGCTAAAGCTAACTTTAGTTTTGATTATATGTTAATATTTAACTTCTATGAAGATAGAGCTTTCATATAGTAATACAATGTATTATAAATATACTTTTATTCAATACTTTATTACCCCTATGTTTCTCATAATTTGTTAAAACGGTTCTTTTTGTATAATGATGACGAAAATGAGATGTATTTAAGAAGTTATCGTTATAATTTTGATAGTAAGTTTAAGGGTATTTACCGTTTAGGTGGTATAAAAATACTGTAGTTAGCTTGTTATTAGGTTGTTTTAGAATTAGTATCTTTATGCTGTTCGATTTGCTTTGATATATCATTTTCATCTTATAATACGTCCTCGTTTTCAGAATTTATAACTCGTTGAAAATGGTTTTTGTTAAAAGTATTGAGTTTTTCCATGTAATATATTACTTATTATTTGGTGTTTTCAATAATTAGGTAACTAATTTACTAGTAATGGGACGTTTTATAAATTCATTACTTTTTATTATTATTATGATGATTATATACATATGGATATTACCATATATCTATATAGTTAGTAAGTATCCACGCTACGGAATTCACCTTTGCAAGAGTGTATGGTAACATACCACTCTGCAAGGTGCATTCCTACAGAGTGTATGATATTGTGCCACTGGATGGAAGTAACATTTACAAAGTGCACGATAGAGTTCTACTACTGAGAAGGGAGATTAGCAAAGTGTATGGAAAAGTGTTACTACCCAGATAAAAGATTTATAACCATTTATCCGTAGCGTGCACTTTCTAAATTCTTCTTTTCTTTCTAATAACTTATCTTTACTACTATAACACCAATATTTAGGAATTCTTTTCTACTTTTTTACATTTACGAAATTAAATAAAGACCTTATCAATAATAATAAGTAGCCGATTAAATAGATAAGAAATATCCTAGGAAAAAAAAAGATAAACCGAAGTTAAATATTTATAACGGGATACTATAACGGTCCAAACTATTTTAATTTTAATATCATGACTTACAAAAATTATACGAAAGTGTAAAATTATGCGGAAACTTCTTGAAAGCCCGAAGCGTAACAAAACTATAAAATTCGGAGTAACTTTAAGAAAAACTACTTTAATACGATATTATTAACTAGTTAATACCCTGTTTATTAAAAGCCCTGTTACATTATCCGTCAATTTTTTTTAGCGCTTTAAAAGTACCTATGTACTTTTTAAAAAGCATTCTATTACTTATAAAGCTACGCTAGTTGAAATCACCAAGTTTGAGAACCCTTTATTAGGATCTATCCAACCTAAATATAATATTGAAACCGTTTACGAAATCTAAAAACGGCCAAAACATAGCATCCACATCGCTTACGAAATCCAAAAGCAGTTACAAAATAACACACAAACTGCATTAAAACACCAAAAGCGGTTATAATAAGATATCCGAACCGCCTACCAAAAACGAACAAAGCCTTACATATAGGATCATATATATATACATCTTTTTACATTTTTTTTATTTTCCCTTTTCCCATTCACCCTATGCCGCCTTCCGACCCTATGCCGCCTTCCTTTTTTCGCCTCCCACTGCCTATTTTTAAATTTGCGAAGTTTAAGCATCCTAACCTCTTAATGAGTATAACTTATACAAAAAGCTAAAAAAACTAATTTAAAACACTTAATGAGCCTGTGGTTACGCTCTATTTGGATATGGATTTCATTTACACTAGTAAGCGTTCAAAGTATCACTTTAACTGTTTTGTTACACCTTATTCAATTTCTATTGACGTATTTGTACGCTTTTCATTTTGGTTATCTAAACTAAGCCTCCTTAACTACTGTATTACAAACGTAACCAAATCTAAAAAACTACAAAGAACCGTCATTTATATCGCTTTAACATCTTAAGTAGACAAACAAACTGTTTTCTTAACCGCTTTAATATAGTTTACATTTTCATAATTATAACTTTACCAATGATAAACCTAATAAAAACTAATGAATATATAATTACTTATGTACTAATACGTCTTTTATAGTAACATTTTAAAATATCGAAACCTTAATTTATAAGATAATGAGATCTAAATACTAATGAAGAATTTAAACACTTTTACAGAAAAAAAGTACGTTATTAACATAATATTTAACTATTAAAATAACGATATTAAAAGGCGCGACTAATTCAACGATTTTAAGAAGAACTTCATAAACTACGGAAAAAAAGTACGTTATTAACATAATCTTTAACTATTAAAATAACGATATTAAAAGGCGCGACTAATTCAACAATTTTAAGGAGAACTTCACAAACTAAACGCCGGATATATAACGTATGGTAGATAGTACAATCACCAAAATAATATGAAAACAACTAAGGAACAAACGTATTAATACGACTGGTAACAATAATAATCGTATTATAAAAGCCCTATTAGCAACGACTCAACTTACGCAAATACTGAAATTAACTGATAATACAGTAATAAAATAAAGTTTGTAAAGATATACTAACTGAAAAAAACGCCAGAATCGCCTTTTTCAAATAATATATAAGAAATGAGAACAGTTTTTGAAAATATAGGGAATAAGTCGTTTGGTAAGGCTCAACGCGCGTTATGCGGTGGATACGAAGGTGGAAAAGTCGACGGGAAAAAAGGAAGTATTATAAAAATTATTTATAATACGGATTAAATATAAACTCTCACTGAAACAAAGTTTGAAATAAAGGCTATGGCAAAACCGCGTTCAAAATACCGTTAACAAATAACTTGGTTACGATAAAAGTGACACAGATGAGAATAATGGCCCGTTCGAAGACAATGTAAACAGCGTTAATCGTTAATACATACCTTAAGAATTAATATCCGTTAACTACTACCTTGATCGTAACCTTTCACCATACCGTTTTCCTATTAACAAAAGCAACCTTTTACGATACGCGATAATGTCATCGAATTTATTTGCGTAATATATATGTAAACTCGCTTGTTAAAAGGTAATAGCGGTTATTATTTCTGCCAGATATCAGTTAATGATTGAAAATATTAAATTTGACTTATTCTATATATTGAAAGAAGTATTATTATGTGAAAAAACCTTAAATAAAGCGTCAAAGGATGGTATAAAAATCTTTAAGCGCCGGATTACGTATTGAAAAATGAGTGACTTATCGTAAAAGTGGCGAGCACGTAGTAGACTTTTAGCGAACAACCTAAATTTTACCAAAACGAAGGCATACCCATTATCTTTTCACTTATAACAATAATCACAGGACGAGGTACTTTCGCTTGAACGATATTCGAAAATAAATTTGTTTGCGGCTGCGGATGCAATATACGGCACATAGGGTGTATCTATCAACGGGTTCTGGACGCGTATCCGGATACACCGTTTCAACGCTTTAAACACTAAAAATGCTTTATAACATACTTTTACGAGCCGCGCCTTTAAGCTAGACGCTGGTTTCGCTATTTCTGCTTCGTTCAATTGATATTAGTATAAACAATTAGAAAAATCTTTACTATATATGGCGTTATAATTCCGCGATATTAAGTTTACGATGATGGAATACCATTACGGGTAAAGATAGGGTTTTTATCTGTAGAAAAAAGGTAAGGTTTATAACCTTGAAAGACTTTTAGTTTTTCTTTTATAAGGTGGAGGAAGGAGGGGAGAAGAGAAATAAGGAAAGAAGGAGGAAGTAATTGTTGCGGTGGCGGCGGGAGAAACGGGGTAAAAAATAAAAGCCGGGATCGAGAACATATTAGTATTGTTAGGACTGGTATTGGTATTGGTAGCGCGGTGTGCGGCGGTTGCGGCGGCTTTGGCATGACGTTGTTAACGCGTTAAAAGGCGCTTTTCCGAACGTTTTTTGCGTGTTATTTGTTTGAAATAATTAGGATATAGCATTAATCAAGTGATTAATACGTATGTGAACATTGTATAACTAATTGAAAACGGGTGGTCTAGGCGTACAAACGCCAAATAGCATATTAGGGATTTATTTTAGAGATGGAGATATATTGTTAAAGGGCAAAGAAAAGAAAATTTGCTTGAACCGATAGCGATATACCTTTTTATATTGACTTTCAACCACGTAACATCAATAATTACATCTTTATAATTGAACTTTATTAAGCATTACTACCTTTTTAAAACGACCTACCAAAGCTTAAGTCACTATTATTATTAAAAGACCTATTAAAGGTTACATTACCATTACTATTTAATAATTGATTAAAAGTTGAAACGAATTGCATTGTTACTACTAAACAACTAATTAAGGGCTTAGAGGAATTTGCAATATTATTACTAGATTATGGATGGAAAGTTTTTTAATAAAAAAAAGATTGTTAGTATAAATATTACTAAATATCATTATAGTTAGTAAGTGTCGGGGACCACGTTTTCGGAGTGCATGATAATGTATCACGTTGTAGGAAGCACTTTTATAAAGTGTATAATAGTGTGTTACGTACTAGGAGAAACGTTAGCAGAGTACATAGTAGAGTGACACGCTCCAGGTTAGAGCTTATAAGCTCTCACATAAGGTATGCACTCTCCAGATTTCTCTTCTCCCTCTTGTATCCAATAACTTACCTTACTACTTGAAATACTATAGTGTCTTCTTACAGTAACATACAAAGACCTTACTGACATTTATATAATATAATTTTATGAGTTTCAAATTTTGAATAAAATTATAGTTAAGAAAAATTGAAAACATTAAAACTATGTAACGTAATTCATAACGATTTATACATCAAATCAAGTTTTACTTTATATCTAACGTTTTCCATTATACTTTAAAATAATTACTTAAAACTTATAAGTCATTAATGTATTTTGTAGTAAAAAAAACGAGTTTATGATAAAAATGTGTTGATTTTCGTGTATTTTCGTAATTTTATTAACGCGGTAATTATTTTATAATTCATGGTTTTACTAATCCATTTTGTAAATGTACAGCAAATATCAGTCCAAAGTTCTTGGATTTTTATTGTAATAAAAATATTATTTCATATATTACATTAACTATTAGTTAAAAAATTCTTGTCATTTTAACTGTTATTATATACTACATTACTTAATATAGGGTTGCTTGCAGCTAACTTATACCTTAACCTTGCTATCAAACCCAGTTTGTTTGCACACCCAATTAGTGAGCAACGTCTCCATATAGACTTGGGCCGAGAAGTCTTCTCTAAATGGATTGTTTGCAACCCAGCTTTGTCAGCAAGGTTGCGGTAGAGGCCAACGACGAGGCTGAGTGTTGACCGCTTTGGACTCGGTAGTAGGATGTTCTGCATGGACCTCATGAGCCTTTCCATTTTCATTACAATTAACGAGGATTTCGTTCCCATTGGAACGTGAGGTCATAGCTCATAAACCCCAAGAAATCCACAGAAAAGCAAGATGAGCGGCGATGGACCACTGTACCTGGGGTTCGACCTCTCAACCCAACAACTCAAAGGTACATTACTTTAGGCGATACCCTCTGCCCAACTCTTCAGCTTCACTACGCAGCTCTCAAAGCCAACTCACACATCCCGCTTCCCGGCAGCCATCGTAATCCAAGCAGACCTCGCCGTCGTCGCCAAAGCCAAGGTCGACTTCGACGCCGACTTCGGGCGCGCCTACGGCCTGACCAAGGGCGTGCTCACCCGCCCCGCTGAGGGCGAGGTCTTCGCGCCCGTAGCCATGTGGCTCGAGTCGCTCGACCTCGTGCTCGCGCGCCTCGTGGCCGCCGGCGCGCCCCTGGGCCGCGTGCGCGGCATCAGCGGCGCCTGCCAGCAGCACGGCAGCGTGTTCTGGGGGCCCGACGCCGCGGCCAAGCTCGCCGCGCTGGACGGGGCCGAGGGCACGACGGGCGGGCTGAAGGACCTGCTGGACGGCGCGCTGAGCCACCCCTTCGCGCCCAACTGGCAGGACCACAGCACCCAGGCGCAGTGTGATGAGTTTGATGCTGCGTTGGGGGGCAAGGCCCGGTTGGCGGAGGTCACGGGGAGCTCAGCGCATCATGTGAGTCTTTTTTTTTCTTTTTCTTTTCTTTGCTCCCTTCGCACCCATGCAGATAGCACAGAGAGAGAGGGAGAGAGAGAGCATGTGAGATCACAGTCTGCTGACGATTCCCCCAACTTGTCACTACAGCGCTTCACGGGCCCTCAAATCCTCCGGCTGCGCAAGAAGCTGCCCGAGATGTACGCCGCCACCTCGCGCATCTCGCTTGTCTCGTCCTGGCTGGCCTCCGTGCTGCTCGGGCGCATCGCGCCGCTCGACATCAGCGACGTGACCGGCATGAACCTGTGGGACATGCGCGCCGACACCTGGGCCGCCGCGCTGCTGGCACTCACCGCCGGCTCCGCGGCCGCGGCGCCCGCGCTGCGCGCCAAGCTCGGCGAGCCGCGCCGCGATGGCGGCGGCAGCCTGGGCGCGGTCGCGCGCTACTTCGTCGCGCGCTACGGCTTCGCGCCGGCGTGCCGCGTCGCGCCCTTCACGGGCGACAACCCGGGCACCCTCCTGGCGCTGCCGCTGCGGCCGCTCGACGCCATCGTCAGCCTGGGCACAAGCTCGACCTTCCTCATGGTCACGCCGGCCTACAAGCCCGACCCGGCGTGCCACTTCATGCACCACCCCTGCACGCCGGGCCAGTACATGTTCATGCTGTGCTACAAGAACGGCGCGCTGGCGCGCGAGAAGGTGCGCGATGCGCTGCCGCCGAGCCCGGCCGCCGCCGGCGACCCCTGGGCCGCCTTCAACCGGGCCGTGCTGGCCACGCCGCCGCTCGACGTCGCGGACCCGGCGGCCGACCGGGCCAAGCTGGGCCTGTACTTCCCGCGGCCCGAGATCGTGCCCAACATCCGCGCCGGCACGTGGCGGTACGAGTGCGCGGCGCACGACGGCGGCGCGCTCGTGGCGCGCGCGGCGCCGTGGCCGGCCGAGAAGGACGCGCGCGCCATCGTCGAGTCGCAGGCGCTGTCGATGCGGCTGCGGTCGCGGGCGCTCGTGGCGGCCCCCGCGCCGGCGCTGCCCGCGCAGCCGCGGCGCATCTACCTCGTCGGCGGCGGCGCGCCGAACCCGGCGATCGCGCGCGTCGTGGGCGACGTGCTGGGCGGCGCCGAGGGCGTGTACAGGCTGGACGTGGGCGGCAACGCGTGCGCGCTGGGCGGCGCGTACAAGGCGCTGTGGGCGCTGGAGCGCGACGAGACGGCGGGCGAGACGTTCGACGCGCTGGTCGGCAAGCGGTGGAAGGAGGCGGGCGCGGTCGAGCGCGTGGACGAGGGCTACAAGGGCGAGGTCTTTGAGCGCTATGGGCGGGTGCTGGCGGCGTTCGGGGAGATGGAGGAGAGGATCTTGAAGGTGGCTCACAACTAGGAGGGTGGAAGGGGCAAGCAGAGTGTAGATGAGAAGTCTGGAAAAATGAAAGCTTGGAATCAAGAAGTCTGCATTGTTTCCAGGAAATGACCCTATTCTGAAGTCTCTCCTTGGGAATTCAAAACAACCGCCCGTCCAGACAAATAAATACTACCACAGTTCACCCGCTACTACGAATCAACAGGCTTCATCGGAGCCACAGTAAAATCAAATGAGCTGATCAAAGTACATCGAGAAAACGGTGTCCTTTTAGGTTGCCTAGCGGAGCAAAGATCCCAGCCAAGCCCGGAACTGAATCAATCTCGGACGTCACCGTCTCCTTGATCCCTTCGTTCTTCAGATGCCAACTTCTCGTCTTCTCGTCTACCCAGGCATTCCTCTGCTCAAATCTCGCCGTGGAATTCATGGAATGAGGAACCCTCGCTATCAATAGCCAGAGCCTTGGAGAACATCGCATAGACACGCGTCGTACCAGGGTCCGGAGCTCAGGCCACGGACCGTGCCTGTCATGGTGATGCTCGGCCCCGTGTCATATTTCGACTGCATCGTGTTCTGCATCTTCCTGGCGCCACAACTGATATTGCATGTGGGCTTATTGGAGACGGTCAAGGTGGTGTTGCAGTGCCTGCCTTTCCTAGGTACCTATATAATGATATCTTATGTACCGGACAAGTCCGCAGCTTCACACAGGCAGAGCAAGCAGTGATCGATCACTAACACAACCTCAAGCGATCCAACTTCCCCACGGCCTCCTTTATGAGCGCCTCGTTCTCCGCACCGAAGACCAGCCCGTCTTCGTTCGGCAAGCCTCGCCATTCGAGGACGTTGTGATGTATGCGAGGCCGTCTCCTAGCTGCTTTCATATCATGTCGGACGAGCCCGAGGGTTTTGCGAGTGTCTCCAAAATCATGCCTCACATCTCAACCGTCCCCTTTGTGCAACATGGGGGGAGAGAGGCTGACTCCTACATCGTTTCATATACAGACGCTGTGTGCGTTATGCCTTCGCCAACATCCCACCCCATGTTGGGCGCGTGTTCTTTTGCAGAAATGTCGCCCTTCCGTGGATGCGCTGGCGCATGTTGAGGCACGGCTATTTCAGATCACCCATGCATTATCGCGAATATCAAGGAGTAAGACCCCGACTAAGCAGACACACCGCATCTTGATTCGAATGGCGTCTGTTGCTGACGGATTCATGCCGCTTCTCAGAAGAATTTCAAGGGCATCTGGGCTGCCACGAATCCCACCGCAAAACCCGATGTCGTGCTGTACTACGCGCATGGCGGGGGCTTCAGCATGGGCTCGGCATACTTCTACCTCGAGTTCCTGCTGACGTGGCTGAGCGTCATGAAGCAAGCCGGGTACAAGAGCCCCGCGGCATTCGGGCTAGAGTACACGCTGGTGCCGGACGGGTGCTTCCCCACACAGCTCGAGGAAGTAGTCGCCGGGTACGAACATGTGCTCCAATTCAGCGGCGACCCCTCCATCATCTGCGTCGCGGGCGACTCGGCAGGTGGCACGCTGGTGTTGAGCCTGCTGCTGCACCTCGCGCGCCCGAAGCTGGTCGAGAAGGGCCGGGCGCTGGCGGGCGCGTCGCGAGGGCTTGAGAAGCCCGGCATGGTGGTGCTCATCTCACCGTGGCCGACGCTGCACTCGCCGCTTTACCGCAATAACAGGAGCGATTTCCTCGATGCCGAGACGCTGCAGTTGTATGCGTTGCAGTACGCGGGGGCGGAGGACATGGTGGCTGACCCGCTGGCATCGCCGGGGAACTGTAGGGATCTTGGGTGGTGGAAGGACGCCAGCCCGTCGGGGGGGGTATGCATCACGTATGGACAAGAGGAGGTCTTCGCGCCGGAGATCGAGAAGCTGGCCCGGGTGCTGCAGAAGGCCGGGGCCACACCTGTCTGGACGCATGGAGAGGAAGCAGACGTCCATGCCTGGCCTGTTGTCTCGTTGTTTCTGGCTGATTCGACCGAGCAGAGACTGAAGGGACTGAGAAGAATTGTCAGCGAGATGAAATGTTGCATAAGACCGGCGGAGTAGTGGATGGATGATTTTGTCATGTTCAGATTAGATCAAGTAATTTGGATCCGTCATTCGACGAAGCAAGGCCACCAAGGAACCAGAGTGGCGTGCTCGGCTTCGAGGTGGCTGCTGTATCCCGCCTCTGGATTGGAGTGCTCACTCTTGTATCATCACCCACGGCTGTGACTGCGACTGTGCTTGTGCTTGTGCTTGTGGTGTTGTGGGAGAAACGGTCGGGCTTACCTGATGGTGAGTACGGAGGTGCATCGACGGAGGTGCATCGACACGCAGACCGGCGATGCAACGAGCGAAAACGGATCATCAGGATAATCAAACGGCTTGCCCAACGAGGGAAAGCGCCTCCTGCACGGCCTGCTGGCTTGGACCAGGGTCTTGTTGTGGCGGGGCTGCTGGGGGGCCATGGGCAGGGGCTCAGGGGCATTTGCGCTGCCCGCCGGCGTGCATATAAAAACAGCAGGTCCCACGGCACAGAAGGCCTCGAGCTTGAGGCCAGGGCAATGCCAGCCCCCCCGCAACCATTTTCCGCTGGCGCACTGGGGGATCCACTGCAGGCCTCTATCTGCACCTGCACCTGTGACTGGACATCTTCCCCACTTTCGCCCACGCGCTTTGTACTTCACACCCCCAGTCACTTTATTCTCCTGTGTGCTATATTCCCTGTCCTCATAGCGCCTGCTGGTGCTCCACAGCTGGTGCTCCACACGTATCCGGCTCACCCCCTCACCCCCTCACCCCCTCACCCACCATTTGAAAAAAATAATGGCCGGCTACGACGATTACCGTCCCAAGTCGCCCGACCTCAACTTTGACGACGAAGTCCAGCGGCAACAGCAAACACTACCATCTCAACCGCCCCAACAGCCCCTCCGCCTCGACTCTCCCTCCCAAATGCCCCCATACCCCAACTGGTACCAGTCACCCCAGGCCCAGCCTCATTCCTACCCTGAGCACAACCGTTCGTATTCATACTCGGCCTCTACCCAGAGCCCAATCGCCCCCACCTTCCTGCGCTCCTACCAGCCCGAGCCTCCAAGTGCGACAACTCCCACAAGCTACCGTTTCGCACTGCCTGCCTACCTCCAGCAGCAGCAGCCCCACCCGCAATTCTTGCAGCATTCTCAACTCTTCTCCCCAACCGTCCAATCCTCGTCCCCAACCGTCGACCGGCACCAGTCATCAGCTTATTTGAACGCGTACCAGCCTTCCTCGTACGCGTCGCAGCCACCGCCACCGCAACACCTTTACGGCGACCGACCCTCCGACGCCATTTACCAGCCTGACGACGGCCCAACCATCTACGCCAAGACCGAGTCGCCCCAAGACGACACCGTCGCCTCTGCCCCGGACATGCCGCCCCGCCGCTCCGCCGCCGCCGCCGCCGTCGCCGAGCCCCCCGCCCTGGATCCCTCGCCCGTCAAGACCAAGTTCCCGACGGCGCGCATCAAGCGCATCATGCAGAACGACGAGGAGGTCGGCAAGGTCGCCCAGCAGACGCCCATCGCCGTCGGCAAGGCGCTCGAGATGTTCATGATCCAGCTCGTCACCAAGAGCGCCGAGGTCGCCCGCGACAAGAACAGCAAGCGCGTCACCCCCGCCATGCTCAAGACCGTCATCGAGACCGACGACCAGTGGGACTTCCTGCGCGAGATCGCCTCCAAGGTCGAGCCCGAGCGCGAGGGCGGCGGCTCCAAGGGCAAGGCCGCTGCTACGAAGGCCGACACCGAGTCTGACGAGGAGGAGGAGGAGGAGGAGGAGGAGCAGCCGAAGCCTGTGAGGAGAAGGGGGGGGCGCAAGAAAAAGACTGTTGTATAGCTCGAGAAGCAACATCCCCCCTCTCCCCCCCCCCACCTCCTACCCCGACCCGGCGGCTTGTTCAAGTACGGGTCAACCACATCAATAAGGAGCAGATGAAGCAGTTCAAGGGGCTGATGAACCACTTCGTTGCGCGAATGAAGTACAATGAAGTACAATGTCCACGCTTCGTTGCACAGGCAGTATGACACCATCCAAGGAATGATGAGACAGTCCATGAGACAACCAACTGGCTGATCAAGAGCCAAGATGAACACATCGAGCAATCGGAAGAGTAGTACCAATTTCAAGGAAGGCCTGCGCGCAGTAAGCCTGCGTAGCTTGCAAATAGAACCAAGGCATCAGAAGGCTAGAGTATCATCGAAGTCGGTGTTGAGCTTGGTATTGTTACGGCATTGACATTAGCGTCCACGGAAGGGGGGGATATGTTGGAAGAACGATACCCATTTGAAGAATACGATTTTCGTCTCTCGACCTGCGTCCACACAATGGGCCTCCGGAAGACACGCTCCATCTTGAACGGTAAGAGTCCCCCTGCGTTGATGCCCAACCATTGTACTTTCTACATGATCCATTTGCCAGGGCTCAGCATGGCACCCCCACTCCTTTTACGCCTCCACCAGCCCCCTTCTCCACAGGATGACAGGTGAACTCCATGTCAGGCCTGACGCCTAGTGAGCCTAATGCCCTCTCCGCCATCCACCTAACAGAGGCCCGAGGTCGCTCGGTTGCCAGAGCAGCCGACTCCGCGAGTGCGGCCAGGGAGGTCCCATGGCAAGCCCATCGAGCCGACCAGAGCGACGAGCATGGGCAGAACCAGTCGGCGAGTCGCACTGGTCACCAAGGGTCGATCAAGCAGGCTTGCCGACTGCCACCCTGGCGAAGCTCCTGGCGACCACATTGGCGCAGATCTGGGACGATCCACATCCAACGGTTTGGGGTGGGGGGGTGACTTTCGAGTGCAGTCTGGATTTTTATTGTTATTATTATTATTATTGGCAGGATTCATGAATGCTGCCCACCGGTGGCAGAACCCTGACCTTCCATAATGCTGAAACTGGCCCCCCTCCGCTTCCCGGATGGCCGAGCAGATCCTGAGGGCGAGACGCAAGACGAAGGCCTACCGAATTTGTGAACGGTTGCGGTCTGTGGATCTTGGTAGGCAGATGAATGGCGGATGTGGCTGGTAATGCGGAGGGCGGCGGCCTCGAGGGCGAAGCCCGGCATGTCGTCTGTTTTCTTTTCTATCGTCTTCTCGGGGGAGATGGGGTGTGATGGGGTGTGGGCGCTTGTTGACTGGGCGGTACGTTTCCTTGGTGAGGCGAGGACAACTTTTATTTCCCCACTACATCCCATCTGACCTGGCGGGTGACCTCTACTTGTTCAACCTCACATCCTATCTGACCTGGTGGATGAGGTTGATCCAGTAGTCAATGCACTCCCTGGTCGTGAGCGAGAATCTTTGATATCGTTCGAGGGAAATTAGGGCCTTTATCTGTGCTCAGTTTTATTGATGAGAACGGAAGTTGGCACTGATAAAAATAGAAGTTGATATTGATAAGTGAGAATTAGCACTGATTAGAGGAATTTGGTATTAATATATAAAAGCGGTATTAATGGATCCCTGATAATATACGTTTTAACAGGTAAGTAGTGTTATATATAGCTGTTACTTTATGTTTTCAGTAAATATTAATTAAGTTATATAGTATTGTTTTATTGTATTGAAATTTAATATATATATATATTGAAAATCATCATAATTAACACTGTTGGAATAGCAGTTAATTGCAATTTAATTAAATTGATTGTACTGTCTATAAGTTAAGTATATTAACTGTAAGACAATTGTAGTAGAATACCTAGTTTAATGTAGGGCAAAAACCAAGTAGTTGTTTATATAAATTAGTATGCAAACCGACTAACAATCTACCAAACTTAAAAGTAACACATTATTACTTTCAATACAATATACTAGTTACTTTAACTACAATTTGAATCAACAATATTATAATAATAAAGGCTTACTAACAATAATCAATGCTTATTAAGTTAAGTACAAATAAACTAAGAAAAAGAAAGGGTACTTTGCGATTACAGTTTACAATTACATCAAGTAAAGTAATTATTGGTAGGCCTTTATCGTTGCAACATAGTCAATTCGAATTACTGTAGTCGAAGTAATTGATGCTGCATTGAAATTGATTGTAGTTGTTAATAAGTTGTAAGTTCTAAATTCGGCAAACCGCTAGCCGGTCTATATGCTAATTTGTATGGTCAAATGCTTTGGTCTGTACCTTACTTTAAAGTGGTTACCTATTATACTGTACTTATAGTATACTTCTATAAACTGTATTCAATTTGCAATAAGTACAATTAACTAAACTGACAGTTTAGTTGATTTAACTTTACTATATTTGACTGCTATTCCAATGCTAGCGGCTTTTTATTTTGTATTTATACGCCAATATAGCTTGGCATTAATTGGTGGTAACCTTTGAAATCCCTCTTTAATAAACAAGCCAAACTCCTATCAATTCTAGTTAATCTGTACTGAGATTAATATCAATTACGGCCCTTTGCTTTTTATCTTCGAACCCTTCATTTCTTAACTTCTATATACATGTTTTTTGCCACAAACCTATATGTATCACTCATTTCACCACTTGCGTACCTGTTGCCAGTAGTTTAACTTACTAGTATTACTATTATCACCTTTATTACCGCTATTATTAACGTTACTACCCCAGCAGTTTTTAAGTTTGCTAGGGTATCTTTGTTCCTTCAGATTACGTATTAGGTGGTCTATATAGCCTTCGATTCGTACGGTTAGCGTATTGCTATTTATAAACCTTTCTAAAGCGCCATTAGACGTGGCCTTAGTTATAGCATCGGTGGAGTTATCTTTGCCGTTGATCCATCGGAACTTCTCGATTTCCTGTATTTTACATACCTTCTTTAAAGCTATTATATCTATTATTAAAAGTTTTTCATTGGTTGTATCTAACTTCGATAGGTATTCGTAAAAGCTTCGAGAGTTTATATAAATTATTATAGGCATCGCAAGTAGTTTTAGCTATTTAGAAATAATACCCCATGTGTCGTTAGCTATGATACTTATATCAAAGTTTGCTATCACACCGTAAACTTTTTAAACTAATACGTTTCACGTTATATGCTTGCATTTCATATATATTTAGTATACAAGGTTTTTGATAATTGTTTATTACCATTTAAAAATCTCCTTGTTAACGAGTATTATAAAAAACCCAATTTGTGATATGAAGTTAATATTGTTGATAAAAAACCCGTTCGTAAAAATTATTAATTTTTCTTTCGTTCAATGTATCGAAACTATATTAATCCTTCGTTTTAAATGATTTAATTACTATTGAACCCTCTTATTCAACCTGTTAAAGTCCTTATTTTGTGGATCTTGAGCTTACTTCATAATGGAAAGGTCGTACAATACCTTCGGTTGGCATAATGTAGCAATATATGCCGTAAGAGCCCTTTGTACCAAGTATCTCTGTGATTTTGCCTCGTCAGTCTTATCGATAGTTGTTAATCTCGTGGTTTATTCTTTTTAACGTAAGCTGATATAATTGTTATTTTAAGCCTTAATACTATAATTACGAATTAACTATTCATTAGCAATAAGCTGTGTGCTCTTCATTGAAGTTTCGACCAGTTTATACTTTTAAAGGCTTAGCTTTTCGATAATATACTATTTCGCCGTCAAAAACTTTGAATTTTCAAGGGAAAAGTTATCGTTAGTTTATATATTTACAATATTAAAGTCTTTATACTTAGTATTGTAATAGCAGTTAAAGGCAATAAAGTCAAGTCCACCAAACTGTTAGTTTAGTTGATTGTACTGACTACAAATTAGCTACAATTTATGGGACTGCACTTCAAGTACAGTGCAGTAGGTGCCTACTTCAAAGTAGGGCATAAGCCAAAACATTTGACCATACAAATTATTATGCAGATCGGCTAGCGATCTTCCAAACTTAAAACTGATAACTTACAACAACCAATTTCAATGCAGCACCAGTTACTTCAACCATAGTGATTCGAATCGACTACATTGCAACGATAAATTCCTACTAATACTAATTAATGCTTATTAGATTAAGCATAGATTGGCTAATTAATAGAAGAAATTACTTTCTTGTTGTTACGCTTTGTTTCAGAAAGATAGAGGAAAGGTTTTTACGAAGGGCCCTTATACATTGTATAGTTGTTTGCGGTAGTAAGTAGGAAATATTTATAGGCTATGTAGTTATTCGCGATAGTTTATAAGTAAGTGACGGTATAGTTACTGAAAACATTAAAAAATATTTATTAATCTTTTTTTAAAAGCGTTTAGAATAAATTCCCCATTGTCTCGAAGATTACCAAGTCAATAAGTTAGCAAACGGTTGAGTTAATACTATTGCGTCCACTACTATTGAAGGTACTATTATTACAAATTTCAAATCGTGAAAATGACTAATATTTAAGATCTTCAACTTTAAGTAGCAACTTTGATAGCAAACCTACAACTTACCACTCTATACTACTCTTTTTTTCCTTATACTTTTTAATCTTCGTTATGATAGCTTTAAAACGTACTAAAATCTATATTATTACTAATTTTACTAAGCAAAAAGTCATTATAACCTTTGGCGTTGTTTTCGAAGGCACTATAACGAAGACCTCTAGTTTACCGATATAATTAAAGACATTACCCCAAAATATTGAGCTAATTATATCGGTCGCTTAATCCTTGACTTAAACCCTAACTGATACGATAAAGAACCTAATACCTTCGAAGATTTTACCGAGTAGTTTAACAAATAAACTAAAACAATATGGAAGATAATTGAAAAACAAGTTAAGATAAATATAAAGATTAAACTACGTTAACAAGAAATTTACCCATTGACAACAAAAGGGAAATAAGAAAATTTGTCAAACTTACTTTAAGAATATATCTTTAAAGATAAGGGAAAAGAAAAAGGGATCATTGGTGATAGTATCTCTCAATCCCTTACATGTGTTCGTAAGGACCGTTGATCAACCTCCGAATCGAACAGATTAGCCAACATAATCCTTACAAGCCGATTGTTAATAAGCTCATAGAATGTCGACGGTATAGAAAACTACTTAAGAGGAGGAAATATATTAAAAAGGAGGATCGTAAAGAGGATTGGAGGCTTGGTGAGGTATACATAACGGCATAGGTATCTTAAAAGGATAAGTCTAACAGAGAACTTACCCTTAAGTTGCATATTAAAGGTATTAATAATATATAAGTTAAGCTTTTCTAAGAAACCTATCAGGTAAAGATTAACAGCCTTTTTGTACTGGGGGTTGTTTCAATTATTATGTTAACACAATTTAAAGGTTGAGAAGTTATTATCATTAAGTCTAGAATGGTTTACAAAGTTAAAGGTAAAATTATAGATTAACTATCCGAAAAATCACGGTTTATTGCTTAAGAATACGTAATAAAAATAAGGATTATATCATTATTCAATCGTTTACAATTAAGAAAATTAATTAACGTTTAACTGTTATAATTATTTTCAGTTGAACTATTAACGTAAGAAATTAGTTTATATTTAATAATCGAGATATAACGGAAATGTATACGTAATATGCTACCAATGTTTAGCGAATTATACTATTAAAACCGTTAAAAGAATTGAGTCATAGGTTTCCGGCTGGTATAGTAATACTTTATATTAAACCTTTGTATAGATTAGCTAAAGTAAGCGTTGATTGATTTTTGATGTATGAGGGGTATTTTAAAAATAGGCTGTATATTAAAACTGTAACGTTTAACACATATCTTTTTGTTTCGGAGGGTAAAGATTTTAGTATCGTAGGTATGTAAACTAACGATACCCTTTATCGCGTATATATTGGCTTTATAGTGGCGAAATAGCGTGTTATCGAAAATTTAGGCTTTTGGACCTATAAGTTAATTAAAACGTGAGCTAAAGGTACATAATTCAACTTTAATAGGTTATTATGCCGTATATATAGTATTGAGGCTGAAAACGACATTATTATTAGGTTACGTTAAACCGGGTAAGCTGCGAGTTTAACAACTATTAATAAGGCCAACGAGTAAAAATTAAAAAAAAAATACCTGGAGTAAAGGGCCCATACGGTTTATATTGTTACGATGTGTTAACCGAAGGCATTATACGACCTATTTATTGCGGAAGAGTGTTATAACCCAAGGACCAACTGCAGGTCATAGAATAGGCTAGCGGTCCGCTGCACTATCAGAAGCCTGATGTCCAACACATCAAGCCAGAGATCTCTCTTATGTAAGGACCCAGGGTTAGGGTTGGGACCGCAAGGACCGAAGAGCGATCTAGTCGATACTACATTGGACCGCAGGAAGCAACCAGCGACTTCAGCGGTCTAGTACTGAAGATGGTATGAAGGCTATAGGATATAAGGACACGGTCATCACCACATAGATAGTATTTCCTTCATAGCTCTTCAGTTGTTAATCTAAGTATTCAGTCAACATATCTGAATAGCCTAACAGCTAATGATCATCCTACAGCACGAACAAACATCTTCTTAATATTGTACCTTTGTTACCTCTACTACCTTACTGCTAAAATAAACCCACTGACACCTTCTATTTACTCATGGGTATTTAGTGTGATCATTACAAAGAGGCTTAGGATCTATAATACAAAGATTTTGATAAACTAAATTAGAGGATTTAACAGTAACTAGATCATTCAGAACGAAGGATTTATGTGGTTTCGATAAATTTAATAAAGGAAAAGTTAATAATTTTTGCGGAAGGTTTTTTTCATTAATATTACTAACTTCATACTGTAAATTGGCTTATTGATAATGTTCATTAACACAGAGAAGTTTAAAGGGAAATTTATAGTTACTAGAAACCTTATATATTAGATATTAATAGCATAGAACATTGACGTACATACCAAGCATAACTTATACTGAGGAAATAGCTACCTGTTGTCATGGGAGGAATGTTTGGGGAACAAAGGGGTATCCGTGGCGCTAACTAAATTAGAAACAAAAACAATACAAATCCATCCTTTACCCCTCAAATATCCTTTCCGAAGACTCCACTTTCTATTGTAATCATCTAGTAACCTGTACAGTCTTCGAAATCCCTTTCAAGCCTCCTTATTCGCAGTCAAAGTCAACTGATATGTACAAAAAACGAGTAAAACACACGCGAAAACGAGTGCAACGAACGTAAGAACGAGAATTCAATGCGAACCCATGTAGAGAGAACAAGAACCCACGCAGAGGGAACGTGAACCCACGCAACGAGAATGAGAACTCACGCATAGAGAATTAGAATCGAGTCAACCATAGCTGAATATTCGAAAAACTGGATCGAATCAGGTAAAAAAGACAAACTGAGGATAAATTATCTAAATTCGTCAACCTAATCCAAAAAACACAACCACCTAATACATACATTATACTGAGAGATTTCATTATTTTGAAGGTAAGATATTACCAACAGGTTATAATAACCACATAATTATCCATTATTATATATAATATACCTTTTAAGATAATCTTTGCAAAAACATTTGCAAGATAGTCTAATGAGAACACGAATAACTAAATTGAAAATGTGGAAATCTTAGCAAAGATACAATTACAAAACGACAGCCTTATCGAAAAGTTTTATAAAAGTTATTTCAAAACAGAATGAAGAGACTAGGTGGTTAAATAGTATGGTAATACACCCGAGGAAAAGAGGTAACAATAAAACAATCTCAAAACACTTTTTAAGGCTCGTTTTCAATATCGACTAATAATAACCAATAGTAAAGTAGTAATAAATGTAAACTCGTTTGAAAGATGTTCTTACGAGACATTAGTAGAATACGTGAAAAAAACGGATAAACTCGTCGTATAATTTCCTTATAAGTTACAAAAGGAATTGAATTTTTTTTTCCTAGCCTACCTTACAGATAATGGCTGGAATATCGATATAATGTTACAAAAAAAAATTCACCGATCATCAGGTCGTCAAAGACCTTATGAACCAAAATAGAATATATAAAGACGAGGTTATATACGATTTTATACGAGATAAGCTAATCGTAGTAACCGTGGTTTCTAATTATAACGACAACCTTTTTCTTTTTTACAAAACAAAAAATAAAAAATTACTAAAAGTACCTGATAGAAAAAGTTTTCTCTAAAAGCATTATAATGTTAATATAAAACCAAATAAGTAGTCTAACACTACAGGATAATGGGGTAAATACTTCTTATAACTTGTAAAACACTTGCATGTATTGAAATTTTCATTAAACCTACTTTTAACCCGTCCCTTAGGCGACAATAGCGGATTCGCGGAGCCTATACCAACGGAGAAATAAGACAGGAAACGGATAATAATAATGATAAACTTAAAACAACGTACTGATATACTTTAATTAAGGAAACGTACCTAAATTATACTACCGATTTTATAACTATTTCCACCCCCGACAGCTATAATTAAAAACCCGCCAGATAAGAAATCTTATATGAACGAGGCGAATAATCCCCGAAAAACTAAAGATAAAAAGTAAAACGAACGAGAAGATACGCGAATTATTATTTATAACATTAATAAATCAAGCCGAGTATTAAGATTTTTACTCTGCCTTTAACATTAGCTATATTACCATATAATATTGAACGGACTTGAATAAAAAAAAGTAACGTATGGAACTTTGAAATTGAACCGAAGGAGTGTTGGTATAATTACGAAGAATGTCAACATACTCGTAAAATTTATCAACATTTTCGCGAGGATAAAAGAAAAGCTAAAAAGATAGAAGATATTACGCCTTCGATAATTGCTAAAAGCCATAACATTCTAATTACAAGGTATATAAATGCATAATTTCGAACTAAAAACGAGGAGAAAAGCCCATTTGATATTCGTACGAAACCAAATTCCCTTTATCTTCGAATATTGTAATTTTATAATATTTTGTCGATAATTTCAGCCGATAAGGAACGATCTCGCGAAAGACTTTCCCAGTTTCGTACCTTTATACAAAAGGCGTACGAAACAAATACTACGGTAAAGAAAAGAGATACCGTATCTATCCGAGAATTTTCAAGTTATTTAAAAAAACGGTTGAACTTAATAAATACTTCACAAAAAATCTATTCTAATATGAACTTTGAGTAGATATTAAATCGTAGTCTTATATTGGGTAAACAGATAACGAAAATATATAATCTAGATATTATTTAAAGCATAGAAACAAGGAAAGAAATTGCGAGAAAAAAACGATAACGTACAGTATTTATACACTTGGCGGTAATAATAACCGTAAAAGATTGCGTAAAGCCACGTAATATGAAAACCCAATTCGGATATATCCAAGGTAATACTTATAGTATCTATATTAACGGGTGTCTAATGGATAACGGCTTTTTCATCTAACTTGCAAGAGATACGGTAGCTCGTATGAAAATTACCATTTAAATAGCCGACCTACTAATAACAATTAAAATAGCCGATAGAAGTCGTACAATATTAAAGACTTACGTGTTATTTATTTGAATCGTTAGTTGTATTTTTTTTAATTTACGTATTTCTCACAGCTAATCATCTATTATATAACTTATTACCAAGCTGTAAATAGCTTATTTGCTATTTATATATTAATATTTATACTCAAAATGTCTTTACATTTATAGGTGAAAGTATACACTTAGTCATTATACCTATAAAATAATGTGTAGAGCCGTTACCCTTTAATATTTAGCCAACTTATATAAATCATCTTTTAGAAGAAAACTAACAATCGTCGGATAAGTAAAATACAAGTAACGAAAAAAAACCATCGAAATGAAACTTGGAGGACGAAAGCAGCAGCGACGAGGATAATGACCAAGCCTTGGATAAAAAGAATATAAAATGCTTATGAAAATTAAATTAATTAATCTATTTTGCAAAATACATATAATAATAATGGAAACGCCTAAACAAAAGCGGGCCATATACCTGGGAAAGGCTATTCGGCAATTAAGAAACCTAAAAGATATTAATATTTATAAACAAGTAAGTTTTAGAGATGTTTTAGTTATATCTAAAACGAACCAGGGTAAAATAGCAATAAACGAGGATGAATAGAGGATAATAATAGTGATTACAAAACGGAGTGGATGAATGAGGTAAAGATTGAGAAAAGTTATTGCGTTCGACGAGATAAAGTGGTTACTTATTAAAAAACATCTCGATATAGTTAACTGTTTATTACGTTTGTATATCTCGCATACATTAATTTAGCGTTTGAAAAGAGAAATGAAACTTTTAAATCATCTTACGTTATTACTATTCCCTATTAGACTATCAATTTTTAATTATGACGGAAAACCTAATTCGGGATTGGACGAACAAAATGATAATATTTTGGTGTTATGGGTATTGGGAGGTAAAAAGGATATAGAAGCATTTTTAAACGTTTTAGCAGACGAATATCAACGATGATAGGGATGAATAAGGAATTAAAAAATAGAATTGGAAAAACCTTACTTAGCATATAGCAAGACGAAACGAGTATTAAAAATATAAAACAACGAACTTAATAGAAATATTAAACGCTGTTTTGAATGGAGAAAATTGAACGATACTCCATAAGATATTGTTAAAATATGGTTTGATATTTCGAGTATCGATATTGCATATATAATTAAAGCAAACAAGGCAGACAAGTTTATTAACAAAAAATACCTACAACTTTGCTAAAGCAAAGGAAAAGGATTAGACTTATCTAAAAGACTAGTATACACCTGAAGAGATACATTCGATTTCGGTTTAAGGGACATACGAATAACTAATTTCTTTACTTATTTTATTAAACTAGAACTAAATGACCGATAATTTCAGCTCAAACAACCGGGATACTTATAATATAAGTGTTGGAATAGTACAAAATACAGTGTAGTAGGTCAACTTTACCTATAGTAAAGTTGACTGCACTGCAAGTTGATTGTATTGCTTTGTGCAGACTTACCGCATTGGGTGTAAGTTGAGTGCAGTACGCTGCATTTCACTCTAGGTTACAGGCCAAGCAATTAACCATACAAATTACAGTGCAAACCGGCTAGCGGTCTATTAAACCTAAAATAATACATTTACCACTTGATTAATGCAATACTACTATTACTTCTAAGACCAATCGAATCAATAACGTTGTAACGTCTAAGGCCCATCAACACTGATTAGTGCTTTCCTGCCTATTAGGTTGAGCATAGATAATCTAAGTAGAAGAAAAAACTACTTTCTGGTTGTTACGCTTTGTGACTACGGCTACTAGGGTAGAAGAAAGATTCTTATGAAAGGCTTTTATTAGCACTGCGTCAGTACCCAACGGCAGGAAAACAGAGAAGACTTTTTAGGTTGCATTAGTCCCTAACAGCAATCTGGAAGTAGGCGACGATATCGCTACTTAAAAACTCCAAGAAATTTCTATTGATTCTTCTTAAAGAAAAACGTTGATATTAACTGTCAGAAGTTTTAAAGTTCGGTAAGTTAGCAAACAGCTAAGTTAGTAATATTTCGGGTGCTATTATTGCATAAAAACGACTAAGTCATACGGCCAAAACGACAAATAACCTTCACTCTTTACCTATAACCTTTAATAATAAACGATCTTCAACCTTGCTCTTATATCAAACCTTTACCTATACTTTACTCTTTTCACTCCTTATATCACCTAAATTGTTAGGTTCGCTATTTTAAGCGAAAACACTAAGTCACGGCCAAAAAGCTACGTCGTACGACCTTATGTTAAGTTACTAAGTCGCCAAGTTTCCACATGATTTCATATCAAGTCCCTTGCCCTACACGTTAATATGTCTACCGCCAGCGCTCACTTTAAAGCAATTACAGACTCCGAGAGTAAAAAAGCAATTAAAGTCCTCGAAACTCTTTTCACCAAGTTTTACGACGAAAACCTTTGGGCGATAGATATTAACGAAAAATTAAACTAAGATCACATTAGCAACTTTATCGAAAGCTTTATCGTTAAGCATAACATTAGCTACGACCCCAACCGTACCTTTAACAAACATCGCGAGTTTTTTAAAGATTAGATAATAGATATGTGGAAATCAATTTAAAAAGAGGTTAAGTTAAGGCTTAGGTCTGAATTGGAAGAATAAGGGATTTTCTTTTAAGTATAAGGCGTTACTATGTTAGCTTAGGCTCTTTTCGATTTATTCTAATTTGAAAAATACCTTTACAACCTATAGCTTGAGGGAAAAGCTATTAAGGAACTTTACTGGCCCTATACACGATCTAGGGAACTTTTTACTCACCCTTAGCTAAGTTAGGCCTCTTTATATGTTGGCGATAAACAACCTGTTAATTTTCTCAGCAATTTAGTGCCTTTATATAATAACGCGGAGTACGTCTTTGGCGGTGGTAAAACACGTGAAGAAGTGGCCGCTAACGCGGCCAAAGGTATTGATGTTGGTGCTTTATACCAGGAAATTAAACAGGATCGTTAAGCTTTTTACAACCTTTAAATACCTATTGTTACTTAATAATTTAATCGTTAAGCCCTTTAAGAACCTTCCCCCTTTAGATTTATCCACGCGCGAACGCCCACTACAAGTCTTATTATAGGATCTTACCCCTCGAGTTAGGCGACTGGTAATTAATCTCTAACACCATACCTCGAAAGCTTTAAGGCTTAAACCCCTAGAAAACACTATTTACAACTAGGACGATTATTGCAACCTTCCTCTAAGACCTGTTAAAATGGTTAATATTAACTACAAGTTTATAACGAACTTCGTTAAAATCTAGGATAATACAAAAAAGTATAACGGAAAGCCTTATAACCTCCTTAACATTAAGATAATACCCTTTTGAAATATTTGTAAGTAGAAAGAGGTTTCTTTTTCTGTTTTTCATTTATTATTTTCCGAAATTCCTATATGGTACGCCAAAGATTACTACTTAACCTTGCTAGCTTAAACAACCAGGTTTCGTGAAATTTACAATAGTACAAATAGTTACTTCGAACACGACGTTCACTTGGCGAAATACTACATAAACTAGGCCACTGAAAAATAAATTATAATAATAACGAAGAAAAAAGAGAAGAAAATACCAATAAACGTATTTAATCAAATATTTTGAAAGCTGATATTATACCTAAAAGCAATAGGGAAAGCCTACGTTGGCGAAGCTACACTTTGCTAATAGGCACGGGTAGCAATTATGGGCGTTAGCGAATTCAAATACGCCTTATAACGCCCAAATTCTACTTACGAAAGCTTTTTTAGCTAGTTACACTCCTAGTTTCCTATAGCAATAACGCGTATACTAGACTCGCTTAATATATACTCCCAAGTTAGTAAATTTATTAACGTGAATAAAAAGGACCTTACGGTAATTAACTACGTCAACCGCAAGTACAAGTGCCCATAACGCCTAAGGTTTGGCCTATCGACCTTAACCTTAAACTGGAGGTAATAATTACTTTGACGTTAATAAGATTTAGATAAACCTGTTAACCGTAAGTATTATCGTTGAAATAATAGTAAGAAATATTGGATTTGTGGGAAGTCGGGCTATTAATTAACATAACCTCCCCCCCCCCATGCCGAACATAATAACCAGAAAGCAATATATTACGTCTAATACCCTATTATTTCGAAATAGGATTAGTTAGATTAAATCGCAAAAGTTAAAAGCGATAAGCTAGTTAACATCATCGTTAACACTCCTATGTAAATCAAGTGGCATAAAGATACTACTCCCGGTACGGTCTAGTAACTAGCTGACTACGCTTTCCTATATCGTTTAAGTGGTAAAAACCCTTGCCTTTACCTTAACTAAACCCCTAACACCTTACACACTTTTAACCTTCGCGATTATTACACAGACCATACGTTTTATGGTATTATTCCAGATATAAGAGTAGTAAGGTACTTAATAGGAGGTTATTTGGATTATACAACACTGCGAAAAGAAAGTATTATAACTACTAAAATTAATCTTTACGATACTGATAACGCTAAAGTTAACTTTAACACGGGCGAATAACTATCTTTATTAGGGATAACGGTAGTTTAAACTGTTATAAAAATAATTTCGTTCTATATCTTTAAGTTACCTACACTTTTCCTTCTTTATTTGGAGGATATAAAAACTCTCGACGTCAATATCGACGTTAACGTAAACGAATTAGTTAAAAACAGCTAGAATTTTTCCTCCGCCCTTAAGTAGTGATACCTATAGTTTTATCTTTAAGGTCCGGAAGTAGTAGTATTATACCTAATAAAGCCGGAAATACGTTGATTACACCAGAGTTTTAACCATTTAACCGTTAATAAGCTGTATAAAGTCTTCAAATTTATAGGTTATAACGATGTGAAATACTTTACCTTAAAATCCATTGAAAGACTTCACCACTATTGCCAAACGTATGCTCCACCCCCCCCCCCCCCTCCGAAATTTAAGTCCACATTAAAAGATGATAAGGATTTTAATTGTGAAATCTGTTGAAATAGTATTACATGAAGTGCAGTAGTTCAACTTTACTGCAAGTAAAGTTGACTGTACTGTAAATTGAGTGTATTGCTTTGTGCGGACTTACCGCATTAGGTGTAAGTCGAGTACAGTACGCTGAACTTCACACGAGGGCACGGGCCAAGCAATTAACCATGCAAAGTACAGTGCATACTGGCTAGCAGTCTGCCAAACCTAAAACAATACATCCACCATCTGACTACGTAATACTACTGTTATTTAGACCAATCGAATCGACAACGTTGTAACGTCTAAGGTTTATTAATACTGATCAGTGCTTGCCTGCCTATTAGGTTAAGCACAGATAAGTTAAGTAGAAGAAAAAACTACTTTCCTGTTATGCTCTAGGTTAATAACGGCGAATAGGGTAGAGGAAAGATTTTTGCGAAGGGCTTTTATTAGTACTGCGTTAGTCTTCAACGGCAAAAAAAAACAGAGAAGACTTCTTGGGTTGCGTTAGTCCTTAACGGTAATCTAGAAGTAAGCGACAGTATCGCTACTTGAAAAACACCAAGAAATTTTTATTGGTCCTTTTTAAAGACGTTGAGATTAACTATCAGAGTTTTTAAAGTTCGGCAAGTTGGTAAACGGCTAAGTAAGTATTAATACAGGTATTACTATTGTAAGAAAAACGACTAAGTCCTTACACCAAATAACCACAACAAATAACCTTCGCTCTTTATCACTAATAAAGACCTTCGACCTTACCCCCTACACCAAACCTTTTCCTTACTTTACTATTTTTACTTACCACGTTATTTTAATTGTTAAGTTTGCTACCCTAAGCGAAAAAAACCGAAAATCGACAAATCATACTGAGAAAGTCACGTCACGCGACTCTACGCCAAATCGAGAAGTTCATACGCGACTTCACGTCAAAAAACCAAATCTTTACACCTAAGATCAATAAATTCTTTTCCCTACATGCCTATTAAGATATCTTATTTTAGCGCCCACCTTAAAGTAATTACCGACCTCGCCCGGAAAAAAACAATTAAAGCTTTCGGATACGCTTTTACCAAGTTTTACGATAACGACCTCTAAGCTTTAAATGTTAACGAAAAATCAACTGAAAAACACCTTACCAACTTCGTCGGATACTTGATTGTTAAGTAAAATATTAACTACAATCCCGACCATACTTTTTATATATACCGTAAGTTTTTTAAGGACCGGATAATAGATATGTATAAAGTAGTTTAAAAAGGGGTTAAGTTAAGAGTTAATTTTAAATTAGAAAAGCGAGAAATATTCGTTTAAATACAAGGTACCACGATGTTAGCCCAAGCTCTAAGACCCACGGCCTCAAAGAAAAGGCGTCGAAGAACTTTAACGCTTTTATATACGATCTAAAGGACCTTTACTTTACCCTTAACTAAGTTAAGCCTTTTTACGCGCCGAAGATAAGGAACCTATTGACCTACTTGGTGGCTTAATACCTTAACATGATAGCGTGTAGTACGCCCTTAGCGGCGGAAGAAAACGCGAAGCGAAGGCTGCTAACTCGGCTAGATGGATTGACGTTGGCGCTTTACACCAGTTAATTAAGCAAGATCGTTAAGTTTCTCAAAACCTTTAAATACCTATAGACCCTTAATAAAATCGCCAAACACCTTTAAAACCCTTTCTATTTGGGCTTGCCTACGTATGAAAGCCGATTACAAGCTCTACTACAAGACTATACCTCTCGAGTTAAGCAACTGGTAATTACCCTTAATACTGTGCCTCAGAACTTTTGAAGTTTAAACCGCTAGGAAATACAAATTAAGCTTAGGATAACTATTGCGACCTTTCTATAAAACTTATTAATATAATTAATATAATTTATAGGTTAATGAAGAACTTCACCAAAATCTGGAATAATATAAAAAAATATAATAGGAAGCTTTATAACCTTTTCAATATTGAGATAATGTTTTTTTTAAAAAAAATATTTGCAAGTAAATGAAAGTCTTACTTTTTGATTTTTACTTACTGTTTCCCGGAATTCTTATAGGTTACATTAAAAACTACTATTTAATCTTCCTGACGAGCGTTACCACGTTTCGAGAGATTTACGATGGCATAAAAGGCTATTTCGAATACGATGTCCACCTCACGTAATACCATACAAATTGGGTTATATCATGAACTCTGGCCGTTGGCCATTGAGCCTATAGGTTACGTAACTGTGCACGTAATGGGATGAGCAACGCCTGGCTTGGGCCCGGCCCGGGCGCGGATAGGGCACGGTCCGAGTATAGGCCGGGCGCGTTCTGTGCATAGACAGGGTACGATCCGTACATGGCACGTGTAAGGGCCCGTAATGGGCTGGGTACTGGCCCTGCACAAAAGCCCTATAATTCAAGCTACAGTAACCCTTTTTAGTCTTTCTCTGTACCTTAATAATAAATCCTATATGATACCTATTTAACTTACTATCATAGGTTGGACCATAATATACTATTAAAGTTATTTTTATTTTTTCGAAGAAATACTACTTATAATAAACCAATCGATAATAAACGTTAATAATTTCACGTTATATTTTAACATTATCAGGGAAAATATGCCGTTGGCGAATACTCAGTCTTCCACCTTTATAAATATACCTTTGGCCCCTTCGAAATCGACTTGGGCTGATATCTTTCGTTTATAAAATACTATAAGCTATATCGCATCGGTTATTAAATAGTTACAATAATTCGGTTAATCGACTTTAACTGTCAACCTTATTTCTGACTTTGTTTAAATCGTCGCGAAAATTTAATACCTTAAGACCGAATTAACCGCGACTTGTATTAGATTTTTACCGGTTTAAGGCGAACGAAAACAATATAATTAACCGTAATTTAACGGATTTTCTTTTACTTAGGCGATAACGAGTCAGACGATCTAATTTATATTAAAGACGGATAAAATGTAAATCGGAAAGGGTCGATACGCGTTCCTCTACGTATAAGAATATTATACGGCGACGGTAAAATAGGTGGTTACAACTTATTACGAAGCCGAAGAACACAAGGATAGGTACGATATAGGGAATTTTTTCGATTATATCGAGGCGGTTTTCGACAACCTTTACCGTATGGATAAAACATGAATCGAATTCTAAAGTTTGGTTATAAGTAATAAAAACATGTAAGTACTAATTGCTATCAAATTCGAAATACTTTTAACTTAAGTAAACGATCTAAATTAACCTTTGGCCATGCAATATAATTACTTACGTTTCCGCATATCGTTAAGTATTTGTGACAAGTTTATTACAGTAAGTATTAACCAATTAAACTATATTATATCCTTAAAGAAGTACCGCGAATTTTGCGACAAATTAAAATCCTTAAATATAAAGCGACGTTTTAATAGTTAGTTAACGGGAATCGTTTAAGGCTAACAGCCGAATAATAATAAAGTTATAACGGAAACCTACGCTTTTTCAATGCCTTCGTTAAAGTGACGTAATAATTACAGCTAATATTTACGATACCGTATTTAATTATCTTGATAAACTCGTTCTATACGTACTTAAAATTAAAACAATAAAACGACGTAAACGATAATAAAGAAACGTTAAATTAAGCTTATTTCGAGACGTTACGTACGTTATAATTTACTAAATAATTTTAACGTAATTACGACTTTCGCACGGTATTACCTTTTCCATAGGTATATGTAGCCTAAATTGAAAAGGTAAAGAAAGGTTTTTCATTAACGGCGATAAGGGAAGCCTGACTCCTAGACACAGTTTCGTTTAAAAATTATATGATTTTAACGATGTAATTATAAAATCGAATAAAAATAAATTTAATTTGATCAAAATACGTATAAACGAAAAATAATTTTTATTCTAATACTTTTTCATAATACCTTTTTTTCAAATACTGAAATCGATTTTAGTTGTAATCGTTATTATGTTATAAACGAGGATTTAATATAACAATTAAAGTAAATCCAGCTATTATATTTGCGAAATTTCAATACGATATTAAAGTTAAATTAAAACAAGCGTATTACTTAAATTACCCAGTTTCATATAAATATAAATAGATAGTTGAACCGGATATTAATATATATCATTCTCGAAATAACAAAAGATATTTTTTTTGGAATACCTTGAATACGATATTAATATATAACCTTAAATGCGGGTAATAGCCATTTAGTAGTTTAAGATTGGAAAGATTAGGTTATCGACGTAATGTCTATATTCCTTAGAACGGGAGATATATAAGGTGTAATAGGTTTAGTTTCCCTGGGGTTCACATAATGTTTATATCGAAAGACATAATATATAGGGAATCCGTTCCGAATAACTTATATTATAAACTTTAGCGAAATAACACGAATTTTGTAAGTAACGACGACAACTATGGTTAAGAAAAAAAATTAGTTACGTCTTCTACCGAACCTAATAATATTTCGTAACATATTCGATAAAAATAAAATTATAACCTTGCCTTTATATAAGGCGAAACTCGACTTTTATATTTATATTAAATTAAATAAGGAAAGTATATTTATCAAAACGATTTTAAAAGCCGTTATACTTAATATTACGAAATTAGCTTTTGAAGTTTCAACGACAAATTACGGAGTTAGTAAATAAAGGTTAGGTACGGACGATCTTTTTATCGGCAGCGGCGCCGGTAATATTAATTTGTAAACCGAAGTGGGTAATAACGGTTTTATATCTATTATTTATATTATATAAAATTACAAAGTAAAACCGTTTTTCTTTACCTTTCGTTAAGAAAACCCTAAGTATTTTATCGAAGTTGATATAACTTACGAAGTTAGATATTCGAACGGCATTTCGCGTATTCGAATAATACTCGGGTAAAGGAAATTAACAGCGTTTCGTATACAGTTCGGATTATTTAAATAACTGGTTACTTCTTTTAGGCTAGCGGGAGTATCGGCGGTGTTTTAACGATATATTAACTATATAATAGCGTATATTTTGAATAATTTCGTTATAATATACTTGAACGACGTTTTTTTCTTTTCTTGAAATACTAAGTAAAACTTTATAACAAAAGTTCGTATAGTTTTAAGAAATTTTCAAGATACAAAATTGAATTTGAATTTTAAAAATTTCGATTTCATGGTTAAGAATAAAAAATACCTGGGTTTTATTATAACAGTTGGAGTAGGTATTTGGATCGATTCCGAAAAAGTCCGGGTAATTCGCGAGTGAAAGTTACTACGTACGGTTCGGAAGATTCGAAATGTTTTAGGTTTTACCAATTTTTATCGTAATTTTATTAGTAATTTCTTGAAGATATCGAATTATTACGTTCGCTTAACGCGATAAGGTATTTGTTAGGTTTAAATGAAGCAGGACAAACATGTATTTGAATTTTAAAGGATACCTTTATTACGGCCCGGATTTTGGTACATTAAAATTTAAATCAATTAATAGTGATAAAAACTAATTTTTTGGAAACGATGTTAAAATGGTGTTTATCGTAATGGGACAAAAATAGTATTTTAAAGCTAATGGCTTACCACTCTGTACGATTAACGGATAAGAAAGGTAACTATACTATCCACAATAAGGAACTCCTTGTGATGATATACTATCTAAAAGCGTGGTTTTTTAAGTTACGTAGTATTTATATATTGTTTACGATTTTAAGAAATTATAAGGAATTAAAGTATTTTTTTATCATAATTAATTTTGGAACTTTAGGCTAAATAGGCTGAGATCCTTTCTTTTTTAGTATTACTTACGGTATAGGCCCTCATCTTAGGGCGCCCGTCCGGATACTTTAACTTGTAGGTTAAAAGATAGGCCAGAGGCTAAAAAACGTCATATACAGGTCTTTTAACCCATTTCCATTATTATATTAACTATGATATTAATAAATTTATATATTAAAGCAATACCGATTACGGTGGATTAGGTAAAAAAGTTTGATAAAACGAAGGTCTGGCTATTGAATTACAACGATATTTATTCTAAAAAGGGGTTGGGGTTTTTCGAAAGGCCGTCGAAAGCGACACCGTTCCAGGTTCAGCCCGTACCGGAGTCGTAATCGAAAATAAAGTTAAGGGATTCTAATACGACGACACCGGCGGTACCGCCGCGGGCCCAACCCGCGTTAGGCCCGCTGGTAACGTTAACGCTAAATAATTCCCTTATTTTCGACCCGGATACGCTAACGAAATTATAAGATTAAAAGGTAACGAATAACTGGTTATATAAGGTTCGCTCTTTAACGGTTTTTGAAGGCGTTAAACGCTTTTTACCTGAGGTAAAATAATTAATATATATTATAAATTACGGGATTGACCCGCGGAGAATATTACGTTACTGTAATAATTTATAATTATGGAATTAAAAATTAATAATATTAACGATATTATAATAAACCTACAACTCGCTTATTATAAGTTATCTAGGTAAAAACATTTTATTTGGCGTTTTTCAACGAAATTACTATTAAAAGAGGATAATAGTAAATATTCGACGTTTATATTGAATATATACGTAATATAACATGACGAAACCTCGTCGTATTTTATAATAAGCTCTACTTTAATTTTTTTTAATTTACGACTGATATCAAACGCATATTTCAATCGACTTTATCGTTAATTTACTCATTACTAATAACAATCATCAATATTTACTAGTTAATACAAATCGCTTTTTCTAATTTGTCTAATTAAAGATTATATGATTTATAATTGTAAATACGTATACGAAACGATTTCGGGATATATAATAGATATTTTATAGGTTTTTAACTTTTATCATTAGTAACCGCGATTCGAATCAGGTAAGCGTATTTTAAACAATACCTTATTCCTTAGTACAAGTCGAATAACTTTTATTTACGGCGTATTACCTATAAATAGATAGCGATATTAAATGGGTAAACCAAAATGTTTAAAAGTATTTGAGTATTATAATCGCCTTTTCGTAATACAATTAGGCTTCATATTCATACGTTTATTAATTTACGTTAAATAACCGGAAATCGAAGGTTATCGGGTTTAACACAAATCGTTGATTAAATAAATACGAAATATAATTTATCTAAAAAGTAAAGGGGGATACAAAGTCGTTGACCAATTTGATGAAGCGAGTTATTACGTTATTGAATTATTTACGTAAGGGGACGAAATTAACCTAAATAGTAATAACTTATATCTAATAATAAATAAAAACGGAGACAAATCGTAAACGACGTTCGGAGAAACAATATAAAATGAGAAATTAGGTTTATTTAAGTTTTCGTAACATTAAAACTAACCGTCCGAATAAAATTTCGACTAATTTTATAACTAATACCGGATAATTAGTGTTTTAAACCCGTTAAATATCGTATCAAATATCATTAATAAATATCCGGTATTTCATATAAATTTAATTAAGAGTACGGCTTTGGACCCTTTACTTTTTTAAGTCTTATTTGACATTCGTCCGGGACTAGTTTTAATCATGAGAGATATAAAGAACGATAAATACGAGGAATTTAAAATACAAGATATCCTTGCGATAAAAATGGGAAAGGGTGGGATTCGTTACGTATTGGTATAGTAAAAGGGCTATAATAGGTCGAAAGGGCAATTAGTGGAAAATTATTAATATATTATAGTCCTAGATCGATTAGAAACGAAATAGGGAAAATTCGGATCTACGATAATCCGGTATTTAAACAACGACGTTAAACTTATACCAAATGACAAATACGAGGCGAATCGCTCACACCCCTAAAATAACATTTTATTTATAAAAAAAGGAGAATTTATTACTAAACAAGGTGATAATACCATAAATAAAGTCGAACGAACATTACCCGATTATTTCGAATATATATCCGACCGAAAAACGGCTTTTACCATATTTTAACAAAGGTTTATCCACTTATTATTATTATCCTTATTTGGGTTTAACGAATACCGATGTTATTAACTTTAAGGGCCCTATTACGATTAAATTCGAATGTTAGACGATAATAAAAAAGTGGGACGGTAAAAAGCATAGCGAAAACCGGTAGGCGCCGAAAATTAGGGTCAGTAAGAGGTAGCGCGTACGCTAGGCGACGCTAAAAAAGACGGACAACGCGAAGATAGGCGAGCTTTAGGAAAAGCCAATAGTAGATAATACGGCGAAGGACGGACATTAAGGGAGGCCGACGATAAAAAAAAACGTTAAAAAGAAAGGATGTTAAATAAGGACGATAATAACGGTTAACAAAAAGTAAATCGAAGGGCGGGGTGGGGAAAATAACCCTTTAAAAGAGTTACCAAAGATTATAATACGTTAGTTTAGGCTCGGGTAATGCGCTCGGCCTGGGTACGATCGTACGCCCGTTCGGGGTCGACGCGATTAGCTTGTTTTTATAAAATGTTAAGAAATGTGTTATGAACGAAATCGGAAATCGTATAATTAAGCCTTAAACGTCATTCCTAACATTTTATAACCGTAACCTATATGAATCATAAAATATATAACCTAGATAGTTATATTATTTTGGCCTTTTAAGCTAAAATCAGAAAATGGTATTCGGCGATGGCTAAAAGGGGTCAGGGCGAAAACGTTATGTGTTAAAGTTCGGTTAGTCGAAGGCGTCTTATATTTATAAATAAACAACATATTAAAAAGATATAAAGGAGTCTGAGGTAGGTACGGACTCAAAAGGAAAAGGCGGTATAAACTTATAACTAAAAAAAATGACAATCTATACAGCCGGTATAATAGGAACTCCTCACGCTCTAACGACATTACGAAGCCTGGTAAACTAATTAACCAACTTAAAAAAGGTGAAGGAAAAAAGGGGTCGATAATCCGTGACATTTTTTTAACCTTTATGTACGGGGGAAAAAATGTAACCCCTATCCTTTATCATAACAACTAACTAAAGTAAAAGGGCATATAAACCAGGTGAAACCGTAAACAAACTTATCTCTTAAATATATTACGAAAAGAAGTTAATTAGCGGTCGGCTTTTCGTAAAGCTTTTTTTTAAGTTTATTTTATCATAAAACTTTCGATGTACGCGATTTCTTTATACACGATAAATTCAAACGTAAAACAGGGAAATGTTAAAGTTAAAACGCTGGTTAATATACGATGAACAGGCGTCCTTGACCTATAAAAAATTATTTTCGTCCTTATTATATCCGAGGATAAAAAGATCTCTTATAATATAAGAGGGTTATAATAGGTATTTAATAACATGGTATTGGTATATAATAAGGTAATATACCTTATGAAGAGGCTCGTCGTCCTATATAGAGGCGCCGGCAGCAATGTAACCTAGGCTAAACCGTTATATACGTTAACTATAATAATAAATTAAGAAAAAAGGCTAAAACATGTTAACGCGAATAACTGGTAAATATACGTAAAGAAAAGTTAAAAGGATTATGACGAAGGTGGTGGACAAAAAGAGGGGGCGATAATATAAAACAGAAAAAGAAAAAGTTTTAAAAATTACGTAGGAGCTTTTGTATTTATAAGAACTGGCGAACCAGATTCGATAAGAGTTACATATTATATGGGGCGCGTTACTCGATATTAAAGGTAAAAGCCTAACTTCAACCGATATGTTAACGAACGCGTTATATGGCGCCGATGGCAAAAATGATATTTTATACGACGTGTTAACAAGTATATTATACGGCGCCGGCAATAAAAATGATACTTTACATAACGCGTTAACCGATACATTATACAGTGCCGGCGGTAAAAAGGATACTTTATACGACGCGTTAACGGGTGTGTTATACGGCGCCGGCGATATAAGGTTAACTGGTCGAAACGTTATACGATACGTTAAACGTAATATTACCGGTTTATATTCGAGGAAAAAGGGGTATATTATGGACTTCAGCCGTTGTATATTAAGCCTATAAGTTACGTAACTGTATATGTAACGGAATGGGTAACACCCAACCTGGGCCCGGCCTAGGTGCGAACAGGGTACGGTCCGGGTATAAGCCGAGCGCAGTCCGTATACGGACAGGGCATGGTCCGTGCACGATACATATAAGGGCAAATAACGGGCTAGGTACTAGCTCTGCCCAAGGGCCCTGCACGTTGGGCCACGGGAGCTTCTTCTAGTCTTTCTCTGCACCTCAATATTAAATCCCATTTGGCACCTACTTGGCTTACCATCATAGGTTAGACGATAATAGGCTACTAAGAGGTGGAATATAATAATGGAAAAGAAGAAAAAGGAGGAATTACTAATAGATATTTTTAATTAAATGCTTAATAATCTGATAATGTACCAAAACGCAATAAGAAAGGCTTATATTAGCGAAGATACATTTCGCGAGTAGGTATGAGCAACAGTTACGGGTGTTAGCGAATTTGAATACGCCTTATAACGCCTAATTGTCATCTGTAAAGGCTTTTTCAGCTAGTTACACTCCTTACTTACCACTGTAATAAAACGTATACCAAACTCGCTTGGCATATACCGCTAAGCCGACAAATTTTTTAACGTGGATAAAAATAACTTTATGGTGGTTAATTATGTCGATCGCAAGTATGGACGCTTATAACGCCTAAGATTTGGCCTATCGACCTCGGCCTCGGATTAAAAGTAATACCTACGTTAATGCTAATAAGATATAGGCGGATTTGCTAACCGTCAATATTATCATTGTAATAGCGGTAAGAGATATTGGATTTATGGAAAAATTGGTTGTTAGTTAATTCGGTACCCCTTTATCAAGTGAAATCATAAAAACGTAATATATTAAATTTAATACCCTATTATTTTCAAATGAAGAAGAACTAAACCAGGGTATAAACTTCGAAGAGGATAAACCTATTCATAATGATATCCTTAAATAAATTAAACAACACAAAGATATTACTCCTAATACGGCAACATAATAACTAGTCGACTATGCCTTTTTATACTGTTTAAGCGGTAAAAACCCTTACCTCTACCTTAACTATACCCCTAATCTTTTATATACTATTAACATGCGCGATCGCTATGCGAATTACACGTTTTAGGGTATTATATTAAATATAGGGTAGCAAAGTACTCAATAAAAGGTTATTCATAGTACGTAGCACTACAGAGGGAAAGTATTATAGCTATTAAAATCAATCGTTACGATACGAGTAAAGTTAAAGTTGGTTTTAACCTAAGCGAATAATTATCATTACTAGGGATAAAAGTAGTTTAAACTATTGTAAGAGTAATTAAGTTTTACATCCTTAAGTTCTTGACCCTTTTTTTACTTTTTTTAAAGCATATAAAAACCCTTGCCATTAACGTGGACGTTAGCGTCAACGAATTAGTTAAAAACAGCTAAAGGTTTTCACTCGCCTTTAAGTAGAAGTACTTATAGTTTTATTTTCAAAATCCGAAAGCAATGGTATTAAACTTTACGAAGCTGGAAATATATCAATTTTACCAGCGTTTTAATTACCTAGCTAATGATAAATTGTATAAAGTCTTGAAGTCCGCAGAATATAATGATGAGGAATATTTTGCCCTAAAGGCTATTAAAAGGCTTTGCCATCACTGTTCAACGTATGTCCAAACCCTTCGGAAATTTAAATTTATACCAAAAGACGACAAATACTTTAAATACGAAATTTTTATTAATATATTTAACTTGAATAACAAGCTTATTTTTCACGTTGTTAATTTCGTAATCTCTCTTTACGAAATTAAGTTTTTAAAGTCCTTTTCGGCAAAAGTTACGTGGGAAAAATTAAAGATATTATAAATTAACACGTACCTGAGACCATTTAACGTCATCGTCTACGATATTAGTAATAACTTTACAACAACGAAATTAAAAAAAATATACTAAGATAATAAGTATTTAATGTAAACAGGTACCTGTAAACGCCTATTAAAACATTAAAAAAGATGAAAAGATATACAACTTACTCCACTAAGTGTATAATATCCATATATTAGAGATCGGAAGTTTTACAAATTCGAAGGTACGCCTATAAATGGTAGTAAAAAGCTTTCATGACACTGTAAGCCCTAATGGTTTAGTGCCAACACTTTGAGTTTTTAAAGTGTACCTACACCTGACGAGTGAATCTCTACCTTCGTCAAGTACTTAAAAACGTGATACGGCCTATAGCAAAGCTTAAAAGGAACTACGAAAAAAATAGGCACACCGCCAAATTAATAACGCTTTTAACAACAGAAACAGTCCCTTAACGATCGACGGGCTTAATTTGACATTATAGAGTAAATTCTTCGTATGGAGGAAGCTAGGTAAATAAAAAGAACTATATATAATATTAAATCTTATATATTTTAAAGTAGTTCTTAAAATCATTCACGGCCTTATATCTTTTCGAATTACCTAGGTTTAGCCTTATATTAGGGACATTAAAGATGAAAACCCTTAAACCTTCTAAACAAAACGACCAAGCTAATACGAACCTTTACCATCCATTATTAATAAGCCAATAGAATTCCGCTGACGAGGGCGACCCCGGAAAAAAAAGGCAACGTTAAAAAAGAAAAATATATACCGGGTTATATTTACAATACTACTTGAGTAAATAGGAAAGAAAAGGATAACGAAAACTTAATAGTAAAGCTTAAGGTATAAGGGATTATTGAAACTTCTGATAAACCTTTTAAAGAAAGCGATAAGGTTGAGATCGATGGTGTATTAACTCGAGGAATTGTGTAATTTATGCCGAAACCTGATTTTAAACTTTAAACTCCGAATGTTACGATTTTTAAGTCGAGGATTATTTACGAGGTTAAGGGTGAAACTAAGGGGCGACCGTATGAAAAATCACGATTGATCGCTTAAGAATACAGTAATAAAAACAAGGATTAAATCCTTACATAATCGCTAACGATTTTCAAAAATAGCTAACACTTAATAATTACCTTCGTAATAAGTTTATTAGTTAGGATTAAAGGCAAGTTTACACCTAATAACCGTAATATTACGTAAGCCTATATATTATTAGCAACGAATTTATAACGGATTATATCATTAAAGCTATTATAGGAACTTTATACTATATACCCTCCAGGCACGGTAATACATTGTATTAAATTACCATACAGATTGGCTAAAATAGGTTTTTACTGTTTTTTCACCTACTAATCGTACTTTAAATTACGGTTAACGATAAAGTTTTTAATATAGAACTCGTACTTCTTAGTAATATAAAAAAGGATTTCGATGTAATAGGTATATAGACTAACGATACCCTTTTCGTTGAAATTGTTAACTTTATAATATTAAAATAACAGGCGATTGAAAACTTCAAGTTTTGAAATTTTAAGCCGGTAACGACGTTAACGTAAAATACCTAATTATACTCTAATAAATCGTCAATCCACACGTTTAGTATTAATACCGGCCTTAACTTTCTCTTGAAAGACCTGAGAGCTGTTTTTTCCATAATCGATATGACTAATAAAATTAAAGTTTAACAGTACTTAAAATAATGTATATGAGGTAGTTATATTATCACCCTATACCAAACGAAAACCTTATACTATTGATTTATTACAGTACAAATACAAATACCAACGGATAAAGACTTCAATAGATGAAATAAAAGGTTAGAGTGGCAAATGCGGAACCTGGACCACGGAATTAGTATAATGTTAATCGATTTTTTAAGAGATAAGCTAATAATTTTTACGAACGGGTGTTTTACAAATAATACCGACTTATCTCTCCAAATAGGGTTTTAATAACCTTCGTTAACGAAGGTAAACAGAAAGATTAATTTAATATTATTGGTAACCTGATCCACTAAACCTCCGTTAAATACAAGAGGATTACACGAATCGTGTTAATTTCGGAGGTCTACGATATAATAGCAGGATTTAACGTAGGTATAATATTGTGGGAAAACCTTAACCTTTTTACTAGGAAGTTAAAGATTTCTTTTATCCTGGTAATAATTTATATCGACTCGAAAAGTCTCTTCGAATGCCTATTAAATCTCGGGACCACCAGTAAAAAGCGTCTGATAATCGACGTAATAACACTTCGTAAAGATTACAAAGGAAGGGAGATAGAAAAATTCCGATAAATTGATGGAAAAAATAATCCTAGGAATGTTATAACGAAGGCTACACTAAACAAAGCCTTAAAAATATTTGTAGACAGTAACAAGCTGACTATACGTATCGAGGGCTACGTTAACCGGCCACCAGGAAAGCTTAAATCACGTAATGACAAATTAAAACATTGCCAGGGAAGTAAAGGTTGCGATAGTAACTTATTTGAATAGTATAGTTGAAATGAAAGCTTATAAAAGGCTATAGCGGAAGAACTTTTTGTGGGAGTTGATAAACTCGAACCTTGGAGCGACGGAGAAATTGAAGTCAAATGGGGTCAGTTTGTATGCAATTGGGTACATCTTAATGTAGAAGTCACCTGGAATTAATAGGGGTTTGAGCAGTTGACGGGGAGGTAATTCAGTAGTAATTGGAAAAGATTGGTTAGCCACACTAACGTACACATACAAACTAAAAAGCCGCTAGTGTTGGAATAGTATTACATACAATACAGTAGGTCAACTTTACTGCAAGTAAAGTTGACTGTACTGCAAGTTGAGTGCATTGCTTTGTGCGGACTTACCGTATTAGGTGTAAGTCGAGTGCAGTACGCTACACTTCATACTAGGGCACGGGCCAAGCAATTGGCCATACAAATTACAGTGCAGACCGGCTAGCGACCTGCCAAACCTAAAACAATATATCTATCATCTGACCACGCAATACTACTGTTACTTCGATCAATCGCATCGACAATATTGCAACGTCTAAGGCTTACCAACAAAATCTTTATTAACGTGTTTTACTTAAACAATAATTTTTTTTTTTACGTCGTTAATTCTGCAACCTTTTTTTACAAGGCAAAGTTTATAAAGTCTTTTCGACGAAAAAAACATGGGAAATCTTAAGATGTTACAAATTAACACATACCTAGTCTTACATAACGTCGTCGTCCACGATGCCAGTATGAACTTTACCGCGGTGGAATGTCAAAAAGATACTATGATAATAAGTATCCAATATAAATAGGTACTTGTAAAAGCTCACTAAAGCATTGGAAAGGTTAAAAAGGCACACGCCTTACTTCGTCGAGTGTACAGTATCTTTACGTTGGAAATTAAGAGTTTTACGAATCCAGAGGCACGTTTATAAACGGCAGTAAAAAGCCTTAACGACACTATACGCCCTAACGGTTTAATACCAACTCTCCCAGTTTTTAGTGTACCTACGCCTGATAAGTGAATTTCCGCCCTCGGCAAGTACTTAAAAACGTGTTGTAGCCTATAACAAAGCTTTAAGGAAACTACGATGAAAATCGGCACGCTGCCAGGTCAATAGCACCTTTAACACCAAAAACGGCCCTTTAACAATTGATATGCTTGATTTTCCGTTGTAAAGTAAAGTCTTTGTAAAGTGGAAGCCGAACAAATAGGAGGGCCTATACAAAATATTAAGTATCGTAAACTTTAAAATAGTTGTTAAATTATTAACGATCTTATAACCTTTCCAATTTCTTAGGTTAATCTTTATATTAAGGGTAGAAAAATAAAAACCCTCAAGCCTCTTAAGTTAAACAACCAAACTAATACGAACCTCCTCTATTCGATATCTATAAATCGATAAAACGCTATCGACGCAGACGACCCCTGAATAAAAGGAACTTTAAAAAGGAGGAATACATACCGGGGTGGATCTATAATACTACTTGAGTAAACCGGGAAAAAAAGGATAACGAAAACCGGGCATTAAAGCTCCTAGCACGAAAAATTATTAAAACCTCCGACAGGCTCTTTAAGAAAAGTAACCGGATCAAAATTAACGGTTTAATAACCCGAAAGGTTGTATAATTCCTATCGAAAACCGACTTTAACTTTTAAAACCTAAACGTTACGATTTTTAAATCGAAGATTATTTACGAGGTTGAAGGTAAAACTACGGGGCAACCATATGAAAAATCACGTTTAATTGCGTAAAATACGGTAATAAAGTAAAAGACTAAATATTTATATAATAGCCAACGATTTAAAAAATGAGTTGATATTTAGTAGTAGTTTTCGTAATAAATTTATTAGCCAAAACTAAAGGTAATTTTACATTGAATGGCTATAACATAATGAAAGCCTATATATAATTAGTAACAAACTTGAAACGAATCGTATTACTAAAGCAATTCTAGGAATTCCGTTCCATTTACCCTTTAAGCATGGTAATACGTTATATTAAGCTGTTATATGCATTATCTAAAGCAGGTATCCATTAGTTTCTAACCTACTAGTCGTACTTTAAATCACGACTAGCTATAAAATCCTTGATGTAAGATCCGTACCCATTAATGAAGTAAAAGAAAAACCTCGGTATCGTGGTTATATAATTAAACAATATTCTTTTCATCAAAACGGCCAACTTTGTAACACTAAAATGACAAGCGATTAGGGACTCTAAGTTCTAAAATTACAAGCTAGTAACGACGCTGACAGAAAAAAACTAATTAAACTTTAATAAATCGTTAATATGCATGCTTGGTGTTGATGTAGGCCTTAGCTTTCACCAAAAGGGTTAGGACGTTATTTTAGCTACAATTAATAAAACTAACGAAACTAAGACTTAACGGTATCCAAAGTAATGTGCTTGAGGTAGTTATATTGTTAACTTATACCAACCGAAAGCCATGTACAACCTATTTATTACGACATAAGTATGAAAACCAACGGGTAAGGATTTTAACAAGTTTAAATAAAAGGTTTGAGTAACAAATACGAAACTTGGACCATGGAATTAATATGGTTCCAATTGACATTTCAAAGGTTAAATTAATAAGCTTTACGAACGGGTCTTTTACAAATAATCCAGATTTGTCTTTACAGATCAGCTTCCTAATAATCCTTGTTAATAAAGATAGGTAGGGAAACAATTTTAGCATTATCAGCAACTTAATTCACTGGACTTTCGTTAAGTGTAAAAGATTATACAAAACGTATTAACTTTAAAAATTTACGGTATAATAGCAGGCTTCGATGAAGGCATGTAAATATAGAAAACTTTTAACATTATCACCAGATAGCTAAAGATTCCTCCTATTCCGGTAGTAATTTGTACCGACTCGAGGAATCTCTTCGAATGCCTTTCGAAACTCGGAACTACGAGTGAAAAACGCCTGATAATCGACGTAATGACACTTCAAAAAGCCTACAAAAAGAGAAAGATTAAGGAATTCCGATAAATCGATAGCGAAGATAGCCCCATTAATGCCATAATGAAAACATTTCCGAATAAAGCCTTAAAAAAGTTTATAAATAGTAACAAACTAACCATACGAATCGAGGACTACGTTAATAAACCGCTCAAACGGCCCGGATCACGTAAAAGTGGGTAGGAATGCGCCGACAAACTGAAAGATTACCAGGGGATTAAAAATAGTAATCTGTTTAAGTGGCATGGTTGAAATAAAAGCTTGCGAAGGTCTATAGCAAAAGAACTTTTTATAGGGGTTAATAAACTCAGACTTTGGGGTACCGGAATAATTAAGGTTAAATAGAGTTAATTTGAATACAATTGGGTGCAATTCAGTATGAGAGGTAACTGGAATGAACAGAGGTTTAGCCAATTGACGAGGAAGTAATTTAGTAGCAACTGGAATGGATTAGTCAGCCACACTGGTGTACGCGCGTATAAACTAAAAAGCCGCTAGTGTTAAAATAGTTATATAGTACAGTAAGTCAACTTTACTTATAGTAAAGTTAACTGTACTATAAGTTAAGTGTATTGCTTTGTACGGACTTATCGCATTGGGTGTAAGTCAAGTACAGTACGCTGCACTTCACTCTAGGGCACGAGCCAAGCAATTGACCATACAAATTACAGTGAAGACCGGCTAGCGGTTAGCCAAACCTAGAACAATACATCCACTACTTGACCAACGCAATACTACTGTTACTTCGAAGACCAATCGAATCGACAACGTTGCAATGTCTAAGAACTACCAACAATAAGGTCGTATTTATACAAAAGTTTTATCTAGCACATAAAGGTAACATGATTTTCTGTGTTAAGTTAGTTTAAATAGGGTACGTATTTACGTTACCTACCTAAGAAAAACGGAAAATACCGATTCGTTTACAATTATATTTCAGTTAATAGTAACAAAATCAAATTACAATAGTCGATATACTTACAAAACGAAGTACTTAATACTATCTCTAAGGTAACCATAATGTTTCTTTTAAAACAACATAACGAACAGATATTCGGGGTTTTTTATTACCTTAGGTTATAAATAAAAAACAGCATTTATGACGCTAAATATATAGTATTCAACGTTTGGGATACCTGAAAAAATAAATTAAAGTAGATATACTCATTACACGTTCGGCGAAATTACCTTTGGTAAATAACTATTATCAAATAACGAAAATAACGTAAAATTTAACGAAAATACTAGGAAACGAGATTGAAGAAATATAGAATTGAGTAAACTAGTACTAATCTTATTAATAAAATACAATCATACCTGAAAACCAGCTTTCGATGTGTATATTAATGACTACAACACCATATCGAGTAAATTTGACATAATATTTTACTTCATTTACTACCAATATTTTCCTCGTTTCGAATTCGAAAGAATCAATTTTACCTTTTAGAAAACCATTTCATTTGGAAAGCATATTTACTCTTTAAGATATAATTCATTACGAAGTCGAGTTGATCCGTTCAAAATCTATCGAGAAAGATTCGAATTATAAACGAAACATGAAAATTACCATATTTTATCAAATATATGTTATAACCCAAGCACGTTGGCGGGTCAGGAAACAGGCTAACATGCATCTGAGCTACCGAGAGTCTGAAGTCTAACACATTAGGTAGGGAACATCTCTTTGTCAGCACCAGACTAGGCAATCCTTTAGGGTTAGGGTTATCTAGATCACAAGTGCTTACTGAGCTTCAGTAAGTACCGGTGAGCCTCAGTGAGCACCAGTGAGCTTCAGTACTGAAGATGGTATGAAGGCTATAGGATATAAGGACACGGTCAGTATAACATAGATAGTATTTCCTTTATAGCTCTTCAGTTGTCAATCTAAGTATTCAGTCTACATACTTGAATGACCTAACGGCTAGTGATCATTCTACAGCACGAATAAACATCTTCTTGATATTGCAGATTTGTTACCTCTACTACCTTACTGATAACATAAACCCCCCAACACCTTCTATTTACTCACGGGTATTTAGTGTGATCATTACAATATATTAAACGAATTCCTTTACTTTACACTATACGTTACGAGGTATATACCCAGCAAAGCATTATAGACGACAATACTAAAGATGTTTCACATCAAAGAAGAAACGAAAATGACCTCGATAGGGAAGGTTTCGGAATGAATATAATAGGGGTTTGAAGATTTTATTTAAAAGAGAAATATATTAGGTCTTTTATTACCATATATATAGCTATTTAACGAAACGTTGTAATGACTCCGAATCGTTTAATTTAATATAACCTCGTAAGAAATACGCTTAATAAATGGGTTGGTAGTCTTGCTTTTCAACTAAATGAATTGCCGACAGGTACTGAAGTTATGGACAAATTAATACTTTACGAAAGAATTTTGGCATTTTTTCCCCCAAAACTTAAAAACACCGAAACTAGGTATACAATTAACGAAAGGTAAACACTAACTGCAATGAAATAACTGAAAAAATCCCGACTATAAGTAATTAAGTCGCCTTTTCTAATAATAGTATTTATTAATTACGTGAATCTAATTTCATTATTAACGAGTCCAATAACACGTATAAGGAAAATCGTGTAATGGATAGACGCTTTCGGAATATTTAACATGAAAATCATATATCGTTCTAACTCGAATAAAAGAATTAAAATCGCGGACAGAACTTAAAAACTATTGGGGTAAACTCAAAAACTCTTAAAATTAGATACGAAAAAATTACCGTAGGCAATGAGAAAATTCTTACTCGCGAAATCAGCGATAAAAAGAGATTTAGAGACGGGAATTCTTTTATCTATAAGAGTGTTAAGCCTAAGACGAATGTTACGACCTAAAGTAATAATAATAGCAATTCTATACATCGAAGAGACGAATTAGTATAGAAATATTATGAGATATCTTATAAGTGGCAAAAATATAATCAAGTATTTATTGATATAGGTAAAAAAAGTAAAGCTAAATTTATTACAATTTTGTATTCAAACTGACGTATTGTCAAAGCGAAAACATATTAAAGGATACGCTATTCACGTAAGGAAAAGTAAAGTACCTCGGGCATTAAAGTAGACTCACAACCTTTACGGACATTTTATGGTAACTTCGACTCTATATAAATTTAAAGGAATATTATAGTGGTCATCACGGTGAAACATAGTAACCATACAATTTATCTAATACCATCAGGTTAATTAACGTAAATCTCGTACATATTATAGTTTTTGAATTAAAGGATATAATAAGTATAGATTTTAAGAGCAAAATTAATTTCAAGGAAATCATTAAGGAAACTTTTGTTTACTATCTAATCAATTTTTTCTCGCGATTTTTGTTTTACTGATTAATATTTAAACTAATAGGCAAGGAGGTGTATCGGATATAAAAACCTATTGCTAATGTTTTCAGCTACCCTAAGAAATGTTACTTGGATAACACTAAGTACTTTAAAATCCTAACGGTTACAAAGCTTTTTTATAAGTAGAACGAAGATAATAAATGTACCTGTATAATAATCTATATTAGTTTGATTAATTATAGAATTGGTAACACTGGTTTAAATCGATCAAAGAAATATACTTATGAACACAAGTATAAATAACTTGAAAAATGACCTAAAGTTTTTTTACAAATATTATAAGGGTTATTAACAATAGACTTGGGAAATATTTGCTATACACACCCTTACAGATCATATTGAGCTGGCTAGAAAAGCCCTTGGGGGCTGTTGTTATAGAAACAGTATCAAATTTCAATCGAAAATAATTAGTAGAAATATTTAACGAGTTGTAAGCTAGTAAAAAGGAAATTTGTAATAAATTAGTTATTCGACGTGATAATTACCATCGATAAGTAGTTGACAAATGGATAAAACAATGGGTTAAGTTTCAAACTGATCTTTGGGATGGTGACGATATATTTATTGTCGGCAACTGGGTGTGTAAGGTCTTGCCGAAAAGTCTTAATATCATATTGAAAAGGTTTTTGGTTAGCAAATATAAAAACAAAGATCTGAAACCCATTAGGGCGCCTAAATTTAAGCTGAAATAAACGTGGCCATGGGAGGTTGATGAAATCGCATTATTTGTATTGCTTTGGATCGTCAATCCTACCACCAAGCAAAAGAGAAGAAAAGTTTACGTTAATTCGTTAAAACCATATATTCAGAGGGAAAAGAACGTAAGAGGGAACGCAGTGGGGAGTGAAGTAGAATTGGAAGAGAAAAGGGGATCTTACATCAAAAACTTTGATGATGGCAATAGTAACAACGATGATGGTGGCAACGATGCCACCGATTAAAATACGCCGCGATAGAATTATGATGTTGACTTTAATCAAAGTTGAAGGGTAAAAATTGAAAGATTGAAAAGTCAAGAAGAGAGGTAAAAGTTGGAGTTCAAATAGGGAAGTTGAAAATTTGTTGTAAAATATAGTAGAAAGTTTACTTTTGCTTCTTTTTTCTTTGCTGTTTCTATTTTTCTTATTGTTTCATTAACCCACTTCAACCTACGTCAATTTTTCATATGAACCTCGACTTTTATTTACTTCAATTTGTTTTATATGTCTTTGAGGACTTAGCTATACATCAATGGTGGAATAGATGGTAACGTGGAAGATTGACGTTCATGCCAAGCATAACTTATACTGGGGAAATGGCTACCCGTTGTCATGGGAGGGATGTCTGGGGAACAAAAGGGTATCCGTGGCGCTAACCAAATTAGAAACAACAACAATACAAATCCACCCTCTATCCCTCAAATATCCTCTCCAAAGACCCCACTTTCCATTGTATTTAATATCCATTAAGTGTAAGCGTGTAATGAGAAATATATTGGCTTTAGAAGTTTAAGGTATAATAACGGGTTTTAATACAGGTATAGTAATTAATGGCACGTTGAGGATTATTACTAAACAGTTAGGATTATTTTTGATACCTATAGTGATATATATTAACTTCCAGAACCTTTACAAATACCTATGAAATCTGGGTAAAACTAATAAAGAACGTTTGATGATAAATGTAATAGCTTTAAAAGAGATATAAAAAACCCGGAAAATGAATAAGTTTTGGTGGATTAACAGTAAAAACAACCCCGCTAACTCCATAATTAAGGACACGCCTAATAGCGCCTTAAAGAGTTTTGTGGATAATAATACGCTAACTGTACGGCTTAAGAGTTAGATAGATCACTCGGTACGTAACTTAAAGAAATAAGGTTACCCTAACAAACTGAAAAACTGCTAGAGTAATAATACTAAAAATAATAGCGATAGTAACAATGCCAGTAAGTTGAATTACTAACAAAAGGTACGCAAATGATAAAGTATATAATGCGTATAAATTTGTGGCGAAAGACCTGTATATGGGAGTTAAGTAACGGAGGTTTCGGAGGGGTGAAATGAAAGGGCTACGACAGGCCGTAATTAATGTTAATGTCGGTGTAAATTAATCGGAATTGAAAGGGGTTGCGCTTATTGTTAGAATGTAAATTAATGAGGGATTTTAGGGGTTGCTACCAATTGATAGTAGGCCACGCTGGCGTGTAGACGTAAAATACAAAGCTGACAGTGTTGGAATAGCATTTAAATGCAGTAAAGTCAAGTTAACCAAACTGTCAGTTTAGTTGATTGTATTGACTGAAAATTAGCTACAGTTTATGAGACTGCACTGCAAGCATAATGCAGTAGATGCATACTTTAAAGTAGGGTATAGGGAGAAGCATTTGACCATACAAATTAGCGTGTGGACCGGCTAGCGGTCTACCAAACTTAGAACTGACAGCTTACAACAACCAATTTCAATGAAGCACCAGTTACTTCGACCACAGTGATTCAAATCGACTACGTTGCAACGATGAAGGCCTACCAACACTGAGTCTATTTTTGAAGTACGCCTGATACGTTAAAAACCAATAGACGCTCGTTTCAGTTAGTTCGTATAAAAGTTGGATATAATGTATTACAGTGCCGGCCGAAAACTTATCTTTTAGTTTTTTCGATAACCTTAATATTATAATCCGTTGAAGATTAGTAGCGGATTAAGTATACGTTTGCATTGTATCTCGGCTATAAAGTTTAAAATAACCGTTTACGCTAGCAGTTAAACTAGTAGTAATTAAGACGATTAAATGTTAGTAAATTATTTTGGACTGTAAACGACTAGGTTATGATATAGTCTTCATTTTCATTACTGCATCTTTAATGAATTAACCGTGACATTTCATACAGCCGGTCCGTGGTTTTGCCTTTTACTTAGTAAACTATCCTCGATTTAAGAATAGTAATTTTATCCTTTAAATTGCGTTAACGGCAAAAGTAAAATAACATATAATATAAAAAGCCGTCAATCATTACCTGGTCGTTTTTCTTAAAAGGTTTACTCGGAGTATTAATAATATCTTTAATACGTAATTTAAGAGCGAATGTTCTGTTAGACTTTTTCTTTTGAGATATTTACGCCGTTGTATATACTTTTCCAGGCCTGTCATCCTCGTTAATATGCTCCTCTTTAGTATATATACCCCTTTTAAATGGTTTCCTACGTTATAGACGTTTTTTTCACTCTTGAACGGTTGGATCGAAAAGATTATGTTAATTCATCTGCTCGGTTCGAAGGTTATGAACGTTAAAATCTTTATTAAACTTGTAAGGTCTATTATACGGCTTAAACGATATGATTCGAAAAGTAATAGAGCTGTTAGCAGTTTCAACTATTACGTTTAGGTGAATAATACTTAAGATTTTATATGGCCTATCTCATTTGCCTAGCTTTCGCTACATAAAGACTTCATTTTGAATTGGTAGGGAAAGCATATATACTGTTAATAATCCGTTTCTGGTATTCAGAACATCGTTAACCTAATATCGTATCGATTTCTTCCTTATTTTATTTAAGGCTTTGTTATATTTTATGACGCGTTTTTAAGTGTTTAGCGATAGTAGTAACTTAGTCGTTATATCTATGTAGGCCCTAAATACTATTAGAGTTAGTGTAAATCTGTTGATGTTAATAATATCTTTAAAGTCTTTAACCATTACTTATAGCCGTGTTTCTTAACTAATGAAGCTTTTGATTATTAGAGTAAAGATATCGTAAGACTTTTATTAAAAAGCGTAAGCACTTTCGACTTCATTAATATCATAATATTCTTCCATAAAAACGTATTTATACTCAATCTCTATCGAGTTAGTATTAATTTGAAACTTTATAGCAGTAACATTTGTACCAGCATAGTAAACCAATATATTGAGTAACTTAAAGTATGTGTTTATCTATAAAATACGTAATATCTTTTATGTTTTCTTCGCTGTAATAGTTTTAAGAAACTTGGCGCCGTGAAAAGCCGTAGCGGAGTTCATAACGTAAAAGATTAGCTTACCATCCATGTAAAACACGTTTACAAAAACCTTAAATTTAAGATCTTCATCTCGCTTTAGCGTAAACTTAAACTTTCAAAAGGTGTAAAAGTACGTTAGCCAATGGTTATAAAGCTTTTTAATTACCTTTAGCGCTAACAAGTTAATATCTTCGTAACTAACCTCTTTTGAAACCTTATTAAGAATATGAATCGTCGGATGATTAAACCTACGATATAATCGATGAAGTTTCGACTTTATTAGGTTTAATATTATTATCTTTAACGTTTAAAGATAAAATTAAAAATACATTTCTTTGATATTATGTAAAAACCTTTTACCATCTTTAATTTAAATCATTTCTTTAGTCCAATAGTCAAATTCAAAATCAAGGTTTTTTATATTTTTCAGGAAAAAGAACAGCGGGGTAAGATATTTTAAAATATTGAAAATTATAAGATCAACGATAATAGCAACAGTCGTTGATCCCAGTGAAAAGAGCCTTTTAACAAGATTAAGGCTGACTTTAGATTTCTTAACATTTGTATGATTAAATTTCGGAGCTGTATTTATATTATTTTGTAATGCAACGTATTATAAATAACCTCTTGTTAAGTACCGTGTTATTTCAATATCCGGAATAACACTTTAATAGAATTGCTCTGCGTAATGATCTTTAATGGTACAATGGTACGTATATCCATGGCCTTTATCTTCATATCAGTGATAAGATCTATTATCTATTAGGCGTTATAAAGAGAAAGTCAGCTATTTTTATGTTACTTTTACGCTAGTACCATTATCTTTATTGTAGCGAATAACCTTAGATTCATATTTTCCCTCTTTAACCTTCATCTGTTTTAAGCTTGTGATTTATTTGACGGAATTAAAATTAAAAGTGGAAGGGAATAATATATAATATATCGCTTACATTAATTTACGTTCGGAAACAATATAAAGTGTTAATTAACAACCTTACTTACTGTCGGTAAGGTCTCTTATTCACGTGAATGTAAAAAAAGAGTAATCATAACGATTGGTATTGTAGTAAAAGAAATATAAGCAGCTCGAAAGAAGAATTCAGAGAGTGTACGTCACGGATGGGAGGTTATAAACCTCTCATCCGGGTAGTAGCCCTTTTGCCATACACTCTAGAATATCCATTCCAGACCACTCCATGTATAATGCACTTTGCACCTTGTAAAAATACAATATGCAGCGTGACACGTTATCGTGCATTTTACAGGAGTGTATCTTACAATATAGTATACTGCTACTTGGCCTATGTATACTAACTGTAGGGGTATATAGTAATATTCACATATGAAATCTTTTCCCCTTTACATTCCATAACCATAGCCTAATAACGACATTATCATTGTAACGAATCCGTTTAGTATACGTAGTTCTGTAGTAATAGTGTAATTACGGTATAGTTTATAAAGGTTCCAATTAGTAACTTTTATAATAACAGTGTGATTATGATACTAAATGTAAAGGTTTGAATTAGTAGCTTTTGTAATGATAATTTGGTTACGGTACTAAATGTAAAGGTTGGAATTAATAATTTTTAGCCGCGGTGGTAATTATAGTCAAGGCTCAGTTAATGTTATAAATTGGTAGCTATATAGTTATTAATATCGTTTTTATTGTTTCCGATAAGAGTATAATTTCGTAGGCGTTATAAGGTTGATTATGTAGGGGTGGTTATGTAGTCACGTATTTTTAGGTTAGTATAAAAAGATATCTCGTTATCGGTTTAGGTAAAACTTTTTTTTCTTTTAAAGGCGTGTACCTACAGTTAATACAGGTCCCCATACCATTTTAACTTATCTTTTATTTCAATTTACCAATCCAAACCGTTACGATAGGTAGGTTATTTAACTAATACCTATATACTAATCTTGCCTTTAAATAAATGCCGCGTAAAAACAGGTTTGTAAGGCGCCGTTTGGTGCGCGAACGTTACCGTGCCGCTATTATCGCCGCCGCTACCGCAGCCGCTAACATTACTACTACTACCACTACTAATAGCTTGCCCTTGTCGAGTATAATTTCCTTTATAACCACCTCTCTCCCGGCATTACCCTTTTCCTGCGAGTAAAAACCCTTTTACCCATAAGGGCCCCCTAATATTATAAACGTAACCTTACGAAACTTGTTCGCGATTTATATTCCTTAAATTCACCCGTTCATTTACTCTTAATATTTTTATAGTTCAAAAGTACAAGTTGAACCTATTCTACCGCCTCGAACTTCGTATCGCCAAGGTACGTCAAAAGGTCTTTTTAACGCGTAAAGCATTAAATCGACGTACCGAGGTCCGTAGCCCCAGGCCGTTAATAAACACGCCTTACATACCGTATATCGTATTCGCAACCGCAAATAAGTCTATTAACGATTATTACGAAAACAAAGGTTGTTTAGCCTATTATTACCGCTACGAATAGACTAGTAACAGATACTCTCCCGATTCGTTAGTCTTAAGGCCATGAGTCAAGGCTATATTATGTGCCAGCCGGCTTTATAAATGAAACCGTTTTTCAAAATCTCCACTTTTACAAAGTAATATTAGGGGCGTTGTGAAAAACAACTACGGTCGTAAATAATTAAAATAAACCGATATTAATTCGTAATAGGCGTTAACCAGCGAACTAAGGATTCGGTAACCGCCATCGCCGTTTAAAAGCGGAGTCTACGTATATACTACGTAGGAAAATTCGACGACGTTATTTCGCACCGCGGTAAGAAAGGTAAAAGCCCCCCCGCATCTTTTCCTAAAGGTATACGATCTAAGGTACGGGGCTACCTTTTCGCTAACGCCGGTAGCGACGTCGATAGCGGTAATGGCGGCAACGCTAATATAAATAGGGAGGGTAGCGAAGAAGATGGTAGGGACGTAACAGCGTCGCCGTTTCCTTCTCCTTCTAATAATAAATAGTTGTACCTTACGGTTGAGTCGGTGCGCTCAGCTACAGTATAATATATTATATAGCAATATTATTAATTTACATTGAAATAATAGTTTATAAATAATTAATGTAATTTAAAGTTTATAAAATGAAAAGGGATAAAATGTCAAAAGCGGTAAAATATTATAAAATCAAATGGAAAATATGAAATCGTGAAATAACATAATAATGCTAAAGAACATATAACAAATTATAATATTATAGTAGGAGCGTGGCGAAATGGTAGATCGAAACAAAGGAAAATTTATAAATCCGGTACAAATATAAGTTATATATCGTAATACACATCCGGAAGCGGTGTGGATACAATATTTTGGACCGTGTAAAAATAAAATAAGGTATTGTACACCAACCCTATTAGGGTCGTTCAACATTTTTAGTAATACTAGCAAATAACATGCTTATCGATATAAACGTTTTTAACGTTCCGTTCGGTGTAGCTTTGGTTATTACGTCTGTCGGGTTAAATTTCCCATCGATTTACCGCGTTTCGTCGATTTTCTGACGCTTATACGATTTACGTAAAGGTATAATATCGATTATCAAACGTTTTTTATTGGTAACACCTAATTGAATCATATATTTATAAAAGAAAAGAAATTAGTATATATAACGAAAGGAATAGGGTGTAAATTAAGGTTGGAAATAATTATCGAGACCATTATTGCTATAGTAATATCCAAATCAAAACCTTTAACTATATTATAAATTTCCGAAACTAGGACGCTTTTTATAACCCGTTTACACTTATTCAAGCTTTAATAGATAATATTTTCACGGAACGTAAAGCTATTTCGAGCCAGCGTTTTGTTACCAAAAACTAAAATAAAGTTTATTTACGAATTATAGTCGTTATTTTTAACGAAGGAGCCGTTGGTAAAAACGAATAAATTTATAGTACGTATATCCAGCGGTTCAAATAGAAAATCGCGCTTTAAATTATATATTCACTATAAAAGGCATTCGTTAAACACTTTGTATGTATCGTTGAACGGAGCGGTTTGGTATTATATGGTGACCGAAAGGTTAACTTCCGCTTTGAGTTAGGCTACTAAAGCAACCCAAGCGCTACGTACGCGTTAACATCCATAATACTCGGCCCGTTTTAAGTTATATAAAACGATAAGAGCGACTTTATCTCATTACCCTTTTTATACAAGGCCCAAAACGCTGTTTGAAAAGGTGATAGTAACGCCATGAAAGTTAATAATATAATCCTTTATTAAATACGGGTTGGATTTTAATTTTAGGCCTATCTTTAAAATTTTCCTTTTTTTAAATACGAAAAACCACGCGTTATATAGTATTAGTATATTATATGTTTATATTCCCGTTAATATAAAACTGACAAAACGGGTTATTAATACTAATAGGTATATGTCAAAGGTTTAGTTGGTTATTTCGAGCCGTTCCTTATAGTGCCTTCAATAGGTATTATACCAGTAAATACTAGCTTTAGCCTAGCCATAAAGCGGTTTTATAACACGTAAAATTGTTTTATGTAGGTGGTGTTTTTAAAATCCGTAAGTATATCAACGTAAATACATCATTTAAGTTGTTTTTTAAATTAGGTATAGGCCTACCAAGTATTACGAAATTTAATATGTAAATTATAAAGGGTACTAAAAGAAAGCAATAAATATAAGAATTAAGCGATGACTAACCCGTTATAAAGTGGACGACTAGGTTATAATTTTTTTTTTGCCGTCGTCATTATAACGTTTTATAATTAGGCGAATATTTTTGTATAGTTTTCCAGTTTTGTCCTTATTTTTGTATACGAGGCAAGTGGGGAAAATTGTGTAGGCGTTTTAAATTGTTGTCTTAAATCGCTTAAAGCGAAATATACCTTAGTTAATTGGATAAAAAATTTCCATTTTGGTAAATTATTCGAATAATGAACCTAAAGTAATAATAATACCATCGTAGCGAAGCTTTAGGCTAAGTTCGCGGTTTGTTATATGCTTTTAAGTAATAAAAGAGTCTGCGGTAAAGGTCCTAGAGCTTTTTTGGGGTTTTAAGCTAAAAAGGCGGCCTTAGCGACAAGGTATTGGTGGGGTTAGTATAAACGGACCGTTTTTATTTGGTAAGAGCGGGCTGGAAGTTTAATTCGGAGGGTGGGTTAGAGTTAAAAGTGGTTTGGATTCGTTGTTTTAAGGGGTGTCCCGTCGGTAGGTTTAGTCGGATTGCGGTTTTAGCCTGTTCCTTTTTATTATTCTTTTATATTTTCATACCATTATCTAACGAAACGAATTCATATTATTTCGCACGTTAACGAGTACATTATCACCTTTAAACCCTTTGATCCTTTAAGGGCTAGTCTATCTATTCATAGTTTTTTAAATGAGGACCTTAAATTATAATGGTAAGTCTAAGACGCCTGTTTTACGTGGGCTACTCCTTATAACTAGCGATTTAACCAAGTTTTTTTTAGTCCGTAAGAAACGTAACGTTGATATGGCTTTCGCCATAGTATTCGACCTTTACAATATGGTTAACGATACTGTAAAGTTTGTATATATCCTTAGGTAAATACCAAACATAAAGAGCGTAAGTATAAACTCATTCGGATCGGAAGTGTTATTAATAGCATTAACTGTCATTTTTAAGATTGATTCTTTGGAACTGGTATCTTTTAGCTCTTTGGATAGTATCGTATATATTATTGTAATAGTATTACATGCAGTGCCGTGAGTCAACTTTACTTACGGTAAAATTAACCGTACAACAAGTGTATTGCTTTGTGCAGACTTACCGCATTAGGTATAAGTCGAATATAGTATGCTGCACCTCACTTTAGGGTACGGGCCAAGCAATTAGCTTTACGAATTACAGTGCAAACCGGCTAGCAGTCTGCCAAACCTAAAACAATACATCAATCACTTAACCAATGCAATATACCTATTACTATGAAAAACAATCGAATCGAAAACATTGCAACGTCTAAGGCCTACGGACACTATTTAGTACTTATTAGGTTAAGCACGGATTGGCTAAGTAAAAGAGGAAGCTACTTTCCGGTTACGCTCTACGTTAACAACGGCGGCTAGGATAGAGGAAAGATTCTTGCGAAAGGCCTCTATTATTACTACTTCAGTCCCCAACGGCAGGAAAACAGAGAAGACTTTTGGATTACGTTAGTCCCCAACGGAAATCTGGAAGTTAGCAACGGTATCGCTATTGAAAAAACACCAAGAAATCTTCATTAACCTTTCTTAAAGACGTTGAGATTGACTGTCAAAATTCTCAAAGTTTGGCAAGTTGGTAAACGGCTAAGTCAGTACTACTGCGGGTGCTACTACTACAAAAACGACTAAGTCACTACGCCAAACAACCTCCACCAATAACAAACGACTTTCAACCTTACCCTTATACCAAACCTTTGCCCTACTTCACTTTTTTTCACTCCCTACACCACTTTAATCGTCAAGTTCGCTGCTCTAAGCGAAAAACACTAAGTCATGCCAAGAAAGCCACATCGCGCAACCTTACGCCAAGTCACCAAGTCACCAAGTCGCTAAGGTTTCACGCGACTTCACACTAAGTCCCTATGCTTAAGATCATCAAGTCCCCCGCCATACTCGCCCTACATGCTCACTAAGCCCTACACAGGCCAGAACATCAAGATGTCTACCGCCAGCGCCCACTTTGAAGCTGTTACCAACCCCGCTAAGAAAGAAGCAATTGGGGCGCTTGGACCTGTCTTCACCAAACACTATAACAGTGACCTATGTGGGGAGGACGTTAACGAAGACTCAACCGAAGGGCACCTAACCAACTTCTTCGACTACTACATTGTTGAACAAGATGGCGGCGAAGAACGTGACCGCGGCAGCCGTGCCTTCCGCAAGTATTATGAGCTTTCTACGACTGGACTATTGATATGTGGAAAGCAACTCGAAAGACCGTCAAGTCAAAACTAAGGGCTGAACTTGAGCGCCAAGGGATTTACGTGTCAAAGGGAAACATTAATAGGCTGGCAGAAACACTTTTTGAGTTAGCCCAGTTTGAGGAATGCACTCAAGCTCTTAAAGACGAAGACTAAGACCTTAGGGAAGACGAAGACCCTCCGGAAGACGAAGACGAAGACCTACCTCGAGCCAAAAACCTTCAAGTTTGCTAGCCAAGACTAAAGGCAAGCTCACGCTCAATGGCCGTGATATAACGCAAGCCTATACGCAGTCAGCACCGGATTTACAGCAGATCGTACTGCTAGAACTACCACAGGAACTCCGTGCCATCTACCTTCTAGGCATGGTAATGTGTTGTATCAAGCCACTGTATAGATTGGCTAAAGCAGGTGTCTATTGGTTCTTGACCTACCAGTCGCACTTCAAATTACAGCTGGCGATGAAATCTTTAACGTACGACCCGTGTGTAATGATCACACTAAATACCCGTGAGTATATAGAAGGTGTCAGAGGGTTTATGTTATCAAGAAGGTAGCAGAGGTGCTGAGTGAACAATATCGCAACCGTGCAAGTAATGATCAAAAGCCGTGAGGCTATTCAGAATATACTGAGACTGAATACTTAGATTGACAACTGAAGAGCTATGAAGGAAATACTATCTATGTGGTGCTGACCGTGTCCTTATATCCTTAATCCTTCATACGCCTTCAGTGCTGGATCATGTTGGATCGAAACATGATCTCAATGATCCTTAGTGCGTAACCCTAACCCTAAGGTTGCTGACATAAGAGATATCCCCACCTGATGTGTTGGACATCAGGTTCTTAGTGGCTTAGCCCCATACTGGCCTGTTTTCTGACCCTCCAATGTTCTTGGGTCATAACACTGAACTATTAATATATGGGAAAAAAAATCCAAAACGGTGTTGAATTCAAATTAAAGGCAAAAGTAGAACAAAGAGTGATTTACATACCAGAAAAGAGCTCCGCCAAGCTGCCAAAAACCTTTTATACCCTGTACCAGCTTAAAAAATGCCTTTAATACCAACATTTTAGGGAAAAAAGTGTTAAAAAACCTCAATATCCCTATACGCGATTTAAAGTACCTTCTATTTACCCTTGGTTAAGTTAAGCTCTTTTACGCGCTGACAATAAAAAACTGTTCATTTATTCGGTAACTTGATACCTTTATGCGATAATACGGAGTACGTTTTTAGCAGAAGCAGCGCGCGTAAAGTAACAGCCATTAATGGCGCCAAAAGAATGAATATCGACGTTTTACACTAATAAATTAAACAAAATCGTCAAATACCTCAAAACCTTAAAATCTCTATTACATCCTAGTTTTTTAATTATCAAATTCATTAAAAGTTGATTACAGTATAAACGGAGTCTTTGAGTGGGGTAATTGGGGAGGAGGGGGGTAGAGAGGTATATTTGCATTGTTTTTCCCAGTTCGGCTAGTCTCTACGGGTATCCTCTTACCCTCCAGACATCCCTTCCATGACTTCAGGTTGCTATTTCCCTAGTACAAGTCATGCTTAGTATGTACATCAATCCTCCATGCTACTATCTATCCCCTAATTAATGTATGGCTGAGTCTCCGAAGCCATATAAAACAAAGTGAAGTGAATAAAAGTTGAGGATCGCATCAAATATCAATGTAGGGCGAAGTGGGGTAATAAAACAATAGAAAAAATAGGAATAAGAATGCAAAAGTAAACTTTCCATTACTACCACACTTCACGATAATACTTCCAACTTCAACTTCAACTTCCACCATTTTACAACCTCAACCTTCACCATTTCAACCTCTTCAACTTCAATCTTAACGAAAGTAAATATCGTTATTCCATCGGGACGCGTTCTGGTTGATAGTATCACTCCACTGTGGCGTATTTTGATTGATGGTACGCTTGTTGCCATCGAGGTTACTGATGTAAAGACCCCTTATTTCTTCTACATCTTGTTCGCTTCTTCTTCCGTCCTCTTCACCCTCATCCTTTCCCCTCTGAACGTATGGCTTTAATAAGTTGACGTGGACTTTCCTTCTTTTCAATATGGTGGTAAGATCAACGATCCAAAGTGATACGGATAAATCGATCTCGTTAACTTCTTATAGCCTTATCTATCGTGGTTTAAAGGTAGGCGCCCGGATATTTTTCAGATTTTTGTTTTTACTGACTATAAACCTCCTTAACTTAATGTCACGAGTCTTAAACACGACCTCCTACACCCAGTTGCCAACTTTAAACCTATTGCTACTATCTTCGAGGTTAGTCTTGGATTCAATCCATCGCTTCACCTATCTATTGACCACCTGCTAATGTAAACTATATGTCGACTAACGAACTTATCGCAAATTGCCTCCTTATTAGCTTACGATTTATTAAATATCGTCACCAATTATTTTCGATCCAAGTTTAACACTACCTTTGTTTTTGTAACAGCAGTTCCTAAAGGCTTTATCAATTAGCTTAATATGATTTATAAGGGCGTATAAAGTAAGTTTTTCACAAACCTGTTATTAATAGCCTTTATAATATTAGCGAGAGCTTTAGGCCACTTTTCGAATTATATATACCCACGTTTGTAACCCCATTTTTTAGCCTATTCTTAACTAGCTTTATCAATCCTTTAATTAGTCTTACTAATATAGCTAAGTACATAGGTGCATTTACCATTTTCGTTTCGCCTTTAAAGAAAAACTTTATAACCATCGGGCTTTTAAAGTACCTTATGTTATCCGAGTAACATTCCTTAGGGTAATCAAAAACATTGGTAATAGGTTTCTATATCCGACATATTTCCTTGCCTATCGGTTTACCTATTACTTGGAAAAATAAAAATCGCGAAAAATAATCGATTATAAGGTAAAAATAAGTTTTGCCGCCCATTTCTTTTGAATTAATTTTACCTATAAAATCCATACCCATAATATTCTATGGTTTTAGAGCCACGATAGGTACGAGTCCCATGTTAACTAGTCTGAAAATGCGAGATAATACTTATGGCTTATAATTTTTAACGTATTTTTAATATTAATATACCGAGTTAGCCATCATAGTATTCCCTTCAATTTTTAAAGAGTTGAGGTTACCACGAAATGCCTATAAAAGTCGTAAGCTTACTTTAATACTTAAGGTACCTCACTTTTTCTTATACATATTACGTATTATTTACCCAGTTTTCGCCTTAACAGCACTCCGTCCTAAATACAAAATTATAATAAGTTTCGTTTTACTTTTATTTTTACCTATATTAGTAAATCCTTGATTATCTCCTCTTCACCTAGAAGATATACCATAATATCTCCGTACCAATTCGTCTCGTTGATATATACAGTTATTATCGTTACTTTTTCAAATCGTAGTATCAGTTTAAGGTTTAGCACTCCTATAGGTAAGAGAATTCCTATTCCCGGATATTTTAACATCGCTAGTCTTATGAATAATCATTCTCTTACTACCTATGGTAATTCTCCTATATTTAACGTTAAAAGCTTTATAATTAGTCCCGATAACCTCGAAGTTCCGTCTGCGATTTTAATAATCTTATTTGTATTAGGGCTATATATAATTTTCATGTCAAACATTACAAAAATGTTTATCCATCACACAATGATCCCTAAAAATATTATCTGGTTCTTAACGATAAAATCAGGTTCTCGTAATCGGTATACACCATTATCGGAAAAAGCGATTTGATCATCTATAACCTAACTTTTTTCTAATATCTCACCATGGCTAATAATTTTCTTTTACTGGTAATATACCTTGTTTCAATATCGTTTAATTTCTAGGAAAAGAAAGCCAATTTTTTTAGATAAAAAATTTACTTATCCATAACCTTAGTATCCATCGGCAATTCTTTTAATTAGAAAGCGGTACCACCGATTCTTCTATCCAAAGTATTTATTACCAGGTAATATTAAAATAAACGATCTAATGTTATAACAACGTTTTGTTAAATAACTAGGTATATGGTAACGAAATCCTTAACGTGTTCCCTTTTTCATTCAAATTTTTTAAGGATCTATTACATCTATTTTAAAACCTTCCCTGTCGATATCGTTTTTAGTATTTTCATTATAAAAAATTCTTTAGAATTATCGATCACGACGTTTTTCGAGGTATATATCTCGCGACATATAGTATAAGGTAAAGGAACTCATCTAATATCTTTGACGTAATAGGGTGATTTTTAGATTTCGCCTGTATTTTAATATTTTTACGATATTTCTTAAACGACCAACTTCGACCTTATAATAATTCAAATCACAAAAATTAAATATAACTTCCGAAAAAGATAGTTTTATTAGGGGTAAGGTTAATTTTTCCGAATTCGAGGCGAAAAAAATATTAATAGTAAAGGAAATTGAATATTACGTTAAATCCATATCATAAAGCATTTTAATTGTTAATATATAAGTAGAAAACAGTTTTCGAGTTATAGTTGTATCCTATTAATAAGGGTAATGCTAATCCGCTGATTCTCGCGTTTTTTCGGTTTCGCCTTATGGTATTCTCGACGATTTTCACATTATTGTTATCGCCTTCGTTATTTAATAATAGCCATTCACTGAAGGTAATATCGCTAAGTAAATAATAAGTATATCTACTTCCTGTTGTTCCTTAAGGTATCCTAAATATCGAATACTATATATTTAGTATAATAAATACTGTTTTATACTTATAGCCTAAAGTAATAGAAATTCCCTACTACTTATTCGTTAAATTACCTTGAAAAAAGATGTTATAATTACCTTGAAAAGTATTAAATACTTTATCTCGTAAATATATCGGCTATTATAGTTTAATCGTATAACTGTTAATTGGAATATAATTATAAACAAATCGGTATTCACCGTTTTTCTTTAATAGGTATCGTAAGTATATACCCTATTTAAATTAACCTAATATAGAAAATTCAATTACCTCCATACATAGATAAAATCTTTATATGAATATAATCTTATTTTATTGGTATTTGGTTGTTTTAGTCAAAACGGTTTGTTTTTCGGTTCGAATTCGATTAAATAAGTAACGAAATAGGTTACTTTTACATCTTTTAATCTAAAGGCAAAAGCACCTTTCCAAATATATACCAGCCTTTTAGCTAATATTGATCCCTTTCCTTTATTTTCGCAAAGTTATAGGTATTTCTCGTTAGCGAATTCGTTCACCTTATTTATTTTACTTATATCTTCAACCTCGATACCGAAAGCTTTATACCATCTTTTAATAACATCCTGTGGTACGTCGTCTAATTCCCTTTGTCCAAACCAAAGTTTAATATCTTTATCGAATTTATTATTTTACGTTATTAGTATCCTTTTTGTTTCGCCATATATTAGGCAAACCACTTTCAAATATTTTTCATTTTACCCCATTTTTCTTTACTATCATTAATATTGGTATGCCTGAACGTTTTAAAATACCTCTCTATCTTGATTATTACTTAACGCTCGTAACGCTAAAATATCATCGTTTTATCCGTATATTCCCGAATTAGTTTCCCTATTATAATTAAAGATTAACAGCCTAATAAACGACGGTAATGGCGCAAAAAAATCAGAAAGTTCTGTTTCTCTTCTCAAACGTTAAACCGAAACACGCGAAACAGGTAAACGTAACAAATAATTAACGACATCGAAATATTATCCAGTAAGTAACCCTTTTACCTCGTTAAATGTAATAGCTTTTTTTGGTCTTATCCTTATTTTTTTTACAATTACTATTGATACCCTCGCTTCGTTTTTATACGTTTTCGTTTCGCTTTCGTAGTTTCTCCTTTCGTTCTTATATGTTTCTGATATAATTAAACCTTTCCCGAAACGTACTTGTTTATAAGTACTATTATTTCCTGGGTTTTTCGGTTACCGAATAGCCTCTTCCAAATGTAAGGCCCGCTCTAGTTTGAGCGTTTCCCTTATTACTATGTATATTTTACAAAATCGATAAACTCGTTTAATTCTCGTTAACATTTCACATTTTCCTCGTCTAAGTCCTGGTTTTCGTCCTCGTACTTATTATTCTCATACTTCAAGTCTAATTTTGTCGTCTCTTCCTTATTACTCGTGGTAAATTTATCCGATGAGTATTGGTTTTAATTTTTAAGACGGTTTATATTAACCGTTTCAATATTAAAGGGCAACCGTTTTACACGTCGTTTCACTAGCATAACAACTAAGTATCCGCATTCGCCTACCAATGTAAAAATATTTCCAATATAATTATTAACAGCTAAGTAACGAATAAGCCAGTTACGACTTAGTAACAAATTATATAATAAATAATTAACTATAATAAATACGTGAATTTAAGAAATAACACCACTAACTATAAGGGGAAATGAAATATAGGCTATTAATGTTGTACGACTTTTGTCGGATATCGTAAAAGTTATTAGTAGGTCGGTTATTTGGAAGGTAATTCCTATACGAGCTACAGTATCTTATGTAACAAGTTTAACTAAAAAACCGTTATCTATCAGGTACTAATTAATGTAAGTATTATAGGTATCACCTTAAATCTATTCTAATTAAATTTTTGTAGTACTTGGTTTAACACGATCTTTTCTAGGTATTATTACCGCCGAATACATAGATATTATACGTTTTCGTTTTTTTCTTGCAGTTTTTCTCTCTATTTTCGTTCGTCGAATAATATCGAGGCTAAATATCCACTCTTTCTTTTTTTTGTTAGTATAAGACTACAGTTTAATAACTATTTGAAAGTAATCTTAAGGTATATTTTTCGTAAAATATCTGTTAAATTAAATCGGTTTTTAGGACGACTTGAAAATACTTGAATAAATACAATTTTTTTTCTTTTTCTTACCTTATTCGCTCCGTACTTTTTTTATATGGCAATACGAAACTGGGAAAGGTTTTCGCGAAATCGTTCTTTGTTGGTTTAAGTTATTGATGGGAGGGTTTAAGATTATAACGCTTAAAGATAAAGAGAATTTAATTTCGCACGAGTATTATATAAACCTCCCTCCTCGTCTTCAGTTCGAACGTATTGGTTCGAATGTCTCGTAATTCAAGTGTTACGGCGTTCGGAAACCATTAAAGGGGCAATATCCTCAGCTTTTTTACCTTTCCCTTTATCTTTACAAGCATATTAACGTCCCTCTAGCTTAGTTTATAAGTTTTATACATTACCTCCTTTTGTATTTAGGTTTACCAAATATAAAGGATTTACGTTAAAGGTAGGGTAGAAGTCCTGGTACTCGGTTCGATTTATTAATACCATAAATAATTACTTGTACATCTTTGTATTTGTTTTACTTCTCATTTTCAACTCCTTGGGGATTACTCGCCCCGCTAGTGCCAGATTTCGTATTTGACACGTTTTTACTTATAGATGCCGGAGGTGAGAATAGTCGTAAAACCTATGGTATGGTTTAGGCACGTTACCGTAGTTCAAGTATATTTACGCATTGTTTAACGTCTGCTGTCATTATTGTAATTACTGTTACTGTTACTATTGCTATTGCTAACAATAAACCATTTTATTTCTTATTTGGTACAAGTTTCGCGAGTCTGTTATCGTCGCTATTAAAATAGGTTAAAAGTAGGATGAATGTAAATTATAATGTCCGCAAGTATTTTGAAAATTATAAAAAACGTTTCTCCCGTTATCCTGGGGCGCTAGCCTATCTATTTATCTTTATATTAGTTTTATAATCCTCTCGACGAGTACTTTTTTTATTAGGTACTCCTGATTGTCTTTTTATTTTTCGTCTTATTAGAAAAAAGGTTATTATTATAGTTATAGACCACAGTTACCGCGACTAATATCTCGTACGATATCGTATGTAATCTTATCTTTATATATTACATTTTAATTCATAAGGTTTTTACACGCCAAATAATTAGTAACTCTAGTTTATAATATCGTATAGTCATTTTAACCGTTATCTATAAAGTATATTAAAAACCAGGTTTTCAACTCCTTTTGTAGTGTATAAAGGCATTAAACAATAAGTTTATCTACCCTTTTCACGTATTTAACCAAAGTTTCGTAAACACGCCTCCCGAAAAAATTTACTTTATTTACTAATTTATTACTTATTATTATCAGACGAGACTTAAAACGAGTTTTAAAAAATACACTAAAATCTTCCTACCATTATCTCTTTTCTTCTGGTATATTATAGTACTATTTAGCCGTCTCCTCCCTTAACTCTTTTTTAAAATAACTTTTACATATCTTTTCGACAAAAGTGTCGTTTTGAAATTACGTCTCCACCGAAATCTTTACGTCCTCGACATAATTATTTGTACTCTCGCCGGATTATCCGGCGAATATTCGTGTAAAGCTTATATTACGAGGTAGGGTATATATAATAACTAATTATATAGTAATTATCGTATCTTATTAGTATTGTTTTTCTTTCTAATTAATAAAATCTCTTAATATAATGTAAACGTTTGGCGGTTAGGATTGATAAATAAGATTTATGTATTTGGACAATCTATCCTCTGCTTATTTTTTCAACTTCCCTAATTTCATATAGCTAGTTCTAGCTAACTGTAAGGTTTATAGGGGTTCATTTATTTTCGTCCTCGTACTCTTTCGTTTTCGTCTCGTACTCATCTCGTGTTCGCCTCGTTTTCGTCTCGTACTCGTCTCGTATCGTGTTGTACTAGTCCTCGTCTCTTCTTGTACTCGTCCTCGTCTTTCTCGTACTCGTCCTCGTCTTTCTCATACTCATCCTCGTCTTTCTCGTACTCTTCCTCGTTTTTCTCGGTTTATGTTTCTGACTGCAAATCAAGATAAGTGTAGAGTAAACGACTTCTGTGCAGGTCACTAAATGATTACAGTACAAACGGGGTCTTTGATTAAGGTAATTGGGGGGGGGGAGGGGTAGAGATATGTTCTTGCATTGTTGTTCCCAGTTCGATTAGTCTCCACGGGTATCCCCTTACCCGCTAGAAATCTCTCCCATAACTGTGGATAGCCATTTCCCTAGTATAAGTCATGCTTGGTATGTATATAAATCCTCTATGTTACCAAAGTCTTTTTACAGCAGGTTTTCTTATTCGTATAAACCCACTATAAGTTACATTATAGGACTTTACCCTTCGGGTTAAGCGATTTACAATTATCTTGAACACCGTGTTTTAAAGGTTTTAAGGTTTAAATCATCAGGAAGCACTATTAATAAAGATTAGGATAATTATTGCGACCTACCCTTAAACCCTATTAAGATAGTTAATATTAACTACAAACTTTTTACAAATTTCATTAAAATTTGAAACGATATAGAGAAACATAATGGGAAGCCTTATAATCTCTTCTATACAAAGATATTACCCTTTTTAAATATTTGCAAATAAATAAAGGTTCCTTTTTCTGGTTTTTACTTATCATTTCCTAAAATTCTTACAACGTACGTCAAGAACTATTACCTAAATTTTTGAACTTCAGCAACCACATTTCGAGAAATCCATGAAAATAGAAAAGGCTACTTCGAATACGATGTTTAACTTACCTAATACCATATAGAGTGAGTTACTATAAGGTGGGCCACAATAATGGCAAAGAAAAAAGAGGAGGAAACACTAATGGATATATTGAACCAGATATTTAACAAGCTGATGTTATGCTAGCAAGCAATGGAAAAGGTATACGTTAGTGAAACTACACTTTGCGAGTAGGTACATATAGTAATTACGGGTGTTGACGAATTCGAATACGTCTTATAACGCTTAAATACCACTTGCAAAGGCTTTTTTAACTAGCTGCGCTCCTAGTTTACAACGGTAATAACGCTTACACCAAAACTTCTTGGTATAAACCCCTAAAAAGGCAATTCCCTAACGAAAATAAATAAAACCTTACGGTAATTGATTGCGTTGATTGTAAATACAGTTATATACGCCCTTAACACCTAGGGTTTAGCCTATCGACCCCAGACTAAAGGTAACGGCTACGTTGAAGCTAATAGGGATAAAATTTAAACGAACCTGTTAACCGTAAAAACTATTGTTATAATAGTAGCAAAAGATATTTAATTTGTGATAAGTCTGGTAATTAGTTAACTTTCCGCCCCTTCCTCTGCCGAACGAAATTACAAAAAGATAATATATTATATCCACTAACCTATAACCTTTCAATAGGATTATATAGAGAAGATCAGAAACTTCAGGATCAACCAGTTCAATAACGGCGATAATACCCCTAAATAAATTAAGTAATATAAAGATACGCTTTTAACGCGGATTAATAACTAGTCGACCACGCTTTTATGTACCATTTAGGTGGTAAAAGCCTTTAACTTTACCTTAATTAAGCTTTTAACCTCTTATATACCTTTAATATTTACGATAGTTATATGGACCATACGTTTTAGGGTATTATACTAGACATGGGGATAATAAAATATTTAATAAAATGTTATTTTCAGTACATAATATTATGGAGGGAAAATATTACGGCAACTAAAATCAATCGTCACGATACTAGTAAAGATAAAGTTAATTTTAAACCTAGCGACTAATTATCATTATTAGAGACAACGGTAATTCAAATTGTTATTAGGTCAATTACATTCCATATTTCTATATCTTTCACCCCCACTTTTATTACTTAAAAATATAAAGACCCTCAGAGTTAACGTTAACATTAACGTTAACAATCTAGTTAAAAGCAGCCAAAGGTTTTCCTTCGCCTTTAAATAAGGGTATTTATGGTTTTATGTTTAAGTTTTTAAATCAATAGTGTTAAACCTATTGGAGCTGGAAATACAGTAACTATACCAGCGCTTTGGTTACTTAGCTGTTAATAATCTGTATCAAGTACTAAAGTCTGCAAATTATTAAAATGTGGAATACTTTACCCTAAAAGTCATTAAAAAGCTTTGTTAATATTGCCAAACATATATACAAACCTCTCGAAGATTTAAGTTTATACTAAAAAAAACGAAAACTTTAACTAAAAGGTTTTTATTCATATATTTAATTTAAATAATAAGTCTATTCTTTATATTATTGACTTTGCAACCTCTTTTTTACGGAGCCGAGTTTCTAAAATCCCTTTTGACCAAGGATACGTGGGAAACGCTAAGGATATTATGAATTAACACGTATATAGGTCCACTTAATGTTGTTATCTATGATACCGGTACCAACTTTACAGCGTCGGAATTTTTGGAAAATACGAAGATAAAAAATATTTAGTATAAACAGGTACTTATAAAGGCCTATTAAAGTATTTAAAAAGTGAAAAAGGCATATAACATACTTTTCCAAACGTATAATATCCTTACGCTAAAATGAAAAGCTTTACTAATTTGGAGGCATGCCTTTAAATAACGGTAAAAAGCCTAAACAATACTATAGGCTCTAACGGCTTAATACCAACATTATTGGTATTTAAAGCGTACCCAAATCTAACGAGTAAATCTACGCCATTCATAAGTGCCTAAAAGTGAGCTGTGATATATAGCAAAACACTAAAAAAATTGCGAAAAGAATCGGTATACCGTCAAATTAATGATACTCTGAATACCAGAAATAGCACTTTAATAATCGACGTATATACTTTACTATTACAAAGTAAATATTTTGTATAACGGGAGCCGAGAAAATAAAATGGACTATATAAAACCATAAGTATCGTTAACCTTAAAGTAGTTGTTAGATTTTTTAACGGTTTTATAACTTTTCGTACTATCTAAGTTAAGCTTTATATTAGAGCTACTAACAATAAAAATCCTTAGGATGAACGACCGAGTTAATACGAACTCTATTATTCCATTATCGATAAGCCAATAAAACACCGCCAACGCAGACGCCCTCCAAAAATTAAAAAAGTGAAAAAGGAGAAATATACACCGGGTGATATTTACAATATTACTTAGGTAATTAAAAAAAAGGATAGCGAAAATTTAGTACTAAAACTCTGGGCACAATGTATTATTAATATATTTAGTAAACTTTTCAAATAAACGACAAATTTGAGATTAACAGCTTACCAATTCGAAAAGTTATACAATTTGTACCAAAGGCGGATATTAATATTTAAAACTTAAATATTACGATTTTTAAGTCGATAATTATCTATAAGGTTCAAGGTAATATTACGAGTTAGTCGTATAAAAAATCACGCCTACTCTTTTAATGATACGGTAATAAAGGTAAAATCTGTATAATATTAGGCGAGGTAAACATTGTATTCGAAGTAATTCTTTATACCATTGTAAATTTCGCGAAATGTAGTGGCTTGGGTAAGGAAGGTGAGGTAGTTATCCCTAACGTATATTGTAAGGATTTCGGGGAAAAATAAGTAAAAACCTTAAGGGGAAACCTTTATTTATTTACAAATATTTAAAAAAGACATTATTTCAATGTCAAAAGAATTATAGGGCTTTCCATTATACTTCTTTATGTCGTTCCAAATCTTAGCCAAGTCCATAAGGAGTTTATAGTTAATATTAACTATCTTAACAGGTTTTAGAGGCAAGTTGCGATAATTATCCTAATTTTAATTGGTATTTACTAGCAATTTAAGCATTAAAGCTTCCGAAACATAATATTAAGGATAATTACCAGTCGCTTGGCTCGAGGGGTAAATTCCTATGGTAAGACCTGTAATAAGCTCTTGTATATAGGTAAATCTGTCATAAAAAGGTTTTTAAAGGGATTGGCGATTTTAAGTAAAGTTTTAAGGAGGAAGAGGAATCTAACGGCTTTAAAAGACTTAACGATATTACTTAATTAACTGGTGTAAAGCACCAATGTCAATACCTTTAACCGTATTAACAGCCGTTACTTTACGCTCTTTGCCACCGCTAAGGGCGTATTCCATGCTATTACGTAAATGTATTTGATTACCAAGTAGGTTAACAGGTTTCTTATCGTTAGCTTGTAAAAGGTCTCAATTTAACTAAGGGTAAATGAGAGGTTTCCTAGATCGCGTATAAGGGAGGTAAGGTTCTTTAATACCCTTTTTATTAGGGTCTAGATCTTGAAGGCATTCCTTAAATTAATTCAGTTTAAAAAGGTTTTTACCAACTTAGTAAAACCATTTTCTAATACGTAAATCCCTCGGCATTTCAGTTTAGCTTATAGTTTGTGTTTAATACGTTTTTAAATCTTTTTCCACATTTTAATGATCTAATCGCCAAAAAGGTAACAAAAGTTTCGGAAAACGCGGTCGTCGCACTCAATTTCTTCGCCGTTGTCTTATTTAATGATAAAATAGCCGACGTAATTAACTAGGTGATTTTTCGTTAAGTCTTCGTCAACATCTTACCCTCAAAAATCTTTATCGTATTGCTTTAAAAAGAGGGAATCCAAGGCTTCTTTCTCTTTCTGAATCTCTTAGGTAGGTATCATTTTAAGGTTCAAGTTTGTATGAAGCGTGTAGGATGTGTAAGGCGAAAGACTTAGTGATTTTAGGCGTAAGGACTTGGTGTTTTGGCGTAAAGTTGCGTGGAAACTTGGCGATTTAGCGTAGAGTCGCGTGACGTAGCTTTTTCGGCGAGACTTAGCGATTTTCGGTGTTTTTTCTTAGAACGACGATCTTAGAGATTAAATTGACGTAGGAGGAGTGAAAAAATTGAATGAGGGGCAAAAGTCTGGTGTAAAAGATAAAGTCGAAGGTCATTTATTGGTGGTAAAGGTTGTTTAACGTGGAAACTTAGTCTTTTTTCTTATATTAGTAGTATACGTAGTAATACTGACTTAGCTGTTTACCAATTTGCCGAATTTTAAGACTTTTAACAGTTAATCTCAATGGTTTTCTTTAAGAAGGATCCGTAAAGATTTCTTAGTATTTTTAATAGCGATATCGTCGCTACCTTTAGTCTGCCGTAGAGACTAGTGCAGTCTAAAGATCTTTTTTTACGTACTGCCGTAAAGATCAACAAAGTAGAAAAAGCCTTTCGCATAAATCTTTCCTCTATCCTAGCCGCCGTTTAAACCGTAAAGCGTAATCAGAAAGTAGCTTCTTCTTCTAGTTAGCCAATCTTTACTTAATCTAATAAGCACTAATTACTATTGGTAGAGCCTTAGATTGTTGCAACGTTGTCTATTCGAATCGTAGTCAAAGTAATAGTAGTATTGTATCTGTCAAGTAGTGAATATATTGTTCTAGGTTTAGCAAACTTCTAGCTAGTTTGCGTAGTAATTTTCATGGCTTATTGCTTAGCTCGAGCCCTAGTGTGAAGTGGAGCATACTATACTCGACTTACACTCAATGCAGTAAGTTCACACAAATAATACGCTCAACTTGCAGTTTAGTATAGTTAACTTTACTGTAAGTAAAGTTGACCTACTGCACTGCACATAGTACTATTCAAACAAATATTGTATTTTATATATCGTTAGTTCACACATTATTGAACTTAATATTCCTTGCAGGAAACACCTCCGATTTCACGTTGATTAACTTATCCAAACAGTTTCCAACCCGCTTCCAAATCAACAAATGCGCGACTTTTAACTATCCGTTATCGATATTATCAGTAACAATAATAAAACTAAACCTAAATACCAAGTGAAAAATATTTTACAAACATGAAATAATTCTTATATAAACCGCTCCCGAGTTAATAAATTCCTCCAAAACAAATTTTAATTTAATAGGTCAATCATATACACTCAACATAAATGCTATTCTCTAGCTTTTTAAATACCGCAACACTAAACACTTTATAATTCCGTTATAACTGAATGGATAACAACGACGTGTTGTTCTGCTTAACTCGTTAACCAACTTAATTTAATTTACTTTTCTATTATTAAACTGTTCATAAGTCGTTATTTTACGGATATTTATTACACTAATAAAAATATATTGCTATTACAATAACGATTATAATTACTTAACCATTTCATTATGCTCGCAGTCTCTATCATTCGAATCATATTTTAAGCAATTAATGGTAAATATTTTTTTTAATTTCATGAATAAGTTTACCAAGATTATTAGCATACGCTTGGTGATTTCAATTATGTTTTTTATTAATTTTAAATAAGCTCTCTACCCGTTCCTTAACCGCGATGCTCACGATTATTACCAAAATGATTTGCTTACCTGAAAACCACGTTTTTCATTTCAAAGTTATTTAACGCAGAAGCTTTTAAAATGAACAGAGTTAAACATCATAAAGCCGCCACTGCCACGTATATTGATTTTGAGTTAGGTAGCTCGATGGACTCTTACTTTTTTAACTACGATTACCTATATCTACATATTGTCTTAACGCTTATTAATATTTGAGAAACGGCTCGAAAACCGAATAAGTTACTTCAGTTTTAAATGTCGAAGCTTGGATAAACCTTATAAAGATTTTTAACATCCTCGTTAATATTAAAATTAAGGTTGAAGGAAATGCAAGTGTTACCGAAACTCCGCCAGTATTACTGATAACATATAAATGATATATGATATCACTATCTAGCTACTTTTTAACAACTTTTTAGCCATTACTCCAATTTATAATGAAACTCGGATTTCAAATGAAACTTATTGAAATTATAAGCCATTTTATAAACGTATTCGAAATAAATCTAGTCTTTAAAACTATCCGAATATATTTCGATATTACGTACTGAAATGAGCTATATGCTTATTAATAAAGGCTAAACTTCAAAGCTAAAACTTACGTCCCGGATAGCCTTATCAACTTTAACACTTAAACTAGAATTTATCTTAACTATGGAGACGTCAACAAAAAATAAGTTTAACGATTTCGGACTGTTAATAAGTATGGCAGAGCAAATAAAAGGTGTATTACGCTGCTATTTAGGAAGAAAGTGGTTGTTTAAAGAGGATTTTTCTTATATTTCAGGAGGGCTCACGAATACTATTTATAAAAATGGCGGTAGGGTGATTAGTACCAACGCCTTTTATGCTGTACCCAAACGATTGATAGTGAAAACCTTTCACATGATACTACAAGGTTTCAAACCACTTCAAAAGACTTTACAGCAAAAATATACCTTTTATTACCTTCTACGGTTCGCCAACAACTTTTAGCGTCTTTTATACGATATCGAAACTTAAAAGGATAAACTAAAGATAACGTTACAGGTCGATACCTAAGCTAATAATCAACAAAGATCTAGCCTTAATGATTACTATGCTTTTATGATACCTTAAAGCCGCTTAAGAGTATGCTCTTACACCTGTCATGTAATTGGGCTATCCCCTTTTTTGTAGCTTTATAATAGCTCCTTAACAGGAGTTTTCCCTCCCTTTCTTCATCGAGGATTATAGATAGTATCCGACCGCTTTAAGCAATAGTTCTCGCTTAGTTCCTTTACAATTAACAATCTTAAAGTTGCTAATAAAATTAATAAAACCGTTTACAATAAAATCGAAATTTCATATAATATTCCGCGCAGCAAAATCAAATTTTATAAAGCAAAAAAATCAACGAAATTACAAATCTTTATATCAGAAGTCTTGAAAATCCTAAATATGTTAGGGTATTGGATGAAAAACCAGTTGATGAACGCCATAAAATATTTTTAGTAACAAATTCAAAATGTAAAACAACTGTAAATTGAAAGATAATATCAATAACAATAGCGGCGGCGGCAGCGGCATCTAATATAATGAAAGTCAAAAGTTGTTAGGATAGAAATTGAGTAGATTAAAGGAACTATAGACTGGAAAATTGAAAAAATTCCAATATGTTTAACAATATGAAACTAATACAACAACCAATTACTTTTAAAGTTTACAAGTACGAAGTAAAATAAAAATCATTATAATCTTGGCGCTTTCAGGCTAAAGAAGGCTAAACAGACGGAATTCGGTTGGAATAAAAACAACAAAACATGGAAAAAGGCTAATCAAAATCAGAGATGGAGATTGCAAGCTGTTTTTGTAACAATTTTAACTATTACAAACCAAAAGCAGCAAAATTAATATATATAGAACTGTTAATAAGGAGAGGAAAAGTGAAGACTAATTGTCATAGCAGAGAGGGCTGCATTAGTATGGCAGTAGATCAATTAGTAAGGCTTAGGCTCGTGATAAACAGGGGTAATTTCCGCCAAATCGCACTAAATCCTACAATCCTATATTGTTAGGAACCCATTGATATCAACTTCCACCCCCTCATGCTTACTTCCATCTATCAATGCTAACTTCTACCTATTAGTAATAACTTCCACCAATTAGTACCAACTTCTACTTATTAATACCAACTCCCATTTATTAGTACTCACTTCCATTTTATCAATGCTAACTTCAGTTCTCTTGTTTATTACGACTCCACTTTAAGTATACTTATGGCGTGGCTATTGCCAGCTATGAGCAGTATCCCGGCGGCCATAATTGTAGCTTTTGTGACATGGCTTTTTTCTTTGCTTGTTGTGACTATTTTGATGTCTATTGCATATGCAGTGCAGTTGTTTGTATTGTCAACTGCATCTGCCAAGTCAAAGCAAACGGTCTTGGCTTGTAATACCGGAGAGGGGAAATGAGTAGCCACTCTAGTAAGGGATACGTGTCAACCCCGTCATATACGTAGACAAATAGGTGGTAGCCGGCTAGCGGCTCCTGCAGTGGAGAGAAATCAATTATCCGTCAACTCTTCACTTATGTTATATCATTTTTACTTGGACCCCGATTCGAATGGACAACAGTAGTTACTTTCAAGCCCTACCAACATTGTTTGTTTTTCCCGTATGTTTACTGTATAGCAATGTTCCCAACCCTTGATATATGTTTCATTTCGTCCCGTCATCCGCTTCTGTATCTGTGACAAGTCAATGTGTCATACGTATATTTGCGCCAGTGTGTGAACAAGTTCCAATAAATACATGTGTTTTACACTCAGCCCAATCTCTTCGTCAGAAAGGTCGCTGTATACTATAGTAGACTACTATGTACTATTAGGTCTTCGGTCCATTTCAACTTCATTGGTGCAGCAATACACTTACAGCGGTGCACAAGAAACATATCAAATTAAACAAGCCAACGCGATGAGATTTACGTTGCTGTAACTTTTTCATAGTATCAAGTATGAATTACACCAAACTAACATTTAGGCCTTAGCGTATTGTCAATATCATATGCATTACGCAAAAGTCCCATGTACCAAAACAAATGAAGTTAAGCTTATGCATGTGGACCAGCGGCTGGTCCAAAACAGCACAGGCTACCTATTTCAAATCATATATGATAACCTACCATGCATATTCCATACTCCTGGCGTCTCTAAGCCCAGGCCATGGGTGCACAGTTTCCAAAGAGCTGTCCGTATAAATCACGAAACCAGAGTGAGAATTTCAGTAGTATGAATACACTCACCCTCACGCCCAACCTGCCCATTTCACTTTCCCAACAAGCTACCTGGTTTGCAGGTACTGTCCTCGCGCCGTTCACTTCACCGTCCTGTGTACAACCAATCCACCCTGCATACGGAGAACATCATCAAACTCGCTCCTCCGAACTTCACCCCAAACCTTCACCATGCAACAACCATTTTCCCTCACCATCACCGCGGCCGACCTGCTG
>JASMMZ010000003.1:17472924-17567017 GCA_038502455.1 Anisogramma anomala
CCCTTCTGCCAAGCCGCCGACCATCAGTGCTACTGCCTCGACGCCGACAACGCAAAGAGCTGCGCGTCCGCGGCGTGCTGCGGGCCTCCGGGCCTCCGGGCCACGCACTGGTTGCTTATCTCACGTGTACCTTGGCCTGAGCAAGCGAGTTTCGAAACAACAACCAAAACAACAACGTTTACCGTCCCATTATTCCTACCGCTGCTACTACGGCAATGTATGTTGCTGGACCTGAGAAACATCAGCCCATGACATTTTTTTCCATGCTAGACACTGAAGCGGATGGTCCAGACGGACCAGGCCCTTTGTATACAAACAGAGAAAATCGCTGAAGAGCACGTGTGTGAAGTTGGTTGTGAGATGTTGAGTTCTGTAGAGAGGGTATTGAAAATGAGCTAACCGTCAGCTCTGATCAGCTCTGCCAAGCTATTCATAACTAGCATATCAGCCCTTATAGTGTGGCATATTAGCCCAAATAGTGTGGCCTGTGACCAAATAGGTGTGGCATATAACAGACCTAACAGTCTGCTCCACTTTCATAGCAACCTTGAAAGTTCTGAATATCAAACACATTACCCCTATATTCTTTACAGACGGCTCAGCGAGGCAGACCTCAGTTAGCATGAAATCAAGAGGCACGGCCCAGCCCCCGAGTAACAGCACATTATGAAAGATCGGAAAGCAACGAGTCCTATGAGTTGAATTCCATTCACCATTTCCCCGAATGCTTTGCAAATCAACCATAGGCAAGTAAAGTCATTGATTAGTGTAGACGTTGACCGATCTTGCTGTAGCAAGGTGCCAAGGTAACTTCCTGCCACATACCAGCCCCTTGACCTTGTTTGTGCATTGGACTCCCTATCCCCGGGATGCAGGTTTCCATCCATTGGAAAGAATCCTTTTTCACTTCAGCTCAGCCCATCAAGGCACTGCTAGTTGGAAGTTGTCGATGCAGCCTTCGGTGTCTTCGAACCACCCTTTTTCTTGCCGTCCATCATCTGTCCACTGGTCGCGAGGGGCGGCGGCATCGACTCACTACCGGCGTCGCTCGGCGGCGGCACGGCGGCGGCTCACCGACTGGGTGCCTGGGTGCAGCGGAGTGGCGGCGCCATAGTCTGCGCCGTAGGCGGATGTTGCGGCACCGGCCACCGGCGAGGGGCTCGCGGCACCATAGCCATGGCTATACGCAGGTGTCGGGGCACCGGACCGCGCTGAGGTGGGAACCCGGTTGGACAGAGCACGGGCGGAACCGTAGCCGTCACCGTCACCGTAGGTGGGTACCGGGGCAGGGGCCTGTGCAGATCCGTTGGCAGCAGCACCATAGCCGTTGTTGGGGACACTGGACTGTATCAAGGGAGTCGATGCAACATAACCGCCACCACGCACAGAGGTGCTATAGCCGACTCCAGATGCTGGCGTAGGGGCGCACGACCGCACAGAGGCATGGGCTGCGCCGTAGCTGTCGCCTTGGCCGAGCTTCATGGCAGCGGGGTGACTGGCGGCGCCATCACCTCCACCATAGTAGCCACTGCTCGGCTGAGGAGTTGACGCAGCCTCTCCGAAACCACCGCCCCAGCCACCAGCGGATATGTTGGGCGAGGCAGCGGTCACGTTGGGAGTGGCAGCGGGGTTGTTGTTCGACGCGTCTCCCCAGGAAGGAGTCTGGGCGGCGACGTGGTTGCATGAAGATGATGTGCCCCAGACGGGTGTCTGGACGGTGAAGCTGCTGTCGCCAGCCGCGGTGCGACCGCGAGGGCGCGCGTCAGTGGCGAAGCGCGGGTCGAGGCGGCCCTTGCCCTTGCCACTGCGGATACTGCTGGACAGGGACGTGCTGGCGCTGATGGAAATGTACTCGTCAGATGGTGAAGCAGAATGGCGCTTGTCATCGCGATGGGGTGGGCTCGTCTCCTTCCAGGCGGGCTCTGCAGCGCGGGAAGCAGGGTCAGCTTGCATCCACCGGCCACAATGGTAATACATCTCACCCTCGAAGAAGGTGTGACCCATGCCCCAAAGCGCCAGCAGCCTCTGGGCCCGAGGGCTTTGCATCTCGCGAAGGCGGGCCTTGTTTTCCTTCTCGCGCTCCGGGCTGACGGGTTGACCGTCCATTCGCTTGCCCAGCTGGCGCTTCAGCTCGGCGCGCTTGCCGGCAATCTTTTCTTTCCTGAGGCCTACGTGCCACTCCTCCCCGCTGCCGTTGAAGTCCAGCTGGCGCATGAAGGCGTCGACTTGGCGCTTGGTGATGGCGCGGGCGGAGCTGCGCTGGACGACGTCGACGGCGTGGTATTTCTTGGCGAGGACGCGGCGCAGCATCTTGTGGACGTCAAGGACGGGGATGTCGCGGTCGAGAAGGTCCTGCGCGGTCTTGGTGGACGAGGGCTTGCCCGGGTTCAGGGCGTTGTTGAGCTTCGAGGCGAAGTCCAAGGGGGTCAGGGGGCCCGCTTTGCCGAAGTGCTCGCCTTTGATGATGAGGCACACGAGGGTGCGTATCTCGAATGAGCTCCACTTGTGCTCGGTGCTGGGCTCCTCGGACCCAGAACGGTCAAGGGCATGAGGAGGCATGATGGTTGGAGTTGTAGGCTCGTCGCCGTGTTGACGCGTACCTTGCCCAAATTGGACTTGACGACGTAGGGTGTTCCTGAAGAGAGGCTGGGAAAGATCACTGCCTCGGCCGTCTTCGATGTTCAGGAGGATGACTTGCTATGCCGCTCCTCGTGTTGTTGATCGCGAGGCCCGAGGCTCGCTTTTTGGAGCGCAAAGGCAACGGAAGGAGTGATTTCCTGCAGGCGGTTTATGGAAAGTGCGTTCCTTCCACATTAAAAAATAGGTAAATCCTCCAGCAAGACACGTTGGAATCACTAGAGGATGCTTTTATCATGAGGCACTCATGGTAGCGTCTTAGAGTCCATATACCACATATTCTGTACCCATACAAGAACATGAGGGCATGGACTGCAGTCCAGTTTTATTTTATTTTATTTTTAATTTTAATTTTTTTTTTTTTTTTTTTTTTTTTAAAAAAAAAAAGGCGGTATAGACACAGCAGAAACAGGCAGAAGATGGAACACATAATAGGCAGCCCTGTGGGTACTGTCACAGCGGCCACAGTTTTTGGCATTAGAAAGAGGCAGATTATAGTCACTGGCTTCGAAGGGAACGAACAAACTGGTGTGAACAAGCGATCTGCTGATCTGATCTGCATACCTGCAGTGTTCTATCGTTATTCCAGCAGCAAAAACCTTGTTCTGTGCCCCGAATTCCAATGGTGTGCTAGGCACACGTCTCATAGTACCTGCGCCATCCAGATGCTGCTTGCCCGAGTCATAATAGTAATACTGTCTTCATCATGAGACCGAGATGACCTTCACAAGTTCGAATGTATGGTTTTGAAGCAGAGGGATATATGATGACGGTGTCGGGAGAGCATTGTTGCACGTGTCGGCAGCACGACGGATCGATCGTTACTAATAAATGCCCTGTGTCCTATACTGGAAAGTGTCGTATCTATGGAAAAGTCAGCAGAGCACAGGGATGTGGAGAATGGCAGAGTGCCTCACAGTCGAGTGTAGTAGCTGCCGAGGGACTTCCCAATAAGATCCGTCTCAACAAATTGCTCCGCTTCGTCAGCACTCAGTTGGAGCTGGAACCGTTGGCGCAGACTACTTTGCACGGTCGATACTCCGGCCGCGTAGCAGGGCATGTTGGAGTCCTGACCCATCATAGCGACGAGGTCGGTTATGTTGTCGGCAGACCGGCGCAGAGCTAGGAATGGTCAGTCCAGAGGTCCACAAACGTGTGCTGATCGACCAAATGTACCTTGAAAAGCCTGCTTGCACAATTTCTTGAAATCGTCCCACTCGGGAGATCCAATCCCTCCCAGAACCTCAACATACTCATACGTGAGTTTGAAAGGCGCCGCCTCGAACCCGACACTGCCCGGGGAATTCGACAACATGAATCCAAAGTCGATGTGAATGATATGGCCTTCGTTGTCGATGAGTAGGTTGCCATTGTGTCGATCCTTGAGCTGCAGCACATATGAGATGATGCTGTACGCAGCAAGAGACCGCTTGAACGCGTCCACTGCGGCCTTGTACGCCTCAGTGTCCGGCTCTCCAAAAGCCTTGAGGAAATGAAGCTTCAATGTGGCAATCCGCCTTTTAGGATTCTGGCCAGTCTCGAAGGATGCGAGGGTTAGACTTCGTTTGATAGAGTGAAGAGAAACGCCATTCGTGATGGTCTCAATCAGACCGGACGATTCGCCTGTAACAAGGATTCTCATGACCTTGGTCCACACGCCCACTCCAGCATCCACCCAGATTCTATTGCAGACATCGATGAGCTGGCACGCAAAGGCCTCCTGTCTAAGATCTGAGCCAGTCTTGACGATAACGCTCACGAGATCCCAGTTCTTCATCCAGCCATATGGTGAGGATCGCCGGATGCGAGCTTTCTTGTCTTCCCAGGCCTCGCCGAAGACGGCGGCGCTTGGGTCGTCTCTGTCACCCTTCGTCTGCAAGCCTCCGGTTTTGAAGTCGTTTTCCATGCGCTCTACACCGGCACTGGCGTTGATCGCCGGGTCGAGACCCGTCTCCTCGTCCATCTCCACACTCGCCACCACATTCTGTGCCGTGTTCTTTGCCATGATTTGGTCGAAGGTTGGCCCGCGTCCCTCATCGACGTCGAAATTCTGCTCCTCCAAGTTCTGCATGCTGGCGATGATCTTAGCCTGGATAGCTGCCACTTCACCCCTCGGCCTCTTTCCAGACGTGGCTTCCAATTGCGACAACATCTGTGACGCTGTCCTCATGTGAATAGCAAGCGCAGAAAAATCCGGTTGGTCTGCAGAGGAGGTGCGTGATGGGCCGGTCACGGTCATTTTTTTTACGGATCGGCCACTAGGGCTAGTAGAGCGCGATGTTGAGGTTGCTGAGCTCCTGGGTGTCATGTCTGAGGCGGTCGATGCTGTCGTCGTCAAGCTAGGTAGGCGCTGGGGGTCAGGCTTCACTGGGGTTGCTGTCTTGCTGGATGAGTTGCTGTCGGCTGGTTGCAGTCGAGGTGAGTTGCCCAGATCACCTGAAGTAGGCTCGAAGACGCTGTCAACAGCAGATTCCGGGACCGACTCAGGTGTTCTGATTGCAGATGGCGCTTTTCTTGCCTCTTCCGTCAGGTCAAATATGCGCTTTCTCGAGCTCTGTTCCAGCAATAGCGGGAGTAGTTTCTGGTTGTCCGGCGACTCTGGGTCAAATGTAAAGTCGTCGCGAAGAACCTCAATCATCAGCAAGTATGGAACCTTTTCTGCGCTGTTAAGAACAGTGGCTTCAGCTGGGTTTAGTCGCACGATCCGGTGGTGCTTGCTCCTGGCCGGAGAACCATCGGTCAAAGTCGGTGGACAAATCAAGGGCACATCAACCAGGATCACAGCATCCGTCAAATCCTGGGCGAGCATGCCTAATTCTCCACGGAGGGCACTGAGCCGAGCCGGCTTTGGCACAACCACTAGCCGGTTGGAAATATCATCCAGCGCTTGCAGAAACTGTGTTTGACATCGGAAGTAGTTGGAAGTTAAGATTCTCGCCTTCTGTACCGTTGTCAGATTCCCTGGATTGAGTGCCGACTTGCCGTGAAGGGAATGTCTTCTGGATAAGTTTGACACTTCCGATGGTTGTAAGCCCGCAGATTGTGGAGTAGGGGGCCTAGGGGGCAGTGATGACTTCAGCTCGGGTAACGGAAGGGACGCCGTGCTAAGTCTCGCATCGATTGCATCCAGGTCCATGTGTCTCGGTAGCTGCTTTACTCCCGTGACCGGAGAGGGTATCGTGGAGCCGGACGAGGACGTCGGATGGGAGGGAGGCAGGTTGGATCTCGGCTGAGGCTCTTGGGGCGCTCTCAACTCGGGCGATCCCCTCGGATCGGGTGCGCTGATTACCCGCCCTGTGTCTCTCGCCGCACGGCGTGTTCTTCCACTCGAAGCCACAGTATGGGCTCTAGATATCTTGGGCTGTTCTGTAGGATCTGCCGACGCTGTAGAAGCGACGGGCTGTGGCCTCCTTGCCTGAGCCACTGCGATCGGACCAGCTACGCTGGCCAAAGTTGGAACACCGACACTGGCTAGTACAAAGCTGGCCAGCATGGTAACCGGCAGCGTGTTCTCCTTGAGCTTTTCATGGCGGGCTGCGTCTCCCAGGCCGAAGACAATATTTTGGACCTTGTTGAACACCCGCCGGCATGTTCGGAAGGCCTCGGACTGGGGGTTCGAGGAGAGGTCGTGGACGTAACTCTGGAATAGCCAGTAGGTCTGATGCGGTCAGCAAATGGCCAGGCAGGTGTTCTGGGGGAGGCGGAGCATACAAGCAAGGCGCCTGTAACGGACTCTTCGCAGAGATCTAGTATGAATTCTTCCAATGCCATGGACTCATTGTCGACGCTGACAATGAGATGGCATAGTTGCGGCACTGCTCAACTATCGTCAGCCATTTGTGGGCCTCTTGGTAGCGAGTATGGATCGGAACTCGTACGGAAGAACTCGATTTCCTCATAGGGGAACTGGCGAAGCTTGGAGCATAATATGTGGTGTATTCCGATGTGATCTGCATAGCGACTATGCGCAAAGACGGGTTGTCAGTGTCAGCATCTGATGGACAAGGTCGGGGACTCGTCGCAAAGCAAGACTCTGAGTGGCTCGAGTTGCCGGGTAGCGTACGTGAGGTAGGAGACGGAGAGAAAGGGGTTCTGGTTGAAGACTTCGCTGTCCAGGAAGCGCTGGAGCAAGTCCCACGACATTGGTGCTTCGAAGCTCTCGGGAAGCGGCTGGCAGCGTGAGGACGGTCGAGTTCGGGGTCTGGAACAGTTGTTGGGATGGCGGGAGCACGTCGCCGGAGCCCAGGGGCAATTGCAGTGCTCCGGGCAGTGATTTCAAGACGGTTGTCGAAAGGAGTCGAGAGAGGCGCAGGCGAGGACGAGCCGCGAGCGCGGAGTGCTTCATATATGTTCGACATTAAAGTACGATAGCAACGAGGATTCACGGCTCATGGCTGATGGGTCAGCACCGCATGAGAATGGAGGGTCGAGGCAATAGATGTAGCAAAGGCACTCAGTGCTCAGTCGCCGTGGGTGTGAAGGTCAGTGTCGGTCCAAAGGGTCCAAAGGGGTTCGAAGGAGGGAGGAGGGAGGCGCAGCGGTGGTGACGTTCGACTCGACAACAAAGTTGAAGATCTGGTCCCGCAGCCAGGTGCTGGAGTGCTGGAGTTGCTGCCGCTTCGGGCAGTACTGTACCCCTGATACATCACGGAGTACTGCTATGTACAGTATGTACCACGGAGTACTTTACCCACCTCTCCAGAGCATCTGGCTCCGGGCTGTTATTCAACAACACCACACCGGCCCCTGCGAACACGTTGGAAAAAGCAGACATAGCGCAGTTTGACGCAGTTTGAAGTTTCACGTGTTTTGGCAGCTTTGAGGTTCTGTGCGTCCGTCCCATCCAGAAATTCCAACGACAACAAAGGTTCCCCTGCCGACCACTCTGTAGGTAGCTTGTATCGTGAAAGGTAGGCCCCTGTAGAATATTTGGAACACCGAATTGAAACCCTAAATCCGCCAGCCACTACTGCATCCGCACAAAGGGAAGTGGAAACTTTCGCCTTCTAGAAGCTTGACAATGTCTTTGTAGGTCATGTAGTAGTAGTAGTAGTATCATCTGTACTTGATATCTGGTGCTCCTATCTTCAAGTTGATTTGTTTTGGCCCACAGCCCCAGATGCCAAGCGAGTCCCCAGTCTTCCACTCCTTTTTACTGTGGGGCTAGTAGGTCACATTATTTTGAAGTTTCTCATCTCGAAGCAACAGAAAAGAAGAAATATTTCAGGCAGGGCATTTCCTCCTCCCCAGTAGATCAATCGCTATAACATCACCCATACCTGCAGATGGACTCTACGCCACAGAAAAGGGGTTGGCAATCCCAGCCAGTTGCCATTTGTGTACATCCCCCATCATAGCAAAGAGCTCCAGAGGAGAGATGGCAAGCTGGGTAGTAAGTAAACTAACTCTCCCTGAACCACAAGCATATTTTTCTACCCTCCAAAAAAGACCACGTCCCGTCGGTTCGAATGCTTAAGGGCACTGACTTGGCCCCACACAAGACCTCGGAACTTGATAGCCAACAAAAGACACGAGACAGTGTTTCTCCTAAAACCCGTCCCACAGACGAAATGTGTTCATACTGACACGAGACAGTTACACACCCCGCTTGGAAGTGTTGACTGGAGGAAAGCCGTCGAGAAAATGAAGGCCCTCAGGCTGCAAAAGGAGACGGACTTCAAGCCTTCGACACCAGCGAGCAAAAATATGCCGCAACACACACCATTGATACAACCAGTGATCATCAGTCATTGCATACTCACCCATGTGGTCAACCCAAGCCAAGCCAAGCTAACCCTACCCTCCAAACCCTCTCAAGGCCCTGCATTGCTCACCACGACCTCGAACAACGGCCACGCACCCGCCGCAGCGCCGCCCTTGCCCCCCTCACCCACCGCCGCCGCCGCCTTCATCACCTCGCACAGCCGCGAGAAGTCGTCGTCCCCGTACGCGGCCAGGTCGTAGCTCTCCTCCCGCCCGGCGCCGAGGCCGAACACGGCGCGCGTTACGGCGGCGCGCACGCACCCCGAGACCATGTCGACGTGCAGCCCGCCACGGCGGAACGCGTCCGCGTGCAGCAGCACGTAGCGCAGCGCCACCGCCCTCATATTCTGCTGCGTCGGCGGCGTGCGCGCCACGATGCGGTGCTCCTGCTGGTCGGCGCCGGTATTATTGTTGTTGCTGTTCTTGTTGGCGTTGTGGATCTTGATGACGAGCTTGTAGTCGATCTTGGCCGGCGCCGGGGTGGTGGACGCCGCCGAGAAGGATGGCGCGGACGACGCCGACGAGGCGGGTGTGCACTCCGGCGGCGTGATTGTTGGGGTGGAGGAGGCCGACGAAGAGGCTGTCGACGAGGCGGCGGAGGAGTCCAGCGAAAGAGTGGAAAGGGCTGCGTCAGAAAGGGCTGCAAAATCGGCGCCGGGGCCTGCGCCCATCGTGTGTGCGGCTTTCATGGGCCGGGCTTGGTTCAGAGGCCGGTGGTGGGCGCTCGGTTGCCAGGGCGGCATCGGCGGGTGAGGCGGCAAGTGAGTGCCACTGGGCATGCCCGGGCCGGAGCTCGGGAAGAAGTGCGACCATGGCCCTCCACCGTAGAGAGGACCTGAACGCTGGGGCAGATTGGCGTTTGGAGGAGGCAGCAGCGCCGGCTGGCCGCCCATTTTGCCCATGTCCAGGTTGACGAAGCCCTGGCCCGGGTGGTTCCTGTGTGCCTGCTCAAGGGCATGCTGCCACTGAGCGCCACGGGACTCGGGTGCAAGGCGGACATCAGGCAGCCCTCTGGGGCCAGGCCAAGATTCCCTCGGCCTGCTACCCATCGGCGGCGGCGGCGGCGGCGGCGGCGGCGGCATGTGCATGAAATTGTGTAGCTGATGCGTTGGGAAGGGCCCCTCGACCGTCGCCGTGGGCCCAGTGTAGGGCCGCGGGGCAAATGGCTCCCGATTGGCGGGGAAGCGCGCCGGAGGGGCTGGGGTTGGGCCTTTGCGGTACGCTGAAGGACGGTCACGGCTCCGTGATCGGGAGTGGGAGTGGGAGCGGGAGCGGGAGTCTCGCCTCACGGTGCGAACATCATAAGAGCGTGGACGGGCGCCGGGCCGGCCCCAGCCGGAGTTATCCTCGCCGTCCTCGCTGGGGCTCTCGTAGGCAGACTCGGGCTCTGACTCCAAGCTGAGGCTCGAATCGGCGAGGCGGTCCTTGACGGACTCTTCGACGTACGAAGATACAGATGACACGCCGTCGCCATCATTGTCAAGGTCGGAAGGCAACCGGTTGAAGCCATTGGTGGCGATGAACTGCTGCACGGCGTCGGCAGACTTGGTGAGCAGGTGCTCAAGGGCTTTGGTCACGGTGTCAAATCCATCAGATGAGAGGAGAACCACACGGCAGCGACTGGTCTCGGAAAGGACGATGGCTTTGTACGTGCCAATGGGCTCGTGCGAGATAATAAGGCTGACATCCCCACAAGCGGTGGTGAAGAAGTAGCAGTTCTCTGTGCAAGCGATGATGATCAGCAAGGTGTGATGGGAAATGATATCTGCTTCCTGCAAGCTTGGTCACACAGATGAGGGGTATGCACAAGAGTCAACTCACCAATGATTTGCTTCCGCAGTCCCGCAACGCCCTTGAAGCCGTTGGCAGTCATCGTCAAGGTATTGGATGGTGGACAGGCACATGCAGGCTGTTGAGTCGAGGAGGACGAGGCTTGTGAGAAAACAATGCCAGAGGGACGCAGGAGGGTCATGAGGAGGATGGAGGATGGGAGAGAAGGCTTGGAATGGAAGGCACCCAGTTGAAGGATTCCGAAGGAGGCAAGAAAGGCAAGAAGCACTGGGAGAGATCCGCCACGCTTTATACTGGAGTCGGCAAGGAACCACTGCAGGTAGCACACACGGCGAAGGGGAAAAGTAAGGCTGCTCGAGAATGGTAGGCTGCAGCTTGTCGGCTGTGAGCAAAAGCGAAGCAAACACTCATATGCGCTGGAAGGGGGAGACATGCACAACACCCTCCCGCGCTAATAAAAGAACATGTCCCCAAAATGTGTCATTCCGGCTCTGGAACGTAGGTCAGTTTGCTCGGTAGCGGAGTCAGCCCTCCAAATCGGCAAACCAAGTATACATAGTAATCATATAATAATAACGCCATCCCTGGCAACTCGCTCCACAGCCTGCCATCTCACATATGTGGGCGTGTATCTAAACGAGAAGGACGAGAAGCAAGTTAGTTGCCTGGTCACGTCCTCGCTACGCCATCGAGTTCCGTCAGCAATAGTCACTCTTCCACAAAGCCACTAAGCCCCACACAAATGATACGGAGTCAGTGAAAGCACAGCAGATGCGAAAGTCGGCCGCCAGTTTACACGAGTCCGAGAAACCGAGCCAAGGATGCGGTGTAGCTGTATCACCGCAAGACAAAGAGCCACCAACTAACGCTCTGTGGTCATCTCACCATTGGTGTCCCACGGATACCCGAGTTCTGGTAAGGTCTGAGATGCAGTGGCTGGTGCCTTCGTGCCGCCCGTCAACGGTGACCATGTGCCAGCAGCCTTGAGGCTCCCTACACTCATCCGAAATGTCGCTCAACCGTTGGGGGCCATCGTGCGCGGCTCGTTTTAAGGCTTCCAATCGCCACACCCGCATGTAAGTATTATCGCGGTTGTGATATCGTTGGTGTTGGTCTGTTGTTCATTGGTTGCCTAGATTCAAAGGAAGGCCGCCGCCAGAGGGTCGTAAATCTGACCTAGAATTAGGGTCAGGGTTACCGGTCCTTTGTGCCGGCACGGCAGACAACGGTCCGGGGCACGGCGGCACCATGCCGTCTTCGACGTGCTTTTCTGGCTACGTTGCAGAAAGTCCGGAAGGGCATTGTCCACGTCGTCGTCAGCGTGGCCCACGATGGCCACATCGTCGTACGATATAGCCCATGGTGGGTGCACGATCCTCCACCTCAACGTGTGGCACCTTAACCCGCACACCGGCCCGGCCGTCGCCACGGAGCGACCCGCACGCGTTTGACCCCGGCCGCTTCGCGCCCGCGGAACCGCTTAACGGGCAGGGGGGCGTGAGCGCCGAGAGCGCGACGTGCCAGCACTTCACGATTTGGCGTGGGCCGGCGGCTGTGTCCGGGGGTTGCACATCGCGCAGCGCGGGCTGTTCGCGGCGTTGAGTCGGGAGTCGGATGGCATGGGGTTGCAGCTTCAGGAAGAAGAGGGGCCTGCATGGGAACGAGATCCCAGCGATAGGATGGCGATCGACATTACGCCGACGGCGCACCGTTGGCGCAATCTTGCCGCGTTACAGTAAATCATTCTTGGAGCGTGCGGGCTATGGTCGGGACGAGTTGACGATTAAAAAACCCTCTTTCTTCAGATGCGATCTTCAGCCTACGGATGGGAAGTGTGCAGAACTTGGAAGGCGGGTGTGGGAGGTAGCGCAGGTCCACCTCGACAGCGATGGCAACTTAAAAGCCGAGTTCTTTGAGAAGGTATCCGATGGGAAGAAATAGTGAGAATCGGTCCTTATCCAGTAGGTTTCACACTCTGAACTGCCTAGCTGCTCATGATTAGTCTCAGCCAAACTCTACGGTTTCTGGGGAAGGAAAGCTTTGGGTATGCTAACAGATCCCGTCCCGTTACACCCACTAATCTGTTAGCACAGCCGTTTCTTACCAAGCCCAACAAAGGCTTATTTGCTGAGATAGCTAGTGATACGGATGCCTGTTTTACGCAAGTGACCAGGCAGCATCGCGGAGAACCACTCCAGAATGCCAATAGTATAACAATTGTAAATAAAGTGGCTTTGGAGGCAGCTCAGGGCGTTGAACTTAACGAAAACAGACAGGACCATGGAAGAGGCAGATTAGATAGATACATAAGTTAGAAGCACTAGACATTAATCAGCTCTCACTGGTACAACAGCAAATGCATTCATATTTCAACGGACGTTGATTCTCCTACTACACTATGTAGTACTTGCTTGTTTCAAACGGCCAATCCTAGGACCCCTGATCCACTAAGCGACGCTAAACCTCTTTTGGATCAAGAATTCGGAAACTCATCTGGTATCCGATTAACGTAAGATGGGCTTTTTATTTTCCTGGCTCCTCAGAGCGGTTTATGGTGAACAACATATATAGTTGAAGCGTCAGTGCATACGGACCCATATAATCAATGCTCTTTCTCAATAGGATTACTTCCTGCAATCATGGTCAGGAACTTAGAGGTGGTTTGTCTTGCCTGGGCTTTGCCAGCCGCTTGTCTGCAGGCTCTTGCATTTGACGAGGGAGTGAAATGCGGCAATGCAGGGGCCATGGGTTTCAATTTATTGCGCAGGCAAAAACAGGCCTAAATTCAAAGGGAAACTGCCACGGCTGATTGTGATTTAGCAGGTGCCCTTTTACCCCATTTATTAAAGCCATTCCCACCCCTTTGTAACTTTCAAGATTCCTTCCCTTCTTCCATGACCAACAACCACCAGATCCATCAACTTTATCGATTTTCCTCGATACTTCATCAAATACACATCACTCCATCCAACAACCCCATCAAAATGACTGGACGTAAGTACAATCCTTCTCCATTGCGCTGTTTCTATCTATTTGCACCTTTCGCATTGATGCCCATCACCGACTCTGCCGCTTGTTGGGGCTCCGAGACGCCATTTGCCTTGACGCGTCTTGCTTCATCACATTCAACCGCGTCGAGTACCACACCCTGTCCCCATTCACCCTCAACCTTATCTCCATCATTCTCGCCATCGCCATCGCTGTTGCAGTCGCCGTTGCCGTCGCCTTCATCAATACTAACATGCATTCTCTATAGGTGGCAAGGGCGGCAAGGGTCTCGGCAAGGGTGGTGCCAAGCGCCACCGCAAGATTCTTCGTGACAACATCCAGGGCATTACCAAGCCCGCCATACGTCGTCTTGCGCGCCGTGGTGGTGTCAAGCGTATTTCTGCCAGTAAGTTGCGACTCCACCCTGCACAGCTAGCTGTCGAAAGTGCATCCAAGAAGTAGCATGATGCTGACCACGTCCAACAGTGATCTACGAGGAGACTCGCTCTGTCCTTAAGTCTTTCCTCGAGGGTGTTATCCGTGACGCCGTCACCTACACCGAGCACGCCAAGCGCAAGACCGTCACCTCTCTGGACGTTGTCTACGCTCTCAAACGCCAGGGCCGTACCCTGTACGGTTTCGGTGGTTAGGTGTATTACCACTTTGTGTCAAGTCTTGGGGATGTGCTTTCAGGGTTGGTTGCGATTTCAGCCAGGTTGCGATGTTCTTTCCTTCTGTGAACACGGGCAAGGCGGGACTGTAGGCCGGGGACCATGGATGTCAGCAGTACTACTACTGGTCATGCGGCGAGACGTTCACACGACAATTGGTTTTTGGCGTTGGGGATTTAGGAACATGGCACGATCCGGTAGTTGATTAGGCACATCAGCACTTTGATGCGGCATTATAACACAAACTGGACATACAAAAATGTTATCTGATGCGAATTGTGATTCATGATATTCATGGACGTTCTCCCCATCTGCTGGCATCTATGGCCCTCATGTCAAGCCACATCATTGACAATTAGGAAGCTGCGGCGGTCATTCTACATCCCCAGGCGAACACGTGGTCAGATCATCCCTAGCCAGGTGCTCATAGTGTTCTCCCGATCGAATTATAGATATTTCTTGCCTGCAGCAACAACCCTCTGCCTGAAGATGGGACTCTTCATCTCCATGTTGACCTTGTAGAACGGACTCATGACGGCCTTGACCCAGTTCTCGTAGACCTCGAGGAAGAAGTTCTTGATAGCTTCTTCGGTGGCCGCGCTGGTTGGATTGGCAGCAATCGAGGTGGATGAGCGAGAGGTGCCAGACCCTGCGCTGGAGCCGGACGGCTGGTGCAGCAGCAAGAACTTGACGTTGGCGCCTGTGACGAAGCAGGAGATGTAGTTGTTGAAGAACTTATCGATCACTTTGAGGTACCTGTGGGAGAAGGAGGGAGGGCGCATGTAAGTCTCATGAGCAAACTAGTGGTAGCGGGCGGCCTCGGCATAAATGGAGCTACCGAAGTGTATAGAATTAGACAGTAAACATACATCTGCCCACTGTTCCACTGCACCTCCTCCGCCACATCCAGCGAGCTGTGCAGGATGAACTGGTTCAGGTGCCGCGCTTGGTCGCTGAAGCGCGAAAGGCCGTCGCCGCCTTGCTTGGACGTGCCGAACTCGTGCTCGAACAGCGGGTTGTCTTGCGTGCCGATGATGGCGAAGTAGTACGACATTATTCCCTTGTTTTCAGCGATCAATCATCGGCGACATGTTTCTCTCCTAGTGCGGGCAGGCAACTGGCGTTGGTGCTGCGACTTGGGAGCGTTCTTGCTGGGGCTTTTGGTCGTGGTGTTTTTGGAAGCGGCTCGTGTGGGGGCCCGGCTTTGGCCTGCCGCCAAGGATGAAGTGTGTGATGCGCAAGCGGCCGGCCTCGCGCTTGCAAGGGTTTAGCGCCGCCGACTTCCTTGTTTCCAACGAAGTCTTCCTAAGTAAGTCCCTCCGCGTCCCCGAACAAGCTTCTTTTTGCGCACGCACACCCTCCCTACGCCACCATGTTCGGACCCTTCCGACTCACCAACCCGCTCAGCGGCGGCCTGCTCTGGAAGGTGCCCTTCCGGCTGTCCAAGTTCCAGAAACGGCGGCACCGGCAGCGCCTGCGGCACGTCGACGGCGTGGTCGCGACGCTCGACAAGGCGCTGGCGAGGATCGGCGCGACGCTGCCAGCCGTCGAGCGGTGGAAGGCCGAGATGCCGACCGAGGCGATGATGCTGCCCAAGGACAAGTACACGATGTACGACCGCAAGGAGAAGCGGTATCGCAAGGGGATTCACAGTAGGTTTCTGGCGCCTGCGCCCCCTCCCCCTCCCCCTCCCCTCTCTCCCATCTCCCGCGGCTAGACATCTGGGGTGTTTTGAATCGGGAAATGTCTCCCGCGGTGAGGACGATGGGTTCTCGCGGATCGGGGATTTAATATTACTGACTGTTTGTTGCAGAGCTGCCCAAGTGGACGAGAGTGTCGCAGAGGCTAAATCCTCCTGGATACTAGACAGAAGGAAAGGACAACATGGTAGATGATTTTGGCTGGGAGCATATCTCGGACGGCACACGGTTCTCTCCTGCGCCTACCTGTGCCTACCCTTACAGTGTGACTACTAGTTCGACTTGTTCAAGCTATCTTGAAATACCATCGACCCAGAGCACCACATTCAGTGAAGAAAGACGCCCAACTGGGCAGATTGCTGGCATGGTAGTCTACAAATCAACGGATGGGAACAGGGCCACGAAGTTGGGATTTGGCCGGGCACTGGACTGAATTCGTGTTTTGAAACCGGCATACGAATGAGGAAGGATGGGCGATGAAGACGGACAGGTTGAGCCGGGATCGAGCTCATGAATGATTTGGGAGGGCCAAGACAATTGGTGGTATGATTGGTTGGCCTTGAGAAACGGACGCATTTGGAGACAGCATTATGGTGTGAGGTCTTGCGGCATAACCACTTCAGATCCCTGAGACAAAGATCCAGCCCAGATATTCCGCCTGGAGGCAGGTATTAGGTTCGCGATTATTCGTGAAGCTTGCCGTCATCCGAGATGCTGTTTCAAGCCGAATTCATTCAAGAGAACCATGCGGTGCTTTCGCATCGTGCTGTCCCTTGAGAACAGATGATTGAAGAATCATCTCGCGGCACATACAGACTAGGCATCTGAGGTGACTAGCCAAGTGGTGTCTGCTTCACGCCCTGTCCACAGACAGATTGAGTGTTTCGTCTTCATGGAAAGAGAATCAATTTTGCTGCCCCCCCCCACTCCCCACCCTGTTTCCAACCTGAACGCCTAGGGATCCATCGACTCCAAGCCTGTAACATAAAGGGTATTCCTCCAAGTGTAGCAAGTGCTACATTACCATTCTCTTCAATGGCGGTACTTTGGTCTTCTTAAAAATGTCACATAATCTTCCCGTCTCAGAGTGCCCGCAGCTTGCCCAATGGTCCGCCTACCTCAGACGGCCGTCGTCCTCGTAGCGCCCCTGCAAGGCGCGACCCAAGCCACCACGGCCCTCGTCAAACTCCTCGCGGTATTCATCTCTGACCTGGCCACCGCTCTTGCCCCTCCCGTACTGCCGCCCTTCCTCGAAGCCCGGGTCGAGGTCGGTGCGGATGATGCGCTCGTCGAGCTTGGTGCCACCGATGTACTTCATGCAGTCGAGCGCGTCCTGGTGCGTGAAGTACTCGACGAAGCAGAAGCCACAGGGCGTCTTGTTGAAGCGGTCCAGCCCCATGATCAGGCGCTTGATCTCGCCGCATTTGCTAAAGAGCTCGTAGACTTGCTCCTCGGTCGTGAAGAATGACAGGTTGCCGACGTAGAGCGTCGTCGCGTGCGCGAGCGGGTCTTCGGGCGGCTGCTCGGGTTCGACGGGGGCCTCTTCGCCGTTGCGGCGGCGCTTGAACTGTGGGATGCTGCAGTTAGCGAGTGCTGGTGGGCAGGAGGTAGGTTGTGCGTGTTGCAACGAGCGCGAGCGAGAGCGCGAGCATGGCTGCATGGAGAAGGAGGAGGACTGGAGGCCATACGCGGCTGTTGTAGTAGGCGCTGGGCCGGTCCAACCGATCAACTGTACTTCTCAGAGGCGGCTGCATCTTGTTTGAATGTGAGGCTGTGTTTGTGTACTTACGACGTCGTCAGGTTATGAGTCGCTTGTTACCTTTCCGTATTGAAGGTGGGGGCCTACTACGGTGTCCTATCTACCCTACCCAAAATAAAGGCCCCCCTGTCAGGTAACGACAGGGATAAAACACATTCCTGTTGAAGTGGGTGCACAGACCATATAAACATGACATGGATGCTTTCGATTACCCCTACCACTAAGTAGGGCACTGTACCTACCTACTAACTGCATTAAAGTAAGTCCAAACGCGTCGAAAGATCGACGCAGCGTGCTACCCTCGCACCTTCAGCATCGTTTCTCTCAACTGTAAACCCTCTCAACTGTAAACCACTGTGCCTTTGTTCCTTTTCCAAATCTGCCTTTCACCAACGCCTTACAAGCCTCCTGATAGTGTGGACACACCAACCCCACGACTGTCCTTCATCACAGACCATACGATCGACCATGTCCAAGGTCAAGGCATACACGCCAAGCTGGCTCAGCAGGCCTGCGCCTGGCCACGCGCTCTTCCAGGCATCCTCCGAGGATATTAAATCGTCCGTCTTCTCGTCAAAGAAAACGGCGCGGCCAGGCCCCCGCCGCACGATCGCGAAGCGCGGCAGCGAGGTGTTTGTTGCCGTCAACCGCGAGATACGATGGGGCGACCTCGTGCACCTGAAGCAGACTTGGGAGCAAATGAATGGAAGCACGAGGATCAAGAAAGAGGATTTGTCTAGCAATTTATCCATCTATGATGAGGCGCAGCCTAGTGTCGAGGGTGGCGAAGGCTATCGAGTAAGTGGACATGGAGCTGCGTGCTCAACTGCGGCCGGTCGCGTAACTGACAGCATTCGCAGATCATCAAGACTCCGGTTGCTGATGAAATCCGCCAGCTCGTGATCTCACCGAACTCGAATTACCTCGCCGTCCTCACAACCCATACTATACACATCTGTGTCCTACCTGATTCCTCGCATCTCAGTGCCGGAGAATCCGACCCGCTCAAGCCCAAATTCTTTACCTTGGGACCGACCACCCACGTCACTTCTAGATCCGCAGTCATGTCTTCTCTGTGGCATCCTCTGGGCGTCAAGGGGACGTCCATTGTGACAGTGACCGAGGACGCGGTGGTGCGGGTTTGGGAGATCTCAACCGCGGACAGGTGGTCATTCGATAGACCAACGCTGGCTATCGACTTGAAAAGACTGGCCAATGGAACAACCCTGGACCAGGACTTCTCTGTTTCCACTACCTCGATAAGCAGAGGCTACTCTGCCGACGCTTTCGACATGGAGGTGGCTGCGGCAGCTTTCGCAGTCAGAGGCACTGGGCTGTGGGCATCGATGACCTTGTACATCGCCATGAGAGGAGGCGATTTGTACGCACTCTGTCCTCTTCTACCTCAACTCTGGGCACCTCCTCCAACACTCGTCCCATCACTCTCGGTATCCATCGTCGCCAAAGCTGCTGCGGCCCAGGACGATCCGCACGTCTCTGTCCAGGATAAGGTCCTGACTCAGCAGCAGCTTGAGTGGATGGCGGAGATAGACAGCCAAAACCCGACAACAATTCAAGACACTCTCGGCGACCAACCACTTGAGGTCTACATGCGTCCATCAAAGCCTGGTCACATTCCGAGGCTGCAGGGACCGTTCGACCTCGAGATGTCCCCGGATGATGACGAGCAGGATGACCTCGACATCGAGCTCTCGGACATCTACATCATCGGCAGAAAGATGGACACGGATGAGCTCATGGAAGAGGAGGAAGAGATGCTGTTGCTGGACGAGAACGAGCAACAGGGCCTGTCGCTGACCGTGATCTGCCTTTTATCGACCAGCGGGCAGGTTCGGGTTTGTCTGGACATGGATGGCATCCAGGCGAGGTGGCTTCCACCCAAACCCAAGTCTAGAGGCTCTTCGTCTGCTCTTGGCCACCTCAACTGGCCTTCGCTGCTCACATTCGAGACCCTGGATGCCATCCCTCCTGCTGAGGTAGTGTCTGAATGTTGGCCCACTTTCAGCGACGATGTACCATCAAGATACACATTCTTCGTCACGTACAATACTGGTATCACGCAGGTTTCCCTGTCATCTTGGGTCTTCCGGCTAGAGGATGAGCTGAACGCTGAAGCACCAGCGGGCTCGGACACGAGGGTCAATCTCATTGCCCAGGCCAGATCAGAGGTCGAGAGAATCTTCGCTGAGCCTGCGTTTGGCAACTCTCTGGCCGCGTCACTTGCAATCAGTGACCCCGACCTTGGCTACTTCATCCTCTCGGCAACGCCCACTGATGCGGTCGCCTTGATTTTCGACAACCCCAAGGAGGAATACCTGCCCATCAAGGCTGCTGCATCCCCAACGCCCTTCCCCGAGCCAACGCGCGAGGAGACGGTCGCTGCACAGGAGGTATTCTACCCACCTCGGCCAGCGTTTCACTCGCCTCCCATCTTGAACCTACCATCCACATTGCCCGATCTGCGGCAAAAGCTTCTGACGAGCAAGTATGCGGTCGCAATGGGACAGCCGGTCAAGCTTCTGCCTGAGGCTCTTAGCATCTTCTCGAACGTACACCAGACTCTCAGCACAGAGACTATACAGTTGAATGAAGCCGTGGCAGAGTTGTTTCGCAAGTGTAACACCTTCCGATCAGAGCTCAAGGCCCAGGTCGAGAAGGCCAACGAGTTGAAGGGTCGGATCGATCACATCACAGGAGCCGCCGGCAAGGATGGTGATTCGGACGAGGCCCGTCTCACTCAGGCCTTAGCAGACCGGAGACAGAAGCAGGCAGAGCTTATGCAGCGCATGGAAATTTTGAAGAAGAAGGCTCAACAAAAGGTTACCAAAGAACTCAGCGATAAGGAGAAGGTTTGGGTACAAGAGGTCAAGATGCACGACAAGGCATTGTCTCACAGCACTAAGGATGATCGCGAAGTGAAGAGAGGGTCGGCAAAGACTGCGATTGAGCGCTTTGAGGACATTAAGAGCATCGCAAGCGAATTGCTCGAACAGACAGCTGGTGTTCAAAGTCATGAATCACTGATCGAAGGTAGCCCAGAGCGGAGCCTCAGCGCGTCCGTGGCAAGCCTCAAGATCCCCTCGGAGGTCAGAAAGGCAAAGGTGGCACAGGTCAAAAAGCTTTTGGACAAGGAAACTCAGCTATACGACGCTTTGCAGGGACGGCTGGCGCGGTTGACAATTGGTTGAAGGCCTTCAAATACCACGGGCTTGGTTGACAAACCGGCCAGGGAACTGGAGTCAGGGAGGAAGCTAATGAATGATACCATAGCTTGAGCGATCCAGTAGCGGTTAATCAATTCCCACAAATGTCCAGGTGTCATGCAGCCTTGCACTCCTTTTCTGGTTACACGGACGTGAATATGGGCCATTGCCTTTTATTAGGCGCGCCTGAGGTCTATTGACCAGGAGTTGGCGCCCGCACATTCCATATTGTACTAGTACAAAGTTGGCAACATGTGTGGCGAGTATAGACCTCGTCTACAGGTTTAAACAACCCGATTAATTAGGAAGGTTGCGTTATAAAATTCGGAATAGGTATACAAAACAAGTATTTCAAGGTATTATACTACACACAAAAGCAATCAAGTTTTCAATGGACCAGGTATTTGACCAACTTTACCCTTGGAACCCCGTTTACTTTCAACTTTGTAAACTATATAGCATAATTGTTGGTAGGCCTTTATCGTTGCAACGTAGTCGATTCGAATCTCTGGTCAAAGTAACTGGTGTATTGCATTGAAAGTAGTGATGTGTTACTTTCAAGTTTGGCAGACCGCTAGCCAGTTTACACACTAGTTTGTATGGGCAACTGCTTGACCTGTGCCGCACATTGAATTGGGCACTACATTACAATTGACTTGTAGTCAATATAATTAACTTATAGTCAATACAATTAACTTGACTATATTGCAATTAACTTTTATTTTAATACTAACGATTTTTTTTTTATATGTACACGCTAATATAGTCGATTACTCATTAACAGTAATGTTAGACCCTTTTTTTATCATTGTTGGTATTGCTCTATTAATTCCAATCAGTTTTACACCCAAATCCTACTTTAATTATAGGCCTCCAACCTACAATTCTAGGCATCGACTTCCTTTATTTCCTTACTTAAGTTTTTCGTCACATACTAATAAACTACTGATACTGTATTTTTTGCTAATAATTTTGGATAGGTTTTTTGTATACATTACTTTAATAATTATCCAATTCGTTAAAATATCCTTATTCTTTTTCTCTATATATAGGCCGGTCTACGTATCTTTCTATATGAATAATTCATTTGTTACTATTTATAAATATTTTTAAGACGCCATTAAATGTAACCTTAATTCTAATGTTAACAGCGTTATTTTTACTGTTAATCTACCTAAAAAAATCATCTTTTGAGTTTTGTATGCCCCCCTTAATATTATCACGTGTATTATTAAACGGTTGCTATTGGTTATTGTAAGTTTATCGAGATATTCGTAAAGTATTTCAATATTAATATAAATAACTATATATATTAGAGATAACCCTAACCATATAAGAATAATCTTTAAAATACTGTTGGTTACCACACTGATATCAAATTATATTATTATAACCTAAACCTTAAATGTAAATACGCTTCGTATTACAAACTTATACTTAATTAACATCTAGTAAACAAGATCATCATTAATCCTCAATTTCTTATTAGACCTTTTATTGTGAATAAATATTATAAAAACCCCGATTAATATTATTAGATTAGCCTTATAAACGAATAAATTATGTATAAAAACTAGCAATTTAAATTTCATTAAATTTATCAATACCATATTTATTGATAGACATTGCCTGTATTAATAGACCTTAAGAAGCTGCAGCGTTGTCGATTCGAATCGGTCGATATAACAGTAGTATTTCGTAATTAAGTAGTGAATGTATTGTTATAGGTTTGGCATATCGCTAATTGATTTGAATAATAATTTTTATTACTAATTGCTTGGCTCGTACCTTAGTCTAAAATAGTTACATATTATATTTGACTTATAGTCATCTCATAAACAATAAAGTAAACTAGTAGTTGGTACAATCAATTACTTCATAATACAGCTGACTTGACTATATTTTAATTAACTATTGTTCTAACACTCGCGGCATTTTGTTTTGTACGCATAAGTTAAGGTAACTAACTACTTACTTTTGATAATATCTCAAGTCCCTCCTTGTCTTTTAATTAGACCCCTGTCAATTCTAATATATTTTGCATCCAAATTAACTATAATTAACTTCATTTTAGTTTTTTATTTATAAGTTCAACTTTTCGTTTAATATATTTTACTTCCTATCTGTTGTGTTCTATGTTTATCTCGTAATTGATAAATCGTATGATGTTTTTAGTCAATATAAAGTTACGATATAACTTCTACAAATACTTTACTCCAAGTGCTTTTAAACAATTGCTACTTCAGTTTTGTGACTTTTAACTAGGATAACGCTTTCTTCTTCGTGGCAGAAACTAATATAAATGTTAATTTCGTTAATACTATAATTGCGAACGATTCGTTAAAGTTTAGGTATTTACTCTTTACCAGAGTCGCGACTAGCTTGCAGTCCCAAAACTTTAAGGTTTTGATCGCAAAATATTCTTATGGCATAACGCTAGTAGTTCTAAAGAGAAAGGTATCGTTAATTTAGATACCCACTATACCTAAACTTTCATTTTATCTAATTAGAAAATACGAGATATAGGTTGAAGATTTCATGCTTAATATCGATTTAAAATGCAATTAATTGGTGAGAAACCAATGAAGACCTGTTCTAACTAATCCATATAACGGTTTAATGTATTTTATAACTATTGACAATATGTATTTTAATGGAGTTTTTAAGGTAGTTTTAATAAGACGATTTTTTATAGGTTAATTATTCATTACATATATATTTAGATGATATCATGATAATTAAAGGTGAACTTTTCATTCATTTTCACTAATAAAAGCATTACTAATTCAGTTACTAGGCTTTATCTAGTTCTTTCAATTATTGACGATTATATACGTATTTAGTCTTGGTTTTTATTATTGTATCTCTAATCAATTGTGTGTTTTTTTTCGTATAGCTTACTAGTGGTTTTATATGTAACCTCGTAAACAATTCTAGACTTGAGAATAGTTATATTAAAATTATAAAAGTTAAAGTCTCGTTTACACAAAAATTGCACGATTTCTTGTGTAAGAAATCCATGAATATCAACCCTATCGTTCTCTTCAAAATATTTACTTAAAATCTTTATAATTTATTATACGTGAAACGTAAAAGTCAAGTTTTTATGATATTTCTCTTTCCTACCAAGCCAAACAATAATATAGGTACGCTCCGTTAAAAATTGTCCTCATTTCTGATATTCGTTCTTTTTAGTTGCTAGTTGTATCGATGTTATTCTATCAGCTTATCAATTAGGAATAGATTAGAATTATGTTAGTTGATTAGTTTAATTGAAAAATCTTTGTTATTATCGTTATTGTTCATTATATTTACTGCTAATCGTTTGAATATAAACCTTAAATTGAATTATATTTAACGTCATGAAACCATGAACAACTTTCATGACTACTTTGAGATTAACAATACTGAATATATTAAATATATTATATCATTTGACTAGCTCCTACCCTATGAAGACGTCGTTTTATCATGGAAAAACCAGTACTTTAATCGTAGTAAAATCATTAGTAGTGTTTAGGACATTATTAACTTAGCGTCTAGCAAATACCCTTCATGATTTCTTTAAAACCTTACTGTACGTTACAACCATTTTCTTAATATTTAATAATAATAAAGATTTATTTGATAGATGAGGATATATTCCAAAGACTACCAATTATAGTATCAAACTGTTAGGGCTTATAATGTTATTCAGTCTCTTCACCGTCATTTCAAAACGAGCGTCTTTGTTTTTATAACTTCTAATTTCCACCATAAGTATATCATAAGCTGTACGAAGTAATACACATGCCCTTCTAATCTTTCAAATACATTAGTTGGTTTCAATAGGTACTCATTTACGTTGAATCTCTATTATTTCAATATTAACTTGGAATTTTATTACAATAAAATTGTTATCGACATTATATATAATAACGTTTGATAACCCAAGGTATGTGTTAATACATAACATATTTAAAGTTTCACAGATATTTTTTTCCGACAGCGACTTAGGGAAATTAATGCCGTAAACAAAAGTTACCGAATTTAAAACGTAAGAAACAGGTTTATTATCCAAGTAAAAGACGTTAGCTACAATCTTATAATTTAAATTCTCATTTTATTGAATGTAAACGTAAATTTTAGGGGTGTTGAAGTGTATATTTAGCAATAGTAATAAAGCTTTTTAATAATTTGAGTAGAAAATACTCTATATTTCATACCTGAAAAACGTTATAACTTCTACAACTCGTTCATAATTAGTTAATCAACGATCCAGTGTAATAGATCTTTCTTATCATTGTCAAATTTAATAACGTTACTTTTTACTCTTAAAAGTAAAACTAAATATGCCCCCATTTAAAAACGAAAAGGGATATCCAGCTGTTTTTAACTGGTTTATCAACGTCAATATTAAACTTAATGCCTTGGATATTTATATCTTTCAAACAAAAAAAATGAACGGAGTAAGATATTTAAGGGTAAGGAATGTAATGGGACTAACGATTGTTCATACCGTCATCGGTTCCAATAACAATAATTCGTTACTTGAGCCGAAGCTTTCACTTAGGTTTTTAAGTCAAAGTATAAAGAAAACAGCAAATTATTTAAAAATAGTAGTAGAAAAATTCATAATAGAGGGAGTAGAATCATCTGGAGAGTGTATATCTCAGATAAAATCTGATAAGCTTTTATCTATAGCGTAACACTCTGTTATGTACTCTGCTGACGTGCTCCCCAAAGTATAATACTTTAACATACACTCTATTAGCATACATCCTCACGCTTCTTAACTATATTAATATATAGTAATATTTAAATTATCAATCTTTATTCTTATTCGAAAAGCTTCGTATTTATAATTGAGTAATAATAATATAATTCGTTTAAAGTTTCAATCAATTGTTTATCCAATTATAATGGTAGTATATGCTAAATTTTGTTTTGGAAGGTTAGAAAATTCTGTAAAGGCGTGATGATCGATGTTACGTGTTATAGAGTTAATACAAAGTAATAAATCGCTATCAATCTAGGTAAAACTTCTTCTTTTCCTCTTTTAACGATGTGTTACCATTTTTAAAGTAATCTTTTAATTAGATATACGAAGTTTTCACGCTTGATTAATTACTTAATTAATTACTTATACTGAACACTCGTATTTTTTGGCAAGTTTTAATAATTTTCCACAATATTCCTCGCAAATATTGTAATCAACGACGCCTTCCAACGCGGCAGTATTAACGCGTTGCAAAAGTTGTTACCGCTCGCGCCCCTATAAGAAACCCTTCCTTTCATTTTCTTTTACTTGCTAACACCACTACCCCTCCCACCTTTCCGTTTCTTTGTCCTGCTAAACAATAACAGTAATAGCCAAAATAATATAAAAAGCCTGAAGTTATAAATCTTACCTTATTATCACGAGTAAAAACCCTACCTTTACCCGTAACGTTTCCTAAACGTCGTAAATACAATATTAACGAGTTATAGCGAGATATATAAAATTTATTTCTCTATTTGTAATATATATTAATTGTTATGTAAATGAAACGAAAATAAGGAAGCGAGCGCGTCGCCTCGAGGTGCGCTTCACTAAGATACGTTGTGAAACCGCTTTGACACATAAAGCGTTTAAGTAGTATAATAAGCTAAACGTCTTCGGCTCACCTATAGTTATGCTATATGTACGGTATGTTTCCTCTGCCGCCGTGAGAAAGTCTTTTAGCAAATATCGCCAAAATGGTGGCGTCTTAGCTCGCTACTACCATTACGGAAGGGGTAATAACAAGTACGTACCCATACTGATGATATTGAAGCTGTTTGCAAATGCTTTCCTACGCGTTTACCGGCTTCACAGTAAGTTGATTCAATTTTCTCATACGTAATCCAAGGTTTGGTCCATTCTTCGTCTACTTTTTTAATATATAATACGGGATTTGAATCAATTTTACGCCAAATATTAATAAGAAACCGGCGAAGACTGTCATCACTAATATCGAATAGTGTATGAGCCTACACTTCTACTACGTAGATAAGTTCGACGACGTCTTTACGCGAAGTCGTAAAGAAAACGACCTTTCCTATTGCATCCTACTCAAGGGTATCCAGCCTAAAACGCGGAGGACGCTTAACCCTCCTCACGGTGACGACGCTGACGGCGATATCGACAACGATAAAAACAGCGACAATGAAAGCAAAGTTAATAACAATAACAACTACAAAGATAATATAATTATTCGTTTTTCCCTCCTCTCCTCCCTTTACCTATTAATTAATTCGTAATGACACTATTTTAATTGTTTCAAGGTGAAAATCTATTCATATTTCGATAATTGTATAATAAGATCATATGGAAAATTGTAATATAAGTCATAAACAGTAAATGTAAAAAGTGGAAATTTGGAATGAAAGCGGAAAATAAAGTATTTTAAAAAATGACATGTTTAATGTAAGCGGTTAATAATGAATTCAAAGCGTAAAATACAAAGCGAAATCCGAAAAAAAAAAAAAAACGTTGCTTATCAGAGGTTAAGTTGTACAAATTTCCTAACAATGCTAACAAAAAGAGTGCTTACAGATACAAACGTTTCTAAAACGTTATTTAAAACGAATTTGTTGATTGTATCCGCTAAATTTAACCTTTTGTAAATTTATATCGTTTTTGTTTAATTTCACGTTATTCATAAAATTCGCGTAAAAACATGATATTGATTATGAAACTATTTTCATTTATAATATCGAATTTAATGAAGCAGTCTTAAAGAGAAGTTTTTTTAATATAAATTACTAATGGGATGAGTTTTATTGCAAAACTCGAAATAATTATACGGACTGTTAGAATAGTAGTAATTTCAGTGCAGTAGGTCAAGTTTAGTTGCAAGTCAAGTTGGTTATACTGACTACAAATTAAGTATATTATTTGTGGGCCTACTTCATTGGCTGCAAGCCAAGTACAGTATGAAAATACTTTACACTAAGGCATAGGCCAAGGTATTAGCCATATAAAGTACTGTGAAGATAGGCTAGCGGTCTGCCAAACCTAGAATAATACATTCATTACTTGACCACACAGTACTTCTGTTACTCAAACCGATCGAATCGATAACGTTGCAACGTCTAATTTTCTACCAATATTAATCAATTCTCATTAGGTTAATCACAGATAAGCTAAGTACAAAAAGAAGCTACTTCACGGTTATAGCTTACGTTAATAACGGCAGCTAAGATGTAGGAAATATTTTTACAAAAGGTCCCTACGAACTGCGTTTGTTTTTATAGAAGTAAGTAGAGACAAATTTTCAGTTGCGGAAGTTTTTACGGAAGAAGTTTATAGGTAGGAACTATATCGCTATTAAAAATATCAATAATTTTTTAACGAATCTTTCTTAAAAAGTGCTAATATTAACCGCTAAAAGTTTTAAATCGACAAGTCGGCAAATAACTAAGTTAGTACTACTACGAATACTATTATTACAAAACCGACTAAGTCCTATGGCCTATAGCTTTCAACCTTTTACCTCTACCAATAACAATAAACGATCTTTGACCTTACCTTTTATACCAAACCCTTGCTTCTACTTAACTCTTTTTCTCTTCCCCTACGCTAATTTAATTTTGAAGATCGTTTCTTTGAGTGAAACCACCAAGATTTACCAAATCGAGCTGTAAAAAAAACTAAGTCGCGCTATTTTACGCTTAATTACTAAGTTTTCATATCTTAAATCACCAAGTACCTCACCCACTAAGTTCTATGCTAAACAGAACCTTCATATAGCACCTTCTCAAGAACAATTAAAGGTAATCGAAGTCCTCAAATTCGTTTTTTTCAAAATACTACAATAAGGAATTTTGGGGCTAAGATGTTAACAAAGATTTAACCGAAAAGTACTTGGTTAAATTTATTGGTTGTTACATCCTCGAGTAAAACGACGGCGAAAACCTTAACCGCGGCGACCATAGTTTGCGTAAATATTGTAAGTTCTTTGACTACTGTACTATTAATATGTTAAAGAGGATTAAGAAAACCGTTAAGTTTGAGTTAAAGTTTGAACCTAAATGACGAGGGATATACGTACCAAAAAAAAGCTTTACCAGGCTAGCAAAGATCCTTTTTAAGTTAGCTCAGCTTGAGGAATACCCTTAATGTTATGGACTCAAGTCATGTGCCATTGAGTATATAGGTTATGTAACTGTACACGTAATGTGATAGGTAGTACCCAGTCTGGGTCCGGTCTGGGTGCGGACTGGGCACGGTCCATGCACGGTATGTGTGAGGTCACGTAATGGGCTGAACACTGGCCGAACACTGGTCATGCGTATAGGTCCTGCATGGTGGGCTATGGTAGCCTCTTCTAGTCTTCCACCGTACTTCAATAGTAAACCTCATTTGGCACCTACTTGGCTTACCACTGTAGGTCGGACCATAACACTTAAAATCTAAGCCTTAAAAGAAAAGGTGTTAAAACCCTTTAACACCCTTACATATGTTCCAAAGAACCTCCCCTCAACTATTAACTAAGTTAAACCTCTTTATATGCTAATGATAAGGAACTCATTAACCTGATTGACAACCTAAAACCTTCATGTGATATCGCAGAGTACGTTTTTAACGGCAGCAGAACATTTAAAGCAGTAGCCTTTAATGCGGCAAAATTTATGAATGTTGGCGCTATGTGGTTAATTGAATAAAATCGTTATGTTTCTCAAAACCCTTTCTATAGCCAAGTATCTATTACCTCTTAACCCTTTACTTCAAAACGTCAATTTTATTAAAAACCTCCTTATGGTAGGTATTCCTTGTAATGATCACACTAAATACCCGTGAGTATATAGAAGGTGTCAGAGGGTTTTATGTTAGCAGTAAGGTAGCAGAGGTAACAAAAGGTGCAATATCAAGACTGTGTTCGTGCGAGTGATGATCAGAAGCCGTGAGGCTATTCAGGGTAGACTGAATACTTAGATTGACAACTGAAGAGCTATGAAGGAAATACTATCTGTATGGTGCTGACCGTGTCCTTATATCCTAAATCCTTCATACGTCTTCAGTACTGTATAATGTGGATAGCTTGGATAACCTCCGATCCAACATATCCGATATATCCTTGGCATGTCCTTGGATAGCTTAGATAACCTCATATCCAACATATCCAACATATCCTTGGCATTGACCCTAACCCTGGGTCTGCTGACATAAGAGATGTTCCCCGCCTGATGTGTTAGACTTCAGGCGTCTCAGTGGCGCAGTTTCCTTGCTGGCCTGTTTYCCTGACCTAACCGCTGTCTGGGTCATGACATTCCTATACGCGTGAGCCTACTATAAGTCACACTATAGGACTTTAACCCTCGGGCTAAGCGACTAACAATTACCCTTAATACCGTAACTAGAAGGCTTTAAGTATTAAATTGATAAAAAATACTAACGAAAATGACACTACTATTACGACCTTCGTTCAAAACATTTTAAAGTGATTCATATTAAATATAAGCTTTTTACGGATCTCTAAAAGATTTGATATAACGTAAAAAAGTATAACTGAAATCTTTATAATCTTTTTGATAAGAAGATAATACCCTTTTTAAATATTTGTAAATAGATAGATCTTTCTTCTTCTAGTTTTTATTTATTATTCCCGGGAATCCTTATAGGGTACGACAGGGATTATTACCTAACTTTTCTAACTCGAGTAATAACTTTTCGAAAGATTTACGATAACATGATGAGTTTTTTCGAATACGATATCTACCTAATACAATATTATAAGGGTTAGGCTACTACGAGTTCAATAATAATAATGGCAAAGAAAAAGAAGCAGGAAACACCGATATATATATTGAATTAAATGTTTCATTAGCTTATGTTATGTTAATGAGTTATTGGGAAATCATATGCCGGCGAAGCCACACTTCGCGAGCAGGTATGGGTAGCAGTTACGGGCGTTAGCGAGTTTAAATACGCCTTATGATACCTAGATGTCACCTTTAAGTGCCTTTTCAGCCAGTTAAGATTCTCGTTTACAACTTTAATGGCATGTACGTTAAACTCGCTTGTTATATACCCCTAAGCCAATAACTTCCGCGATATAAATAAAGAAGACTGCATAATAGTACATTACGTTGATCGTAAGTACGGGCGACCCTAACGCTTAAAATTTGGTCTAATAGTCTCGTACTAAAAGTTACAATTACATTAACTCCAATGAAGGTAAGATTTCAACGGATTTTTTAATTGTAAAATTATCGTTGTAATAGTTGCAAATGATATCAGATTTGTAGTAAGTCCCGCTATTGGTTAATTCGTCACTCTCGGCTGAACATAACAATGAACAGATCATATGTTATATTGAATACCTTATTATTTTGGTGGTTAAACTATTTAGACTACATCGTAGATTTCCATGGTAAAAAAACCGTTGATGGCGATAATATCCTTTAGTAAATCGAATTATATGAAAATACTAATCCTGACCCAGCCTAATAAATAGCCTACCACGTCTTCCTATACTGTTTAAGTGGAGAAAAACCTTACCTTTACCTTGAATAAGCACCTGGACCTTTATATATCTTTAAATTTTATAATTGTTATACGGAATACATATTTTAGGGTATTATACCAGACATAAGAAAAGTAAGGTACTTAATAGAAGGCTATTTTAATATGTAGTATTGCGAGGGGAAAAAAACTATTGTTACTGAAATTAATCGATAGAATGTTGGTAAAAATAAATTGGTTTCGGCTTAAGTAAATAACTATCGTTAATAGAGATAACAGTAGTTTATACTGTTATGTAGTTAATTACGTTTCATATCCTTAAGTCTCCTATCTCTTTCCTTCTTTACTTAGAGTATATGAAGATCCTTGGCGTTAATGTTAACGTTAACGCTGATAAGCTGTTTCAGAACGACTAAAGGTTTCTTTTTGTCTTTAAGTATGGGTATCTGTAGTTTTGTTTTTTAAATATAAAGATGGTGATATTGAATTTAATAGAGTTGAAGATACGTTAACTATACTAGAGTATTAATTAACTTGCTGTTAATAGGTTATATAAAGTCTTGAAATACGTAAGACATAAGAATATGGAATACTTTATTTTGGAGGCTATTAAAAAGATTTGCCATAATTGTCAACCGTATACCTAAGTCCCTCAAATATTTAGGGTTGTTTTCAAAACAATGAGGACTTTAATTACAAGATCTTCATTAACGTATTATACTTGAATAATAAGCCTGGTTTTTACTTTATAAATATAGCAAATTTTTTTTTGATAAGCCAAGTCTTTTAAGTCCTTGTTAATAAAGGATATATGAGAAACGCTCAAAATATTATAAATTAACACGTATTTGGTCTCACTTAAAATCCTCGTCTATAATTCTGGCACCAACTTTATAGCGGCTGAGTTTTGAGAAAATATTAAAATAATGGAAATCAAGTGTAAATAGGTTTCTATTGATACCTATTAAAGTATTAGAAAGATCGAAAGAGCATACTTATTATTTCGCCAAACGTACGATATTTTTATTCTATTGTACCTCGGAGGGGGTACTTTCTTGTTTCACGAGACTGCCTTCTCACTAGACTGCCCACTCATGAATCATTCTTTTCATTAGTACGTATTGTTAGGATGATCTGGTGGATTCCTACCTTTAGCTTAGTCTTTACCTTAAAATACTGACCGGAATATCACAATACGTTCGCACGTATAGACAGCATAATAAATGGTAGTTTTAAGCTAAGATTCTACTTGGTACCAGACTGGTTAATTACTGGAAATTAATTAAAGTGAGTCAACAGCGCAGAGCTGAAACTATACAGCCCTATTACTAAAACACCAATTCCTCACCTTATTTTTTCTTTACTTTTAACTTTCAATACTACCACTATATCGCTAGTTTCTTCTTTACGAGTCTCCTATCTTAACCTATGAGTAAGCGAAAGCTATAAAAGCTAGGCATTACACCAAATAAGCCCCAAACCCCTCGCTGCATGCACCAGAAAACTCGTACAGATGAACTCCATAAAAAGCCTACATTATCCGCGCCAAAGTCGACAACTGTTACTTTCCCTTTACCTTTACCAAAAACGCCAACAAAAGCCCTACTTTCGCTTATACGTATACCTTTACCTATTTTATTTTCGCCTACAGCCTTATGTTTTTATACCCTTTTGATTTGTCTTTTACCTATACCTGCTCTATTTGTACTAATTCGCCGCCTGCTCGTCGCTATCGTAAGCTTTACACCTTGAGTTAATATATACTTTTAAAAAAATGTTTAGCAATTGGTTTCACCGCTAGCAACGCTAATATCGCAGAACTCGTAATAGGATTACACTGTGAGTTTAAAAAAAAAAAAATGTTATAAGACATGTAAAGTATAAAGACATTATACGAAGCCTCGATAGCTTAGTTTTTAAGAGTCACTATTCTAGTAACCGTAAGTCCTCTAGTCGTCATTTTCGTAACCGTGAATACTTTCGTCTTTATTATCTTTAATTTTCACACATTTCCACAACCTCGTCAGATACTTTTAAGAGTAGCCGCCACTGCTAGCGCTATAAAAGGAAAGAGTTTAATCGCCGTAAGCCTTTTTATCACTATCGCAAACTATTTCGAGATAGCCGCGAGCGTAAGTCTTTTCTTCGCCATAAGCCTTCTCACCACCGTTACTTTCGTACTTGCCGCAAGCGTAAGCTTTCTCGCCGCCATCGTTTTCGTTATCGTCGCTCTCGTTTTCGAACCCGCCGCAAACTTTTCCGAACTCCTAACACGATAACTACTTAATACTCGGCTAATAATACCCGTCGTCTAAAATGTAAAGAGATTGGGGTATTTAACCCCGAGTATCCTAATCTTTCAGATATAATATTATTATAGTAGATAATGATATAGTTTTTACCTACGTATAAAGCTCTTGGTTATGTTTGAATACTTTCGTAAATATCTTTTCGGTATAAAAAAGTCAAATCGTAAAAATATTTTTTACTTTATTGTAAGGATTTGTTATATATTATTAAAATAATAAAGTTACTTTTTATCAAAGTCGCAAAATGTTTTTCCGTAGCTTTGCGTATATTTTAGATGGTTTCGTCAACCCTTTTTCTGTAAACCTTGATGAGTTATCATAAAGTTTTAAAAAATTAAGTATTCATTGCATAACCTGTTAGATAACAAGTATAAATTAAATAAGTATATTTATATAGACATACCTTAAGAAAAGGCTGTATATATACTAATTCATTACAATGATAATTGATAAAACGTTATAATCGACATTTCATTGGTATTAAACATTGGAATTTGATAGTACCTACCGTTTCCATATTGTAAGTAAATTATAAAATATTATTCAATTGGGGTTAAAAAGTTTAAAAAAAATATTGACTATAATAATGATACAACGATACTCCAATCATCAGCCTCTTTTAAAAGATGTTCGCGAGAAGTATAATTTCAGCTATTTTTGCAAAAACGAATACATGCCTCTTAGTAATAAGTACCTATTCATAAACCCGAAAATAATATTAATAGGTACGCGAAACGATCTTTCAAAGAATTAAACTGTAAAAGTTATAATAATTACTGTTATTACGAATATGCCGACCAAAAACGTAATCAGGATAAACGTGAACGTAAGTAAAAACGTAATAAATACTGTCTCCGCGATGAACATGTAGACTGATACCATAATCGTAAGTTTAAAGTTAATAATGTTTAATTAAAGGCAAGCGATACTGACTATTTGGATTTGGATCATTTTAATTACCTACGGGCGTCCTTTCAAGTCAATTCGTATTACTTTAGGAATAAGATGAGTTATGTAATTGGATCCAATATTACCTTTTTAACCGCTATATTTGTGTATTGTGACGAGAATTGCAGCTCGCGTAACGCCTGATTAAAGTATCTAAAGGCTTGCACTAGGAAAAATGACTTTTCCTTGAAAAATATAAAAAGACGTATGTGATATTAAGATCGTATATAGCAAAAAAATTATGATAATTTCGTAAATAATGCGGAAAATCTTGATATCATAATAATCAAGTCTATTGACGAAAAGATGATGTTCGTTATAAATAGTTATCGCTACTAAAAAAATACTATATGAGTTAGCCCTATAGGCAAAAACTATACGTCTTACCTCGATAAAGTTGTTGGTAAAAACCTCGTATTTAAAGTATGGCTTAATATAAACTTTCGTAATTATATTATAATCAATGTTTCTGTAACCAAAAGCGAAGTTATTAGAGAAATAATGGGTTTTCCTATTCGCTTTATCATTCAAATACATTGGACGTTTTATACTTTTAGACATGAATTTGATGGCACACCTATATTATTACAGGAAAAAGCTGAAGCTTAGCTTATTGATCGCCTAGATATAGCCTCTTTGTTAACGAACTACTAGTTTAAGCCGTGTGGCATAAGTATGCTAATATCTAAGAATAAAATTTATTTTAAAAACAACCACTTCGAAATTCCTTTTTTAATATAAAAGAGAGCTACGTTGCTTGTTATTCGCAGAGTTTCCTTTAATATCAAAGTTTTCCTTCAAACTGAACAAACTATACATGTAATCATTAAGTACATCGCCCTCTCTGGAGGCAAATTATTTATATTTACAGTTCAACATTTATGTGTCCTTAAAACTTTAATCGAAGAGACCACTCTTTATCAAGTATAACTTTATAACCTTATAGCTAAACTAGTATATCTCGCGAAACACACGTGTTTAGAAACCATTGAAAAATAAAAAGATAATGCCTATTTTCGGGTAGATTAAAAGAAAGTTATATAAGCTTTCATCTTAATTATAGGTATTGGTAAAGTATATTTTGTAATTACATAACCTAGAGACATAGCTATTAACAATTATCAAGTTTTTTTTGCTTTCATTGGAGCCCTAGATAAATCTACTATTATAGCAGAAATTAGTGTTGAATTTAAGTTGAATTTTCCAACTTTTCGTGTTTCTATTACGCTCGCGAGTACGCCTTTTTTAAATAAGGCGTTTATTAAGACATATTTAAGTACCCCTCTTTTCAACAGAATAACATATTTAATTTAAGAATCTGGAGTCCCTAATGTAGTAAGCCTTACTGATGAAAAAACGGGTTTCGTTAAGCTTCGCGACAAGCTACGTTATCAAAATACCTTATTTGGTATGAAAACACCTGAAAATATATTCAGTGTGAAAACCATATAAAGTACCTATATTAATAATACTAATCCGGATTAATATGTTTAATTTTAACTAATTCAAAATGATATTCTGTCGTTTCAAAGAATACTAGTCTAATTAAAATTCCTGTATATTAAATAATAAAGTTTTATTTATTAATAATTAGTAATATGTCTAGTCAAACCGTTTTCCTTATCCTGTATCTCATATTAATAAAAAGCTTTTCAATTAATAGTCTAATACCTTATATGATCAAAAAAGTATTGACTTTTCTGACGATATATCGTTATTTGTATTACCGGTGTTTATAATATGGAAAACTATATAAAGAGTGAATAAAGATCGAGTAATTATAGATTTACGAATACTTAACAAATAGGTTATTTCAAGCACGTATCTGTTACCTTTACTAAAAGATATCATCGAGTTTATTTATGGTAAAAAATGGATTACTATTATAAACGCTTTTAAGTTTCTCTTGTCACTTTTGATATACTCAGATTACCGCGATCGATTTACTTTCATTAATTACCACGAATGCGAGTAAATTAAAGTTTCTTTCATAGGTTTTCGCAATTTATTATCCTATACCTAAAGTTTTATAAACCAAATATTAAGGGAGTTTCAATATTTTTATCGTATATTTATTGAAGATATTATTGATTTTCTTAATACATTCGAAAAGAAAAACTTGCTTATTTCAAAGTTTTTTCATGTTTTCTATAAGTAAAATTATTACCTTGTTGATAAATAAATCTTACATCGGTTTTAATCAGTTAAGTTTTTGGGATTTTATGTAAATTTTCCCGACTTTTTAACTATGAAAGAGAAAATTCAAGGTTTTCGGAATCTTTTATTCTGTCGTAAATTAAAGATACTTGAAATGTACCTGGAATTCATAGGGGTTTTACAACTAATAATACCTTATTGCGTATAATTATTAGGCTTCCATGAAAAACTTAAAAAGATTTATTAATACAAGGGACAAAATAAGGTTCATTGGAAATTAGTGATCCTAAAAAGAGACTATATTATCCCTGGTTTCAAATTTTCTATTTCTCAACTAAATAGAAAAGGTCTTTAATAACTTTATAAGCCTATTTGTGAAAATAGTATAAGTTACATAATCCAAATACAACGTGTTAACCTCGTTTGAAAATCAATAAAGGCTCTGAACAAAAATTTGAAATTATACTTTTTTATCTGAACAAAAACTATTTTTAACAATAAGAATCACTCATTTTAGCCAATTTTATCAAATAAATAATCTTTTTAAGTAGTTGTTTAAATCGAGCTAAATTGAAATACAACCTTTTGGAAAATAAAGTCTTTTATTTTATATCAGTATGGAAACGCCTACAAATAAAATTAATTGATAATCCTTTTCCAAATATTATCTATAGCGACGATGAGGTTTTCTGAGGCATTATAAATCAAATTCTACTAAATATAATATTTATAAATATGAAAAATCGACAACTGGTTAATATATTAATTTAGCTTAATTTATACTTATCTAATATAGAGTTAGAATAGTATTATATGCAGTGCAGTAGGTCAACTACCTTATAGTAAATCTGAATATACTGGGCTTCAAGTTGAGTGTGTTGCTTTATAGACTTACTGCATTGGGTGTTAGTTAAGTACAGTATGCTAAACTTCACTCTAGGGCACGAGTCAAGCAATTAGCCCTACAAATTACAATGCAGACTGGCTAGCGGTCTGCCAAACCTAAAAAAATACATCCATCACTTGACTAATTCAATACTACTGTTACTTCGACCAATCGAATCGACAACTTTATAACGATCTAAAGCCCTACGAACACTGATTAGTGGTTATTAGATTAAGTATTGATTGGCTAAATAAAAGAAGAAGCTACTTTCTGGTCACGTTTTGTAAAACACCAAAGAAGAGGAAAGATTCTTACAAAGAGCCTTTACTATTGCGTCGGTTTTTACGGCAGTAAGTAGAAAAAACTTTTAGGCTACGTCAATTTTTACGGCAGCTTAGAAGTAGCGACGGTATTACTATTGAAAACACCAAGAAATCTTCATTAATACTTCTTAAAAACGTTAAGATTAACTATTGGAAATTATAAAGTTCGGCAAGTCAGCAAACGGCTAAGTTAATACTATTACAGGTACCATTACTATAAAACCGTCTAAGTCACACGGCTAAATAATAAACAAAATTTACCTTCTATCACAAATAACGACCTTTGACCTTACCCTCTACACCAAACCTTTGTCTCTACTTCAATTTTTTCACTTCTCCTACGCTAATTGAATCGTCAAGATCGCTACTATGAATGAAAACACGAAAAGTCGTCAAGTCGCGCCAAAAAAGCCACGTTACGCGATCCAAGCCACTAAATTACCAAGTTTCCACGCAACTTCATGCCAAAACACCAAGTCTCTACGCTCAAAGATCACCAAATCCCTCGCTCTACACGCGCTATACATTTTATACAGGCGAAACCGCTAAGATAGCTCCAAGTTAAAAATATATAAAAAAAGTTAAAGCTCTCAGATCAGTCCTCATCAATTACTACGGTTAATAACTCTAGATTACTAATGATAACGAAACCTGAAATAAATACCACCTAACCAACTACGTTAGCTAATATATTATCGACGCGGACCTCAATAATTACTTCTGCCGTAGCGCTTACGCTTTTCAAGATTTATGCGAGTTCTGTAACCACTAGACTTTTGACATATGGAAGATAATCCAGTGTTCGGTTAAGGCTAGATTAAAAGAGGTTACTCGTCGTGATATTTACATTACTAAAAAAACCCGGTGAAATTAGTGAAAACCTTTTTCAAACTAGCTTAACAAAAAGAATACCCTTAAAATACTAATCTTTAAAACCCTTAAGAAAAAAGGAAATGAGTTAAGGAATTTTAATGCCTATGCACATGTTTCAGAAGACCTTTACTTTATCCTTAGCTAAGTTAAGCCTCTTTATGTATTAGCGATAAAAAACATATTAACTTGCTCGGTAATTCAACATCACCATGTAATAACGAGAAATACGACTTAAGCAGCGGTAGGGCACGTAAAACGGCGACCTTCCACGCGGCCAAAAGTATTAACGTCGACGCTTTACACTAGTAAATGAAAAAAATCGTCAAGTATTATTAGACCGTCAAACCTCTTAAAAACCATCCCCCTTAAAATTTGCCTACGCGCGAAAACCCATGAGAGGTCCTACTATAAGACTTTACCAATCGGGCTAGGAGATGAGTAATCACCCTTAATATTGTGTTTTGAAAGCTTTAAGGTCTAAACTACCGAAAAAAACCATTTAAGGCTAAGATAACTATCGAGACCTGCCCCCAAAACCTGTCAAGATAATCAATATTAACTACAAGTTGCTTAAGGACTTCGCCAAGATCAGAAACGACGTAAAAAAGTATAACGAAAAGCCTTACAGTCTTCTCGAAACTAATATAATACCTTTTCTCAATATTTGTAGGTAAATAAAGGTTTACCCTTTAGGTTTTTACTTATTATTTCCCGGAATCCTTACAAAACACGCTAGAGATAACTACCCAACTTTCCTTATGGGCGCTATCACGTTTTGCTAAATTTACGATAATATAAATGGTTACTTCGAATACGATATCCACCTTACGTAACACAATATAAATCAGGCTACCATGTGCTAGATTACAATAATAGCGAAGAAAAAAGAGGACGAAACGCCAGTAGTAATCCTTAATCAAATACTTAACAAGTTAAAACTATATTAGAAAGCAATGGGAAAGACTCATGCTAGCGAATCCATATTTCGCAAACAGTTATGGGTAACGATTACGAGCGTTAACGATTTCTAATACGCCTTATAACGCCAAAATACCACTTGCGAAAGCTTTTTTAACCAGTTACTTTTCTAGCTTACCACCGTGATAACACGTATACAAAACTCATTTGATATATACTCCTAAACCGGAAACTTTTTTAACGTAAATAAAGAAAACCTTACGGTAGTTAATTATGTCAACCGCAAATACGGGCGCCCACAACTCCTAAAGTCTGGCCTACCGGCTTCAAACTGGAAGTAATAACTAAGTTAATGCCAATAAGGCTAAAATTTAGGCGAGACTATTAATCGAAAACACTATCGTCGTAATAGTGTTGAAAAAATTCGATTTGTGGTAAAACTAGCTGCTAGTTAACTCGACACCCCCACACCGAGCAAAATAATAAAAAAGTGATGTACTACATCTAGTACCATACTAATTTGAAATAGGATTACTTAAACCAAGTCATAAACTTCGAAGGCGACAAGCCAATTAATAACAATAATCCTAAGTGGATTAAGTAACATAAATATACTACTCCTAACGCGGCCTAATAACTAGCTGACTACGCCTTCTTATACCATTTAAGTGGCAAAGACCCTTACCTTTACCCTAATCAAATCCCTATCCACTTACATACCTTTAACCTTCGCCACCTCTATGAGAACCATACGTTTCAAGGTATCATGCCAAATACAGGGGCAGCAAGGTACTTCATAAGATGCTATTCGCAATACATGACACTACGGAGGGAAAACACTATAACTACTAAAATCAATCGTTACGATTCTGGCAAAGCTAAAGTTAGCTTTAAACCAGGCCTACAACTATCTTTACTGGGGACAATGGTAATTCAAGCTGTTATAAAAACAATTAAGTTTCATATCCTTAAGTTCCTTACCCCTTTCTTAATTTACTTAAAGGACATAAAAACCATCAGCATCAATGTCGACATTAACGCAAAAGAACTGGTTAAAAGCGGCCAAAAGTTTTTATTCGCCTTCAAATAAAGGCACCTATAGTTTTATCTTTAAGGCCCAAAAATAATGGTGTTAAACCTAACGAAGCCGAAGATACGTTAATTACACCAACGTTTTAACTACCCAACCGTCAATAATCTATATAAAGTTTTAAAGTCTATAAATCATAAAATTGTGGAATATTCTACCCTAAAAGCTACTAAAAGACTTTGCTACCACTGTCAATCGTATAACTAAGCCCTTCCAAGATTGAAGTTTATACTAAAAAACGACGAATATTATAACTAGGAAATCTTGATTAAATATACAAAAAATCACATTGAATCTCTAAAGTATATGATAACAAAGATAAAGACAAAATTCTTATACAATTGCTAACGATTTAAAAAAAAATCCAACGCTTAGTACTCGCTTTGCCAATGATTTTACTAGCCAAAACTAAAAAAAAGTTCACGCTTAATAGCCGTAATATAATGTAAACCTATACGTAATTAACAATGGATTTACAGTGGATTGTATTACTAGAACTTCTATAGAAACTCCGTGTTATTTACACTTTAGGCATGGTAATACAATGTATTGAGCCACTATACTGATTATCTAGAGCAGGCATTTATTAATTCCTAACCTATTAGTCGTACTTTAAATCATGGATAACGATAAAGTTTTTAACGTACGACCCGTATTTGCTAGTAACGTAAAAGGACTTCAGCGTAGTAGACATGTAAACTAACGATACCCTATTCGTTGGAACGGCTGGCTTCATAATACTAAAACAGCAGGCGATTAAGGACTCTAATTTCGGAAATTGCAAGTTAGTAACGACGTTGACGGAAAACAATCAACTTAACTTTAATGGATCGTTAATCCATATATTTGATATTAATATTGACCTTCACTTCCGCCAAAAGAGCCAAGCCGTTTTTCAACTATAATTTGTATGATTAATATAGTTAAAGCTTAATAGCATTTGAAATAACAGGCCTGTGGTAATTATATTGTTATCTTATACCAACCGAAAGCCTTTTACGACCTATTTATTGCGGCGCAAATATAAAAGCCAACGGTTAAGTACTTTGATTGGATAAAAGAAAGGCTCGAGTGGTAAATGCGAAACTTGAACCACGAAATCAATATAGTTCCAGTCGACCTTTCGAGGGCCAAGTTGATAATCTTCACAAACAAGTCTTTTACAAATAACACCTAGATATACATACAAATCGGCTTCCTAATAACCCTTATTAATAAAGATAAACAGGAAAACCAATTTAGCATCATTGGTAATCTAACCCACTAGACCTTTGTTAAATACAAAAGGATTATACAAAGCGTATTGGCTTCAAGAGTTTACGGCATAATGGCGGGCTTTAACGTAAACATAACACTGTATAAAACCTTTAAAATTATCACCATGCAGCTAAAGATTCATCTTATCCTGGTAGTAATTTGTACCAACTCGAGAAGCCTTTTCGAATGCCTCTCGAAGCTCGGAACCACCAGCGAAAAACGCCTGATAATCGACGTGATAACACTCCGTAAATCCTACGAAGGGAGGGAAATTAAGGAGTTCCGATAGATCGATAGCAAAGATAACCCTGCTAATACTACAATGAATGCATCGTCGAACAAGACCCTGAAAAAGTTTGAACAACAACAAACTAACCATACGCATCGAGGCCTACGTTAATAGGTCGCCCGGAAATCCTAAATCATATAACGGCATACAAGAGTGTACTAGCAAACTGGAAAACTGCTAGGGGATTAATAATGGTAATTTGTTTAAATAATACGGTTAAAATAAAGGCCTTCAAAGGTTTGTGACGGAAGAACTTTTTGTAAGAGTTAATAAACTCGGACCTCGGAGTAACGGAGCAATAAATATTAAATGGAGTCAATTTGCATGTAATTAGGTGCAATTTGGTATGGAAGTCAACTGGAATTGACAAGGGTTTGGCTAGTTGACGAGGAGGCAATTCAGTAGTAATCGGAAAAGATTAGTCAGCCATACTGGCGTGCGCATACAAACTAAAAAGCCGCCAGTATTGAAATAGTATTACACACATTGCAGTTGGTCAACTTTACTTACAGTAAAGTTGACTATACTGGGCTACAAGTTAAGTTTATTGCTTTGTGAACTTAGTGCATTAGGTGTAAATCGAGTGCAATATGCTACACTTCACTATAGAGTATAGGCTAAGCAATTAGCCCTACAAATTCCAATGCAGACCAGCTAGCGGTCTTCCAAACCTAGAACAATACATCCACTACTTGACCAATGCAATACTACTGTTACTTCGACAACTCGAATCGACAACGTTGCAATGATCTAAAGACCTGCGAACATATAGTTTATATACTAGGACGTCTCCATTTGATATTAAACGCCTTTAATCGCCTGTCGTTTAACAAAGACTGATATACTAGTAATAGATTAGATTTTTGATAAATTTTCGACCATAAATTATTAATAGTATCTTATAAGACAACCCGCTAAAGCGTAAATAAATAATAATATGCTACTTTGATTTCAAAAAGATATATGTAAGGATGAATTCTTATCTGTAATTTTGTACGATTTCGCAAATAATAAAACCGAAAAAAATATACCTTTCAATACTTTAAAATTTAGATACCTATTTCGATTAATTTATGGCTTGCTATATAACCGCGATCCGAGTGGTTATAAAAGATTCATGATTTTTACAATATTCGAATAAGAACTTTTCGCCGGGGCATATAATAAAAATGACTATTTTAAACCTGAAATAATAATATTAACTTGAAATAGGATATATTTTCTCTGAAATCGCGAACTTGTAATAATATAAGTTAGGAGTTGTATAAATTTCAGAAAACTACATAACGATAACAAAACCAAATTATCCGTCTTCAACCTATTTAAACACCTGAAAACTAATATATACAATTTACATGGATCTTGTAGTCTCATTATTTGTGGTGTTATTTAAAGGTATACCTTCAATATGATTTCGCAGAGAATACTTCAACGTCGTAATGTCTATTATATTCAAAGTATCTAAAGAAACGCTCCTAATTTCTAGCCATATATCTTATACGGCAGAAAATTAGGAAACTGTTTTAATTTGATAATTCTCATTATATAAATAATCTTATTCACGGAAAACAATTTTAAATAAAGATATTAAGCTGATACTCATCTTTTTGGAAAGCTTATGCAAGGGATTTAAAATATGGTTCATAATAATTATGGATTGTTATTTACAGACCAATGAACGGGTAAAGCGAAAAAATTAAACAGTTATACTAACTTTACGCCATTATGTAGCCGAATACCTTAAGTAATATTGGATTGATATTAGACCAACTTTATAATGAAACCTTATTAAAGTATACTAGCATACTGTCAAAACTAAACTTTACGAATATCTAATCGGATTTGAACTTATATTATTAATGAATATTTTTACCACCATTTTACCACTTCAGAAAATGTAAATATGGTTCATACGAAACTATTTGCGAGGTAATGTATAATTAGCGATGTATATTATTGTTACTAAGGTAAAAAACCAATTCAACTAGAATTATCTGTAGTATAAATTTGTTATAGATGATAAAGCGTAGCTAAAGCGAAAAAATACTTTTAAATAGTTTTACAAAAATGGAAAATCGTCTCTACCGCGTATAAGGACATACATAATGGTAATGAAATTTAATAATTTAAATTCTACTCTAGACATTTAACTTAATTTACAAGTTTACCTAATTATTAGAATTATTCATTTATTAACCTATTACAATATTATAAAAGATGTATGTAATAGAATTATACCACCGCCTAAACTAGTGAAATACAAGGGGAAAAAATTTAATACTAAAGAGTGGAAAGTGAAACGTATACTGTTTAAACAGATAAATCGACGTCTTTGTAAAAAGAATCAGGTCTAATATCTTTTTAAATAGAAAGACTTTAAGGTTTACGACGAAAAATAGAAACTGGTATCAAAATTAAATTACCCGGATTTAATAGAGGTCTTGAAAATGAGAAATGGGAAGGTAAAGAAAATTTATAAAAAAGTTATTACTATCGAATAGTAGGGACGTTTTTTTTGGCCCCCAGCATTTATTATACCTGGAGAAGCGGGAGTACTTACCTGTCTTACGAAACTGACTTCTTATGAGACTTCTTATTTATAAGTCATCCTTATTATAAGTACTTATTATTATAATAATCTAGTAGATTCCTACCTTTAGCTTAGTTGTTACCTTCAAATACTGAACGGAATACTACAATACGTTCGTACGTACAGACAGCACAACATATACTAGAGATTGGAAGTTTTATGAGTTAAGAAATATGCCTTTAAATGGTGGTAGAGGTCCTAAACAATAATATGGGCCCTAACAAGTCGATTCCAACACTATTTGGTTTTGAAACATACTTATGTTTAATGAGTAAATCTCTATCATTAGTAAATACCAAAAAGAGAGTTGTAGCCTACGGAAAAGCATTCAAAAATATACGAAAAGAATAGGAACGACTTTAAGTTAATAATACCCTTAATACTAGGAATAGCACCACGATAATCAATGTACTTATTTTGACGTTGAGGAGTAAAATCCTTGTGTAAAGAGAGCTAGGTAAATGGAATAGCCTATACAAGACCCTAAGCATCGCTAACTTCAAAGTAGTTGTTAAAAATGCTAACGGCCCTAAGACGTTTCGTATTAAGCAGTTCAAGCCATACATTAGGGCGACTAACGATGGCGATAAAAACATTCAAGCTAAACGACGAAGCTAACATGACCCTCTTCCACCTATTATAGACAAGCGATTAAATCGCCGCCGACGCAAAAAATCACAAAAGATGAGCAACACTAAAGATGTGAAATATACACCTGGTTATACCTACAATACTATTTTGTTAAATAGAAAAGATAAAGACAACGAATATTTGGTATTGAAACGTGTGATATAAAGCCTTATCAAGACTCTCTACAAAACTTTTCAAAATAACGATGAAATCTAGATTAACGGCTTGCTGATTCGAGAAATTATACAATTCGTAACTAGAACTAACTTTAACCTTTATAACCGGAATGTTACAATTTTTAAGTTGAAGATTATATATGAGTTTAAAAGCAAAACTCTCGAGAGGCTGTATAAAGAGTTACGCTTCATCGTTCAAGGATACGATGAAAAAAATGAAGATTGGATTTTAACGTAGGCGTTAACGATTGAAAAGATTAATTAACGCTTGGTAGCGGTTTTAATAGTAAGTTTACTAGTAAAAACTGGAGGAAAGTTTAACATTAATAGCTGCGATATAATGAAAATATATAGGTAATTAGCGACTGATTTACAGCGAATTATATTGTTATAACTAACAAAAATATTATGTGCTACGTACCCTTTGGGAATGATAATACGATGTAGTCAGTTACTAAATATATCAGTTTAAATAAGCGTTTTCTAATTCCTAACTTATAAGTTATACTTCAAATTACAGTGAGGTATAGAGTCTTTAATATATGACCCATGTTTGCTAGTTACATAAAGAAGGATTTCAGCCTAGTAGATATACATATTAACGATACAACAGGTGTTTTAACAACTGAACCACGAAATCGATTAAGTTAGGAAGAGTTTAATATACGACCCGTGTTTTCTAATTATATAAAGAAGGATTTCAGCTTAGTAGATATACAAATTAACTATACAATAGGTGTTTTGACCACTAAATTATGAAATCGATTAAATGAGGAAGACTTTAATATACGACCCATGTTTGCTAGTTACATAAAAAAGGATTTTAGCTGAGTAGATATACAAATTAACGAGACAACAGGTGTTTTCACCACTAAACTACGAAATAGATTAAGTTAGGAAGAGATAAGCTAGCTTTTTAGAAGCGAACGGCATGTTTAAAATACCCCTTCCCTTCTTTTTTTTACTTCTTTTTTTTTTTTTTTTTTTTWTTTTTTTTTACCATATAAGGAAGGTACGCGGGATGTCAGATGCGAAATGACCGCACCGGGGTCATTTGTAATATCGTAGTTTGGGTAAAAGATGTTAGGCTAAACGATTTTACATTAAGTAAATGGCGCTTTAACACCTTTTCGCCCAATAAATAGTCCGTCAACCCTTTCTTTTAAATTTTTAAATTTTTCCTTTTTTATTATAATATTAGTATTATAGTATAGCCTAAATTATTGGTTTCATTAAATAAGCCTTCTAATTTGTTTTCGTATTTATTTTTAAACAAAATTTTAATTGGTTGTAAAGAATAATAAGGTTATTAAAGATGTAAGTTGTCTCCATTCGAAAGTTTTTTGATTTTTGCTAACGAACGTATAGTTTCAGGCGTTATGGATTCTAAATATGTACCCTAATGAAGCCTATAAATAAACGTGTTTTAAGTACGTATACCGTATAATGTACGATTCGCAAAATTTTCATTAGGAAACGAAGGATAAGTTACGCCTATGCAGCCGTAAAAAAGCTTTAACGAGTGGTTAAATACTAACTCCCGATATCGTCTTTATTTTTCTAGTATCATAAACCGTAGTTTAAATTATTCGTATACGTTTTCAAATTGAAAATACGATATAAATGAGGTTATAGAGGAATTAATTAAAGTTTTTTTTAGCGTTCGAAGTTTAAAACCGGAGTAAGTCGAAGTGTTTGCGAGCCGTTTTCTAAATGATAACTAGCGAATAGAAAACATGTAATCGTAGGTCGTCGCCGTTAAAAATGTAATAAAAATTCGGCGCGTTACGTAAAGAAAGGTAAATATTTGAAGCGGGGCGGATTTTATATCTGTTACCCCTATACGTTCCAGCATCATACAGGTCGTATATCTTTTAAATAAAAAGCGTGGTTTTCAAATAAATTCTTTATATTAAGGAGAAAACGTGGAAAATGTGGCTAACTAGAGGCTGAAAAATACAATAAAAGGCGATTGAAAAGCATTTCGAGGTATTCGAACGTATTAACGGAAAAATGGGTCGTGTTAACGCCAAGATCGGTAAGATGATCGAAATGGGTAAAAAGGTTGAAACGAAAATGAGGATAAAACCTTTAAGGATATATTCGAATAAATCTATCGTGGCGTCGAGTTCATTAACATTACATTACGTTCAGACTCGGTATCCGTAAAATAGAGGCTTTTATGTTATTTTATTCCGTAATGTAAAATGTAAAACGTTAAATCTACTTTCAGGCCAGGCGTATAAGTTTATCGGTGTATTTAACTAATCCGTAATATAATTCGAAAGTGTTAAGTACCACGGTATTAGAAAAGATTAAAAAAGGATTTTATATTAGATATATAAAGTTTTCCTATTGAATCGAATATCTACCGTTTCGGCAATTTGTTAAACCGGATACATTCGGCTTAAGCTTATTATAGGCCCGTAAAATATTTTTAACGTAGTATTTTGGTTTCATTTCGTCGTCGTCATGAATAATATCATTCATTTAGGGTTGGAATTTGCGGGTTTATTATGTTATAAACGGATTCGAAACGGTACGAATAAGTTAATTTATAGAAAATAAAGGGTGTTTTCCTTTGAAGACAATAAGTTTAATAGTATATAAGTCTACTATATGTACTATACGGTATTTATCGTAAAACTAACTTAGCTTTCTCGAAAACATATTCGGCTTATGGTTTTTAAAGCGAAGTTAAACCTTATTATTGATTCGAACATGTTTCGAAAAAAAAAAAAACACCGCTTATTGACGGCTTTTTTATACGTTATTATATAACTGTTACTACGGCTTATACAAACTTTATAACCTTGTAAATAAGTCTAACAAAATTTTCTGTTTACGTAAATAATAATATAACTCGGATTAAAAAACGTTATACCGGTTGTATAAAGTTGACATAATAGCTGTAAGTTATAAAAAACAGATTAATATAGATAGTGGTTCTATCTTCATTATTCAATACAAACCAATAATGAGTTAATAAAAGTCTTGAATTAAATTGGATACAAAAGATAAGGGAGCGTAAGTACGTTAAGATCCTTTAATCAATATATTTGGTTACGCCGTTGATTTAGGAGTAAAAGGTAGTATTTAGGCGTTGATTTACCTCGGCTAAGTTGTCAAAACGTTTATAAAATTTACTAGTTTAATTCCATCCTCTATTATTGACGATTATAGGGAAAAATCCGTAAAATCGCTAATATCAATTTAAAAACCGATTTACGTAAGTTTCAAAATTTATAATAATTATATACTCGAGGGTAACGGCTTTATTTAAACGGTTTGTAATGACCATGAAGTAACGTGGGTCGCCAGAATGCATCCAAGGCAGATTAACTATAAAGTCGATAAAAAGTTCGCTTCAAAGCAGTTCGAAAATCGGGAGGGATTTGAAAAGTCCTTTTCGACAGTATTTCCAATAAGTTGTACGCTTACCAATATCGTATTTTCGGTAAAAGCGGAGAACTACGTGATGTAATCCGGTCTAAAAATACGTTTTAAAAAGGATAGTAATAATGACGTCGCGATTCGGGTAGCTAGTAAAAAGTAAATCGTAGGTAATTTAAATTAACGCGATCGTAATCGGCTCGTAGATAGGTATCTAAATACTATTGAGAAATCGTAAAATGCTATCGTTTTTCAATAAATATTCCGATATTGAAATCTTCAATATTTAATCGTTATTGGTACGAATATCTGCAAGAAAACATCTATCGCCTATACGTATTATATGGACTAATTTGGGGTAAATGGTATCGCGTATAATAACGGCGTCTTAAACACTTTAAAGAGTAATATTAGTAAAAGGGTCGCGACCTTTTCAAATGAATTCACCGACAATGTTTAACTAGAATTATATATATAAGGGAACGGTTTACGAACAAGTCATTAAGGGCGTGATGATTGAAATTTTCGGCTTAAAAGATGTAGGTCGAAAAGGTCTTTTAAAATATCCTCATCTCGTTGTAAGAACATATTAGGCCTTGTATGATTTACCGCCTTATTATAAAATAACCTAAAAAGGAACTAGAAGAGGAGATTAAATTAACGTATTTCTTGTTTAAAAAGCCATCATATAGTTATAAATTATTTTAGGTTTTTGTAATCTATTAAAATCGTAAATGAGTATAGCATACCCTAGAGTTTCGCATTCCATGTTTTTATGCAGCTAATAATTCCGAATAACTCTATATTATATATTTTGTAATTATATTCGGCGGAGGATGAGTTACGAGAGTAACAAGTTACTTCGTGTAAGTTACTACGGTTATCTCGGTAAAAAAAAAAAGGCAGTCGGTTAATAACTAACCGAAATAATCGGCTTTTAAAAAGTTGTTACGGTTGGGGTTCCACTAAGCGAATACGGGTTTGGAAAAAGAAAGGCTACATTTAAGTTGTTTGAAAACGGTTTTTTCTTCGGGCCTTGAATAAATGGGGGTGCTTTTACGGGTTAGCCAAAATAACGACCTAATAATCATCAAATAATTGCGAATGAAATTCAGGTACAAGTTCGCAAACCTAAGGAAACCCTGTATGCCTAAAACTAACGTAGTAATTGCTTATTTCCGGATAACGAGTAGTTTCTTTGGGTTAATATAAACGTTAATACTAGCCTCGATAACGAATAATTGTATTTGGTTCTATAAACGCTGAATTCGTATTGAAATATATCGAGGTTAAGTTTTACGGCGCTGAAAACAATAAGGGCTGATTTAACTTTAACGTTATAATTATCGCAGGTATCGTTTAAGCAAATGAAAATATTGTTGAGGTAGGCAAAATAAAAAACATCAAAGAAGGTCGTAAAAAATTTTTAATATACCGTTAAAAGGTGGTTAACATACTCAAAAGGTTGAAAAGGGTAATAGGCTATTCGAAAAATCCGACATATATACGAAATACGGGTTTTTACTCGTTTTCCTTTTTTATACGAAATTTGTAAAAAATAATTTTAACATTTAATTTTGTAAACAACTCAGTCTGGAAAATATTCGTAAACATATTCTTAATAAGTTGAAAAGGGTAACGGTTAATCATTATAATAGCGTTAAGTCGGTGGTAATCGATACAAAAATGTAAATTACCTTCAGATTTCTTGAAGAAAAGCACATATACACCCTTTAAGACGCTACTCGCTCGAATATAGCTTTAGTCGAGTAGTTTTGTCAACGTTTTTCGTATTATGAGGTGTTCCTTACTCAATATATTGTATAGCGGACCCTAAGCAACCTCTAAGGGTTGGCCTTAGTTATTGGTATAAAAGAAGATTTCGTGATTTGTTCCGGAGCGGTAAAGGGGTAATTAATCTGTAAAGACTTTATCTAATAAAGAGGCGAACTCCTTCAAATTGTCGTTGAGTTTATAGTCAACGAAAATGAATAGTTTTAGGGCAAATGCTTTATTAGTATCTCTAAGGGAAATAGCAGAAAGCCGCATGGTAACGGCTCGGTCCTTACGAGCCTTTTGTAAAATAACGTAAAATATAACGGCGCCGACCCTTTTCAGCGTCTTTTATACTGGCGTCTACCCCTGTTTCTAAATGTGATAGTTACCCTATTGTTTAAATATAATACATATTCCGAAACAGTATAAGTGACTTATTAGTATTTTATTAAAGGCTCACTTAAAATAACGTCGTATTATAAAGAGGGGATGATATAAACCTATATTCGGTAACGGTATTAATTAAAATCGATATTGAAACAGGTTATGAAAGAAATAAGTCGTAGGGGAAAACCAAATTTATGGTACGTAGCTTTACCGAGTAGTCGTAATGGATTGGAAATATAAAGTAACTTCAAACGATAATTAAGCCATTTACTAGCAGCGTTATAATATTTACAATCCATACCTATAAAAGCGTGGATGGAATAGATAAAATTATAAAGTAAATTTATTACTAATAGAAAGCTTTTCAAAAATTGTGATAGACTTATGAAGTCGAATTAATGTCATATTAACTCCTATACGCAATTTTCTATAGGAGTTACACTTTTACTTCCTAAAGGTTAATAAGATTTTCGGCTGAAGTAAGGTGGATTTATATGATAACCTTAATATTAAAGTTGTTTAAACGCTACACCGGGTTTAAAGGGTAAGTATAGATACGATAATCTTTCGCATTATACCACAAGAACAACTTGAGGTCTTTATAATGGGAGAGTTCCGAATAATTAACCTAGGCGGCGCACTGATTAAAAGTGGCTAGAAAAGCGTTTACGCCAGTTATAATAACTTCGCCGTGGATATCTCGAGCTGGTACGTCTTTATTATTATTTTCACTACGTAAAACTCCTCTAATAATAAATCTAATACTGCCGTGACGAATACGAAAGTTATAAATTCGCCCATGGATAATTTAAACTAAGCAACTTACTCGTTATAATTCGCGGGTATATTAAGAGGGAGTAACGTATTAGCAAGCCTATCGTTGATAACTCCCTTTCAGATAACGAATTTGGCGGCGGATTTCTATTTCCAAGTTATACCGCCAGCTTTTGCGAATAAAGCCTTTCAAATATTAAAAAAGACGTAAAATTGCTTGCTAACTCCCTATTTTATATTCGTAAGCCGAATGATAATAACCTATGCCGCGTTGAAATCGTAATAATAGGCGTAAAACATAACTATAAAAGAATTAGTGTCGTTAATACCGCTGTCGCCTCTGCGAGCGTAATAGGTTTTTATAACGGTTTTTATGAGATGTTTCAATCATTTAAAAATGGCGTAAAAGTAATTTTCTAACACTAATGAAATTCTGATCTTCAGGTAACTTACGTATTATTATAGCGTTTCACACAAGAAATCGAAATTTAACGTTAGAAAACTTAACCTGCTAGTCGAGTAATTTACGTTTAGGTCGTTATCGTCCGTTAAATGGAACGCTAATATTGTAGTCGAAGTTAAAAAAGTCCGAGTTTTCGTCGTTTAAAGAGCTGGCTCGATCCCTGGTAAAAAGCGACGTAATAGCTACATTGTTCGTAACTTACGTAAGGGAAAACTCTTAAAGGTGGTGTCATACTGAAACCGTAAGCGTTCCAACAATATAGAGCTATCAGATTATATTATTTAATGTGTTCAATAAGTTGGTATTCCATTATTCTAAATACAAAATGTATTTTCGAACAGTTTAATCCTGTTCGAGGGGTTTTATACATTGACCGTTATTAAAACATTCGTATTAAGATATAAAGTAATTGTACTTAGCCGTTAAGGTGCTTTAAAGCTTCTACCTAACGCTTATATCGAAAAACTGTTTTAGAGCTTAGGGGTTCAAATTCGGAGGGTTAGATGATAAAGATATAGACCTAAGCTATAGCCATTAACAAGTAGCTAAAACAACGTCAAGAAAAGAATCGAGGTTTATATGTAACGGTACTAAGGCCGAAGCTTTCTCTTAAAGTGGTTAGATTCTATCTATAAACCTCAATGAAAAAGGAAAAAAGAAACCCCTGTTAGGGAGCTGCTACAAAATTAGGGGAAGATAGTGTAATTAGATTACGTAACGTATGGAAACGTGTTCTTATACATCTTCCAAACTGCTCTAAAACATTGTAAAAAGTAAACAACTACTAGTGTTAGATCTCTAGCAATACTAGACAAGCACTAGCCTTTAACAGGTAAAAAGTAATTAACTTAAATTTAATGGATGGTTCATTCATATACTTAGTATTAATATTAACTTCAGATTTCTCTAGAAAGGCTAGGGCGTTAACTTAGCTGTAATTGATAAGACTAACGTAGCCAAAGCTTAACGGTATTTGAAAGAAAGCGCTCGTAGCAGCTATATTAATACCTTATACAAATTGCAAGCCTCCTATAACCTATCAATTACGAAAAAAATAAGAGACCTAATAAGTAAAGACTTTAATAGATTAAATAAAAGGCTTAAATAGAAAATACGAACTTGGACCGAAAGATTAATATGATTCCGATTAATTTAACGAAAAACAACTCAATAATCTTTATGGACGGGTTTTTTTTTAAAATAACACTAACTTATCCTTAAAAATCAGCTTTCTAATTACCCTCGTCAATAAAGATAGACGAGAATACCAATCAAATATTATCTGTAACTTAATTCATCAAACCCCTGTCAAATACAAAAGGATTACATAAAGCGTATTAGCCTTAAAGGTTTACAGTATAATAACGAACTTCAACATAGGCATGATACTGTAGGAAACCTTTAACATTATTACCAGGAAGCTAAAGATTCCATTCATCCGGTAGTAATTTGTAACGACTCAAAAAAACTATTAGAATATCCTTTAAAACTCGGAAACACTAGTGAAAAGAGCCTAATAATCGACGTAAAGCACTTTGTAAAGCCTACGAAGGCAGGCTAATCGAGAAGTTCTGATGAATCGATAGGAAAGATAATCCTACTGACAATATAGCTAAAGCATCGTTAAACAGGGCCCTTAAAAGATTTGTGAACAGTAATAGACTAACTATACTGTAGTTATCACACTAAATATCCGTGAGTATATAGAAGGTGTCAGTGGGTTTATGTTATTAAGAAGGTAGCAGAGGCGCTGAGTGGACAATATTGCAACCGTGCAAGTAATGATAAAAAGCCGTGAGGCTATTCATATGTGTAGACTGAATACTTAGATTGATAACTGAAGAGCTATGAAGGAAATACTATCTATATGGTAATGCCCGTGTCCTTATATATCCGTGCCTTCATACCACCTTCAGTACTGGATCCCTTGGATCAGTGCTGAGACCGCTAATCCTAGATCACTTGAATCAGTACTGATCCTACTGATCCTAATCACGTGATTGGCTTAGTCATTTACCTACTGACAAAGGAGAGGTGTTCCCCGCCTGATGTGTTGTACTTTAGGCTCTAAGTGACTCAGCTGCATGCTGGCCTGCTTCCTAACCCACCATCATGCTTGGGTTATAACATATATATATCGAAGCCTACGTTAACAGGCCACTTGATAACGCTAAGTTACGCGTCGGCGAATAAATATGTGTTGTAAAACTAAAAAAATTGCTAAAAGGATAGCACTTGCTTCAAATGATACTATGAAATAGAGGATAATAGTAGGTTAATTAACACACGAGGATTAAGGAAAATAAAAAGATAGCTCAACCTACGTTACTTAAAGTAGCTAATATTAATAAGATTAGTAATAGCAGTAGTAAAAGGGTATTATTAGGGGTAATAGTAGCCTATTTAACTTATATAAGTCAACTAAAGTGACAAACGACTGAACCCACGTAGTTTAAGAAGGTTAATAGCGGCAGTGATCCAATATGTGTTAGTCTATAACGTAAGACACGTATTCGGGAATAGGTAAAGGTAAGACTCCAAGCCGTGGGATAATTAAAGAGAATTAGAGTCAATTTGAATGCGAAGTTTAACTAGCATTGACAAGAGTGTAGCCAGATAACGAAAATATAGTTCAACAGGAACCGGAAAAGTTACGTTGACTACACTAACGTACAAGCACAAAACAAAAAGCCGACAGTATTTAAATTGTAGTAATTGAAATTCAGTAGGTCGACTTTAATTGCAAGTAAAGTTAGCTATACTGACTTCAAGTTAAGTGTATAATTTGTAGGCCTACTGTATTATCTGCAAGTCAAGTACAGTATATGCCCACTTTATACTAGGGTATGAGCTAAGCAATTGGCCATACAAATTACTGTGTAGATCGTCTAATGGTCAACCAAACCTAAAACAATACATCCATCACTTAAATATATAGTACTACTGTTATTTCAACTAATCGAACCGACAATGTTGCAACGTCTAGAGCCCTACTAACATAAATCTTTATTGGTGTAATGATACCGGTGTCAAAGCTTTCAACCATTATATAAATCTATAAAACAAAAACTCTCTGGCTAACTCGTTTACATTTAATTCAATGTTTATTAATAATATTAACACGTTAAGTAAACCCGTTTCTATCCGATATTTTATTAACAATAACGAATGTAAATTCGATTTACAATATACAATCGCTATTATTCGAAAATATGCTATTAGTAAAAATAAATAACTTCATTATCCGTATATCAAATAGTATAAAACGTAAGCGCCGCCTTGTGTTTCGGATTTGTAATTCGAAACGCTTATTTAGTGCACTATATTAATGATCCAACGGGTTTATTGAACATTATATGAAGAATAATTGGTTTAACCCCACTTTTAGTAATATATCTAATATAACCTAAACTTTATGTATACTTTAATATCGGTACTAGTCGATACGCTTCATATGTGTTAAATCAATAAAGATAACTCTTTCTAACTATCCCATTTCTATAAGTTTTAAAATGTTTTTTAATGAGTAGTCGTTGTACTATTAACTTTATTTAGGCGGTCTTCCATCAAACATATTTTCTGTTTGCTTTTAAATTAGTCCTTAACACTTTTTATCTTTTAAGGAGAATGATGGCGTACTACACTAGATTAACATAGCGTTAGTTTATATTTCGATAGTTGTAAAGCCTTCTAAATACATTATGAAAACCATCAAATAAAAGTTAAAGATAGAGTTTTTTGGTAAGTTTTTGTCGTTGAAACATAGTCGATTCTATTCACTGTGGTTGAAGTAACTGGTGCTGCATTGAAATTCTTTTTGGTCTTGTTGTAAGTTCTATGTTCGGCAGTCCGCTAGCCGGTCTGCATGCTAATTTATATGGCTAATTGCTTTATCCCGTGCCACACTTTGAAGTAGGAACCTACTGCACTAGACTTGCAATTACTCTTACAACCAGTACAGTTAACTTACAGTCAGTAAAGTTGCCTTGACTATAATTTAATTGACTTTCTTAAAATAGCAGTTAATATTGTTTTGATAAAGTTGGTTATTCCGAGGAATTTTTTATAATACCTTTGATACGTGTAGAACTAGTGTAATCCAACCACTACTAAGCTGTAAAGTGACTTAAAAATATGTAGTATCGTTTCGGGTAGATGGTAATTCCAGAGTTTCATAGGCAGTCGAGTGTAAATATGTCGCTTGAAGTTTTTTTTGCAATTGTATGTATGTTTACGTAATATTCCAGAGCTTAAGACATAGGTTATAAGGAGTACATAGGGAGGTAATAAATACCAGGATTAAGTTATTATTTATTAGTTATAAAGTAGGCCATTAGATTATGATATCCCTTTGCCCGACGTTCTAGTACTCTTTTATTATAAGGCGACTATTTTCATAAGGTTTTCTAGTTTTATCTTTTACTTTATAAACAAGTTATATATATATATATATATATATATATATATATATATATATATATATATAATCATTGTAAATGGTCAGATTAAATCTTTTGAATCGAATGACGGCTTATTAGATTAATATAATAACTTCTTTTCGAGTCAACTATTCAAAGGATTCATCCGAATCTATAATAATATCTTCATAACGAATCTTTATATTTATTCCATGGTTTGCTACCTTCTTTTGAGGGATAAAAAAATAAAAAGAAGCATTCAAGCGTTTGTTATTTTTCAAACTAAATCAATACCTTCGTTTACAGCATTCTGAGTCCATTCATTTAGGGAACTAATTCTGTTGAAATATAGAAAAATATATTAGGCCATTCAAAAAATAAATAGTTATTAACGAAAAACGTTTATATTACGATAGAAATGACGTAGTTATCGTTATAAAGCAGTCGATATTTTAGGTGTTTCTTTCTTTCTTTGACATTGTCCTTTCGATACTTCCGTACTTTGATTCATCGAAAAAAAACTCGTATTTTTCGGTAAATTCACAAACATATTATATCCCTCAATACCGTTTTCCCCCCTAGGGTTCATCCATTTTTCCCTTGTTTTCCAAATCGAAACTTTAAATTATCCCGGGAACTCCAAAATATTTGTTTTCTACAGACCATTTTCAATTAATAAAGCCCTAAAAACATCATTTTTAGCCTTAAAAAATCACAGAACTAATATAGTTTTTGCTACAGCGTTCGCTTTCTAAATCTTGATTTATAATGATGCCGAATCTATGTAAACGTTAGGGTAAATACCAAATATAAGGAATATTGTTGGCAGGCTTATATAGTTACAAAGTAGTCGATTCGAGTTACTGTGATCGAAGTAACTGCTACTGCATTGAAATTGGTTCTGGTTGATGAGTTTGAAGTTCTAAGTTTGGCAGACCGCTAGCCGGTCTACACGCTAATTTGAATGGCTAAATTCTTCGGCATATACCCCACTTTAAAGTGGATACTTACTGCACTCCATTGATAGTCAATCTCAAAAACTACAGTTAATTTGTAGTCAGTATAATCAACCAAAATAACAGTTGAATTGACTTAACTTTACTGTATTTGACTGCTATTTCAATACTAGCGGCTTTTTATTTTGTGCCTATATACCAGCATGACTTGCTATCAATTGGTGGCAGCTCTTGAGATCCCTCCTTAATTAACAAGCCAAATTCCTGTCAATTCTAATCAATATGAACTGAAATTGACATTAACGACGGCCTTTTGGTTTTCATTTCCAAGTTCTCCGTTCCTCAACTCCTATACATAAGTCTTTCGCTACAAATCTATACGTATTATATATTCCACCACTTACGTACCTTTTGCCAATAGTTTAACCTACTACTATCGTCATCTTTGCCATTATTGCTATTGAAATTATTACTATAACAATCTTTAAATTTGCTAGGGTATCTTTATTCCTCTGGATCACGTGCCGGGCTATTTACGTAACCCTCGATTTGTACGGTTAGTGTATTGCTATTGACAAATTTTTACAAAGCGTTATTAAGCGTAGCTTTGGTTAAAAAGTTAGTGGGGTTATCTTTATCGTTAATTTACTGGAACTCGTCGATTTTCTTCGCTTCGTATACCTTCCTTAAAGCTATTACGTCTATCATTGAATTTTGTTCATTAGTCATACCTAAATACGATAAATATTCGTATAAACTTAGAAATTCGGTATATATTACTATAAGTATCCGAGGAAATTAAACCATTGAATAATAATCTTGAACTTGACTTTAGTTAACATACCAATATTAAATCCAGTCATTATGCCGTAGACTTACAAAGCTATCACACTATTTATTATACGCTTATATTTAATAGATATCTAGTATACGAAGTTTCTGATAATTATAAACTTCCCTTTAACCCTCTTATTATTAACAAATACTATGAAAACCCTGATTTAAGATATGAGCTTAGTATTATTATCGAATAACCCGTTAGTAAATATTATTAACTTCTATATCATCAAATTTATAAAAACTATATTAATACCTCTTTTTAAACCATCCTGCTACTATTAAATCCTTTTATTTAACTTATTAACATACTTATCTTATAAATATTATACTTATACCATAATAAATAAGTTGTATAATACCTCCGGTGGGCATAATGTAGCAATATTAGCCGTACCAGCCCTTTACTCTAAGTATCTTCATAATCTTTCCTTGTTGGCCTTATTAATAATCGTTAAACTTATAACATACCATTTTTAACGAAAGCCAATATAAGTACTGTTTTAGCCTTAATATTATGGATACGGATTAACTATTGATTAAAGTTAAGTTGAATACTCTTAGCTAAAGTTTTGATCAGCTTATATTTTCAAAGGCCTGATATTTTCATAATACGTTCTTTCGTCGTTACAAACCCGGTGTTTCCGAGGGGAAATGTATCGTTCGTTTATATACCCACGATACTCAAGCTTTTAACCTTCGTAATTTATAAGCATGAGTTAATTGTTAAAGTTTTTATACCCAGCCGGTTTCTAAAGTACGCTTAGTATATTAAGAACCAATAAACTCATGCTTCGGCTCATCTGTACAAAGGTTTAACGTAACGCATTACCCTATCATCCGGAAACGTATATTTTTTTTTCGGAATTTCTAGTAATATAATTCGTAAAATATACGTAGCAGACGAAATATACGCTAATATTATATTCCATCCATTAAATGGAAACTCGCCGTTTATGTTAGTAATTAAATTAGTCGTAATGATAACGATTAAGCCTTAGCAAATCTTTTAAATTATAGGAGATTAAACAGGGATTAAACTCTGACATTTATTACCGTATTCTTAAACTATTAGATGTAATTTTCGTATAACCGGTCTGTAGTCTTATCTTTAACCTCGTAAACCATCCTCGATTCAAAAATATTAACGTTTGAGATTTTCAATTACTTTAAAGGCATAATATAAATAACCCCCCGTGTAAAAAGGCCGTTAATCTCCATTTCATCGCTTTTCTTAAAAGGCTTACCCCGTGTATTAATAATACATTTAATACGTAACTTAAAGGTAAATTTCCGTGAAACTTCTTCTTTTCAAACATCCACGTCGTTTTGTAAGCCCTACCAAGCTTTTAATCCTCGTTACCATCCTCTTTTTTAGTATATATACTCTTTTTAACTGGTTTTTCACCCCGTCAATGTTCTATTCACTTGTTAAGGATCGCGTCGATTTTTTTTTTTTTTTTAGCTAATCCGTTCGGTTTATAGGTTATCAACGTTACAATTTTTATCAAATTGAAGGGGCCTTTTATACGCCTTAACTTATGTAATTCGAAAAGTGATAACTTCGTTAATAGTTTTAGTTATTAAGTTTAGGTTCGTAGTACTTAAAATTTTATACGGCTCGTCTCATTTACCTAACTTTTGCTACGTAAGGACTTTCTTATAAAGTGATAAGGATAATACGTTGATTATTAATAGTCTGTTCTTGGTATTAAAAACGTCGTCAACCTAATAGCGCATCAATTCTTTCCTTAGTTTATTCAGGGCTTTGCTATATGTTACGACACGTTTATAGGTATTTGAGGGTAGTATCAAATTGATTTTTATGCATGGATAGACTATGAATACTGTCAAATTTAATATAAGGCCGTTAAATCTAATAATATCGTTAAAGCCTCGTACCTCTATCTAAAGCTATAATTCTTAATGTATCAATCTTTTAATTTCTAGGGTAAAAATATCATAAACCCTTCTTCCAAAAGCGTGAATCCTTTCCATCTTACTAATACCCTGACAAACCTTAATAAAAACCTATGTATATGACATTCCTATAGATATGAAATTATTTTAAAACTTTATCCTAAAAGAATTCATACTGGAGTCGTAAATTAATACGTTTAATAGTTTTAAGTATATATGAATCCATGAAGTATGTAGTACCATTTACGTTTCCTTTTCCGCAATAGTTTTTAATAACTTAACGACATAAAAATCTATAGCAACGTCCCCAACGTAAAATATTAACTTGAGGTTCAGGTAAAAAAAGTTGCGAGAGTTTTGAACTTAAGGTTTTAATTTTTTTTAAGTGAATATTAAACTTCAGAAAGGTTTGGAAATATATTTAGTAATGATAGCAAAGCCGTTTCCTTAACCTTAACGCTAGTGAATCTACATTCTTATAACTAACCGCTCTTAAACTTTTATAAAGTCTATAAATTACTGCGTAATTAAACTTACGATGTAATGAATGAAATTCTGACTCTTCCAGGTTCAATTCCACTACCCTCAACCCTCAAGAGTAAAATAAAAAATATCCTTATTTAAATCTAAGTTAAATTCTTTTACTACCCTTAACCTCAACTAATTTATCAGTTTAATCGTTAATATTAATACCGAGGTTGTTTATACAAGTAAGATAAAAAAGGAGAAGAATAAGGGATTTTAAGATGTGAAAAATAATAGGACTAACGATAGTAGTAACAGTTGTCGATCCTAGTACAAAAAGCTGTTTTCCAAAGCCAAATCCAACTTTAGCTTTATCAATATTCGTATAATTAAATTTCTTAGCCGTATTCGTATCATTTTATAATGCAATGTATTGCGAATAGCCTCCTATTAAATACTATTTTACCCTAGTATCCGTTGTAATACTACAAAAGACCAGCTCAGCGTAATAATATTAAATAACAAAGAGGTGTGTAAAAATATTATTTTTATCATTATGTCGGCGATAAGGGTTTTCACCTATTAGGCGGTAAAACAAGGCGTAGCCGGCGAGTTATTACGTTACTTCTCAGCCGATGCTAATATTTTCGTACCATCCAATAACCATAAACTTTTTTTCTTTTGTTGAACCTATTTCTCTTTAAATTTTCTAAATTATTCAACTTAATTGCAATTTACAGTGGAATTAAATTATACATAGTATATTAATTTCTTCAATTCGCGTTCGGAAATAATGTTACGTATTAATTAACAGATTTATTTACTTAAATACAATATATTTCAATGTTGAACTTTAAAGTAAGTTTGTTTTTCTGGCTTAAAAACCTTAAAAAAGAGAAATACCCTCCGTAAATAAATTGGTCACATCGCCAAGTATGGGCTATTTGTTTACCGTATCAGTCGGGCATTCCGTACTTACAGTTGATATGATATCCGTGGGAGGGGGTTTCTTCGTCATCACTAAATTCTAAAGCTTAGGGATATATACCAGTCGAAAAACAAGAGCCGTTGAAGTGGCCAATAATAAGCAAAAATAGTTAAAAAAACATTCATAGGTGGCGTCGGAGTAATTTAAAGTGTATTCAAACTCTTTGTAACCAGTAACAACTTATCAAACCTATTAATGTTAGGATGCCTTCGCTAACTCCACTTTTCCCATTACTTATTAGCAAAACAACAGCCTTTTAAGCTTCGGATTCAAAAGGATAATCTTATTTTCCGTCTACTGTTTATAATTCTAATATATAAAATAACTAAATAATTTTCAAATTAATATAGTACTGTGTGAAATTAACATCGTATTCAAAGTAGTCTTTAAAGCCATCTTAAATTTTACAAAAATAGAAACAATTCATTAGATACCAAAAGTAGTAATCCTCGGCTTCGCCGGTAGGGATACTGGACAATAACTAGTTAAAACCTGGAAATTCAACCCTTATTTAACGGTAAATGTTGAAAAACGGACGCAATTTAACATTGAGGAGGTTATTCGACTTACTTTCATACATTTCCATTCCTCCTCTAATCTTCATAAACGTGTTAATTGTCGTGCAATTCTTATCCACTATACGAACGTATCGAGATATGAAGGTAATATACTAGTCGTAGGGACCCTTTAAATCGCTCAAATAGTGCTGGGAAAGCGGTTAATATTAGTGGACAAGATAATTAACTGAAGCCGAATTAAGAATGAAAAAACTAATAATCGTGCTTATAATAGGCTCGCGTAGAAACCCGCACCTCCCTTAATTTATCTGCTAAAACTGGACGTTTTAAGGAGCTTGAGGGAAAGGGACTTAAATATTTTCTTTGCAGGGAACTTAGTAATACTTTTTTTTAGTATTAAATGGTACGTCGAGGTTCCTATTCTATCAACAAGTGGATTTAAAGGTTTACGATGTATAGGTTCATCAATATTGCACAACTCGTAGTATTTAACCCTTAGGTTTAGGTGAAAGGTTTTAAAAACCTTATTTAAACTTGAGCATATCCTTATAAATACGTATAAAAGCATTAAGGAATGAGATTACTAGCAATATCTTTGTCTTTAGTTTTAAAAATTCTGTAGGGGTCTTTATTGTCAGCGCATTCGTAAAATGCGTTGGCTAAATTACCTTTTTTCTATTTCTTCATAGGGAGGTCGAAGTTTCGGTCAGCGAACTCAGTCTTTAGCCTGACCTTGAAGTATTTATTTACTATTTTTCACTCGTTAATATTCTATTTCTATAGTATTTTCACAAGTAATTGTGTACCTGTAGGCCTCGAATGGTTTCAGTAGGGTTAAAATTAAGAATGTAAAAGCCAATTACGTTGGTAATGTACTCAACTGAGAAGTATTCATTAGTTTTAGCAAATCAAAAGTCTTCATCGTAATACCTTTTGAAAGTAATGTCGAGGGTTATAATCGCTTATTTCCTAATAAGGTGGATAACAGTATCAATTTGAACGCTTTTTATATTTATTATTACAAAATTCAAGGGTTATGATAGAAACAATAGTAATATAAAGGGTTAGGTCATAGGTTTACTATCAAAGTTAGTATTTAAAATTAAAGGTTATAAAACTTGGTCGTTTTTTGCGATTTGAAATTTGTAATAAGATTACCGGTAAAATTATTAACTTAGAGATTTTCTAACTTACCAATTTATCAGTTTTTAAAACTTTTAAGCGGTTAATTTCAACGTTCTTAAAAATGATGAATAAAAATTTCTTATTGTTTTTAGTAGAGATACCGTCGCTCATTCATTGACTACCGCGAAAAACTGATGTATTATATAAGGTTTCTATACTTTATGCCGTAAAGAATTAACATAAAGTATAAGGGCCCTTTGCAAAAATCTTTTATTTACCTTTGGCCACCGTTTGACGAAAATCGTGACCGAAAAGTAGCTTTTTCTTCTACCTAACTTATTCTTTCTTATCCTAACAAGCACTAATTAGTGTTAGTAGGCCTTTATAGTTGGAACTTAGTCGATTCGAATCACTGTGGCCGAAATAACCGGTGCTGCATTGAAATTGATTCTGGTTAATATGTTGTAAGTTCTAACTTTGGTAGACTGCTAGCCGGTCTGCACGCTACTTTGTATAGCCAAATGCTTTGAAGTATGCACGACTTTGAAGTGGGCACCCACTGAACTACATTTGTAGTCAATCCTAGAAACTGCAGTGAATTTGCAGTTATTACAATCAACTAAACTAGTGGTTTAGTTGACGTGATTTTACTTTATTTGACTGCTATTCCAACAAATATAGGAATAGATTCACTCAGACCAAGTATATTATTCATAACGATTAGAGATATTTACAATATTGATTCATTCTAATTCGTTTCTTTCCACTGCTTCGAACATACCGTATACACCTTTTAAATGATTTATTATATCGCTTACACTTGCCGATACCCGAAAAAGCCTTTACCGATATTTGATTTTATACATTATTAGTCATCTTGGCATTAGCCCGTGATTTATTCGAGTCGAAAGTTGTGCCTGCATCGTAGATAATTGAGTTTAGAAAACCAAAATCAACATATATCTAACAATTTATTACTTAAACATTCCGTGTAAATTTGACGACCTCAAAATATATTATAACGTCGATTATGTAAAGAATGAGCTCTCCTTAAAATATATATAATATCTATAATAATTTTGTAATTAACGTTAATATTACCTTGTAAATAGAATTTGAATCATTGAAAGGTTTGTCAATATGACTGGTATTCGTGGTAGAACTTTTTTATAACCTTCAAGACTTTCCTTCCTGCATTAGTATAATCCGCCGCGAAGAGAAACCGTAAAAGTCGTTTTATAGTCGGATACACTAACCGTTGGTATTATATATGTAATTATAGTTATATTAAGTATATGAGTTTTGTCTTTGATAGTTTAGAATTAAACTGAAAATATTTTAGCTTCTAAAAAAACGAAACAAATACGCTATTAAAATCGCAAACTTTTTAATATTTCGTATTCCTTATCTTGATACCGAACTTATTTTTATGAATTTATAAAAGAAAAAATATCATTTTAAAGTCTATTACATAAGTTTAAATCAATTGCAATCTTATATTTACCATTTAAATCCTGAATGAGGAAATTCTAAATTCATCAAAAAACCTCGCGATATTCCCCCTTCTAGTCCAGTTGGAATTTAGGAAACTTTACCGCGAAAACGTTAAATTTATTTGTTCCGACAATCGAAATTTCCGCCGCTTCGTTATTAAACTTTATATCCTAAAATGATCAATTATACCGATAGAACAATATAAATTACGACGTTCTATAAACGTATTACATACCACTATTTAAATTACAACCGGCGTTATAGTAAATGAAAGAATTTTATAAGATTACAAACACTTGCTTATCCGTTTCTTTATCTTAAACCGATACGTAGATTTAGTTTGCTACCACATCGTTTTTATTAAAGGTATACTGGTGTAAGTAAACGTTTAATTTCTTTTCGGTACATTTATAATCGGTTGTATAACCTGAAAAATTATCTTAAGCCTGGTATTTAAACGGGTGAATAACTCAAATCTTTCGTTTAACATAATTTCAATCATATTACGCATATTCTATGGACCTGTAATCAATAGTTTTGTGAATTAAATACTGGTTTTAAGGAACTTTTGTTTTCATATACTTTTGGAAGGTTATAAAAAACCCAATCCACGTAAAAGACTTAATTTTTAGTTATAAAAGCGTCTTTGTTGATGTTCATTTTATCTAAGACTTCTGAAATTCCATCCTTATCTTTTATCGCCTTTATATCCATATTCAAAGTTCGAATTGGGTTCCATATTTCTTGGATACACCTTAAACTATCTATTTTAAACGTGGTTAATCGTTTGAATAAGGTTTGTCTTTATAATTTACAAGTTTTTATATTCAATTTTCTTGGCTGCAAATATTCATCCAAAATCAGTTTATTGACGTATCGAGGTTTTAAATCATATTATGAAATTCTTATAAAAGGTGTAGAAGTTCTTTTCAAATTTAAACAATATAAAAACAAAACTCGGATTTTCATAACCAAATTTTGTAACTATTTGAGAAATCGATTCATTGCCTTAATACTATAGTTCAAGCGTAGGGTGGCACTTCCGAAAAAGGGTTAACAAAATAATCAATACTTTTTATAATAATTTATCTGATTTATTATGTTAACTTCTTATAGATTACCTTGTAATTCCAATTAAGTACTTATCGTATAACTTCCAAATGATTTCTATGTCGAAATCCGTTTTCATACAACTATAATAGTTTACAAATGTTTCTACCTATGTTGGGCAATACATATACTACCTTCTAGTCCATCAGGTTAATATACCAGGTAATATAATATGAAATTATAAAGTTTTAATATCTGTTCTTGACAGATATTTATCATCGTACGAATTTTATTATGAAACAAATCATATGATTGGATAATGTAATATGTTTTTATATTTTCAATATAAAGAAGTTTATACATTTGGTGAAATCGGTTTTATCAATGAGAAATCGATGAAGTCAAATGTCGCAATATGTTTTAAGCTTCGTAGGCATCAGTTCTTATTGGGTTTGTATAACTTTATATTACCTTTTATATTCATTCCGAAAACTTCCTTTTTGTGGTTTAAGGCTTTTTCGGTATATGTAAAAGGGGTGTTCTTTTGGCTAAGAAGTAACCCGCTCTGTATTCTTTTTTCAGAGTGTTTATTAAAACAGGTAAGTTTTGAACCCTAATGAAAGATAACCTTTACGGGTTTTTCTTTTTTCCCCCCATAAATTATTATCCAAATTTAATTAACCTTTCATAGGCTACAGTTAGTTTCGTTGAATGACTTACACTTCACATACATAAAGTAATCCCGCGTTATAATTTGTTTCGCATATCTTGAATAAGTTAAATGCTATGCCTCGTCAACTAATATCCTCCCACAAAATCCACCACCAACACCTTTTTATCAGTTCAATTTAGCTTTTAATTGAATCAATCTGTGTCAACTAACCCTTCTGCAATATAACCGTTATTAACATCGGAAGTATCAATTCCACTATTTCATAATTATACACATGAAATTTGAGAGATCAAAACATATGTTATACGCTACATTTCTAACGTCTAATAAATCATTATTTTTGGAGGTTATTTAATACATTGAATTCTTAAAGATTTTCCTCTGGATAGCAGAAAAAAGTGTTTAGTACGTATATATCCTCCGCTCAAGAGCTTCAATCTTTCACGGGCGTTCCGATTATATTGTTACACAAATTAAAATTAATAATGTTTAAAACGTTGCTTCTTAATATCATGTAATCGAACAAAACGTTTATATCCTCAGTACATTTTTCTAGACTCTTCGTTAATAGTATTGTGGTTACGAGAATAAGGTCTTTATATATTGATTGTTATTGAAAATATAGAATAATAGTAGAGTTTTATATACGTTGAAAATGATATAATCAAAGGAGTTTTGAAATTGAAAAAAAATGAAGACGTGTAAACTACAAATGAAGCATTTATAAAATATAACAAAGCTTTTGAAATGAGGCGTTTCACAATTTCAAATCTAAATAAAGTATAAATAAGGTGTAATCAAATGTTTTAAACTAGTTTTTTTTGCATTTATAAGTATTAAACTAATTTAGAGGTTCATAATCCAAACGTTATAAGTATCAACCTAAATAAGCGATGCGTAAAAAAAAGGTGTCGGATGTCCAAGTGGAGAAGGGGTTGTACAAGTGTTAAAATAATGTGTGGAAGCGCTAGATATTGATTTGTGCGTTTTGCATATTATTATAAAAGCGTTATATGATGTTTTAGATGTTCCAAGTGTTGTTGTAAACGTTTTCAAAATTATTTCAATCGTTTTAAAAGTGTTCATAAGAGATTTTGATGCCTGTTTGATAAAATCATTGGATAAGCCTTAGTAAAGGGGCCCAAACCTTGATGGTTTGTGTGGACGATACGTAATACTTTTTTGAAAGGTGTCAAAATACGTCCAAAGCGCTAAACGAGTAAATAATAACGTAACTGGGCTTTTATAATGACAATGTACCAATCTAGTTAATGATATTATATCAAAGTTTTCCTTTTTAAAGTTACTCAGGGTTTTATGATTTTTCTATGTTTTTATATAGGTTTTATGCCTCGTAATATTAGAGTGCAAATTCCATAAAACCGTTATAACCTCCCGTTGTAAATATTCAACTAAAATTCTTTTTAAGTTATTTTTAGTCGACCGAATCGGCTCCTAATTTGTATTGATTGAGGTTTTATATTAACATATAAAAACGATAATATAATATTGAGATACAGTAGTAGAACAATATATTAAAAAGGGAGAAGAAGTATCTAGACGGTGTACGCCTCAGATTAGATCTTATAAGTTCTCATCAATGGCGTAACACTCTGTCATACACTTTGCTAACGTTCTTCCCAAGGCGTGATACTCTACTATGCACTCCTCTAACGTGCTTCACCTCGCTTGCTAACTATAGTGATATCTAGTAATATCCACAAAAGCTAAATCTGGATTTTCCGTCATATTAGCGATTAATATTCGTAACGGTAATGTTTTACCGTCGCAATACTTTATACTACGAATCACCTTGTATTAAATATATTAGTTCCCCTATATTCAACATCATAGCACAAAACGTATAGTCCGCGTAAGAATCGTAAATATTAAAGGTAAATAAAGGGTTAGATACATAATATTCATAAAAAAGCCAAGTGTTTTCGCCATTCAATCGATACAAAAAGACGTGGTCAGCTTATTATTAAGCTAGTTTGGGAGAATTATCTTTATACTACATAACTCACTTGAAAATATCTTTATCATCAAAATTCTTTTTACTCTCTTAATATACAATAAGATCCAAGTAATTTTACCAAAACATAATAAGGTACTAAATATAGTAAATCACCTATTACTTATATCGCTAGGTCGCAAAATAGTGAATTAACTAACAATTGAACTTACCGAAAATCTAACACCTCTTACTACTATCATAACGATAATTCTTACAATTGCGATCAACAAGTTTTTATAAGTCTCGTCCGCGTTGATATGACCAATAAATCTTCTAATCAAGTGGTTTTAGACCAGATATTAAACGTTTGATCCTTCTATATTCACGGTCGATATAGTGCGCAATTAAAATTATTTCGTTATCTTAGTCCGTTTTACGAAAGTTACCAGATTTAAGGTATATACCAACTAAATTTGGCGTAAGTTCTATCACAATTGCAAATCGGGACCGCAACTAGTTTAAAAACATTTATAAGTGACATGTAGATGTTATAGAACGTTTTTAAACTCGCTAACACCCATAACAACTACTTGTACCTACTTGTGAAGTATAACCTCATTAACGTATACGTTCATCATCACTTGCTGATACAACATTAACTTATCCAGCATTTTGTTAAAAACATCCATTATTATTTATTCATCTTTCTTCTTTACTATCATCGTTGTTCACCTTGTCGTAGCCTAATCCGTTTAATATTATGTAAGGTGGATGATATACTTTAAGTAACTCTTCATTCCATTATGGATTCAATGGAAGGTACGTGCTTTGATCAGTAAGATCAGGTAGTAATCCCTGATTTAACACTTAAGGATTTCTAAAAACAGTCAGTAAAAATCTAAAGGTTTAACCTCTATTTACTTACAAACATTGAAAAATAGCATTATCTTTGTGCCAGGAAAATTGTAGTATTTGCGTCTTACTTCCCTATGTCATTGAAAAATCTGGCGAAATCCGTAAGTATTTTATAATCAATATTGATCATTTCAACTAATCTAGAGGTAAGGTTACGATAATTATCCTAGTTGTTGGAAGTATTTATTTTGTTGGTATTATTTCATATCAACTCAAGTATTTGGACTTCAAAGTCACGGTAATAAGGGAAATTTCTAATCGCCTGACCCGATGGATAAAGTCTTATAGTAGGGTCTATAGTAGGCTTACGTGTATAGGTGTACCTACTATAGAAACCCTCGCCTTAAGGAACTTGCTGCTCGTAAGAAAAGACTGAAGATATTTGAAGGTTTTCAGGAAAGCTTTAAAGAACTTAACGATCTAGCTCAATTGATCGTGAAATAACGCCGACGTCAATTCCTCTTACTGCGTTAACAACCGATACTTCACGTACTCTATCTCTTCCGAACGCATACTCCACGCTATCATGAACAGGAACTATAATACCTAACAAATCAACAGTTTCCTCATCATCGGCGTATAAAAATTTGTTTCTAATGGGGTTAAAAGTGTTACTCAACTGTGAATTATGGAGTGGTTCCCTACAAGGTATGTAAGAGCGCTAATAATCGTCAATACCCTTTCGTTTTTCTTGTAAGTCTTTAAATTGAGAACCTTAAGGTTGAGAATCTCAAAAGCTGTCCTTTAATTGAGTCAATTAAAAAAGATTCTCTGTCAAAAGAACTAAAGTCTTATACAATACATTTATTTTGCTTCCACCAACCTATATCTTCAACTACAATTGAACATAATTCTTAACATTCTTCAAACTATCAACTATCAAGTCGTTTAAAAATTCACTAAAATTTCAAACAGCGTGAACTTGGCGATCAAAATTCTCTTCATAGTCTTAGTCAAAGATATAATGATCAACGAAGTTTTTCATATGCTCGTCAGTTAAGTCTTCCTAGATATCTCTTCCCCAAAGATCCTCATTATAATACCTAAGAAAAATAGGACCGACGGCCTCAATTTCATCCATATATTCCTAACTATATGCCATCTTAACTTGGTGGTTAGGGTGAAAAAACTTGGAAATTTGTGTACTTTAGATAAGGTGATTTGAGGGTTTAAACAAAGTATCTTAGTGTTTCAAGTATCAAATCGTATAATGTAACTTTCTTGACGAAACTTAACGATTTTTAATATTTACTAGAGTATCCGATTAACGATCTTGTACTATAGAGGAAAAGAAAAGGATTGGTATAAATATTAAGGTTAAAGGTTATATATAGCTTAAATAGGTATTGATTACCGTGTGGGTCTTAAACTTAAGCATTTGTGATACTTATAATAATAAATATTTAGTCATTTACCAATTTTAGAGAATTTGATAATTTGGTGGTCACTTTCTTAACGATTTCAAACTTTTAACGTTCAATCTCAACGTTTGTCCTCAAAAAAGGTTCAATAAAGATTTCTTGATGTTTTTAATAACGATACTGTAGCCATCTCTCAACTGCCATTGTGGACCAAAGAAATCCAGAAGTCTTCTCTAATTACTTTGTTGTAGACTAACGCAATTTGTAAAGGCCTTTCACAAGAATGTTTTATCTTCCTTAGTATTCTACAAAGAGTAACCGGAAAGTGGCTTCTTTTTTTACCTAGCTCATATATACTTAACCTAATAAGCACTTATTATTTTTGATAAGCTTTACCTATGAATAGGCCTCTAGATGTTTCAACGTTATCTATTAGAATACGTAGAAGTAACGGTAGTATTACGTAGTCAAGTGGTGAATGTATAATTCTAGGTTTGGCAAACCAACAGCCGGTCTACACACTAGTTTATATGGCTAATGACTTGGTCTATGCCCTAGTCTTAAGTGGGCATATACTATACTTGACTTAAAATCATTTAACAAACAATACAGTCAACTTATAGTCAGCACAATCAACTAAATGACAATATAGATAAATTGACCACGCTGAAATTGACTATTGTTTCAATAACTAGTACGATTATTACGACCTTTTTCTCGAGCCAATTAAAATAGTCAATAGAAATTACGAACACCGAATTGATTTCTCCAGAATATGAAATAATATGGAAAAGTATAATAGAAAAATCCTATAATTTACTTGATACATAGATAATGTCATTCCTTAATATATATAAGTGGATAAAGCTTTAGCATTTAAATTTCTACTTTGTATTTTCAAAAACAATTACAAAACAAGCCCAATACTACTACCTGAACTTCTTTACTCAAGCACGTACTTTACGTGAATTTTTTAATAGAATAAAAAGGTACTTCGAATACAACAACTACCTAACGCAATACTATATTGATTGGGGATTGACAAGGTGAACAACGATAATAACGAAGAATAAAAAAGATAAAACACCAATGAATATTCTCAATTAGATGTTTAACAAGTGAATGTTATGCTAGCAGGTAATTAGAAAAATATAAGTTCGCGAAGCTACACTTCGTGAATAGGTATGGGTAGTTATCACCGGCGTTAAAGAGTTGAAATAAATTTTATTACAAATAGATGCCACCTGTCAACTTTGATGAAATAGTTTCGATTTTAGTTTACTTCTATACTAGGAACTACGCTAAACTTAGTTAATATATACCATTAAATTAATTACTTCTACATCAGATCCAAGCAATTACTAGACGGACTATGATACTTTGGGTATAGATTTGTTGTTTTCTGGAACGGCCGCACGATTTCAAATGGTTCCGGGAGGTTTCACCACACCATATATGTTTTCGACGCAGAGGTCATAGGCACACTCCGCGGCCTAAAAGAATCCGCTCGCATCACGATAAATGAAACCACATTGTGCATCGATAACACCTCTGTGATATGAGGCTTAAAGAGAAACCCGGTTATCTTATAACAATAGGCTTTCAGCGAATTCCATACGATAACCTAATCCTATATTAATCGCTTTACGGTTCTTTAGTACCTAGGGCATATGAAGATCGACGGAAACGAAATCTCGGATAAGCTAACGAGTGTGAGTTTCAGATTTCCCTTACTTTAAGACGAAGATAATAAGCTCTTCGCGGACTAAATAAAGTCTTGCCTAAAGATACATCTAAGGACGGTCTAGTAAAAATGGTATAGTCGGTAAGAAAAGAATCTTTTCCTGTAGTATAAAAGACAGGGCGTTACGTATTCGACTAGGTCCGACCTAAAATATCGAAAGTCGAAGTATACCGGCCCCGCTTTAATATCATTACCGCTTATACAACCTTTTTTGAACCGTTTCCTAGCGATAAGGCACGGGTATAGAGACTTCGCGTCTTATTACGGATGATTTTGACTATAAGATGTTAATGAACTTTATTTTTAATATAACGGTGAATGGGATGTCTTTCATCTGGTATACTATCCGGCTTATATCAAGGTTTAAAAACTTTAGCTATAATCACCCAAAGAGCCTTTAAATGAATAGTTACGTGATGCCTATATTTATAAGGTCCTTACGAACCCCTTAAATTTCGGAGCATTTAAAAATTTTACAGCCTGTTTTTTAAAGTAAAAACAAAATAAAATTATGACTTATATAGGCCGCGTTCAACTTCTGCTAGCAACGGATGCGGTTTAGAGCTCACCAGCGATATTCGCGTTTTAAACCCGTCTGTTTGACCCTATACATTATATATAGCGGTTAGCCTATTTATCAAGTAGTTTTATCACCACCGCTACTAAAACTTTTACAGCTGCGGTCCTATAGTTACGACCTTATCTGAGAAAAGGGATAGGGTTCGGGGATGGGCTGGGGGCGAGCGCAGGCCTGGCGATAAAAAAGGAGGGGGGCGAAGAGACGTGGGTAACGATGAAGAGCTCGTTAGCAATAAAACCTATGTCGTCGCTACCATAGCCGTTGTCCTCATTTTTGTTACTAGCCTTTTTTTAAGCGGTGACAGTAGGGTCCCGCTGACCTATTAACGCTGCGACCGCCGTTTACGCCGCGTCGCTTTTAGCCGCTTTAATGGCGGCTCAAAACGGCCGTCGTAAAGCGATAAGACCTTCAGAAGGCGCCTTTACGGCGACGACGGCGCGGTATACAGCTAATAGTCTCGTGACTCTGACGTCGACAAGTACCCGCTTTTACGCTTTGTTACTATTAATAAACACCGATTGATACCCGACCTCTATTTACGCTTTTTACGCGATACTATAATCTTTTACGAGTGTAATGGGCCTATCGAACGCCTGGTCCCCCCTACCCCTAACGTATACGCTGTCGGAAACCCTATTTAGGAGCGACCGTATACAATTTATATAAAACCGTACCCCGCGAGGCTACGAAAGGCGGGTTGCGTATGGGGGGGGAAGGGGGGAGGACAGAGGAGAGCGGAGGAGAAAAGGTACGAAAACAGGCGCGCATAACCTATATAGGGGTGGAATGGTAACATGGAAAATCAGGTACATAGGCTCGGCAGCTCGTCGTATGTACAGACCAGTTTTTACTTGAAAAAGCCATTGATTACGTTGATACAGGCCTCTAAGTCGTGACGGATTATATTACCGGATTTTTGAATACGAAAATAGAAAACGTAAGGGGTCCGAGGATTTATTAATATATACACGACTTATTATTATTGAGAAGGTTTAGGAATAGGTGTAGATTAAATAAGGGGATCTATTTTTTATTAAAACTTAATATTCGAACTAATATGCGTACAATAATCCTTCGGTTATATATTTTTATAATAACGGGCTATTACACTTATATATATATACACTAGTATCTACGGACGGGCCCTAAATTGTCTCGAATGTTTCGTTCTCTATATCACTCTATTATACGGGACTTTTATTTTGTTACTATAAGCTTTAAGGGTTCTTTAAAAAGAACCGCGTAATTATATCTCCGGCGTATTTAAATGCGGGGCGGGAACTAAGCTGGTACTGTTATGGTGCTAAACCAAGGCTATAATTTAGACTTCTACGGGTCTCTAGACTACGGGACACCCTAAGATATTAATCAGAAGGATGAAGCAGGGTCCCAATGGCCTTTAAAGACTTATAAAGAGCCTATGTTGCGATCCACCCCGCCGATATCTATGGAAATATTTCGCAGCGGCTAGCGCGCGATTTCAAGGGGAACTTTCCGGTGATAGTTTTTTTTAAAAGAGAAAAAAAAAGTTCCACACCTAAGATAACAAAGACATTTCAATTACACAATATATCAACCGCAAATATAGAAGGCTACTATGATTGAAATATTGTCCAAAACCTCTAAATTAAAAGATACAATTGCAAAAACAACGTAAGTAAAATTAAAACGGATATGTTAATTGCGAACGCAAATACTATCGTAGTAATAACGGTAAAGGGTATTAAATCTATAACTAGTCCAGTTATTAGTTGAGTCGCCACTTAATTCATAAATTCCATAAATAACAATTAATATATTACATCTAATACTATACTACTTTTCAAAAGAACTACTTCGATCGTATCGAAAACTTCTAAGGTGAAAATCTTCAAACGATGAAAACAACGCATCATATCTAGTTATGTAACTTAAAAATATTACTTCTGAAAAATCCGATACCTAGCCGACCATGCCTTCCTATATCGCCTAACTATCAAAAACCCTAACATTTACCTTAAAGATCAAATATATAACCTCTCAAACACTTTTAATCTTCGCTTTCATTACACGAATTACAAGTTTTAAGGAATTGTGCCAGATATAGGATTAATAAAGTACTTAATAGAGGTATATTCGTAATGAATAGAATTACGATAAGATAACACTAGCACCTCGGATATTGATTTTTGAAATGCTAATAAAGCTAAATTTAGGTTCGGTTTTAGTATGAAACTATCGTCATAAAACGATCATTTTTCACATCCTCATACCATCTACCATATTCCTTTTTTGCTCAAAAGATATAACAATCCTAATAATTAACAACAACTTTGAATTAAATAAACTGGTTAAAAATGGCCGAAATTTGCTTTTCGCCTTCAAAGAGTAATACTTGTAATTTTACCTTTTTAAGCCAAAGTTAACGGTGATAAATTTAATGAAATAAGTACGGCAATAACACTCATGCTTTAATAATCTAACCGTCACAAGGTATACAAAGTCCTTAAATATGCAAAGTTTAACGATATGAAGTCTTTTACTTTGAAGCCTACTGAAAATCGTTACTACTATGGTCAAATCAACGCCTAGGCACCCAAAATATTTAAATTTACACTCAAATACGACAAAAACTTGAATTTTAATTTTTTTTCTAACGTCTTTCACTTGAATAATAGATTTATTCTATACGTCGTGGATTCAGCTACCTCTTTTCATGATTTAGAATTCTTTAAAACGCTCTCGGCGAAAGATATTTGAACAATTTTGACGATATTATATATTAATACGTATTTGAGGCCACCAAATACTATCGTTTACAATGCTGGTGTTGACTTCGACGCGGCGACATTTCAACTTAATACCTCCCAAAATCAGCATTTAGTCTAAATATGTACTGGTAAAGGCCTATTATAGTATTATAAAGGTTCAAAGAGTATATATATTACTTCTTCAAACGTATAATTCCCTTGAGTTGAAACTGGAAAACTTTACAAAAACAAAACACTTTTTAAAATGACGGTAAAGGGCCTGAATAACACCGTAAACCCTAATAATCTGATACTAATATTGCTAGTCTTTCAAGTATGACCTCATTTAACATATAAACACCCGGTATTAACAAGTACCTAAAAAAGGGTTACGGATTACAAAAAAACTTTAAAAGAACCACAGAGGAAATTTGTCAAACGTTAAGTTAATAACACCCTGAATTCTGGAGACGGCTTTATGATAATCGATTTACTAACTTTACTATTGTAAAGATAAGTTCTTGTGTGGCTGAATCTAGGTAAACATCATGTTCCATTTCAACTATTAAATATAGTTAACCTCAAAATAGTTGTTAGAATTGTCAATTGTTTTACATCGTTTCATATAACTTAGATTAAACTTTATATCAAACCAATTGACGATAACAATATATATTCTCAAACCAAGAAAATCCGCCAATATAACCCTTTCTTACCAATCATAAATTAATATATAAAATGACGGCAACACGGACAACCACTAAAAAGAAGAAATATTCACGACTATAAACATGTACTGGAACGCACTTAAATTAATGCTTGGATTGGTAAGAAAGAAAGAAAATCGTTGAGACTTAACTGTCGAACTTCGCGCATAATAAATAATTGAAACTCTAGGTAAACCTTTTGAAGAGAGCTATATAGTAAGGATTCATAGACTCTTTGTACAAGAAGTCCTATAATATGTAACTAAAAGCGAGTTTAATCTCTATATTTCTAATATTACAGTTTTAAAATCAAAAATTGTTTACGAGAGTAAAGATATAAGCACGTGTAAGCCATATGAAAAAAACATTACATCTTTTAATAATATAACAATAAAGGTAAAAACTAAGTCTTTATATATTTAATAGTAATTCAAAAAATTTGCTAACGCCTCATAATTATATTAACAATACGATTGATAGCAAATTTTAATAGAAAAGTTACCTTTGATAAATTTCATTTTACCTAAAAGTACGCGTGATGAGTAATTAATTTACAAAAGATCGTATTATTAGAATTACCTCAAGAATTACGTGATGAATACTAATTGGAAACGGTTCTAAGGTAAGTTAAACCATTATATGAACTGGCTCGAACTGATTTTCATGAGTTTATCACTTTTGAATCACAGTTTCAATTAATATCAAAACCAAAACCCTGAATTTACGGCCTATATTTTCTGATTACTTGAAATGAAAATCTTTCTTTGATGGGTATATAGACTTACGATACCCCTTAGGATGAAACAGCTGGATTTGTGATATCGGAATAACGTATGATTAAGGATTTCTAATTTTGAAACTTTCAGCTGATCGTTACATTAATCAAGGGTAAATATTTAGAATTCAAGGAATCGTTAATCCGAATATATAATATTAATATAGTTTACCTCAATTTTCGTTACAAGAGCTAAAGCGTCAGCTTTTATAAGATCAACAAGACTAATGTAATGAAGGCTTCAAAGTACTTAAAACAACATATCTATGATAGTTATATCATGACTTGATGCCAGCCGAACACATTGTATCATTGATCAGTTGCAGTATAAATACAATACCTAACTAATAAGAATTACGATCGATTAAGTAAAAGGTTTGATTAAAAATAAATAAATTGGACATAAGGAAGAATATATCTTTCGTTAATCTGTCTAAGACCAAGCTAATGATCTTCATAGACGGCTCTTCTACTTATAATATTAAGTTGTAGTCATAGATTGAATTTGTAATAACGATAGTAAACGAAAATAAATTATAGAATGATCAATTTGTAATCATAGGGAAATAAGTTTATGAAACCTGTTAGTAACCCTTCATTTTTTCAACGTAGTCGATTCGCAACACTGTGGTTGAAGTAACTGGTTCTGCATTGAAATTGACTCTAATGTGTAAGTTCTAAGTTTGGAACACCGCTAGCGAGTCTGCACACTAATTTTTATGACAAAATGCTTTGGACCATACCCCATTTTAAAGTGAGCACCTATTGCACTTGACTTATAGTTAACGTAGTCAATCCCACAAACTTTGGTTAATTTTTCAGTCAGTACAATCAACTAACTGTAAGTATAGTTGACTCGACTGCACTGAATTTGACTGCTATTCCAATACTGGCGGCTCTTTTGTTTTTCCTGCATGCCTGCTTGGCCGGCTACTAATTGGTGGCAATCCCTAAAGTCCCTCCTTACTCTACAAGCCAAACCCCTGTCAATTCCAATCCATTTGTATTGAAATGGATATTACTTACGTCCCTTTGTTCCATATCTCCGAGCTCTTTATTCTTCAACTCCTGTGTAATTACGCATTCCACCACTTGCGTAGCTTTTGCCAGTAGTTCCACCTATTTCCATCGCCACCATTACTCTGTTAGTTTTCTAATTTTCTAGGGTATCCGTGTTCCTCCATGTTACATGCCGGGTGTTCCACGTAGCCCTCGATTCGTATAGTTAATGTATTGCTGTCTTTAAATCGTTTCAGGGTACTATTAGGCGTGGCTTTAGTTATATAGTTAGCGGGGTTATCTTTTCCATTTTTTTTACCAGAACTTATAGATTTCTCGGACTTCATATACTTCCTTCAATGCTATTACATTTATTATTAAACTTTTTTCATTAGTTATAAGTGGATGTATTAGGTACTTATAAAGGCTCTAAGAATCTGTTCATAATATTATAAGTATCGGAGGCAGTTCTGGATGTTTAGTTATCGTTCTTAATATACTGTTAGTTACTATACCAATATCAAAACCTATTATTATACTGTATACATTCGATGTTAATACGTTTCGCGTTATACGCTTATATTTGACAGATATCTAGTACACCAGGGTTCCTGTAATCGTAAACTATCCTTGAAACCTCTCTTCGTTAACGAGTATTATGAGAAATCTGATTTGCGATGTGAAGCTAATGTTATTGATAAAGTAACCGTTTGTAAAAATTATTACCTTCGTTTTTGTTAGATTTACCGAAACTATGTTAATGATTTTTTTTAAGTTTTCTATTTGTTATTAAATCCTCCTATTTAACTTGATAAAGTTTTCTTTTCATAGACTTTATGACTGTGCTGTAACTAACAGGTCGTACGACGCCTCCGGTTGGTATAGGGTGGTAATCTAGGCTATACTGGCCCTTTATTCTTGTTATCATTAAAATTTTATCTAGTATACTTTATCGATAGTTTTTAGGCTCGTAGTTTACCCATTTTTCGCGTAAGCTAATGCATGTACCATTTTCGGCTTTATTATTATGCATACGGATTAACGATCCATTAAAGTCAAATTGTAAACCCTTAGGCAACGTATCTATTAGCTTAAAATTTTAGAGGCCTACTTTTTCGATGGTATATTGTGTAGCTGTTGTAAACCCAGTGTTTCTAAGGAAAACAGTATCGTTAATCTGTATACCTATGATATCGAAATCTTTGACTTGGGTGATTAATAGATATGAGTCAACCCTAAAATTATTTGTACCTAGTTAATTTATAATGTTTTCCTGGTATATTAAAAACTAATGGATAACTGTTTTGTCTAGTCTATGTAAATGTTTGATATAATGTATTACTATGCCAGCCGAAAACTTATCGCTTAGTTTTCTCGGCAATTCTAATATTATAATCAGCTGAAGATCGGCAGCAAAATGCGTATTTACATTATATCACAGCTATTTAATATAGACTTACCGTTTAGGCTAGTAGTTGAATTAGTAGCAATTACGACGATTAAAAATTCATTAATCTTTTAGATTGTAAGCTATTAAGTAAGGATTTAATCATTATCTTTATTACTGTGTTTTTAAGTGATTAGCCGTAAAATTTCATACGGCTGGATCGTAGTTTCGTTTTTAACTTCGTAAATCATCCTCAATTTGAAAATGATTATATTTTAGGTTATTAATTTAGTTAACGGCATAAGCTAAAGAACACTTTATATAAGAAGTCCGTTAATATCTACCCTGTTTCTTTTCCTCAAAAGTTTTCCTGGTATGTTAATAATGCCTTTAGCATGCAACTTAAGGGGAAGTCTTTCATTAAACTTTTTTTTCAAGACATACACACTGTTGTGTATGCCTTTCCAGGCTTATCGTTTTCGTTACCATTCTCCTCTTCAGTGGGTATCTTCTTTTTGAGTGAGTTTCAACGCCGTCGACGTTCTATTACCTTGTTAACAATCGGTTCAAGAGGATTATATTAGCTAATCCGTTCGGCTTAAGATTCTTCAACGTAAGGATTCTCATCAAACTTAAGAGGTCTTTCATACGGTTTGACGTGTGTATTTTGGAAAGTAACAAGGTTATTAGTAATTTTAACCATCACTTTGAGGTTGGTGATTTCTAAGATTTTATATAGCTTATTACATTTTTCAGTATCTTGCCACGTAAGGATTTTACTTTTAAGGGGCATGGATAGCATATTTATTATCGATTTTTTGTTTCTAATACTAAGGGTACTTTTAACCTAACGATGTGAAGATTTTGTCTTTAGTTCATTTAGGGCTTTATTGTATATTATAGTACGTTTCAAGGTTCTTGATGATAGTAGAGATTCATTTATTATATTTAGATCGGCCCTCAATATTAGTAAATTTGATTCAAGGCCGTTCAGAATATTATTATTATTAAGGCCCTTGAACACTATTGAAATCCATATTTCTTAATCTATAAATATTGCAATTCTCAAAGTAAATATACTATAGGTTTATTGTAAGAGAGTGTAAAACCTTTCGACTTTACTAATACTCTAGTAGGCCTTAACAGTGACCTGTTTACATTAAATTATTATCAACTTGGTATTTACTCAACGCTTTATCGTAGTCAATTTGGTATCAGTATTATAAACTAATATATTCAGTGGTTTTAGGTACGTATTGATTTACCAAATATGCAATAACGTTTATATTTCCTCTGATATAATAGTTTTGAGGAATTCAGCGTCGTAAAAAACCGTGGCAGAATCAATAATATAAAATATTAGCTTTCCATTTAAGTAAAATATGTTTACGAAAATATTAAAATTTAATTTTAATCTTTTTTCAACGTAAATTTAAACGTTACAGAGGTTTGGAAATGCGTTTGATAGTGGTGACAAAGCCGTTTAATTATCTTTAACGTTACTAAGTCCACATATTTGCAACCAGCCGCCTTTGAAACCTTATAGAACTTGTTAGTCGTTGGGTAATTAAACCAGTAATATAATTGATAAAATATCAACTCCGTCAAATTTAATACTATTACCTTTTGCACTTAAAAATGAAATTGAGAGTTATCCTATTTGAAGTTAAGTAGTAACCTTTTATCGCCTTCAACCAAAATTAGTTTATTGGTTTAAAAGTCAAAGATTACGTGAAAGTTTTTCATATTTTTGACGTACAAGAGAAAGGGGGTAGGGGATTCTAAGATATAGAAAACAATAAGATTAACGACGGTAATAACAATTTTCGATCCTAATAAAAAGAAGCTTTTTTCCAAGGCTAAAGCCAATTTTGGCTTTACCAGTATCCGTATAGTGAAATTCCGTAATAGTGTTAGTATCCCTTCATAACGCGACTTATTACGAATAGCCTCTTATTAAGCAACGTATCGCTCTAATATCTGGAATAATACCTTAAAAAACCTGTCTAGTGTAACGGTCTCTAATGGTAAATAGGTACATGGAGTCAGAATTTTCGTCGTTATAATAGAGATAAAGGTCTTTACTCGTTAGACGGTATAAAGAAACGTGGTCGGCGAGTTATTGCGTTGCTTTCGAGTCGTTACCAGTATTTTAGGCCAATCTATAGCATTAGGCTTGTTCTCCTCTTTTTTAACCTTATTCCCTGTAAATTCTGCGATATAGTCAAAGTAGTTTTCCTCGATGGTAGTAAGGTACTGGGAATAATATAACGATTATTATTTAAAGCGCTTAATTAGATGGTGGCGAGTTAGCTAATAACCGCACTTGCCATAGATTCAACATCTTTTGTTATTTATAGTAAAATTCCATAGCTAGATTGAAGATTTTGAGGTATGAGAATACTTTTCTCTGTGTGTAGCTTAGTTACCTCCCTAGGTCTGGGCCTTCCATTAATCATATTAGTCAGAATTTCCATACTTACGGTCGATATAGTACGTGTAAGAGGTATCTTTTTTATCGTCGCTAGATTTTGGCGCTTGGGGGTATATACCAGTCGAGTTCGGAATTCAAATCATCATAGTCGCAAAAAAGGAACGCAACTGGTTAAAAAACCTTTTATAAGTGGTGTTAGGGTATCGTCAGGCGTATTAGAACATTTTTTTGTCTCGTAATAGCTTACCGGACCTGTTGGCGAAGTATACTTTCGCTAGCTTCCACATTTCCCATTACTTATTAACGAAACATTAGGTTTCTAAATATTTGATAATGAAGGTCTATCTTGCTTTTCGTTTTTTTTCGTAATCTAACATATAAGACCACTTGATGATATTTTAGTCTATGTTAAATTTGGCGAATTTAATATCGTATTCGACGTAATCTTTAAAACTATTGTTAATTTCTCGTGAAAAGGAGTAATTCGTCGAATATTTAAAGTAATGGTTTTCGGCTTAAATGGTAAAAATATTTGGAAATAACAAGTAAAAGCCTGGTAGTTCAACCCTTATCTTGCGGTAAATGTTTAAAAACGGGCGTAATTTGACATTAAGGAGATTGTAGGGCTTACTGTTATACTTTTTTCCCCAAACAATTCAATAAACATAGTAACTTCCATGTAATCCGTACTCACTATGGAGACGTTTCGAGGAGAAAATGTAATATATTGGTTATAAGGACGTTTTATATCCCGTGAACTGTATTTGGGAAGGTGTTAGTAAGAAAAATAGTTACCTTTGACTAAGTTTCGAGGGAAAAAACTGGTTTTCTTCCCTATAATACACTCGCGCGTTAAACAGTTCCTTTTTTGACTTGGTTGCTTAAATTAAACATATTAAGGGGCTTAGGTGAAAGGAATTATAAGTTTTTTTCAGATAACTAGGTGATAATCTTCTTGATATTGAAGGACTCGACAAGGTTCTTGCTTAATTGACTGATAGACTTAAGGGTTTGCAGCGCGTAGATTAATCAATTATTTATGGCTAATAACATTAGCTCGTTGAAAACCTTATGCAAGAGGGTCTGTGGGGTTTATTTGGGCTTAAGTAGGGCTTTTCGAACGTATATGAGGGTGTTAAGGAACGTTATTGTTAACTATACCTTTATTCTTAGCCTTAATTTATTGGGGTTTTTTTATCTGTTACGAATTAGTAGAGTACGTATATTAGACTGCCTTTTTTTCCCTTTCTTCCTAGAGGGTTAAAATCTCTATCATATAGTTTAGCCTTTACTTTCATTTTTACCTGTTTGTTTACGTTTCCATATATGTTTAAAGTCTATTCCCTAAATCAGTTCTAAAAGTTATTAAGTGTTCGGGGTTCTTAAACGGTGTTGGAGGTTTTTGTATCGAGGATATAACTTAAAATAACGTTAATAAGGTATTTAAGGGTTGAGGTTTCATCGGCGTTTATAAACTAAAGGTTTTTGTGGTAATACTTTGTAAAGATAACGTCGAGGTCTTTGATTACCTATTTTCGGTTAAGGTCGCTCATGCGGTCAATCACAGCTTCTTTTTAAAGCTATCATAACGAAGAATAAAAGGTGTAAGGGGAAAAAAGTAATGTAAAGAGGTAGGTTGTAGGTTTTCCATCAAAATTGGTGTTTATAAAATGTCATAAGACTTAGTCGTTTTTACTTTAGAATTCGTAATAGTAATACAGGTAATGGTATTAACTTGACGATCTTTAGAACTTTGAGGCGATCAATCCCAACGCTTTTCCTAAAAAAAATCCAATAAAGATTTCTTGGTAATTTTAATAGCAATACCGACACCTACTCCTAAGTTACCCCGAAAAATGATATAATTCAGAGGCTATTCCTACGTATTGTCATGAAAATTGATATAATACTATAGGGACGCTTCGCAAAACCTTTCCTTTACTTTGCAAAAACAGCGTAATAACTGAAGGGTAGCTTCTTCTTATACTTAGCTTATTTGTGCTTAACCTAATAAGTATCAATTAGTGCTAATAGGCCTTTATCATTGCAACGTAGTCCATTCGAATCAATATAGTCGAAGTAACTAGTACTGTAGTGAAATTGGTTTTGATGTGTAAGTACTAAGTTTGGCAGACTGTTAGCCAGTCTGCACACTAATTTTTATGTCCAAATGCTTTAGCTCGTGCCTTACTTTGAAGTGGGCACCTATTTCATTTGACTTACAGTTAACGTAGTGAATCCCAAAAAATTTACTTAATTTTACAGTTAGTACAATCAACTAACTGTAAGTATAGTTAACTGGATTAAGTTGCATTTAACTGATATTCCAACAAAACCTTTGCTAAATATAAAATGATTTACATACCGTACTTATATTTGAAATTTACGTAATAATAATCGGTTTTATATCGTTACTATGAAGTTGTGAATTCTACTTATCCCAATTGTTTTCTGTACCAACTCAAGAATTATATTCGAATACCTTTTGAAGTTGGAAATAACTGATGAAAAACACCAAATAATCGAAGTAATATCTCTTCGCAAAACTTATAAGGTTAGGGACATCGAGGAGTTCATATGGATTGATAATGAAAATACTAATGTTACTTTCATAAGGAAGTTAACACCGAATAAGGACTTAGAAAGGGTTGTAAATAGTAATGCGATAAACATACGAATCGAAGGCTACATTAAGAGGCTACTTATTAGTATGTTACATAAAGGCAAACAAAGAGTAAATTAATGGTATTGTAACAGACTGAAAGAATGCTAGGGGATTGAGGCCGAAGCTATTATTAATACAGACTTAATTAACTAGTACAGTTAAGTTGGGCGTATAATTGTGTGTATGTTGATAGATTATAGTGCGAAAATGGGTCCAGTATTTGTTAGTGAGAATGCAAGTGGTAGGGTATAAACTTACCATACAAATTTCAGCGCAGTAAACAAAGGGAAAGATCGGTGTGATCGATTAGTTTTCTAACAAAAAGCACTAGCACTGGAAATGTCATCACAAACCAAAAAGACGTTAATACTCAACCTGTATTGAAATATAGTACAATGAAGCTCATTGTAATATATCTAAGTTGATTATAACATATGAAAGTTAATTAACTGTAATTTAACCAACTCAAATAAAAGCAGTGCGTCGACCAGCGGGTAGTTTACCAAACTTAGGATAATACATTTACCCATCAACTACTCAATACTACTATTACTTTGACTACGATTCCAATTGGCAATTTTTGCAATATCTAAAAGCCTATCAACAAATAGGTTTGTTCAAAACACTAGAGTCATTAATTAATCAAACGCATATTCACATCATTATTCAACTTAACCCGCCTATGCTTTCGAAATTATGTAATAAGTGAATGATTTATTTTATACTAATATATAAAGTTCATATGTTTACTACTTTTCAATATATGAATAAAAAAGTAGAAATTAACGTCAACGAAAGCAATACCTTGACTCATACTATAATTTTGCTAACAATGATTTCAATAATCTTCGTAGTTTTTAGATAATGTATATGAAATCACGCGTTGATAAACATGAAGGTAAAGGAATGTTATACGTTATATGAAGTCGAAATCTTCCCTGTAACATTTTGAAATCCTCAATACAATGATGACCTTGAAAAGTTTTAAGGCTGGTAAAATAAATTATTGATAGAAATTAACATAAAAATCCGAGATTTTTTTTTTGAAAACTGTATATTTAGGGAAACTAAATTGTTAAAAACGTAACATACGCTCGTTTACATATGATTTGTTTCATCAATAATATAAAATAACATTTTCAAATAAATTTTCAATTATTAATACGTTTACATATTCCATGTACCAGAAAATTCCTGATTCCAATAAGGAATTATAGTGAGATAAAGTTTTAGTTTTATATTATGAAACGTTTTAACTGAAATTCGCACCAATAGAATTACAATGTTAAGATAAAGCCTAAATGTTGAAATAGAAGTCAATTTCAGTATACTCAAATCAACTATACTTACAGTTAGTTGATTATACTGACTTCAAATTGACTTCAAATTGACTGCAAATTGACTGCAGTTTCTTGGATTGACTGAAATTCTAGTGAAGTAGGTGTCCAATTCAATGTGGGGCAAGGGCCCAAGCAGTTGACTATACAAATTAGCATGCAGACCAGCTAGCGGTCTACCAAACTCAATAGTAACACACTACCACTTTTAATGTACTACCAGTTACTTCAACCACAGAGATTCGAGTTGACTAGGTTGCAAAGATAAAGGCATACTCATACTAATCAGTATTAATAAGGTTAAATATATATAAGCTAGTTAGAAATAAAAGCTACTTTACGGTTACACTTTATTTCAGCAAGGTAGAGGAAATATTTTTGTGAATGGCCTCTATACGCTGTGCAAGTGTTCGCGGAAGTAAGTAGGGAAGGTTTTTAAATTATGCAGCTGTTCGCGGTATTTTATATGTGGCGACAGTATCACTATTACTAAAAATACCAAGAAATCCTTATTGGAATAGTCTTAACAGAGTTGAGATTGACCACTTGAAGTCTTAAAAATCGTCAAGTTGGAAAATTGATAAACGGTAAAGTTTTGACTACTGTTACAGGTATTGTTATTCCAAATTTTCAATCATAAAAAGATTAAGTCTTAAGATTTTTGAAAACTAATAATTTCAACAGAAAATTTATGGTTGAAATTTCCTTTATACCACTCTTTTCTCGCTTATACTCTTTAATTTTCGTCACTATAAATTTCAAAAACGCTGAAATAGAAATTTTTTACCGACTTTATTTGAAAGGAAAACAAATTGAAACCTTAGATTTATATTTCTTCGGTACTTCGAGAACAACCTATGACAAACTTTCGCCGATAAAGCCTTGACATTTAAATTTCTGAAGAATTAAATTAACTACTCAATATTATATTTAGATACAACCGTACATAATAGAGGTTTTAATGTCCTTGATAACTTTTAAGAATTATTTATCGAATGGACCTTAGATATATGAAAAGGGATGGAATAGTGAATTAAAAACAGGTTGAAACCTGGACTGTTTAATGAATAAGTCGATCTCTCTATAAGAAGAAAAGAAAGACGGTAACCGTATCAATTTATTATACTAATACGTAATAGATTAAAACCGTCAATAGATTTGGGCAAAAGGTAAAGGCTTTGTAAGCGACGGTATTTCCTAACGCTTTTATACACGTTATCAAAATTACATTTAAGCTCAGATAGGATTTTTAACGGGTTAGTGTAAATCTCCGTAAGGAATTAATTTACTTTCGTAAGTTAAGTCCTTAAGTGTACCAGTTAATTAAGCGAAAAATTTGATGCGCCTGTTAATATCAAAAGGAAAATAATTAAGCCCTTCGTGGAAATCCTCAAATTCCTTTTCCCCAAGACCTTTAACACGTCTAGTTTTATCTATTAAATTAAAATATGATTGTTTTTACGCATAAGTTCATTATAGGTATAGCCATTAGCTTTTCCCCTTTCAATTGAGCCAAATTAAATTATCTTCTTCACCAATATCAACACATTTCCTAACACCAGTCAAGGGATTTAAGGGATCCTTACGACCAGTATATCACTTTTTTCTTACTATATATCTTTATAGTAAATACGGATTACGCGTTAATTACTAATTTCGTTGAAACTTAGGGAGAAAACGAAAAGTATGACGGTAAACCATAAAATTTCCTCGACTTCAAGTTACGCCCATTCTTTAATATTTTCTGTCAAATAAGAATTGAACTACCAGGTTTTCACTAGTCTTTACCAATATATTTATTATTTAAGAAAAAAACTATTACCTTCAGTATTTGACGAATTGATTTTCGTTTCGAAAAATTTACGACAATTTTAAAAGTTACTTCAAAAAAGATGTCAACTTCACCTAATACTATACCAACTGGAATATCATCACGCGGTTTTACATATTGTATTAAAAAATAGTCGGAAAGTAAAATGAACTTTTTTAATTAGATACTTCATAGATTAATGTTCTTCTGATGAGGAATAAGGAATATAAAAGCTGGCGAAGACATATTACGTTAACAAGTCCGGTTAGTCTTTATATATTATAAGTAATTCAAATACCCCTTATAATACTTTGAAGTTATTGGTAAAAGGTTTTTTTTTTTTTTTGGCTAATTGCGGTCCTTGTTTACGACCGTGATATTATATATGCCAAATTATACTAATATGTACTTTAAGTTTCAAAATTTAGCGACGATAATGAAAACTTTTTTTTCCTGTATTATATGAATCATAAGTATGGTAGACCTAACTAATACGGTTTACAGAGAGCTTCTACTCAAAGGCGTAATCACTATGCTTTATAAGGAGGAGGATATTCTACTCCGTAAGTGTTGTAGGTAAGTAACATAATTGTTTCAAAAAGTATCAAGAGTTGTTGGATTTACAGTAAGCAAAATTGGTTGTCGATACATTATATTGTTACCAAATGCGAATCTATGCTGATAAGGTATCACATGTAATAATCTTCCACTTTTGACTGGGAATATATTGAATTAATTGTAGATTTTAAAGGAAACAGGGTTAAAAATCGTGAAATTAAGCTGAAGATTATCGGTTGGTATAAATATATTGGTACCGGTTCGTAAGTAACGTAATAATTAGTCGACTACGCCTTTCTGTACCGTCTAATAGGTGAAGACTCTTATCGTTGTTATAACAAGGAAGATCAAGGCGTTACATATTTATTTATCATTCATAAACATTATACGGAGACATTATTTTAAATTTTTATACCTAACACTAAGGAAACACAGTCTTGAATAGGAGGTTATTCATAATATGTTGAGTTACGAAGAGATATTGATATTGTTACAGAATTTAATTATAAGGATACTGGTAGAGTTAAAGTTAACTTTAGCCTTAGTAAAGAGCTTCTTTTACTGGGGTCGAATATTGTTATGATTGTTGTTAAACTAGTTGTTTTACTGTTTTGGAATCCTCTACTTCTTTATTCTTCACCTTCAAAATAAGAATAATTTCGGCATTAACGTTGATCTTGAAATTGATGAATCAATGAAGTTTAATAGCTTTGAATAGTTTTTATTTAATTCGAAATAAAAATATTTTTAGTTTTACCTTCAAGGATTAAAGGAAGTAGTATTGAATTTGATGAGATTAGAGTTTCGTAAACTACATCAACTGTATAATTATCCGGAGATTAATAGGTTGTAAAAAAAAGACCAAAGTAACTAGTTATAGAAATGTAGACTTCCCAGAGTTAGAGGTAATTGAATAGCTTTATTATTATTGTTCAATATATTTTACGCGTTTCTAAAGTTGAAGTTTTTATTAATGGAAAATCAAGACTTCCTTTTTGAAGTTTTAATGAATATGTTTTACCTGGATGGAAAGTTAGTATTTTATGTTATTGATTTCATTTTGTCATTCTATGGTGATAAATCTTTCAAAACCGTCACAACGAAAGAAATATAGACAACGTATCGTGGTTTTTCGATTGATATATTCCTTAGATCCTTAGAAATATTAGTTTATAATACCAGTACCCAATTTCTTACAATGAAGTCTTAAGTTAATATTGAAATAATGAGGATTCAATATAAACAGGTTTCCGTTGAAATTTATTAGTGTATTAATAAGTTCGAAAAGGTTTACCTACATTTAAAAAGGGTTTACGATATTTTTACCCTGAAGATCAAAGGGTTTATATGTTACAAAGCATGGTTTTAAATGGGTGTGAAATTCTTTGACTATATTGTTAGTCTTAATGGTTTTATGTTAGTTTTGTTGATATTTGGAGTTTATTTTGATATGACGAATTAATTTCCATTATCTTTTTAATATTCACAAACGTATTGTGGTACATAATAAAGTTTTGAAAGAATTGAAGAAATAATTGGTACGTCATTAGATTAATGATATCTTCAGTATTACAAATGGATTATCGATAATAAATATGTTATTATTGTCTCTGTCAAGTCCAGGTTCTACATGGCGAAAACCAAGCAAATTGGATGAACCTTATAAGATATTAAGTATCTTGAATTGAATTGGAGTGATTAAAACTATTAACGAATTTATCATTTTCAGGATGATATAGGTTCAATAGTATGAACAACCTTTTAAGTTTCAAAAAATTAGGTTCAAGACTTTCGAGTCGAGCTAATTAACTAATACAATTCTTTCGAGCCAATCATTGATAAGCTGATAGAATGTTAACGGCGTGGAAGATTATTAAAGAGGAGGATATATATGAAAGGGGAGGAAAATGACGAGAAATATAGGTTTAAAAGGGTATATATAACGGTGTAGATGTTTTAGAAAGAAACATCTAACGTAGAATTTGCCTTCAAATTGCTTTTTAAAGACATTCTTAAAATATCGGGTATACCATTTAAGGAAAACAATTGAGTCAATATTAACTGCCTGTTTCTACGAGAAGTTGGTCAAATTTTATTATTAATATGATTTAAAGGATAAACCATTACAATTTTTACGTCTAGCGTAATTTACGAGATTAAAAATACAATTACGAACCGGCTGTATGAAGAGTCACAGATAATCGTTCAAGGATACAGTAATGAAAATAAAATTAAATTCTGATCTAATAGTCCATAATTCAAAATATTTATTAGCGTTTAATTATCGTAATTGTTGTTAGTTCAATTTTAAACGTGAGACGTAAGTTTATACTCAATCGCAGTTATATAACGTAAACATATACGCAGTTTGTTATCGATTTCCAACTGATTATATTGTTGGAATTGTCCAAAAAAAAAATTCTTGGTTGATAATGTGATACGTTATATTAATATATTATAAACATTGGTGAAAATAGGTATTTATTAAATTTAAATGTATTAAACACACTTTATTAATAGGCTAGGTATAAAACATTTAACGTTTGATCCGAATTTGTTTATTACGTAAGGAGAATATTTCGGTATTATTGGTATATAAATGAATGATACTTTTTTCCCCAAAGAGTTATATTCATAGCGATAAAATAACTTGTTATCGGAATGTTAAATTTTTAGAAGTGTGAGCGAATGAAAACCTCCACTAAGGGTATATAATTTAATTTTAATAGATCCTTGATTTATATTTATAATGTTAACATTGAAACCGATATTCGTGGTACTTTCCTTAACTTACGCTAAAAAGGGCGAGTTATAAACTGATAACAGTTAATAAAGTCGACGGGGCAAAATTACAACGATATTTAAAGTAAATGGCTCGTATAATTCGCATCATTACGTTATGCAAACCGGAGGAATCATACGACTTGTTAATTTTAGTAAAAATATAAGATATATAAGACAAGGACTTTAATAGGTTAAATTAAAGTTTTTAGTGGTAAATGAACAATTTAGCAAGAGTTATTGATATGGTTTCAGTAGATTTAATGATAATGAAGTTAATGGTTTTTATAGACGGTTTCTTTACGAATAATATTGACTTTATATCGTAAATTAGTTTTTTTATAGTGTCTGTTAACGAGCAAAGGTGATGAAGGAAGTTTACCGTTACCAGAAATCTTATACATTAGATATCCGTTAAATACGTACATGTAATACGAAGTGTATTGATATCAGATGTTATGGACTTAGGCTATGAGCTTTCAGTCAAAGTCATGAGTCATGTGCATGTTGAGGTACACGATGTTGTGTCGTGTCATATCCCGCCCTTATAGTGTGGTTAGCGTAATCCAAGACATCTGGATTATTAGTACTTTTGACATTGGCGCAACGGTCAAGAGGGCTGACTCACGTTAGCGGATGGAATCCACGATAACCGGCTTGAGCTTACTTAGTAAGACCATCACATAAGAGGCTAACAATATAATAGCGGATTTTGATATCGGTATAGTAATTAACGGTACGTTAAGAATTATAATTAAATAACTAGAATTGTTGTAAATATTTATAATTATATGTAAAGACCCCCAAAGCCTTCATAAATTCCTATTAAAACCAGGTACAACAAATAAAAGAATGTTTAATAATAGATGTAATGGTTTTTAGGGAGGTATACGAAATCCGAAAATAGATGAGCTCCAGTAAATTAACAGTGAAAATAACCACGTTAATATAATAACCAAGGTTATATTTAATAACGCTTTAGCAATGTTCACAGATAATAATATATTAACCGTACGAATCGAGGGTTTTGTGGACTGCCAGATATGTAACGTAAAGGAATAGGGATGGCCTGGTAAAATTGAGGATTGTCGTTGTAATGGTAATGGTAGCGATAGTAAAAGTTATAACTACTGGCATAGGATAAGTAAATGGTGGAATGTGTAATGCGTGCAAGTTTGTGACAAAAGACCTGTGTACGGGAGTTAAGGAACGAAGGGCTCGAAGATGTGAGGCAAAGAGCTGTAATAAGTGTCAGTTTTGGTGTAAGTTGATTGGAATTAACAGGGGTCTGGCATGTGGATTAAACAGGGATTTCAGGGGTTACCACCAAGTGGTGGTTAGCTATGCTAGTGTGTAGGCATAAAACAGAAAGTCGCCAGTATTGGAATAGTAGTTAATTGCAGTGTAGTTAAATTAACTACACTTACAGTTAGTTAATTGTACTGACTGTAAATTGACTGCGGTTTGTGGGATCGATTGTAAGTCTAGTGCAGTAGGTGCCCACTTTAATGTGGGGCACGGGACAAAGCAATTAGAAATGAAAATTAGCGTACAGACCGGCTAGCAGTCTGCTAAACTTAGAGCTAACACATTACCACTTTCAAAACATCACTAGTTACTTCGACAATAGAGACTCGAATCGACTATATTGCAACGATAAAAGTCTATCAACACTAAATGATTTTCTTAAAAAGAAAGAAGATTAACCTAAAAGTAAATACTTTCGGGAAATGGGGTTTATACGTTTGTTAAGGTGGTTATAGATACCAAGCATATTGTAATAGGTTGCAAGTGATTCATACATACCACCTTTGAATAATATATATGTTTTAAAGCTTTAATGAATAAACTTCTCTTCAATACGACAAAACAAATTTATTTCTAATTTTGATACATAACGGTCATTTTATACGAAATTTTTCGTAAGTAAGTAACCGAATGTTTTAATAAAACTCAAATTGATTGTTACCTAATACGAACTAGACTTGTAACAGTTAAGTTAATAAAAATAATACTATTAATGCTTATTATAACACAACCCAAAAAAAGAGGACCACCTAAACAAAAACCTGAACACTCACTTTAATACATATAAATGAGGTTTACAATGATACATAATAATTCATATATATTTTTCCGATACATACAATATTGAATTGTTTGATATATATAATACAGAAATGTTATTATAACATTCATTTGTAATCGATAACAATTTAACAATATGCTTTTGTTTTTACACTGGGATATCGATTAAAATTGTGTCACTGTAATTTTTACGTTTTTACTTGATTTATCATTTTAAAAAGGGGGGTAGTTTAGATTTGAAATCCTGTATTACATTTAGAATATGGCATCTTGGATACGCATATAAATTACAAATCCTTGACCATATAACCAGCACATCCCTACTTCAGTTTTTGAAATATTTCCTGCAATATACAACGTTCCAACTACTGAAAAGATTTATCATTACAATACCAGTAACCTGAATCCTGAACTCGGGGCTAACAGACCCACATGAATGCGATCCAACATCATTTTTGTCCTTCCAGTGTATACTACCAATCAACATGCACCAGGCTGACGAAAACAGAATGTATGACCCTCAATAGTTCTTTTGTGAGCATACGAAGTAAAACTCTTATTATGCCCCCGCCCCCTCCCTAC
>JASMMZ010000003.1:17567052-17728695 GCA_038502455.1 Anisogramma anomala
CCCTCCCCCTTCCCCAGTCCCCCCAAACTACTCTGCAGTGCTTACTACTGAGTTACTAATTCGTGAATCGTCATAAAATTTGGTCTCTTACAAGCAAAACAGTAAGGGTTTCAGGTATGTACATTTTTCATGTGTTATGCACACCAGCCCCTTTCTATACTTATTTTGACCTGGGCGCCAGCGGTCTCCACCACGTTACCAAATTTCACGAACGCGAACGATGTCGTTAGCGAGGGGAAGGTCGTATTACCACACTAAGCGTCAGGAAACAATGGCGAGCTAGTATCTTGGGATGGGCCAGCCTCCGGACTTGATGGGAAGACCGAGCCTTTTCGCGCAGATTTAAAACCTGCAGCCTACGGCATTTGATCGAGGGCGACAGAAAAGAAGGCGTCAGTGACCGCCAGATCTACTCTCTCACCCTCACTTTTCTGTTACTATTGCTAACCATGCGACTCACCGTTGTCGTCAACGCCATGCTCCTGAGCAGCACCGGGACATCCGCCCTTGTCCATCCGGGCCTCCTCCACACCCAAGCCGACTTCGACCGCATCACGGCCTTCGTTGCTGCAAAGACAGAGCCGTGGGCGACGGGATGGGCCAAGCTGACGACGCGCGCCGACCCAAAGTACGTTGGCAGCGCCCAGGCCGTGCTGTGCCGCGGCACGGGCCGCGATGTTGCATGCAAAGAGAACTACGCCTCGCTGTACCGTGACGCAGCAGCCGCCTACGCCAACGCCGTCCACTGGAAGGTCACGGGCGACAGGACACGCGCCGACGCTGCCGCGCGGGTGCTGGACCTGTGGTCGTCGACGCTCACGGCCATCAGCGGCTCCTCCGACAAGTACCTCGCCAGCGGCCTGTACGGCTACCAGCTCGCCAATGCGGCCGAGATCCTGCGCGAGTATCCGAGCTGGACAGGGCTCGGCGCCATGGTGACGATGCTCAACACGGTCTTCTACCCCATGAACCATCGTTTTCTCATCGACCACAATGATGCGAAGAACGTCGATCACTATTGGGCCAACTGGGACCTGGCGCAGCTCAATACGATGTACGCCATCGGCGTCCTATCCGACAACACCACAATGACCGCGGAGGCCGTAAACTACTTCAAGACGGGCGCGGGAAATGGCGCCATCACAAAGACCGTCTGGACCACCTTCACTGAGGAAGGATCTGAGAAGATTCTGGGCCAGAACCAGGAGGCTGGACGAGACCAGGGGCATTCCACGCTCGATTTTGCTTTGCTAGGACCCCTGGCACAGTCAGCCTACAATCAGGGTGAGGATTTGTTTGGGTATTTGGGCAATGTAATCCTGGCTGGGTATGTTCTAAATTCTGTCGAATGCATTTGTAATCCTGGACGATCCGATTCCGAGCACAGATAGAAGGGACCCAACAGCCGCTAACAATTTTCACAACATTCCAGCTGCGAATACATGTCCAAGTACAACCTCTTCCATGACGTTCCCTACAAAACATACGTCAATTCGGACGTAACTCAGGCCAGTATCTCGTCCGCAAGTCGTGGCGTGATTCGACCCATAGCCGAGCTGCTGTTCGCTCACTACGATGGCGTCAAGAATCTTAACGCCTCATGGACAGGTGCGTACCGGGACATGGTCGTCACAGCTGGCGGTGGTGCCGAGGGCGGTGGAGGCGACTATGGAACGACCAGTGGGGGGTATGACCAGCTTGGTCACGGCACGTTGCTTTATCGCTTGAAGTGAGGCAATGGTTGTGTGTACTTCGACTCACGAGTTCTTGGGGTTTTATGTTTCAAAGTGAGACACTTTCAAGTGCCACCGTTCAAGTATCCAAAATGACTTGAAAGATCTAGGTTAGCCACGCATCCATAATTCGTAAAGAGCGGCAATAGCCTCCTTCAAAATTACCACGTGAAAGTAATGAATTAAGGCCCACTGTTAATAGAGATATCTTACGTAGCTAAAGTCGGCAAGTAAGTAGTAAACTTATTTGTAAATAATGTGAATAGTGTTGATAGGTCTTTAAACGTTGCAACGAGTTGTCGACTCGAATCATAGTCGAAGTAACTGGTAGTATCGTAAAGTCAAGTGATGGATGTAGGATCTAAGTTAGGCAGACCGCTAGCCAGTTTACACCCTAATTAGTATGGGCCAAAGCTTGGCCTGTGCCTTATGTTAAATGGGCACACAATAATCAACTTACAGCCATTATAATTAACTATGTTCTAACATTGGCAGCTTTTTATTTTTATAATTCTAGTACGTCTTGCAATACAATCAACCGGTAACGAAAGTGGTTACCCTCTTTTTACTAAACCATTTGTATGGCATTCCAAATTCCTATCACTTGTCATCCTGAAAACAAGTGCTTCATCACTTTTACACTCCTACTTCTCCACATACACAAACTCAACCGTACCAATCAGTAAAGTCAACATCATTAACCTAACAATTTTCTAATTCTCCAGGATTCTCTTACCTCTGTCCTGATTTTTATCACGTGTTTTAACTTGAACCGGTAGCCTATTTACGCAACCTTTAATCCGGATAGTGAACTTATTGCTACTGATAAATCTTTTAACGGCTTTGTTCGATGTAGCTTTCATTATGGCATTAATCGGGTTGTTTTTACTATCAATTTGTCGTATTTTTTCAATTGCTCTACTTTTGTAAACTTTGTGGAAAACTATTACGTTAATTATTAAATGTTTTAAACTAGTTGTATTAAGTTCGGAAAAGTATTACAATGAGCCCAATAAATATATACAAATAATGATCCAAATCAGTGAAAATTTGAAATTTTTAATAACTATATTAAAGGTTTCCCATATAAAGATACACATATGGAAACTTATTATTATGCCGTAAAATTTGGAAATAAGTGCGTTTTGTAGAACCCTTTTACATTTTGTTGAAGTTACTATGGAGGAAGATATTGTACGGTCTTATATATTCTGGAATACCAAGAATCTACCTGGAGAATCTTGCGATATATAGTTAACAGAACCCTCATAGATTTCGATCATCACGATTGTGATAAAACCCTATACTAGTAAATACTAGTAGTACTAACAGCTAAAGCTAGCTATAGTTCTTATCTAGATGCCTCTATACATTTAAGAACTACTTCCTAATTCTCTGCTGAAAATTCTCATCTCCAGAGACTTTTTTATCTCTAGAGTATTTCTCATCTCTGGAGTATTCCTCATCTTCGTGGTAATCCTCGTCTCCAAAGTATTTCTCATCTCCGGAGTATTACTTATCTCAATCGTTAAATGTTGTGTACAAACCGAATCTATTATACTTTAATAGACCCCGTATGAATTATTATCGCTACAATTTCAATAATAAAGAAAAATAAATATAAGACAAAAAGTATAAAGAGTAGAATGAAAAATGAGTAATGTAGGATCGAGTAAATTCAAAAAGCATGAAAACATGCAAAATCAGATTTAAACTAATAACCTATAACATTGATTATTCATAAATACTTTCAAAGTTGATAGTTACCATAATAACTATTTGAACATACTATAAGCTTAATACTATGGAGTAATTTAAAGTACTACAATATATAAACCATTAATTGCCAACTTGATTCAATTTAATGAGTCTGATCCTTTATATCATCAAATCGTAATTTGATCACAATAGTGGTTCTATTAAGCCATTAACTAATTTACCATATGCAAAAATGCACCTAATATGAATTGTAATGCACTCCACTTCATCCATAACAAAGTTCTTCTTAAGATAAATATGTTTTGTGCGTTAATAATATTAAGGTTTTCTAGATAGCTTGATGATATTATGATTATCATAGAAAACTGTCATGATATTAAGTATACAAAATTCTGTAAAGGAATACTTTATCCAAAGGGTATTTTGAATAATCTTCATGACAGTTATAGACTCATTATTAACAAAAGAAAATTATATTTCTTTTCGGTTAGGAACATAGTTAACTGTATCTTGAATAATTTCCATTTTGTATTTGTAAATAGATTTTCTTACAGATTTATCTACCCTCTAATCAGAATCACACTAACCGTTAATTTAAAGTTCGTCGAAATCCTAATAATCATTTTCAGTTAATTTGGTATTGTACTTATATAATACAATTGTATAATTATTCTCTTCCACTTGAAGTTTATAAGCTTCATACTGTTTTAAATATCAGAAGAAGTAATTAATAAATGTGATATTTTCATGTAAAGAATCGTATTTGAAGAATTAAAATACTTATAGAATGCAAGTGATATTCTATTTAATTTAGTATATTATATAACTAAAATCTTATATTAATACCAAATATGTTTTTTTTTTCGAAATATCGGCTTTCGTTTTCAAAAGTATGGTATAAATAAGTGGTTTGATTTCAATGGGTGCGTAAACTAATATTTCATATATTGCCTCTATTTTAAAGTTTCAAAGTCTCCATATATAGGTGTCTTAAGTTCAAAAGATATTTTGCAGGTCATTATTCATTTCGAAACACATCTACAAGAAGTGTTTTATTTATCCAAAGTGATAGATATTATCATATATGTCGGTAAGGTCTAAAACCTATTCACATGAAATAGGTAAGTAGAAGAGTAATCGTTAGATTGGTATTGTAGTAATAAAAGATAGATGGATCAAGAAGAAGCATTCCAGAGAGATCAACCCACAGATGGGAGATTATATACCTTCTATTCGAGCAGTAGCCCTTTTGTTGTTCGCTTTGAAATACCCATTTCAGACCGCTCCATACATTATCATGCGGTCTGGAATAGGCATTCCCAACCACTCTATGCATGATATACTTTGCGTTTTGTTAGAGTGTAGCCTACAGCGTGACATGTTATCATACACTTTGCAGGAGTGTACCCTACAATGCAGTACACTATTACTAGGCCTATATATACTATCTATGAGGGTATATAGTAATATCCACATAGGAAATCTTTTTTCCCCTTATATATCTATAGATTAGTAATGATAGTGTAATTTGTGGTAATTTCGTATATATAGCCCTATAATAATAGTAGAGTTATAGTTCCAATCGTAAAGGTTTAAATTAGGAGTTTAAATAATAATAATGTTATTAACAGGGTTTAAATTAACAATTTATGTAGTAATAGTATGATTGCAATATCAATTGTAAAGGCTTGAATTAGTTAGTTTTAACCGCGGTACTAATTATAAATCGATTAAAACTAGTAAGGTTTAGCCGCGGTAATAATTGTAATTTGGATTTGGTTAATATAGTCAAATGGTAGCGATATAGTTAATAATAACGTCTTTTGTAGTTTTTAATAGGGGTAATTACATAAAAGTTATAAAGGGTAATAAAATAGGGGTAATTACGTAGAGTTGATTACAGATTTACATATTAAGTTAGTATAAAAAAATATATCGTTATCGGTTGAAGTAAACCCTTTTTTCTTTTAAAAGCGTGTAGTGAAAGCTAATATAAGTTCCTATTTTAATTTAACCTTTATTTTACTTAATTAAATCCAGCCGTTTTAACAATAGATTTCTTAATTAACATATATATATTAACTTTTCCTTCAAACAGATGCCGCGTAAAAACAAAAAGTCGAGGCGCCGTTTGGTGCGAGAGCGTCGACGCGCCGCCGCCGCCATAGCCGCCACCATTACCACCACTAACAGCCCGCCCTTATCGGGTATAATCTCGTTGATAGCTACTACCCCGCCAGCCGCCGCCACCCCTATGGCCTTGCTAAACCCCGCCGTCGCCGCTACTTCGCCGTCCGCTGCCGCTGGTACTCCTTTTCCCACTATCGCTGCTACCACTTCCTCCCCCCTCTTTTCCTTCCCCTTTCCAAGCTTTTAAAGGGAGGAAAGGGGGGCACCTAAAGTTATAAACCTTACTCTTTCACTGCGGGTAAAAACCCCTTTACCTGCAAAGGCCCCTTTAGCCGTAAACGTAACTTAACTTAATTACGCTGGGGTTTGCATACCCAAAACCTATCTGTTTAATGCTTTTAAAAATTATTTAGATAAGGAGCACAAGGCGAACCTATTTCGTCGCTTCGAATTCTGTATTGTTAGAATGTATCGCGAATCCTTTTTAACGCGTAAGATGTTAAAGCGACGTATTCGAATCCGTAATCCCGGGCCGCTAATAGACACGCTTGATCTGTCGTATGTCACGTCAGTGGTCGCGGGCAAGTCCATTAACGATTATCATGAAAACGGGGGTTATTCGGCCCGTTACCACCGTTACGAGAGGACCGGTAACACATACGCCCCCGTTCAGGTAGTTCTAAGTCCTTAGGTCGAGGCCATACTACGTGCCCACCGGCTTAATAGTAAGTTTTGATCTAAATATAGAAAAAAAATTTGTTGAAAAAATAACGTTCGGGGCGTTTCGAAAAATAATTACGGTTACAAATAACTAAAATTAACCGATACCGATTAGTAATAGAGGTTAACCAGTGGAATAAAAAGTTGGTAGCCGTTATTACCGCCTGAAAACGGAACCTACGAATATTCTATATAGGCGAGTTTAACGACGTTATCGCGCGTCGCCGTAAGTAGGGTGAATTCCTCCTAACGCTTTTACCAAAGGGTATTCGACTTAAGGTGTAGGGTCATATCTTTATTGGCGTAAATAGCGCCGATAATAATAATAGAAATAATGTTAGTATAACGAGAAAGGGTAACAGAGAGGATGATGGAAACGCAAAGACGTCGCCCTTTCCCTTTTTTAATAGTAACTAGCTTCCCGTACGGCCGAGCCGGTGCGTTCGGCTATATTAATATTGTTACTATTTTAAAAATATTTATTGATAAGTAATAAGTGTAACTTAAAGATTATAAAATGAAATAGTTAATATATTGAAAGAATTGCAATATCGTATATTGAAATAGAGAAGTTTAAATATTAAAATACTAAGGAGGTTCAAATACTTAAAATAAAGGGTAAAAGTATATTAAAAGCGGTTCGAAGTCTTATACCTTAACAGATAAAAAAAATCGCTTTGTAAAATATAAATCGTAACCTAACAATGTTTTAAAAGCGACGCGAAAAAGTAAATTTCAACAGAGAAAAAACAAAATGGGATTGAAGGTAAAGTCGAGGTATATGAAATAAAAAGTAATAGCATATTAGGAACAGCGTAAAATCATAGGGTAAAATAAAAGTATAAATCAGGGAGCGGCGCTAATAGTGGAATTTAGACCGCTTTAAATCGGAGAAAATGGTATAATAGCCTAATAGGGTTGTAAAACCTTTTTAACCACATTAATAAACAGTATATTCATTGTTATAAGTGTGTTTACCGCTCCGTTCGGTACGTCTATAGTTATTACGTTTACCGGGTAAAATTTTCCATTCATATATCTTATTCCTTCGATTTTCTGGCGTTCGTATACTTCGTGTAATACTATAATATGAAGTATTAATAGTTTTTCATTAGTGATGCTTGATTTAACTAGACATTAATAAAGAAAAAGGAACATGGTACATATGATAAAAAGGATAAAATGTAAATTAAGGTTGGAAATAATTATCCGGAACGTTTTGTCATAGTAATAATTATATCGAAACCTTCAATCATTTTATAAATATTCAAATCCAGGACGCTTTTCTTAATCCTGTAATACTTGGTAAATATTTAATAAATAATATTTCCATGGAGCATAAAGCCGAAACAGACCAGTATTTCGTTGATGAGGATTAAAACGATTCCTATTTTTGAACTACAATCGTTATTATCGACGAAAAAGCCGTTAGTAAAATTAAACAGCTTTATAATACGTATATTCCGCGGTATAAATCGTAAACCGCGTTTCAAATTATATATTTAGCACAGTAGAGGCTTTTTAAACGCCTTATATATATCGTTCATTGGGGCGGTTAAGCATTACGTAGCGACCGAAATGTCCAATGCCATTTTAGTTTATATTATCAAAACAACCTAAGCGCCACGTACGGATTAGTATCTGTATTTGTTGGCCCGTTTCACTCTTTTCAAAACTACTAGGGAAACTTTATCTAGCTACTTCTCTTACTTAATAACCAAAACTCCGTTTCGAAAAATAATAGTAATGCTATTAAAATCGATTATATGGTTTTTCGTTAGATACGTATTATGTTTCGTTTTTAAGGCGGCCTTCAAAAGTTTTTTAAAAGAAAAAAACAAGGCGTTATATAATATTAAATTTTCGTTCGATTATATGTCTATTAGTGTGAAGGCCTTCTAATAGGCCGTTAATACTAATAGATATCAGTCTAACCCAAAGTTAATTATCCTGAGCCATTCCTTATAATATTTTCAATAGGTGTTATATTAATAAACACCGGCTAAAGCTAAGTTTTAAAGTGGTTTTTCAATACGTAAGATCGTCTTAGGTGAGTAGTGTTTCTTAAAATCTTCTAATATATCAGCGTAGATTCATAATTTAAACCACTCCTCAAATTAGATATATACCTTTATTATATATAGAAGCTCGACATATAAGTTAAATAAAACGTTAAGAAAGGCCGCGACTATAAAAATAAGGCGGTGGTTAAGTTGTCGTAATAGAGGCAATTAGGTTATTATATCCTTTTTACTTTCGTTATTGTATCTTTTAATAATTAAGCTGGTTTTTTTGTAAGGTTTTCCGATTTCATTTTTAACTTCAAGGACAAAATAGATTAGAAACATCCTATAAGTGCCGAAATAGCCGGTTCGAATCGTTTAAAACGAAATATGCCTCAGTTGATTATGGTTGAAATCTCTATTTGGGTAAATTATTCGAATAGGGTACCTAAGATAGTAATAATACCTTTTTAACGGAGCTTTAGGTTAAGCTCGCGGTTTGTTATCTTATTTTACATAATAAAGGAGTTTATAACAAAGTTTTTGGAGTGTTTCCTGTTTTTCGAACCGAGGGGGCGCTTTTGGCAGCAAGGTGTTAATAGGGTTCGTATAGGCGGTTCTCTTTTATTTAACGGAAGAGGATCGGATACGTAATTCAAGGAGTAGGTTGTAACTGGAAACGGTTTGAATTCGTTGTCCTAGTGGGTATTTTGTTAGCGGTTTCATCCGTTTTACGATTTCAAGTCGCTTCTTTTCATTTCTCTTTTATATTTTCATACCATTATCTAACAAGACGAATTCATATTGTTTAGAAAATTAACGAGTATATTATTACCTTTAAACCCGTTGATCCTCCAAGGGTCACTCAATTCGTCCTTAGTTTTCCAACTTAAGACCTTAGATTATTATAGTAGGTCTAAAATGTTAATTTCGCGCGAGTTATTCCTTGTAATCAACGTTTTGAATACGTCGTTTTTAGCTCGTAAGGATCGTAATGCTATTATGAACATCGTTATAACATTCGCCTTTTACACTGTAAATAGTAATAGTACGGAGTTTATATAGATTTTTAGATAGGTATTAAAATCAAGGAGCATATGGATAAGCCTATTTATGATAAAGGTGTTATTAATGGCGTTAACCGTTAGTTAAAGGGTAGATTTCTTAAAACTGGTACTTTGTAGTTCTTTGGATAATACCATATATGCTTTTTTTAAACCGTCTGTAATATTGTTCATGTTTTCTAATACCTTATAAGTTGTTTTATAAAAATTTGCTTATACTTATTACTAGTTATCCGAGATTTAGTACGTTAGTCGGGAAAATCGAAGGCTATATCAACGTCATATATAATTTAATTTAGGGATTTTAGGTAAAAATTGAGTTAACAGTTCACTAATGCGTTTTAATAATTTGTAACGAAAATATTTTTCATGAACTTGAGAATTGAAAATAATATTGCTATGTTGACGGCGTAAAGAACTGGTATACTACTTAAATATATAATATTAAAAATCATTTATGAATTAAAGTCTTTATCGTTTTGAAAGCGGAATTTAAACAGTCATAAGGCCTATAAATATAAATAGAATTTATGTTAAAACTTTGTAATAGCTTTGAGTGCGTTCTTTTCTATATCTATATAACCTGCGGTGTAAAACAGGCGTAAAAGGCATTTAACAACCGGGTATCAGAATCGGCCGTATAATATCCATAATATCTGCTATATTGAATAAACATCCTTAATTATACGTATTTTGGGGAAAACTTATAAGTAGCTGAACTTAAGCCGAAACGGTACGGATACATTATCTGAAGCGCGGATAAATTGGTTTTTCATATTCTAGATCTTAATTCCGAGCTTTTTTGTATTAATTAAAAAAAGCAGAAGTAATGTTTTAAAGTTCATTACGTAAAACTTAAACGATACGAAGTTCGTATTTACAACGACCGTTTTGAATAACGATGTTTTGTTTTTACTAAATATGATATTTAGGTATTTTCCTATTCAGTTTAATTAAAAAGTCGGGAATCTCGCTGTAATAGCGTCGAATTATCGCTTTATAGTCGTTGAAATTTCGGCTATACTAGTATTAGGTATAATACCTTAAAACTAGTTGCCGTATTTATAAAAAACGTAAACTACGATGTTATAGGGGCGTTAAACACTACGTTTACGTAATCTAAGCCTATAACGTAAAGGAAAGAGGCGTTTTGTAAGCTTTAAAAAATAAGTTAAACGGTTTGATCGTCGTGGGACATAAGGTAAGCATCATTACCTTTAAAATCTGTGTTTCCGGAGGTATATTCGTAAAGGCAGGCATTAAATCTACTGTTTGTACATTCGTATTCGGCTACGAATATTGAAAAATTTGCTTTTATCCAGTTTTTAAATATATAATCGGCTGAAAATTGTCGTTTCATCCGAATTTTCTCGTAAGCAGGGTGGATGTTAAATTAGCAGCCGATCTTACCGTATACGATACACCGTTTTTGCAAATCCACGGAGCTTCGTATACCTTTTGGTAAGTACTATTATAGCCGCGGTACGCTTTGTCTATTTCCGTACGATTATCTCTATCTCTTAATGCTATGGTTTTCTCTTTAATACCTATACTTTAGGCGTTCGTTTTACTTTTGGCAAACTTTAAATCTTTAATCCAGAATATAGTGAAAAGTCTTAGCGAGGTTTGCTTTGGTAATTTAACCCTTGCCTTTAGTTTTATCGACTATAAATGTTAATCCAAAACTCGCTTATCGTTGTATAAATGTTTTGAACAACGTTCTAAGGTTTACGAAAAAGGCCTTTAAGTCTTTTTTGCGGTTTGAAAAGTGTAAGGTTGAAATTCGGGTTTCTTCGGCATACTTTCATTACTACTTATATAAATAGTTTATTACCCTTATATTTCAGTGTAAGGGCTACCTGGTATTTCCGAAACTTAGCCAGTGAAGTATTATTAAGCTCTTATGGATTTTTATCGGCGTTTTCTTATGAATTTTTCACGGATTTCCAGGTTATACTGATTTAATTCCTATCGTAAAGCTCGTGGTTAATCTTCATAAATAGGACTTAAGACGGGTATATAATTTTACAAATATTTTTACTGACATAAAATGGTATATATATCATTCTTTAGCATACCGGATAATATATCGGGTAAAATAACATAAAATTAAAATAGTTTAATATCTAGTTTCTTATATATATCAAGTATAACTGTTGGAATAGTACCATATGCGGTGTAGTAGGTTAACTTTACTGACAGTCAAGTTGACTGTACTGCAAGTTGAGTGTATTGATTTGTGGGGACTTACCGAATGAGGTGTAAGTCGAGTGCAGTACACTGCACTTCACTCTAGAGTACGGTCCAAGCAATTGACAATACAAATTACAGTGCACACCGGATAGTGGTCTACCAAACCTAGAACAATAAATCCTCCATCTGACCACGCAATACTACTGTTACTTCGACCAATCGAATCAACAACGTTGCAAAGTTTAAGGCCAACCAACACTTCTCGGTGCTTCTTAAGTTAAACACAGATAAAATAAGTAGAAGAAGAAGCTTTTTTCTGGTTAAGTTTTAAGTCAAACGACCGCTAGGGTAAAGGAAATGTTTTTACTAAAAGCCTGTATTGGTACTATGCCAGTCTTCCAATGGCAACCTGGAAGTTAACGACGGTATTGATATTAAAAATACCAAGAAATCTTTACTAGATTTTTCTTAAAAACGTTTATATTGACTGTTAAAAGTCTCAAAATTCGGCAAGTTGGAAAACAGCGAAGTTAATATTACTACAGATACTATTACTACAGAAAAACTACTCAATCCCAACGTTCAATAACCTGTAACAACAAATAAACTTCGCCTTTTACCACCTACAGCGACCTTCAACCTTACCCTTTATACTAAAACTTTACCTATACTTCACTCTTTTCACTTCTCCTACGTCAATTCAATCGTCAAGTTCGCTACTTTAAGCTAAAACACTGAAAATCGCCAAGTCACGTTAAGAAAGCAACGGTACACGACTCTACGTAAAATCAACAAGTTCCCACGCGACCCTAAGCCAAAACACTAAGTTCCTACGCCACAAATTACCAAGTACCTCATTTTACACAAGCCAAAACGTCAAGATAGCTACCGAAAATCATTACTTTCAGGTGATTTCCAAACCCGCCTGGAAAAAAGCAATCAGGAATCTTGGCACAATCTTTGTTAATAACTATGACGAATAACTTTGGACCACGTACGTCAATAAGACCTTAGCTAAAACTTACCTAACTAATTACGTTAGCTAATATATACTCGAGTTTAACGCCGGTAAAGAGTTCGGCTGCGGCACCCGCGTTTTCGAAGACTTTCAAGAGTTTTTTATCTATTGAACTCTTAATATGTGGAAGATAATTCAACGTACTGTTAAGACTAAGTTAAAAAAAAAGGTCACACGCCGTAGTATTTACATCCCTATAAAAAAAACCCATTGAAATTGGCGAAAACTATTTTCGAATTAGCTTAATAAGAAGATTGCCCCTAAAACCCTAATCTTTAGAACCCTTAAAGAAAAGTGAAAAGCGTTAAGGGATTTTAACGCCCATATATACGTTTTAGGGGATATTTGACTTATCTTTAGCTAAGTTAGGCTTCTTTATAATTTGTCAATAAGGAACCTATTAACTTGTTTGGCAGTTTAATACCCCTACGTAATAATGCGAAGTATGCTCTTAACGGCGGCAAGATACGTAAAACAGCGGCCTTTAATTAGGCCAAAAATATTAATATTAGCAATTTATATCAGTGAATTAAATTGGATTGTTAAACATTTTTAAACATTTAAGTACTCATCGCCTTTTAGCAATTTAATCGTTAAACCCTTTAAAAACCTTCCCCTTTTAAATTTACTTACGCGCAATAGATTACCATAGGTCCTACTATTGAACTTTACCATCCGGGCTAAGCGACTAGAAATTACCCTTAATACCATACTTCGGAAGCCCTAAAGTTTAAACCGCCAGGAAACACGACTTATTACTAGGACGATTATCGTGATCTTTTTTTAAACCCTATTAAAATAGTGAACATTAATTATGATCTCCTAAAGAACTTTTCTAAAATCTGGGATAATATAGAAAACTATAATAGGAAGCCTTACAACTTCCTCGACACTAAGATAATACTCTTTTTAAATATTTGCAAGTAAATGAATTTTTTTTTCTGGTTTTCGCTCACTTTTTCCCGGAATTCTTACAGGGTACGCCGAAAACTACTACCTAACCTTTTTGACCTAAGTAACTACGTTTCGTGAAATCTACAATAATATGAAAAGTCACTTTAAATACGATACCCACTTCGAGTAATACTATATAGACTATGCCATAATACGGTAGATTATAATAATAACGAAAATGAAAGAGGAGGAAACACAAATGGATGTTCTTAATTAAATGTTTCATAAACAGATATTATGTTAGAAAGTAATAAGGAAAGCACACGTCAGCAAAGATATACTTCACGAGTAGGTACAGGTAGCAGTCATGGGTGTTAACGAGTTTAAATACTCCCTATATTGCATAAATACTACTTGTGAAGGCCTCTTTAGCTAGTTACTCTTTTCGTTTGCCACAGTAATAGCTCGTATACCAAAATCGTTTGGTATATACCCCTAAGCTAAAAACTTCATTAACGTGGATAAAAAAAAAAACTTTGTAATGGTTAACTACGTCGACCGTAAATACGGGCGCCTATAACGCCTAAAGTTTAGCCTATCGACCTTATATTAGAGGTGATAGTTACTCTGGCGCTAATATGATTTAGGCGAACCTATTAACCGTAAGTATTATCGTCGTAATAGTAGTAAGAAATGTTGGATTTGTGGTAAGGCCGGTTACTGGTAAACTCGGTACCCTTTCGCTAAGCGTACGAATAGGAAAGTATAATACCATGTATAATACTTTATTCCTTTGAAATGGGATTACTTATATCAAATTTCAGACTTTAAAAGCGACAAACTAATTAAAGTTATTAACTCCATTTAACAGATTAAATGGCACAAGGATTCTATTTCCGGTACGGCTTAATAATTAGTAGACCACGCCTTCCTATAAAGTTTAGGTGGTACAAAACTTTACCTTTACCTTAACCAAGCCCTTAACCCCTTATATACCTTTAAGCTCCGCGATTGTTACGTAAACCACACGTTATAGGGTATTATACTAGACTAGAGACAGTAAGGTACTTAATTGCAGGTTATTCGTAATATATAACTTTACGAAGGGAAAGTACTACAATCACTAAGATTAATCATTACGGTGCTAATAAAGCCAAAGTTAGCTTAAACCCGGGCGAATAACTATCGTTACTAGTGATAACAGTAGTTTAAACTTTTATAGAAGTAATTACGTTCCAAATTTTTAAATTCTATACCCCTTTCCTTCTTTATTCAAAGTACATAAAGACAGTCAGTGCTAACATCGACGTTAACTTATATAAACTGGTTAAAAACAGCTCAAGGTTTTCACTCGCCTTTAAGTAAAGATATTTATGGTTTTATCTTTAAAACCCAAAATTAATTGTATTATATATAACGGAGCCGGAAATACGTTAACTATACCGGCGTTTGAATTATTTAACCGTTAATAATCTATATAAAATCTTAAAGTCCGTAGGATATAACGATATGGAATATTTTGCCTTAAAAGCCATTGAAAGGCTGTGTTACTACTGCTTAATGTATACCTAAGCTCTCTGGATATTTAAGTTTATATTAAAAGATGAGAAGGATTTCAACTGTAAAAGTTTCATTCATGCGTTTTACTTGATTAATAAGCCTGTTTTTTACGTCGTTAATTCCGTAAATTTGTTTACGAGGCAAAATTTCTAATGTCTCTTTCGGCAAAGGATATATAGGAGACGTTAAAGATGTTGTAGATTAATAAGTAACTTGGTTTACCTGATGTTGTCGTTTATAATACCGGTATGAACTTTTCCGCGGTGGAATTCTAAGAAAATACCAAAATAATAGGTATAAAGTGTAAATAAGTACCTTTAAAAGCCTACTGGACCATTAGAAAGGTTAAAAGAACATATGCCTTACTTCAACGAGCGTACAATATCCTTACGTTATAAATTGAAAGTTTTACGAATCCAGAGATACGCTTATAAATGATAGTAAAAGGCCTTAACGATACCGTGGGCCCGGAAGGCTTAGTGTTAACGTTCCTAATCTTTGGAGCGTACCTAAGCCTGATGAGTGAATCTCCACCTTCGGCAAGTACTCAAAAACGTGTTGCAGCCTATAGAAAAGCTTTAAGGGAACTACGAATAGAATAGGCACGCCTCCAGGTCAATAACACCTTTAATACCAAAAATCTACCTTTAACAATCGACGTATTAACTTTGTTGTTGCAAAGTAAAGTCCCTATGTGATAGGAGTCGCGTAAATGGGAGGGCTTAAATAAGATAATAGGTATCGCAAACTTTCAAGTAGTTATTAAAATTGTTAACAGATTTTATCCTTTGTAACCAGTTAGGTTAAGCTTTGTATTAGGGGTATGAAAGATAAAGACCCTTAAGTTTCTTAAGCTAGGCGACCGAGTTAATACAAACCTCCTTCATCCGTTATTCATAAGCCGATAAAATGCCACCGGCGAAGGCGAACCCCGCAGAACAGAATTTTAAAGAGGATAAATATATACCGGGAAGTATTTACAATATTATTTAGGTAAGTAGGAAAAAAAGTATAACGAAAACCTAGTATAAAGGATTTATGTACAAGGGATTATTAAGACTTTCGGTAGGCCTTTTAAGGAAAGTGATAGGGATGAGATTAAGGGCTTATGAATTCGAAAAGTTGTATAATTTGTTTTGAAACCTGACTTTAACCTTTAAAATCTAAACGTTAATTTTTTTTAGTCGAGGATTATTTACGAGGTTAAGGGCAAAACCACGGGGCGGACGTACTAAAAATTACGTTAAATCGATTAAGGATACGGTAATGAAGGTAAAAACTGTATCCTTACATAATTACTAACGATTTAAAATATTAGCTAACGTTTGGAAGTAGTTTTGGCAATAAGTTTACTAATAAATATTCAAGGAGCGTTTACATTTAATAAACGTAATATAACGTAACCTTATGTGTAGTTAATAAAGGATTTATAAAGGATTATATTATTAAAGTTGTTATAAGAATTCCGTGTTGTTTATCATTAAAGTATGGTAATACTTTATATTAAACTATTATAGGGATTGACTAAAGTAGGCGTTTATTAATTCCTAACATACAGGTTATATTTTAAATTACGGTTGGCGACAAAATCATTTACGTACGATCCGTGTATTTTAGGAGCGTAATATAAGGATTTCGTTATAGTAGGTATATAAATTAACGATAATTTTTTTCGTCGGAACGACTGGTTCTATAGTAATAAAATAGTAAAATATTAAGGATTTTAAGTTTTGGAATTACAAGCTAGTGACTACTTTAATAGAAAACACCTGATTGGACTTTAATGAATCGTTCATTAGTATTCTTGGTATTGATATCGGCTTCAACTTTCGTCAAAAGGGTTAGGGCTTTATTTTGTTTATAGTAAACAAGATTAACGAGGCGAAGGCTTAACGTTACCTGGAATAACGCGTTTGAGGTAATTATATTGTTACGTTATATGAACTGAAAGTCTTTTACAACTTATCTATCGCGGTATATTTATAAATGCCAATGTACAAAGACTTTAACCGGCTGAATAAAAGGCTTAAGTAGAAAATACGGAATTTGAAACGAGGAATTAATATGGTTTTAATCTATTTTTTTAAGGCTAAGTAAATATTCTTTACGGACGAATCCTTTATAAATAATACCGACTTATATTTACAAATCGGCTTTTTAATAACTTTTGTTAATAAAGACAGGTAGGCAAACCAGTTTAGTATTATTGTTAAGCTAATTTACTAGACCTCCGTTAATTGTAAAATGATTATACGAAGCGTGTTAGCTTTAAAGGTTTACGGTATAATAGTGTTCTTTAACGTAGGTATAACATTATGGGAAACCCTTAATATTATTACCAAGTAGCTAAAGATTTCTTTTATCCCGGTGGTTATTTGTATTAATTCAAGGAGTCTTATTAAATTCCTTTTGAAATTCGGGACTACTAGTGAAAAATGCCTCATAATCGACGAAATAGTATTCTGTGAAACCTACGAAAGGAGAGAAATGAAGGAGTTTCAATAAATTAATGGAAAACAAAAACTCCATTGAAGCCATAATAAAGGTATCGCCAAGAAAAGCCTTAAAGAGGTTTATAAATAGCAATAATTTGACTATACGAATGGAGGGCTACGTTAACAGACCGCTTGGAAGGCTCAGATTACGTGATGGCGGACAGGGGTATGCCGGTAAACTGAAAGACTATTAGGAGATTGATGAAGGCGATCTGTTTAACTGTAACGGTTGAAGTAAAAGCTTGCAAAGGTTTGTGGCAGAAAATTTTTTTCTAGGAGTTGATAAACTCGGACCTTGGAACAACGGAGAAATTAAGGTCAAATGGGGTTAAGTTGCATACAATTAGTTGTAATTAAATATAAGAGTCTACTGGAATTAATAGGGGTTTTGCCAGTTAACGAGGAAGTAATTTAGTAGTAATAGGAAAAGATTGTTTAGTCACACTGGCGTACGCGTACAAACTAAAAAGCCTCTAGTATCGGAATAGTACTATATACATTGCAGTAGGTAAACTTTACTGATAGTAAAGTTGACTGTACTACAAATTAAGTGTATAGCTTTATGGAGACATACCGAATTAAGTGTAAGTCGAGTGTAGTACGTTGTATTTTACTCTAAGGTACGGGCCAGGTAATTGGCCATACAAATTACAGTGTAGAACGTCTAGCAAACTACCAAACCTAGAACAATACATCCACCATCTGAACACGCAATACTACAACTACTTCAACCAATCGAATCGACAACGTTGCAACGTCTAAGGCTTGCCAACAATGACCCGTATTTTGTTATTAGGCATATCGTACGGGTTACCGCTATAGTTCTCTTTCATATCTCAAAGCCTAAAGAAATCTGTAAGCTTTATGAAATCTCTTTTATTAGTAGAAAAGCGGTGCGGTGGGAGGTTATGATAGGGGTCGTAATTGGCGGATATTAGTCCGTAAGACACGTATTAGCTTTTTACGCCGCTCGTTAATTCCTAAAGCGGGGCGTTTTTGCAATTCGGGCCGCTCTTTTCGTAACTAAGTTCATTGCTAACGGCAATTGGAATACGGTTTTGTTTCGGTCTTGGTTCGAAATTGCGTTTCGGGGAGGGTTCGTATTAAACCCTCGTTATGGATGATCGTTACTGTGCTTTCTTCTCCTTTGTTCATTTATCCAGCTTTATTTTTATCCCGCAACAGGCGTTTAGCCTTATTAAATTCCGTATTTTTATTTACAGTGGCTTTTTCTATCTCTAACCCACTATTTCAAGTAGGCGCTCCTAGCGTTTCTATAATTAATATATCCTTCTAAATTTTACGTCTATTACTTCATCGTGTCCTCATTTTGGCATTAATATAAATTAGGCTATTGCTGTTAAGGTTTTCATAATTCAACAGTTATTTCCACCAGTTATATTCATACTTTTACTTTGTAGTTACTTTCGTAATATTTTTAAAATTTTGCCATCGACCACACGTTATATATTCGGTGTCCCATCTACAATATCCTTTTGAAAACTTTCGAATAGGTCGTATCTTTTGATTTCGCCGTTACAATAGTTGAAAATCATATTAATCACATATATATTTGCCACATACGGGTCTAAGTCTTTCTTTGGTACAACGATTTCATTATCTCATAAGTTAAGATCCAAATACTTTAAAATATTGTCGCAAAAAAAATGTAGATAAAGAGATATTTTATATATTCGTTAGCCTTTGTCAAATCCGTTACTGGTTATGCCATTCAATGTTTAGGTAGGTATTTTGTATATAAAAGCAATGTTTGGAACGGCGTAGATTAGTAATTTCGCGTTATGGTGAGGTATGTTTGGAACTTAAAGGAAATGAATTGAAGCGGAGATATGAAGTAAATAAGGTTCTCAATATTAACAAATACAAATATATTTTATATAATACGTGAATAAGAAGTAACCATAAGCTAATTAAATTGCTAGAAAGATTCAAACGTCGTAAATTTTAAACTTAGTACATACAGGGAAAATAAACTTAAAAATATAAGATCAAAGTAAGAAGGAAAATGGGGTAAACGTAGGGAAAAAGACAAAAAAAGTAAGCGTGAGGAGGTGTACTAGTTGGTCCAGTAAATAGGTTCTGGTCTGTATTTAGCGAGTAGTTTGGATTCTTATTTCGTAACCGCTTTTAATTGTGCGAGTGGTTTGGTTACTTTATTCGTAATCGCTTTGAAATTTAGCGAACGGTTTGGTTATTAAGTTCGTAACCGCTTTGAAATTAAGCGAACGGTTTGGTTATTAAGTTCGTAACCGCTTTGAAATTAAGCGAACGGTTTGGTTATTAAGTTCGTAACCGCTTTTAAGTTTTATAAACGGTTTGTGAGTTTAAATCAGATAGGTCCTAACGAAAGGTTTCAAAACTTGATGATTTGAGCTTACGTAGACTAATACGTAATAAAACGTTTTCAAAAAAAAAAAAAAAAAAAAAAAAAAAAAAAACCCGGACACGTTTAAAACACTAATACAAATTGACGGTTAATGTAACGGGGCATTCGAGTAAACAGAGCACTAACTTAATTAATAATATCGAACTAAAAGTGGTGTTTTTTAAAAAAATAAAAAGTTACTTTGGATTTTATAATCTTATTACGCTTCAGGTTACTCGGCGTTTTTGCGTAATTCCACACTCCCGTATAATTTTTGTAAGTTGTAGTAATAAAGAACAAATAGTTGGGACCGTTATAATATCCCGTTATAAATATTAAACTAAAGTTTTTCTTTTCTTTCCTTAGCTATTCATAGTCGATCTAATTGGCTACTGATTAGAATCGGTCAGGTTTAAAACCTGTTTATGTAAAGCAGGTAAGTCAAAAAGTAATCTTTGAATTTGTATTGTTATAATAAAAAATAAATAAATTAAAAAAAAAAGTATTTCAAAAAGGGCACCCTACGGATGAAAGGTTATATACCTTCCATCCGGGCAGTAGCCTTTTTTCCGTTCGTTTCAGAATACCCAATTCAAACCGCTCCATGCATTGCTGTGCGGTCTGGACTAGTCATTCTAGACCGATCTATGCATGATGCACTTTGCGTCTTGCAAGAGTGCAGCCTGCAGCATGACACGTTATCGTATACTCTGCAGGAGTGCACCCTGCAATACAGTGCACTACTACTAGGCCTATGTATACTATCTATGAGGGTATATAGTAATATCCACAATATGACTCTAGAGTTAGTGAGCGACTACGCTGCAAGTTGTACCCTTACAAAGTGTACGGTAACATACTACTCTACAAGGTGTATTCTTACAGAGAGCATGATAGCGTGCCACTGCCCAGAAGGGGTATTGGCAGAGTGCACGATAGAGTACCACTGCCCTGAAGGGAGATTGGCAGAGTATATAATAAAGTGCTACTGCCCGGGTGAAAGCTTATAAATTCCTACCGGTAGCCTGTACTCTCCGAATACCTTTGTCCCCCTTCAATATTTTAATCTATCTTTAATATATATTACAAATATTTCACTATTACCTTTACGTTAACCTATCTGGTAAAGTAGACCTTACCGATACTAATTCGTAACTGTCTCGATCGATTATAAATAATTTAGGAAAAAAGAGACGAACTTGAGTTAAATATTTATAGCGGGATATTTTAACAGTTGTAATTATTCGTGTTTCAACACTATTTTTTATAAGAAATATACGAAAATGTGAAAAGATTTCAAAGTAAAGTGAGTTTAACAAGGATAACTTTAATTCAATATTATGAATTCGTTTGTAACCCTATTTAAAAAAACTCTCATTACGCTATTATTAACTTGGTTGGCGTTTTGGATGTATTTGGAAACTTTTTCAAAAACGTTTTATTACGTATTAGGCTACGTAAGCCAAAACCACTAAATTTCAAAATCCTTCGTTAAAAACTGTCTGATTTAAACGTAATATCCGAACCGTTTACAAACTTCGAACACGGTTTAAACACAGTATCCAAACCGCTTACTAAACATACACCTTCCTATATCCTTTTTTCCGTTCCCATTACCTCGTTCGTATTCCTTCGTTCGTCCTAAATTACACCGTTTATTTGAATTTATTACTCACGAAGTTCAAGTTTACTATTTATTTAACTACTGAAATTCTCGTAAAACTCTAAACAACTAATTTAAAACACTGAATTCGTTTGTGGTTACGCCTTATTTGCATTTCATTCATACTAATAAGCGTTAAACGCTTCACTTTAGAAGTTTTATTACAATTCTTTTACTATTTTTCCCCCTGATATACGCTTTTATCTCTACCGTTTTATTTCTCATACTCTCATTTGCTTTTTAAATCCGAAGCCCCCTTGAAATACTGTATTCCAAGCGTACCCAAATCTTAACCACTACGAAAAATCAACTTTTACACTGCTCTAGCACTTCTGGTATACGTAAAAACCCGATTTTCAAACGCTTCAATAACCTTCGCAATTTTACAATTATGGCTCCACTGATAACGAACAAAGATAAAACTAGTGGATATATAGACTTTTTATTCAAATATATAACGATTGGAAGAAACGTTTTACTAAAGATTAACCTAAGATTATAGGATAATATTATCGATACGCCAGTTAAGGACTTGGGCTCTTATACAGCAAATACGTATAAATTTCAGCCATAATCTTTAGCTTTTGGGAGGACAAAGCCCAAACACTTTATATATTAGGTAATTTCCGTACAAGATTTCCAGACTAGATAGTAGAAATGTGATATACGGTGTATAACTCAATTTTATAAATACTACGTGTATAGTTTCACAACGAAGGCATTAATACTCCAAAAGGTAGAAACAACCGCTTTACAAAAGCTCTATTCAACACGTACCAGTTTAATGACTTTATAAATTAAAAGAACAAATTTTGGTAGGGCTTTAGATATTGCAACGTAGTCGATTCTATTGGTCGAAGTAACAGTAGAATTTTGTGATCAAGTGGTGGATGTATTGTTCTAGGTTTGGCAGACCGCTAGCCGGTTTGAGCAGTCATTTTTATGGATAATTTATTGGCCTGTACCCTAATATGAAGTAGGGCCAAACTATACTTGACTTGGTGTTAATATAGTAGACCCACAAAACAATACATTCAACTTTTAGTTAGTATAGTTGACTTTACTATAAGTGAAATTGACTTCATACACTGTAATTACTACTATTTCAATACTAGCAGCTTTTTAGTTTGTACACGTATGTCAGTATGATTAAACAATCCTTTTCAGTAAGCGCGAAACTGCGACCTTGTTAACTAGTTAGACCCCTATTAATTTTAATTAACCACTATATCGAATTGCATCCATTTACATTCAAATTTGGCTCTAATTACTATTAGTTCTCCTACGACTATAAGGTCTGATTTTATCGACTCATATAAAAAGATTTCCCGTTACAAACCTATACAAGCGTTTTTTTTAGCTATAATAATTAAACAAATCGCTATTATTAGTCCCCTAACAATCTTCCAGTTCGTTAGTATATCTCTGACTGCCGTCACGTAATTTAGGCTTATAGGACGGCCTATTAACGTAGCTCTGAATACGTATGGTTAGCTATTGATATCTACAACCTTTTTAAAGGCCTCATTTGGTGATACCTTCGTTATATTATTGATAGGATTATCTTTTCCGTTAATCTACCGGAACTTCTTAATTTCTCTCCCTTTATAAGCTTTGCGAAGTGTTATTACGTCGATTATCAGGCGTTTTTCGCTAGTAGTTTCGATCTTTGGAAGAGATTCAAATAGGGTTTTAGAGTCGGTATAAATTAATACCGGGATAGGAGGAATTTTCAGCTGCTTGGTTATAACTTTGAGGGTTTCTTATAATGTTATACCTATATTAAATTATATTATTGTACCATAGACTTTGAAAGCTAATACTTTTTTTATAATCCTTTTAGATTTCACCAAAGATCAAGCAAATTAGGCTGCCATTAATACTAAATGAATCCTCTTGCCTATCCTTATTAACCAAGGTTATCAGGAAGTCAATCTGCAAAGATATGTCGGTATTATTTGTAAACGACTTATCAGTAAGAATTATTTACTTAGCTTTCGATAGGTCGATTAGGATTATATTAATCTTTCGGTTTAGGTTTTATATTTGTCACTTGAGCCTTTTATTAACCAGTTAAAGTCGTTATCTTTCAGTTCCTGTGTTTGTACTGTTATATATAGGTCGTAGGAGGTCTCCAATAAGTATAGAGTGACGATATAGTTATTGCGGGTACGTTATTTAGAGTACTATTAGGTCTTGGCTACGTTAGTCTTATCTATTGAGGTTGAATTAGTGTCTTAATCCTGTAAACGAAAGTTTAAGCCGGTATTAACATTAAGTATACAGATGAACAATTTATTAAATTTAAGTTGGTTACCCTTTACCAACTTCGTAACCGGCTTATAATTTTAAAAATTAAAATGTTCAGTCGTTTGCGGTTCCGATAAGTTAAAACTAGCCGTTTCAACGAAAAGAGTATCGTCAGTTTTTATACCTATTAAACCAAAGTCCTTTCCTTACGTTACAAACAAGTATAGCTTGTATGTTCAATATTTTATACCAAGCCGTATTTTAAAGTGCGATTAGTAGGTAAAGACCCAATAACCGCTTGTGTTGGCTAGTTTATATAAAGGTTTAATATATCGTATTATAGTTTCTAAAGGATTTATAGGACATAGTTCCTATAGAAATTTCAATAGTATAATCCGTTGTAGATGGGTTACTAACTGCATATAAGCTTACATTATATCTCAGTTATTAGGCGTAAGCTTTCCTTTAATTTTAGCTAATAAATTTTCTACAAAAGTAATTATCAAGTGCTAGCCGATTTCCTAAATCGTTAGCTATTACGTTAGGATTTAGCGTTTTCTTTTATTATCGTATCTTTAAGTAATTAATCGTGATTTTTCGTACGGCCGCTCCATGATTTTAAATTTAACTTCGTAAATAATCCTCGACTTGAAAATCGTAATATTTGGGTTTAAAACGTTAAAGTCAGCTTTAGAAACAAATTATACAACTTCTCGAATTAATAAGCTATTAATTTCGACCTTATCGCTTTCCTTAAAGTGTTTACCGAAGGTTTTGATAATACTTTATACTCGAAGCTTTAATACTGAGTTTTCGTTATGATTTTTTCCCCTATATACACAAACAGTATTATAAATAAGGTTCGGTGTATATTCCTTTTCTTAAATATTCTTCTTTTTAGAGGGTCGTCCGCGCTGACAGTATTCTATTAACTTGTTGATATTAGGTGAAAGAGGTTCTTATTCACTCATTCGTCTAGCTTAAGAGTCTTTATCATTAATATCCCTAATATAAGGTTCAATCTAGGTAATATGAAAGGTTAAAAGAACGTTAATAGTTTTAATAAATATTTCAAAATTAGCGATCCTTAGGGTTATATGTAAGCCCTTCTATTTAACTAGCTTTTTCTATACAAAGACTTTACATTATAATGGTAAAGAAAGTACATCGATAATCGTGAGGCCGTTCCTGTTAATAAGAGTATCATTGACTTAACAACGTTCCGGTTCCTTTCGTAATTACTTTAGTATTTTTTTGTAGATTATAGATCGGTTTTTTGGTATTTAAAAATAACAGGGACTCACTCGTTAGGCATGGGTACGATACAAAGACCAGAAGCGTTGGCATTATACCATTAAGGCTTAAAATATCGTTTAGGCCCTTTACCGCTATCTAAAAGCGTACCTCCAAGTCTGTAAAAATTCCAATCTCTAGTGTAAGAATATTATACGCTCGGCGAAATAAGGAGTATGCCTTCTTAACTTTATCAATGCTCTAGTAGGCCTTTATAAGCACATATTTACACTAAATACCCATTATCTTAGCATTTTTAAAAAAAACTCTATCGCTGTAAAGTTGGTGTCGGTATCGTTAATAACGATGTTAGATAAGCCTAAATACCTGTTAATTCACACTATTATTAGTGTTTCTTACGTATCCTTTACTAAAAGGTATTTTAGGACTTTGACTTCGTAAAAAGAAGTTGCAGAGTCATTGATATAAAGAACAGGCTTATTATCCAAGTAAAATACATAAATAAAAACCTTATAATAAAATTTTTTATTGCTTTTTATTGTAAACTTAAATCTTTGGGGGGGGTCTCAGCATATATTTAGCAGTAGGGACGAAGTATTTCGATTATCTTTAAAGGAAAATATTACATATCTTTATAATTCACCGACTTTAGGACTTTTTATATCCTATAATCATCTGCATAATTCAAGTGACGGTGTAATTAGTGTATCTCCGGCTTAATTATATTTAACACAATGCTTTAGAGCCTTGAAGATAAAACTGTAAATGCCACTACTTAGAGACAAGGAGAAACCTTTAGCTGTTTTTAACCAGTTCGTTGGCATCAATGTTAATGTTAATAGTTAATGTTTTTATATTCTCTAAGTAAAAAAAGAAAAGGGTATGGGAGTTAAGGATATGAGGCGAAATAGAGTCAACAACAGTTTAAATTACCATTATACCTAATAACGATCGTTACTTGTTTAGTCCAAAGCTAACTTTAACCTTGTTAATATCGTGATCATGAAGTTTAATAGCTGTTATAATTTCCATCCATAATTTGTCGTACTGCGAATAGCCTCCTATGAAGTACGTTACTGCTCTTATATTTAACATAATACCTTAAAATATATGGTAGCGTAACAATCGCGGAAGATTAAAATTTTATAGAGGGGTAACAGCTTGGTTGAAGTAAAGGTAAGGGTTTTCAACATCTAAAAGATATAGAGAGTTGTAGTTAGCTAGTTACTAAAACGCGTTAGGGGCTATATTTATACAACTCCATTTATTTGGTGCTGCCGTCGCCGTTCATTAGTTCTTCGCCTTTAAAGTATCCTATTCATATTAAGTAGTTCTATTTGAAAATGGTAAGGTACTGGATATAATATATTACATTTTTATGATTTTACTAGGCTAAATGGTGGCGAGTTAACTAATAGCTAAGCTTACTACAAATATAATATTTGAATACTATTACAACAATAGTTTTCACGGTTCACAAGTCAGTTTAAATTTTAACATCATTAACGCTAACTTTGCTATTACCTTTAGTCCAGAGTCGATAAACCAGACTTTTAACGCTAAAGTCGTCCGTAGCTATACTTACGGTCGATGGAATTAACTAATGTAAGGTTTTTTACATTTATATTAGGGAAGATGACGGTTGAAGGGTACCTATCAAGCTAGTTTATCATACACGATATTATAGTTCTAAATGAAGAGCTTAACGGCTACCCGTACCTGATTGCGAAGTATGACTTCGCTAATATAGGCTTTCTCCATTATTTGCTAATATAATATTAGGTTAATAAGGTCTCTTCTTATTCACATGAACGTAAAAGAGAATGATAGTAATTGTAAAGATTGGTATTGAAGTAATAAAGATAGATAAGGTTAGGAGAAGTATTTGGAGAGTGCACGCCTTAGATGAGAGGCTATAAACCTATTACCCAAGCAGTGGTACTTTATTGTACACTCTGTAAATGCCACTTTTAGGCAGTGGCACGCTATCGTACACTTTTCAAATGCCACTTCCAGGTAGTGGCACACTGTAATGCACTTTTATAGGAATGTACCTTGTAAAGTGGTAAATTATCTTACGCTGCTGCAAGGGTATATTTCGCACCGCAGCTACTTATTAACTATAAGGAATATATATACATATCTATACAGACAATCCTTTTTTCTTATGACAACCCATATTCATTATTTATTAATAATAGTTTGATTAATGTAAAATTCGTATTTAAAATTTAGTAATAATAGTTTAATTATAATTTGATTCGTTTCTTCAATTTAGTAATAATAGTGTAAATGCGGTAAAAATTGTTAAGGTCCGAATTGTTAGTTCCGAATTGCGGTAGTAATTATAGTAGGAGTTTGGTTAGTTTAATTGATCGGTAACGATATAATTGTTAATTATAATTACTATTATTTACTATAGAGGTGCAAGTACGTAAGTGTTATAAGGTTGAAATTAAATAAAGGTAATTTCGTCGAAATGTATTTGAGAGTTAATATAAAAATATATTGTTATTAGTCTAAATAAAACCTTTTCCTTTGCTTTTTTAACGGCGCGTACGTATAATGAATATAAGTGTTGGAATAGTATTACATGCAGTGTAGTAGGTCAACTTTATTTACAGTAAAGTTGACCGTACTGCAAGTGTATTGCCTTGTGCGGACTTACCGCATTGGGTGTAAGTCGAGAATAGTACGCTGCACTTCACTCTAGGGCACGGGTCAAGCAATTGGCCATATAAATTACAGTGCAGATCAGCTAGCAGTCTGCCAAACCTAGAACAATATATCTACCATCTGGCTACTGCAATACACCTGTTACTTCGACTAATCTAATAGGCAACACTGTAACATTTAAGGCTTACCAACACTGATTAATACTTACCTGTCTATAGGTTACGTACAGATAAGCTAAGTAGAAGAAAAAGCTACTTTCTGGTTACATTTTACGTTAATAACGGCGGCTAAGGTAAAGGAAAGATTCTTTTAAAAGGCCTTTACTATTGCGTCGGTTTTTACGGCAGTAAATAAAAAAGACTTATAGGATGCGGCGCTTTTTACTGCAGCTTAGGGGTAGCGACGGTATCGCTATCGAAAACACTAAGAAATTTTTATTGATTTTTCTCAAAGATGTAAGGATTAACTGTCGGAAGTCTTAACGTACGGTAAATTGGAAAACGGCTAAGTTAATATTATTGCGGATGTCATTACCGTAAGAAAACCGCCTAAGTTCCTATACCATACAACAAATAACTTTTTCCCTTTACCACCACTCCTCGCCTTTAACCTATATTAATACCGACCTCCGACCTTACTCTCTATATTAAAACTTTGGCCTACTTTACCTTTTTTACTTTCTACGCCACTTCAATCGTTAAGTTCGCTGCTTTGAGAGAAAATACCAAGTCGTGCTAAGAAAGCTACGTCGCGCAACCTTACGCTAAGTCACCAAGTTGCTAAGTTTCCACGCGATTTCACGATAAAATACTAAGTCTTCCACGTTTAAGATTATTAAGTTACGCACTACACGCCCCACCACGTCCCCAACTATCTAAACCGTCAAGATGACTTCAAGTCATGCACTTATAGATAAAATTAACGACTTTGGATTTGTTTTTACCAAGTTTTACAACAACTTGTAGGGACGAGATATCAATGAAAAATCAACTGAAAAACACCTTACCAATATCGTCGACTGTTACATTATTAAGCAAAACAGCGGCGAAAAACTTGACCGCGGTAAACGTACCTTTCGCAAATACTGTGAGTTTTTCGAAAACTAGACCATAGACATATAAAAGAAAGTTAAAAGGATCATTAAGTCAAAACTAAGGGAAAAACTTAAACGTCAATATATTTACGTACTAAAAACAAGCTCTACGAGGCTATCAAAAACTTTATTTAACTTCTTCTAACTTAAAAAGTGTCTTTAAGATCCACAACCTAAAGGAAAGGGCCCCAAAAAACCTTACCGCTCCTATACGCGATTCAAAAGACCTCCCTTTTAGTTTCAGTTAAGTTAAGCCTCTTTACGCGCTGACGATAAGGAACCTGTTAATCTATTCGGTGGTTTAGTATCTTCACGTGGCAGCGCGGAGTACGCACTTAGTGGTGAAAAAGCACGTAAAGCGAGGGCTGTCAACGCGGCCAAAGGTATTGACGTCGGCGCTCTACACCAGTTAATTGAGCAAGATCATCAGTCCCTTTAGAACCTATAAGATCCTATCAACCCTTAGCACTAAAATAGTCAAACACCACAGGAACCCTTTCCCTTCGGACCCTACGGACGTAAACCAACCACAGGCCTTACTACAGGATTTAAATTATCGGGTCAGGCGACTGGCAATTACCTTTAACACTGTGCCTTGAAACTTTTAATACTCGAGCCGCTAGGAAATACCAACTAAGCCTAAAGTGAATATCGAGACCTTCCCCCGAGATTGGTCAGGATAGTTAACATTAACTACAAGTTAATAACAGACTTCGCCAAGATTTGGAATAATATAAAGCAGTGTGACGGGAAGCCTTACAACTTTTTCGATACTAAGATAATGTCTTTCCTGAATATTTACAAGTGAATGCAGGTCCTACCTTCTAGTTTTTACTCATTATTCCCTATAATCCTTACAGGTTACATAAAAAACTACTATTTAACCGTTTGGACGAACGCCACTACGTTCTTTAAAATCTACAATAATATAAAAGGCTATTTTGAATACGACGTCCACTTCGCGTAATATTATATAAACTAGGCTATCACGCGGTAAATTACAATAATAGCAAAAAAATGAGAAATTACCAATGGATATTTGTAATTAAATGTTTAACAAATTAATAATGTGTTAGAAAGTAATGAGGAAAGCTTACGTTAATGAAGCCACACTTTGCGAACAAGTACAGGCAGTTATCATGGGTGTTAGTAAGTTTGAATACGCCCTATAACGCCTAAATACCACCTGTAAAGACTTTTTTTAGCCAGTTACGCTTTTCGCTTACCACCGTAATAATACGTATATCAAACTCGCTCGGTATATATTTCTAAGTCAGTACTTTCCTTAACGTGGATAAAGAAGACTTTACGGTAGTTAACTACATCGACTGCAAGTACTTGCGCCCATGACGCCTAAGGTCAAATTCATTAACCTCGGCCCTAAACTGGAGGCAAAACCTACGCTAGCGCCACCAAAATTTAAGCGGACCTATTAACCGTAAGTATTATCGTCGTAATAGTGGCAAGAAATATTGGATCTGTGATAAGGCTAGCTATTGATTAACTCGCCACCCCTCTACCAAGCGTAATAATATGAAAGTAGCGTACCACGTTTAATACCAAATTATTTCGAAACAAATTTACTTGGACCAGGTTATGGATGTTAAAAACGATAAGCTAACTAACGACATTATCGCCCCCAAATAAATTAAGTAATACGAAGATACTGCTTTCAGCACGGTAGCCCAGTAACTAGCCGACCATGCATTTTAATACCGTTTAAGTGGTAAAAACCCTTACCTTTACCTTAAACATGCCCTTAACCCCTTATATACCTTTAACCTTCACGATTGTTACGCGAACCATACGTTTTAAGGTATTATACCAAATACTGGAGCAGTAAGATACTTAACAAGAGGTTATTCGTAATAAGTGACATTACAGGGGGGAAGAATTACAGCTACTAATATTATTGTAACGATATTAATAAGTTCAAAGTTATTGATAGTTATGATATTAGTAAGACCAAAGTTAGCTTTGGACTAGGTAAGCAATTATCGTTATTAGGGATAACAGTAATTCAAATTATTGTAAGAAAGATTACGTTTTACATTTTTAAGTCCCTTACCCCTTTAATTTTTTACTTGGAAGATATAAAAACCCTCGGTATTAACGTCGACGTTAATATAAACCAACTGGTTAAAACCAGCTCAAGGTTTCCCCTCGTTTTTAATTAGGGGCCCTTATAGTTTTATTTTTAAGGAGCGGAAGTAGTGGTATTGAATCTAATAGAGCCGGAGATACGTTCACTATACTAGCGTGTTAACTACCTAGCCATTAATAGGCTTTATAAAGTTTTGAAGTCTGTAAGGTATAAAGATATAGAATATTTTGCCTCAAAAGCTATTAAAATAATTTTCCATTATTGCCAAACGTATGTCTCAACCCTGAGAGGATTTAAGTTTATATTAAAAAAGGACGAAAAAATTCATTATAAGATCTTCGTCGATATAGTTTACTTAGATAATAAACCTGTATTTTACGTCGTTAATTTTGAAACCTTTTTTAATAGGTATAAGTTTTTAAAATCTCTTTCGCGAAAGGATACGTAGAAAAAGCTAACGATATTGTAAATTAACACGAACCTAGGTTTACCAGACGTCGTCATCTACGAAACCGATATCAATTTTACGGCGGTAAAGTTATAAAAATATATTAAAATAATAGGTTTTCAGGGTAAATAGGTACCTATAAAAGTCTACTTGAGTATTAAGAGGTTTAAAAGGGTATATGCCTTACTTCAGCTAACGTATAATATTCCTAAATTGGAAATTAAAAGCTTTACGTATTTTGAGGCACATTTACAAATACTAGTAAAAGGCCTAAATGACATTGTAGACCCTGACAGGTTGGTGTTAACGTTATTGGTTTTTAAAGCGTATCTACGCCAAACGAGTGAATTTCCGCCTTCAGTAAGTACTTAAAAACGTGTTAAGGCCTACGGTAAAGCCCTAAGGAAACTGCGAAGAGAAACGGCACGCCGCCAGGTTAATAAGGCCTTTAACACTAGAAACGTCCCTTTAAAAATCAACGTGTTTAGTTTGCTATCACAAAGTAAAGTTCTTATAAAACGAGAGCAGGGTAAATGGAAGGACCTATATAAAATATCAAGTGTTGCGAATTACAAAGTAGTTATTAAAACTGCTAACGGTTTTGAATCTTTCCGAATTACTTAGGTTAAAGCTTATATTAAGGTTATTCATGACTGAAACCTCTAAATCAATTGACCGAGTTAACATAAACCTTTTTTACCCATTATCAACAAGCTAATAAAATGTTACCGACAAAAACGACCCCCGAAAAAGAAAGAAGTTAAACAAAAGGAATATATACCGGATAGTATTTTTATTACTACTTATTTAATCAAAAAATAGAAGGATAACGAAACCTTAATATTAAAGCATCGAGTATAAGATATTATTCAAACCTTCAGCAAACCCTTTAACGAAAACAATAAAGTCGAGATTAATGGCTTACTAAATAAAAGGGTTATATAATTCGTATCGAAAACCGATTGCAACTTTTAAGACCTAAACGTTACGATTTTTAAGTCAAGGATTATTTACGAGGTTAAGGGTAAAACTATGGGGCGACTGTATGAAAAGTTACCTCTAATCGCTTAAGAATACAGCGATAAATGTAAATATTGAATCCTTACGTAGTCGCTAACGATTTGAAAAATCAGTTAACGTTTAATAGTTACTTTAATAATAATTTAATTAGCTAAGACCAGAGGGAAGTATACGTTTCATCACCGTAGTATAACGTAAATCTATATGTAATTAATTACAGATTTACGACATATCGTATTTTTGAAATTTCCATGGGAAGTCCGCGTTATCTAGCCTTTAAGTACGGTAATAAGATATATTAATCAATTATAAAGATTGGTTAAAATAAGCATCTATTAGTTTTTGATTTATTAATTGTATTTTAAATTATGTTTAGCGATAGAATTAAAAATATACGACGTGTATTTGATAGTAATATGAAAAAGGGACTTTGGTATAGTAGGTATATAAATGAACGATACCCTTTTCGTTAGAACGACTGGTTTTATAACATTGAAATAACAGGCGATTAAGGATTCCAAGTTTTGAAATTGAAAGCTAATAACGACGTTGACGAAGAGTAGTTGATTTAACTTTAATAGATAGTTAATCCGCTTGTTTAGTATTAATTCCGGCCTTAATTTTCGCTAAAAGGGCTATGGTAATATTTTGGTTTGAATCAACAAACCTAATAGGGTTAAGGCTTAACGGTATTTGGAATAGCGTGTTTGGGGCAGTTATATTATTACCTTATATTAACCGAAAGCCTTTCACAACCTTTCTATCGCAGTATAAATATACGACCCGGGAAATAAAGACTCTGACCGGCTAAATAAAAAGTTTAAGTAAAAAATGCGAAACTTAAACTATAGGATTAATATAGTTCTAATTAACTTTCTGAAAACTAAGTTAATAATATTGACAAACGGGTTTTTTCTATAAATAATATCGACTTATCTTTCCAGATCGGCTTCCTAATAACCCTTGTTAATAAAGACAGGCGGAAAATCCAATTTAGTATTATCGGTAGCCTACTTTACTCAACCTTCGTTAAATGTAAAAGTATTATAATAAACGTGTTAATTTCGAAGGTATTTGATATAATGAAGGGTTTTAAGGTAGGGATAGTACTATAGGAGACCTTTAACCTTATTACCAAGAAGTTGAAAATTTCTTCTATCTCGGTAATAATATATATCGATTCGAAAAGCCCTTTAAAATGCCTTTTAAAACTCGGAACTACCAGCGAAAAATTCCTGATAATCGACATAATAATACTTCTTAAAGATTACGAAAGGAGGGAGATTAAGGAATTCTGATAGATTAATAGCAAAGACAATCCTACAAATACCATAAAGAAAGCAGTATCAAACAAGACCCTGGAAAGGTTTGTGGATAGCAACAGGTTGACTATAAGTATCGAGGGTTACGTTAATAGTCTTCACGGAAATCTCATATTACGTAACAGCGGTTGAGGATATGGTGATAAATTGGAAGACTACCAAGGAATTCACAGTGCAAATCTGTTTTATTGTCACAGTTGAAGTGAGGGCCTGTAGCGAACGAAATTTTTGTAAGAATTAATAAACTAAAATTGCGGTCGAATGGGATCAATTTTCATGTGATTGGGTAGAATTTAGTATAGAATTCAATTGGAATTGATAGGGGGTTGGCAAGTTAACGAGGCCTCTATATAGCGCTAACCGAAAAAGATTGGTTAACCATATTAGCGTGTACGTACAAACTAAAAAGCCGCCAGTATTAGAATAATACTACGTGCAGTGTAGTAGGTTAGCTTTGCTTACAGTAAAGTTAACTGTATTGCAACTTAGATGTATTGTTTGTGTGGACGTACCGTATTTGATTTAAGTCGGATGCAGTACGCTGCACTTTACACTAGGGTACGGGCCAAGCAATTAGCTATACAAATTACAGTATAGACCGGCTAACGGTCTGCCAAACCTAAAACAATACGTCCACTACTTAAACAATGCAATAATACTGTTACTTCGACTAATCGAATCGACAACGTTGCAAGGATCTAAGGCTCTACTAACAGTATATTATATTTATAAATTCCTCGTAATAAAAGTTTACATCGCCTTAAAGGAGAAAGTCAGACCGTCGTAAAATCTGTAAATGTAATTAGCACTTATAACAAAACTTTTAGATGGTTTCAAGCGTTTCCTTTCTCATATACGTATAGCCAGTGACGTATAGTAGCCGTAAAAGGCGTTTCGTAACCAGATATCCGAATTGACGATATAATATTCGTAATTTGGGTTACGTTACGTAAACGACGTTAATTGAACGTTCTTCGTGGAAAAATGAAAGATAGCTGAATTTAAATTGAAATGGTATGGATACGATATTTAAAATACGAATGAATCAATTTTTTGTATTGCAAACTTCGATTTTAAACTCATTTATATTAATAACAAAAACAGAAGTGGCGTTTCAAATTTTATTCCGTAAACCTTAACCGGTTCGAATTCCGTGTTTATAACGATTATATTTAACGATAAAGATTTGCTTTTACCGAATGTAACCTCTCGATATTCCCTTATACGATCGAACTAAAATTTCGGGAATTTCGTTGCGAACGCGCCGAATTCTCGTTTTCCAGCTTTTAAGATTTCGACTATGAGGGTATTAGATATAATGTCTTAAAAACGGTTGCTATATTTATTCGAGAGTGTAAATTGAGAAAATATATGGATGTTTAACACGCTTCTTTCGTTATCAAAGCCCATATTATAGAAAAAGGAGGTGTTTTGCAAGATCGTAAAAATACTTTAGGCGGATTCATTATCCTGGATTCTTAAGTAATTATCGTTACCCTTAAATTCTTGTTTTCCGGAAGTTTCTTTGTAAAAAAAAGCGTTAAGTTTATTTTTTACGCTTTGGAACTCGGTTACATATACTATAAAATCAGCTTTTATTTGGTTATTAGGCAGAAAATGGACTGAAAACTATCGTTTAATCCTGATTTACTAATATACTATGTAATTCGTAAATTAACAGCCAATTATATCGTACACAATATAATCTTTTCATAAACCAGTAAAAATCTTTATATGTTTCTGTAAGTATTATTATAAATGCGGTACATTTTTTTCCTTAGCTGTATAAACGTCTTTAATAATAATCGCTTTACTTTTTGTTCTCAAAGTCCCCCTTTAAACATTTCTTTTTTTTAAAATTCGTATTTAGGTTGTTTATTCTGTCCCTAGTATACTTTAAATTTTCAGTTCAAAACATAGTAAACCTTTTTGGCAAGATCTGCTTTAGTAAATCGGCCTTCGCCTTTTTTTTTCGATTACAAATATTGTTTCGAAGTTCGTTTATTGACGTATAAAGATTTCAAACGATATTCTGATATTTGTAAAAAAAAAAAAAAGAGTTTAAGCTCTTTTCGAGTTTAAATAGTGAAAGGTCGAAATTTAGGTTTCAGCGGTATGCTTTTATTATCATTTAAATAAACAATTTATTATCCTAATATTCCGGTTTAAAAGCCATCTAACACTTTCGAAACTTTTTTAATAATGTAATAAATACCTTTTATACGTTTTTATCAAAGTTTTTACGCTGATGTTTTATGAATTCCTAGGTTATATTGATTTAATCCTTATCATAAAGGTTATGGTTGATTTCCGTATCAAAATGTAGTTTTAAGCGGTTATAATACTTCATAAATGGATTTACTTACGTAAGGTGATATATCTATTACTTTTTAACTTACTTGATCAATATATTAGGTAAAATTACGTAAAATTAAAAAGGTTCAATATTTAGCCATTTTCACGCATTTAATATTATTCGTATTTTATTATAGAGTATATCATATGTTTTACCGTTTTAATTCTTATTTTTATTACAAATCCTAACGAAGTTGATGAACTTTATAAGTTCGTTTTAAACAGTTAGGAAGTGGTACGGTAATAGGTTACGATAGGGGTTGTAATTATCGAGTATTGGTTTGTAAGGTACGTATTGGCGTTTTACGCCGCTTATATTAATTCCGAGCGGACTGGTTTTTTTTATTCGGGTCGCTTTTATTGTGATTGAACTAGTTATAAATGTTATTCAAAACGCGGTTATATCTTATTATTTATTTAAAACTCTATTTCGGCTAGGGTTCGTTTTCGACCCTCGTCGTGAAAAATCTTTTTAGCACTTCATCTTTTTTTAGTTAATTATTTTAATACCTTTTCCACTTCGCGATGGGCGTTTAGCTTTGTTAATCGCCTTTTTACCTAAATTTTCGCAGGCTTTCCCCGTTTTCAATCTCTTATTTTAAAGAACCGATCTTAATGGGTTTTCGCTAATATCTCTCTATAAACTTTACCTTTATTAATTTATCGTTCAATTACTTCGGCATTTATATAATCAAAATGACTATTAATGAGGCTTACATAATAAAACTATCATTTTTACCGGTCGTATTAATACTTTTACTTCATAATAATTTTCGTAATAACCTAGAAATTCTATTATCGACTTCAGGTTATATTTCCGACATACAAATTACGAGTTTCTTTTATAAAATTGTCGAATAGGTCGCGCTCTTGAATTTAGCCGTTATAATGGTTGAAAATTATGTTAATTATATACGTATTTGCCGTGAAAGAGTCAAAATTCTTCACTTGTATTTTGATCTTACCATCCTATAAATTAAAATACTAATGCTTGAAAATATTACTACGAAACAACGTATTCGTAAATATAAACTTGATATATTTGTTAGCTTTCACCAAGTTCGTTATTAGTAGAGTTACAATTGTAAACTTATAAAGTGTATTAAAATAATGAGGAGGGTGTATGTTCAATATACTTTAAATACTAAAACGATGTAAATATCGATTTCGCGTAATAAACCGGATTCGGATACGTTACTATTATAATATTTAATAATGAAGATGTAAAGCGTACATATATATGAACATAAAATAAATTGGTTATATTAAAACGGTTCAATCGAGATTTTTATATTCATCAATACAATTTCAAATTTGATAAAATTTTAATAAAACGTCACTACAAACTAGTCATACGCTTTGAATTAGTTTTTTACCGTTTTATAAACCTTATATTCATTGAATGGTTAGGAAAACTTCTACATTATAAGTAATGAGTTTAAAACTATAGTGTTTAGTAAGCGAAATAAGGCGGATAGGGTAAATAAGGAAGAAGAGGGGAAAAGTATGAATATAGGAAGATATATATATATATATATGTAATCCGATATATATAATTTAGTTCGTATTTAGTGAACAGTTTGGATATCTTATTATATCCGTTTTTATTATTCACAGATGGTTTAGATATTATATTGTAAACGCTTTCAGGTTTTGTAATCAATATAAATATTAAGTTTTAGTCGCTTTAAAATTTGGTAAACGGTTTAGATATTATGTTGAAATCGGATGGATCCAAATAAAGGGTTCCAAAACTTAGTAGTTTCAACTTACGTAGCCTAACACGTAATAAAACTCTTTTTAAAAAGTATTCGGGTACGTTTAAAGTGTTGAACCAAATGAACGGTTAATGTAATAGGGCTTTGAATAAATAAGGAAGTAACTAATTAATAATATAATATTAAAGCAATCCTTTTTAAAGCTATTCTGAATCTTATACTTTTATTAAGCTTCGGGTTTTAAAAGCGATTTCGCGTAATTTTACACTCTCTTATAGTTTCTATAAAGCGTAATATGAAAGTCAAAATAATTCGAACCGTTATAATATCCCGCTCTAGGTGTTAACCTTTTTTTTCTGTCTTTTTTCCCCAAGTTATTTATTATGATTGTAATCGGCGATTAATTAGTATCGGTCAAGTTTTTATTTATCTACGTAAATATAAAAAGGTAAAAAGGTAATTTTGAAGATTAGTATTGTAATAGTGAATATAAATAAATTTCAGAAAAGCATTTGAAGAGTACACGTCTTGGATAAGAGGTTATAAACTTATTACCAAGGTAATGATACTTTATTATACACTTTTCAAATGCTACTTTTAGGTAGTAACACGCTATCGTACACTTTACAAATGTCACTACCAGGCAGTGGTACACTATCATACACTCTTACAAGAATGCACCTTGCAAAGTAGTACGCTTTCGTGCACTGCTTCAAGGGTATATTTCGCATCGCAGCTACTTACTAACTATATGAATATATATATATATATATATATATATATTAACTTATTAAACATTTAGTTTATCATATCATTAGTATTTCCTCCTTTAACCCCTTCGCTATTATAGTGGGCTACCTCGTATTTGCCCAGTTTAAACGGTATTGAGTAAAGTAAATGTTGTATTCGCAGTGGCCTTTCATACTATTATGAACTTCCTGGAAAGCGTTTACTCTAAGTTGAATGGTTAGTTAATAATCACTAGCATACCCTATGAATATTTCAGGAAATAATAAGTAAAAACCAAAAGGAGGAATCTTTATTCACTTACATATATTCAAAAAGAGTATTATTTTCGTATCGTAGAGATTACAAGGCTTTCTGTCATACTTCTCTATATCGTTTCAAATCTTAGTGAAATCCGTAAAAGGTTCATTATTATTATTAACTATTTTAAACGGTCTTCAAGGCAGGTCGCAATAGTTATTCTAATCCTTAGTATTATTTCCTGGCAGTTTAAGTTTTGGAGCTTTCGAAGTACAGTAGTAAAGATAATTGCTATTAGCTTAGCTTGAAGGGTAAAATCATGTGGTAAAACTTGTAATAGGCTTACTTATATAGGCAAACTTGCTATATAAAGGCTTTTTAAAAGCTTTTCGATTAAAAAGCTAAGTAGAAATAGGCGTTGAAAGGTTTTAAAGAAATTAACAATCTTTCTTAATTAATTAGTGTAAAGCGTCAATATCAATTATTTTGACGGCATTGGTAACTACTGCTTTACGCGCCCTACCGCCGCCAAGAACGTACTATGTGTTGTCACGTAAAGAGTCTGGACTTCCGAACTGGTAAATAGATTTCTTATGGTAAACGCTTAAAAAGATCTAACTCAATTGAAAAAAAAAATCCCCTAAATCGCATATAAGGGCGTTAAAATTCTTGAATATCCTTTCCCTTAGGGCGTAGGTCTTAAGGGTATTCCTTAAGTTGAATTAGATAGAAAAAGGCTTACGCTAACTTTTTAAAGCTCTGGACTAGTTTATTAATCCCTTGTTGTTTAAGTTTTAACTTAAGCCTCAATTTAATTCCTTTTTGGATTACGTTCCATATATCAATAGTTTAGTAGTTAAAAAAATTACAAAACTTTCGGAAAGCGTAGTTAGGATCTTTACTGTCATTATGCATCACGATATAATAGCCAACGAAAATAGTAAAGTTACTTTCCGTAAAGCTTTCATCGATATCTTATGCCTAAAAAATTTCGTTGTAATTCTTTTTAAAGGCGGTTCCAAAAGCTTCAATTACCTTTATCAGTTTTTGAGGAGATGCTATCTTAATTTTTTTGCTTATATAGGACTCGGTGGATATATAGTGTAGGGAACTTAGTAATTTTAGGCGTAGAGACTTAGTGTTTTAGCGTAAAGTCGCGTAGGCAATTAGCGACTCGGTGTTAAATTGTGCGACGTAGCTTTTTTAGAGCGATATGGTGTTTTCGCTCGAACCGACAATCTTAACGGTTAAATGAACATATGGAAAGTTAAAAAAGAGGAAGTAAGGACAGAGGGTTGGTATAAAGGGTAAGGTTGAAGGTTATTTTTTTGTTATAGGCAACGGTCGAAGGTTATTTGTTATTTCTCTGTGATAATTGATCATTTTTTCAGTAGTAACACCTGTAGTAATACTAACTTAGCCTTTTTCTTTCTTGCTGAACCTTAAAACTTTTAATATTTAATCCTAAAATCTTTAAACAAGATTTGTAAAAAATTATTAATGTTTTGAAGTAGCGATACCGTCGCTTACTTTCGGATTGCCATTGTAGACTAAATTAACCCCAAAATATTCTCTATTTTTCTACCGTTGTGGATTGATGAAATACTAATAGAAGCCCTTCGCAAAAATCTTTCCTTTACCCTAACGATAAAGTAAAGCGTGACAATCAGAGATTAGCTTCTTCTTTTACTTAGCCAATTTTTGCTTAACCCAATAAGCACTGATTAGTATTGGTAGGTCTTTAGAGGTTGCAGCGTTGTCGATTCGATTATTCGAAGTAACAGTAGTATTATATGATCAAGTGGTAGATGTATTGTTTTAGGTTTGTCAAACCGATAGCTGGTCTGCACAGTAATTTATGTGGCCAATTGCCTCGCCTATACCCTTATGTAAAGTGGGGACATTCTATACTTGACTAGCAGTCAATATAGTTGACTCACAAAACAATTCACTCAACTTGCAGTCAGTATGGTCACCTTTACTGTAAATAAAGTTGACCTGCTTCACTTCAATTACTATTATTCCAACAACAAAGACATAGAGCAAAAGAACTTTGTAAAATGTTGCTATAATAAGAAATATGAAAACCAAATTCTAAAAGAGATACGGATAAAATAAAGACGTAAACAAACTATACATATATAAAGTATACGACGCTCTAAAGAAATATCCCGCCTCAGGTAAAGTATACGAAGCTTTAGGAAAAGGAGGAACGATTGAGGATATGATTTGCCCCGCAGGTACAACATATATCTACCCTTATACGTATACTAAAAAAGAGACAAAGACCAAAACACTCCCCGAATATAATTAACACCCCTTTAGGCCGCAGTAAAAGAGGCCTAAACAACGAAAAAGATACTCTCGAAGATGAAATAAGCGGCGTAAAACGACAATACGAACCTTATAGATTAATACCTACTAACTACGACCCTTACTACAACCTTCCATCATACCGTTTTCCTACGAATAAAAGTAAAACTGCGAAACTTAGCAACTTCGCCTAAATATGAAATAAAGACGAGAATTATAATTACGAACCATACGATATCTTCTATAATAATATCCGTATAATATTTAATACTTATAAAGAACTAAATATTAAACCGTTATAATTCCTTATAATTTTAAGTATTGTTTTAATTGAATGAGTTTCAAAGTAAACCGTAGACGACACAACGTAAAAAAACATTTATAAAGCGTTTTAAGAGCTTAAAATGTATTTAGATACGGAAATTAACTATAATCTTTACAATAGAGATTGGAAGATTATTACTTCAAAATCCGTACGAAATTAATGTAAGAATGTTAACAAAACACCATATAAAGTGTTAACCACCTTATTAACAAAGTTCCGGAAATACTAAATAGACACGAAACAAAAATACAAGGGAAATGAATTATTTATTTAAATGATTACAAAGAACTGGTAGGATTTTTATATAAGCTTTAAAACATCGTTAAAAACCTTGATATGCCGATAAAGAAGATTCGAATTAGAATTTTAAACCTAAAAAATACAAGTTCAAAGCTAAATTCTAAAGTAAACCATATTAAAATAATTAACTACGTCTTAAACCGACGGTTTCAAGTGTATTAAAAAAAATCAAACGCTTTCAATATAGTCATAAAAGCGAAAAGTAATGTGAGGAAAGCCCTAAAAACCAAAGATAAAGCAATTACCAACAAAAACAACACTATAACTAAATACAAAACTTACAATGTATATTATAATATTTAGGATGGAGTATACAAAGCTTTGTAGGTTTTTCAAAACGATGTATTATATATAATAAAGTTGGCTATTAGTCGAGCAATCATTTAGTACACGGGTTTATTCGTATTAAAAGTCAATTATAGACCAATTACCAACTCGAGAACCAAACAGAAGTTAATTTCATAATGTACAACTCCGACTACGAAGGTGTAAATAAGAAACTTAATGCATAACCTTAAGAATATTCCTTGAAAAAACCGATATAACGTCCTAATTTACACTTTCTAATAGATACGGCGAACGATTTTAGGGTATTATACTAGATACCAGTGTAATAGAAATCTTAATCGCCGGCAGTAAGCCCACACAAAACAATACACTCAACTTGCATTTCAGTATAGTCAACTTTACTGTAAGTAACACTAACTTACTGTACTGCATATAGTGGTATTATAAAAATAGTCCTTATAAATATAAGATTCGAACCGATTAAGTTTTACTTAATAAACTTTAATACATTATTATTATTATTATTAGTTGATGTATATAATCTCGCAATTAAGGTTCGAAATAAGACCAAACAATTCGTTTACGTTTCGGATACCGCATTCGTACCGCTTTATCTTAAGTTTGGACACCTATAGCTTTTTCCAAAAACGCGCACAATTCAAGACGTTTACCTAACACAACTGAAACTAAGGATATTATAACGTTAATTTGAACACCCTGCCTCAAAACACTTTTTGCAGCTACTCTACGTAATAAGATATAAAAATGAAAGGAAAAAGCATTAAAATCTATTGAAAAGTTTTACCACAAATACTAATTATACTAGTAATCCCTACAGAGAGTTAAATTCCGCCTTTGAAACGATATGTATTTTAATTACGAGGTTATTGTTAATATTATATAGCTTAACGGCTAATCAATATTGTATGCTTTCGATGTAATACTATGATTTGAAGCCGCGAAATTTACGCTAAATGCTTTCATTACGGATTGCTAAGATACTTTAGTAAATTGTTAGTCGAACTTTAATTTAGGGCCTTCGGACTGGATTACCTTCGCTGCAAATATAGCTTTCGAGTCGATCGAATAAGGTATTGAGGTTAAAATTACCAGTAATAAATGTGAATAAATACTGGTAAAAGTATTATAGGGTATTCAAAATGTAAATAGTATTGTAAGCCGTTTGAAAAAGCGTATATAACACTGTTTAAGAAACTAAAAGGTATCAGTTTAAAGGATTTCAACCTACAAATAACTGTAAACGCCGTTAATAACACCTTTAACCGGAGTAAACTAATTTTAACCCTCCTTTTTTCGGTGCTTACTTCAAAATCTATTTAAATTCAACGCCATCGCCAGTTACCATATAAAAGGCGAATATTATAACGCAGGTTATAGTAACATTACCTTCTTTACGGGCCAAAAACAATATTTCAAAAGCATTAGCTATAAAAGACAACACATGTAAAACGAAAGTTTTAAACCTATTATTAACATTTAAATTTTTAATTCGAAAACCTGAGGACAGATAAAATACCCCTTCAAGAGTTAACGGAATGAAAGGCTACAATATATTTATAAACTTGCCAATGAACTCGAATTTACTTCGTTAAACTGTAATATGAATGTAGAAAAGGGAAAAGGTGGATAATAACGGCCAAAGAATGAAATTCGAAGAAAAATACTTACCAAACAGCTTTTACAACAACTAATACGGACCGTCCTCGTAACCTTTACACTCTTCGATAAACCTTTACAACCTTAACTACCTTACGAGATCAGTCTACCTACACTAAAAAAAACCAACACCGCGCTGTTAAAGGCTTCCATTCGACTCGAAAAACGAAAAACGCTTTAAAGAATTTATTGTTGAGGTTTGACCTACGATGGTAATCCAAGTAGGTGTCAAATGGGGTTTATTATTGAGGTGCGGAGGAAGACTAGAAGAGACTACCCTGGCTCAACGTGTAGGGCCTTTGGGTAGGGTTAATTCTCAGATCGTTACGTGTCCTTACACGTGCCATGTATGGACCATGTCCAACTTGTACCCATACCATGCTTATTTGCCTCCGAACCAAGTCCAGGCCAGGCGTTGTCCATCCCATTACGTGTATAGTCACATAACTTATAAGCTTAATAGTCAACGGCCTAAATCTATAACATACTCCCTCCTTCCCGAATGTTATAAGGGTTACGTCGCCCTTTGAAATCAATACCGGACGCGAGCTGTATCCATTTAGTATGCGAGTCGAGTGTAAGCCGGTAATATTATATTTAATATATCGTATAACGTTTCGGCTGACCCACTTTATATCGCCGGCTCCGTATAACGTACCTATTGACGCGTCGTGTAAAGTATGCTTTTTACCGCAGGCGCCGTATAACGTACCTGTTGACGCGCTGTATAAGGCATCCTTTTTGCTGCCGACGCCGTATAACGTACTTTTTAACGCGTCGTATAATATAACTATTTTACCGTCGACATCGTATAACGCTTTATATAAAGTTATATTTTTACCTTTAATAATGTGTAACTCGTTTCGTATAATATATAACCCTTGCTGAATATGATTCGCTAATCCCTATAAATACGAACGCCTTTACGTAGTTTTTAAAATTTCCTTCTTTTACCTTTTATATTACTGCTTCCCTTTCGTTCATTACACCTTCTATTACCATTTTAACTTTCCTTTACATATGTCAACTAGTTATTTAAATTGTTATATCTTAGCTTTTTCTCCTAATTTATTATTATAACCGATGTATATAACGATTTTAATTTAGGTTATGTTACCGTCGACGCTTTTAAAAGGGATAACAAATATTTCCGTAAAGTATATTATCTTATTATATACTAATATCTTAACACTAATTGTTTTTTATAACCTTTTAGCGTTATGAAAGATCTCCTCGTCTGTTAAAATAATGAAAATTAAAATAAAACTTTTTTGTTGTAGGCTAAAAACGTTTATATATTATATATTAATCGCTTTTTCAATTTTAATGTTTTTTTTATTTTATACTCGAGTTTATGGGGTATGAAGGTATCGCGTATATTGAAAGTTTCTTAGTAAGCTATATTTATAAATAAGTCCTATAAAAAGCTTAATCTCTAATTAAATTTTTTAATATATATAAAAGATAAGTTTATTTATAACTTTATTCGGTTTACGTACCTTTTTACACTATTTAGTTATTACGGTAAAGGATAGGGGTTATATTTCATCCCCTACGCTAAAATGTTAGGGAAATATCTCGGGTTATCAGCCCGTTTGTATCCCCGATTTTTTTAAGTTCGTTAATGAATTTACCTGATTTCGTAATATCGCTCGAGCGTAAGGAGTTTTTACTATACCAGCCATATAAGCCGTTACTACTTTGGTTATACGTTTACGTAGCCTTTTTCTTTCGGGTCTGTTTTGACCTCAGACTCCTTTATTTCCTTTTATTATATCGCTTATTTATAAAAACAAAACGCCTTCAGCCGACCGGGATTTAACGCGTAACCTTTTTACCCAGATCTCTTTGAACTATCGCCGTATATATTTTTGTAGTTTCGCATGAATAGTTAAAATAATATAATTACTTAGGTTATATCTTTTATAACTAATTTAAGTTACAGTTTACATAATGTTATACACGACGTTTAAAGCTTAATTATACGATCCCCGATTTTATCCGTAATTCATTTGCTAATTTTAAAAAGAAACGAATTAATCAGGCCAACCGCGAACGGGCGTAGGATCGTACCGGAGCTGATTACGTTACCTGGGTTTAAATTAACGTATTATAATCTTTGGTAACCCACCTAAATGGTTATTCTCTATGCCCCGCCTTTTGCCTTACTTTTCGTTAACCGTTATCGTCGGCATCCTTTAACGTTCGTTTTTCCTAACATTATTCTTTATCGTTAGCCTCATCTAATGTCCGTTCCTCCTCGTATTATTCGTTATCGTCTTTTTTAATGCCCGCCCTTTTTCGCGTTATCTGCTCTCCTTAACGTCGCTTTATATTCGTCCCGTTTTTGATTAATCCCTTTTTTTAACTTTTACTAGTTTCCACTATATCTTTTACCATCTCCTTTCCCTAATATCGCCTAACTTTCGAAGCCAGTCGTATTAGAGCTTTTAACGTTAGTAACGCCGGTATTCGTTTAACCCAAATAAGGATAATAATAATAAATAGGTAAATTTTTATTAGGATATAGTAAAAACCGCCTTATAGTCAGATACGTATCCGAGATAATCGGGTAATATTTACCCGGCATTACTTATAATATTATAACCTCGTTTAGCAATGAATTTTCCTTTTTATTTACAAGTAAAGTGTTATTTGGGGGTATGGGCAATTCGGCCCGCGTTTAACAGTTAGTATAAATTTAACGCCGTCGTAAAAATACCGTATTATGATAAACCTAAATATTTCCTTATTTCGCTTTAATTTTATCCAACATTATAATATACTAATAATTTTCTAATCATTCCTAATTCGGCTTATGATAAACTTCTTACTTTACTAATATATAATGAACCCCGTTAATCCCCGTTTTTCCCGCAAGGATATACTATATTTTGAATTCCGTGTATATACCGTCCTTTATATCGTTTGCTATTAAAATTGTTTTCGGGCGAATATCGAATAAAATCTACGAAAAAAAGGGTCCAAAAAAGCTCGTTTAATTAAGTTTACATAAAACAACAGATATTTAGTAAGGATATTTAATATGGTATTAAATGGGTTCTAAATACCGATTACCTGATATTAATTATAACTTTATTTAACTTTTTTACTTGAGCAACTTATTTTAATATTGTAAAGACTTGATTGAACCTAACCCCCTACCTTATATAGTTTCGCCGGACGTCGTCCACGATTCGTCGCCGTTTTTATTTATTATTAAATATGAATTATCGTTGCTTAGGTTAATTTCGGTACTTTTTGTAAATAAGTTAAAAATGTAATAACTCGCTCCATCGGATTAATTAATGACTTTATATCCCTGTTTATCTTAGAAATATGTGATATTTAGTATTCATTTACTAAACCGTTTATATTAAACCGGGTAATTATCGATTTTCGGTTATTTGATATAAATTAATGAACGTGTAAATGTAAAGTCTAATCGAATTACAAAAAGGCGATAATGATACGTAAGTACTCTTAGAATCTTTGAGTTTACCCGTTTAATATCGTTATTTATTTATAGAAAATACGTCGTAAATAAAGTTTATTCGACTTTTATTAAAAAATGAAGTGTTATTTAAAATATGTTTCTAATCCAAACTGCGGTTATTAATGATAAAAGATGTAGACTTATAAAATCACCACCCTATATTCCGGACGCGTTCTGCGTACGTATAAGTAATTATAAATTCTATAACTTTCAACTAGATAAATTTGGAAAAGCGATTCATAATAATCAATAAATATTAAAGGTCGTTATTAGTACCTAATAGGTCGATTATAAAGTCGACCGAAATATACGTTTAATATCAGTCGGAAATAGAGAGATTTTAAAGAAGGCTTTGCCGTAGGGTATAACAAGGTTTGGTTTTATTAAATTATGTATATATTCTATATAAACATCGAATATCTACGATTATCCTTTTTGAATGGTAATTTCGTTAGAAAACGCGAAATAAAATGTTTTTGCCCGGATAACCCATAATAGATAAGTCGTGGATTTATTATAATATCCTCGTTAATAATAGTTTTTAAGTCGGTAATTGTAAACGATTATAATAACGTAATTCATTTTACGGATTAATCCCTTAATTTGTAATTTATACTAATTATTTTACTTTAGGTAGGAATTGTCCAACGCTTTCAAAAACCGTTAAAATACGAACCTTATATGACGAGTCGTTAGTTACTTTTAAATTTTATAATTCTATTAACGTTCCCAGGCCGAAAATGGGAAAACTATTTGTCATCAACGATATCGGCGGACTTAATGTGAGCCGGGCCCATAACGGTATCACCGATATTGTTGTACTAAAATCCTTTAACGTTATCCCCGATAACGACCCCCAATAACAACCTGGATTCGGGCCGAGTTTGGGACGGTAGTGCTTTTAACGACTTTTCGAAAGCTTTCGACCCTCCTTTGGGATATATATCGTCGTAATATAACAACTAGGCCTCCGTTTTACTAAACTCCTTTACATAATCTGTCGCAATTTATATCTTTTTAATGTATAAGTTCATTAATACCACGTTTAACAGAATAATGAAAATAAACTAAAAAACCCGCGCGCGGCGGTTTTTCACTTTGGATTTATTTTATAATTTAGGGGTGAACGTATTCGGGTGGATTCCCTAAATTGAGAGCCTATACCGTAAATGGTATTAAAAAAGTTAAAGAACTTTAGCACATTTAACCTAACGTTCCGAAATTAATCGTGGTAAAAAAATACTTTATTCATTTATAGTCCGTCAAGATCGTAAACAATATACGGATATTACGTAACTTGAAAAATTATGTCTTTAAATAAGATATTACCGCGAGAAATTTTTTATCATGAATAATATAGTTACGTTTCATATCCGTTAATTTTAAGAAGTAGTAAGTTATTAACTTTAAAATACTATTATCGTCCCATTACGACAAATACCTTTTGAGCGCTGTTTCCGAATAATCAATTTCTACTACTATTAACTAATCTGTATTTTAATATACTAAAATTAGGGTCATAATAAAGGTATCCTTCAAAGTTTAAAATACATGTTTTTCCCGCTTCGTTTAAGTTCAAAAAATACCTTATTTCGTCAGGCGAACGAAATAATCCACAAACTTCAAGAAATTACTAATAAAACTACGATAAAATTTGGTAAAATCTAAAAAGCTTCGAACCTTCTAGACCGTACGCAATAACTCCAATTCGCAAATTATCCGGACTTTTTCGGGGTTAGCCCGGATACTTACCCTAATTATTTTAATAAAGCTTAGGTATTTGACCTCCTTAACTATGAAGTCGTATTTTTTAAAAAAAAATCTAGATTTAGCTTCATATTACGAAAACGTTTTAAAACTACATGAACTTTCATTATATAATTTTATCTAATACCTAAAAAAGGACGGGAGCTTTTTCAAATACGTTATAACGAAATTATTGAAAATATCCGTTATTCTATAATCAATATATCGCTAAAACTTCGACGGCGTTTTTGCTAGTTTAAAAAGGGTAATTTGCTATTTAAATAATCTTAACCGCGTTCGAAACGCCGTTGATTCCTTTTACCTAGGTGGTATTCGAATACGGTAAAAAGACGTTCAAATATCTAATTTTATAAGTTATATTGACTTCAACAACGTACGTAGGATCTCCTTAATTAAAGGTAAAATAAAACGGTTTTACTTTATAATTTTATTCAATACCCGATAATCGATATTAAACCGTTATTCACTTCTCTGCTTACGAATAATTAATACCGTCGCCACCGTCGATAAAACGTTTATTCGAACCTAACCCTTATTAATTAACTCCGTAACCTGTTGTCGAAATTTAAAAAGTTAATCTTATAACATCGAATATAACAGCTTTTAAAGTCGTTTTAGTAAAATTTCATTTTTGTTTAGTTTAATATGAACATCATAATTAAGAGTCCCTTTATATAAAGGTAAGGTTATAGATTTATTTTTATTGAACAGGACACAGATTGTTACTAGTTTCGATAAAATACGTAACTAATCTTTTTTAACCATAATGGTCGTCATCGTTTGTACAATCCGTGTTATTTCGTTAAGACTTGTAATATAAGCCATTCGAAACGGGTCCCTTATATATTATGTTTTTCGATACGAACGTTACGTCAATCCGAGGAAAATCGAGCCTATTACGTTTTATATATTTCCTATTTTAAAACGTATTAGTATTACTTCTATAATTAAGCTTCTTTAACGTTAAATTACAAAAATATTACCGTCTGCGTTTAGGGATACTTATCAAAATCGTATCTTAGGTATTTTGAAATTTATATCCTATATTATTCCGGAAATAATATATAATAATATCGGGTTTAATGATTTATGAATATTTCTACGAAATTTAGCTATTTTGGTAATACGTTTATTTTGCTGTTACTCTAATATGGTATGAAGATTTCACGAATAAAATAAATTTTTCACCGTTATATTTAGACCTCGTTTACAATATAATAATCATTTTAGCTAAAATTGACTTCAATATTCAACAAGTAAGTTTTATTAAAAAGTATTAGGATGAGAAATAGTTTTTCGTTTATACGTATTTGAATTTATTTCAAATCCTTTTTATTCATTTTATAATTACGGCGTTAGAATTATATAACCTTTAAACGAAATTATATCCAAAAATTAGGGTTTTCCTGTCGCCGTTAATAGCGAACCTTTTTTTACCTTTTCGACTTAGGTCGTATACACCTACGTAAAAGGTAATACCGGGAAAAGATCGTAATTATATTAATAACGATCCGATGAGTTATAACGTACGAAACTGTTTGAAACAGATTTAACTCAACGTTTTTTTATTATCGTTTACGTTGTTTTACGTTTTTAGTTTTCAATGCGTACCCAATAGGTTTGTTAAAATAATTCACTGGGGTATCAAAATAATTGGCTGCGATTATCATGGCGCCTTAATGAAAGCGTTTAAAAGACGCAAAATCCCATTATAACCGTATTACTATTTAGCCGTTAAACTTAAACTGGTTCCGTTAATTAATGATTGAAACGCTATTTTAAATATAAAAGCTTTAACTCGTCGGCGAGTTCGCGGTTCTTCTTTAAGGCTACGATATAGTTGAAAAACTTCCTAATATTATATATATCTTCATATTTTCCGTCTTAATAATACGTTGTAACCGCTTATTTTACCATTGCCGTATAATATCTCTGTACGTAAAGAAACGTATACCGACCCTTTTTAATTTATATCTTATTCTTTTTTAGTATAAATTGAATGGTTTGGAACATCGCCGCTCACGTGAAAGTAGATCCGTTAAATTACGGTTGGTTATATCGTTTTTGTTCGCCCTAAATCGTTAAAAACCTAATGCTAGTTGTAGCTAATTCGGCTTCGAATTATTAAATTTTCGTAACGATCTAAACGAAGTTGGTCGTAAAGTCGATAGTTAAAGTCGATTAACCCGGTTATTACAGTTATTTAATAACCGACGTAATGTAACCTACGGTATTTTACTAACGAAAGATATCGGTTTAAATCGGCCCTAAAAATGTCGGAGTTATATTTATAAAAGTGGAAAACTAGGTATTTGCCGACGGCCTATCTTCCCCAATAATATTGAAGTATAACACCGAACTATTAACGTTTATTATCGGTTTATCTATTATAAATAATATTCTTTCGGAAAAAAAAAAGACTTTAATAGTATATTATAGTCTAACCTATAATAGTAAACTAAGTAGATATTTAATAAGGTTTACTATTAAAAGGCGAAAGAAAACTAAAAGAAACTATTGTAACTTAATGTGTAAGGCCCTTGGGCAGGACCAATAACTAACCCGTCACGTGCCCTTACACGTGCCGTATACGGACAGTGTCTGGCTTATATCCGGACCGTGCCCTATCCGCGCTCGGGCCGGGCTCAGGCCGGGAGCTGCTTATCACATTACATTCACATTCACGTAACCTATAGGCTCAATGGCCAACGGCATGAGTTCATGACATTTATTACGAACTCCTTAGTAATTAAAAAGGAAACAGCGGACCGTAACTTAAATATAAATCTCCAACTGAAGGGTATTACTACGGCTTTAAATACGCTTTTTGCATAATTAATATAAAAGGAAACTATGGTTTTAATGTAATAAAGAGTTTTTTACGTTAAAAAATTCAACTCAGTAATTTTCAACGCCTATAAAAATTTTCTTATCCGCTTCATTTACGACGTACAAAATAAAACCGTTAAACCCTTAAATGAAGCCGTTTTATAGTCAAGTAGTACGATAATATAGGAAAAAAAGATATTAAAATCTAATCGCACACTTTGTAATAGGTAAGCCATTACTTGATTTCAAGATTTACGGCTTTTTTACCTAACCTTTAGAAAATTTATATCGATTTTCGCAATATTATATAAACTCCCATACAATCGGAGAAATATTTAAAACGACGCATTTGCGCCTTAATTCCTGTAAAGCTTCGAAAATATAATTTACCCACAATGATTTTACGTATTTTAAAAATACTTTACAAAGTCGTTAAGACTAAGATATATTAATATAATACCTATTGAATGTATTATAAGGAGCGGTTCATAATGGTTTGGTCAACCTTCAACCTATATCAATTGATTTTAATATTGTATTTTGAAGGATTTATATTTACTAAAATACAAACGAGGATATAATAATATTATGTAATAATTCGTCTTCCGTTACGAAAAGGAGTAAATTTTGAAATTCCAACCTAAAAGTGAAACCCAATATCTACTCAAAAGAAAAAATATATAATTTTTTTGAATTGACGTAATAATTACTTTTCGGAACAATATTTTGAACATCGTATAAAAAGGGTAACTAAATAAAGTTACCTTCATTAACTTAACTAATACAAAGATAATGAACTGATACAAATATTAAGGTGTACGTGGAACTTAAGTCATACTAATAATATTACTAAGTGCGATGTTTAACTTTCGGTCGCCGTATTATACTAAACCGACCCTTCGAATAATGTATACAAAACACTTCATAAACGCCTTACGTAATGAATACATAATTAGAATCGCGGCCTACAATTTATACCTTTCAATATATATATAATAAAACTTTTTATTTTTACTAACAGGACCTTCATACGTAATACCGATTAAACTCGTAAATAAAATTCAATTTTATTTCTGATAACAATATACTAACTAGAAACGGATTTTCCCTCTAAAATATTATTCATTAACGCTTAACTAAATGTAAACGGGTCATTTGAAACTTTTTAACCTTGGAAATCTACAGTAAAATTAAGAAAATCGATTTTGAAATTACTATAACGATAACCATCCAGATAATGATTTTAAACTTTAACTTAAAATCCTTCCTTTTTGTAATTTACAACAACTCTTTTTCCCCTTAAGAATACCTTGTCAAATTCGATATCATGAATAAAAAGCGCCTTATAATCGATATTATGAACTTACGCAAATCATACGAACCTCTAAAGATGAAGGAAATATAATAAATTAATAGAAAGTCAAACCTAACAAATGTTAGAACTAAAACCGCTCCAAATAAGTTATTCAAGGCGTTTATATTAATAATCACTCTTTTCATTAACATATATTGAAAGGTTTTATAACCTTACTCTAGTTAAATATTTTAAACCTCGAACTTAATACTTTATTTTTATTTTTTTCATTTACACCGCTTCTAAAATTTTGTTATTATGTAGATTTACCGTTCGCTTTTTTTCAATATATTATAGATTTTCATTCTTACTATTTACGACTTTATTAGAATCATTTTTATCCTTTACCTTTTAAATAGATCTCTTACGTCACGATTTTTGAAAATGAATTGTGTTAATATATAGAAAACTATATTAAGGCCAGACGAACCATTATCAATATCGCAATAAACACTTAGTTACTACCGAAAGAGAAAGAGAAAGAAAGAGTCGCGTCGTCATTGTCGCTATCCTTGTCTTCGTTCTCCTCCTTCTCGTTGCCCTCGCTGTCGCCATTACTACTAGCGTTACCGCCATTACTGCTATCGACGTCGCTATTGATTCTGCCGGAAAAAAAGACCCGCGACTTAGGCTATATATTCTTAAGTAAGGCGCACGAGGGGTTTTTACCATCTTAATGATTACATACGATAACGTCGTTGAATTTACCCACGTAATATATGCATAAGCTTGCCTTCCAAACAGAAATAACGGTTGCCGTTCTCTTACGCCGCTGATTAACGCTTATTATTAATTAGCATCGGTTTATTTTAATTAATACAAAAGTGGTTTTTTTTAAATGTCCCACATAAGATATTAAACTAATAAGTAATGATTAGGCGCGGTTGGGATCACGAATATAGGAAGTAGTTAACTTACTATGAAGACGGCGAGCGCGTAATAAAGTATCGGATTACAACCTAAAGACCATATAAATTGAGGCATATCCGTTACTAATTCGCTTGTAACGGTAATAACGGGCCAACGAACTCCCACTAAAACATTAATCATAAATAAAATTACCTATGTACACGAACAAAATATATGACACGCAAAGCATATCTATTAACAGCCTGGAAACAGGGACCCGGATACGCTGTTTTAATGCTTTACGCGCCAAAAAAAGCCTCGCGGCGTACCTTGATAAACCGTAACTCGAGACAACAACCTACATCGACCAACTCGACCTCGTCTATAAGGATATTAAATATAGTATAGGTTAAAAGGGAAATTAAGTATACGAATTGCATCATAACTTGGCCAGATTACGGTCTTAACGGCGAAGAGTAGCCGTTACGGATCAAAGGGTTTTCACTCGTAATGGAAAGGTAAAATTAATAACCTTTAAAAAAATCCGCACCTCTCCTAAGAGGGGAAGAAAAGGAGGAAAGAGGGAGAACAAAAGAAAGAAGGTAAAGGTTTTATCGGCGGCAGCGGCGAAGGCAAAGCTGAAAAGAAAAGATAGAATAAACGACATGCACTTAAAGCTAGCAGGTTAGAGCTGACAGCAATACGGCGGGTAATGGCGGTGATGGCCTCTTCCCTCTTACATTAACGCGTCAAACAACGGCTTTCAATTCTATTTTTACGAATTATCTATTTTTAGGAGCAGTTAAAACATAAAGTTAGTTGAATAACCTATTTATAAAAAAGGTTCGAATAATTAATTAAAATAGTAATTCGGGTTTATATAAACTAATGAGTTAATTAAACACTTACATTATTAGAAAATGCGCGTCATTAAAAGGGAAAGAAAGTTTTACCTAAATTAATAATGATACATCTTTTTATACTAACTTCAGAATATGTAACACCGATAATTACACATTTATAACCATACAACTATATTTTTACAGTTACACTCCTATAAATATCAATAGCTATATTTGTATTAACTGTGGAAATTAACAAAACCTGATACTATAATCACTACCGTTACCAAAATTATTAATTGAAACTTTAGCCGAGTTATATTGTAAACCAAACTATTACTAATAAATTGCGGAAACAAACCACATTATTAAAATTATTACTATTGAATTACAAATACAAACCATACTATAAACTCAACTGTTACTATTGAATTACGGATATAGGCCTCGCCGGAAAAAAAAAGAGATTACCTATATTAATATCATCATATATCTCTATAATTAATAAACGGCCACATTATAAGTTACACCTTTGTAAAGTGTACAGTAACGTGCCACTTTATAGGGTATGTTCTTACAAAGAGTATAATAACAAGCCACTGCTCAGAAGAGGCATTGGCAAAGTGTACGGTAAAGTGAAACTACCTAGAAGCGAGATTTTCGGAATACCTGGTAAAGTACCATTGCTTGAGTGAAAGCTTATAATCTCCCACTTGAGGCATGTACTCTCTAGATGCCACTTCTTCCTTCAATCTTTCTATATATCTTCAATATACACTAGAACTCTTCTACTATTATCTTTACATCAAAGTACTAGGTAAAATAGACCTTACCAATACAAGTTCTTCTATCGATAGATTTTGTCTATATTCATTTTTAAGGCTTGAATGGCTTTAAAATCAAAAACTAGAATATTACAATCGTTAACGTAAGTATAGATAACGATCCATAGGAAACGGTTAACGTATATTGTATTATTTAAACATAACGTTTTGAACTTCAGTATATCAAAAACTATTCTTCATCTTTTATACCATTGTTGTAAAATTTGTTTCAATTCATTCAAGGAAGTTTAAAGTTGGAATTTTTGGTTGATGATGGGATCTCAATCTACATTATTTTCCTTTATTTTTTGGAGGAAAAATTTGTGATAATGATTATTATTTTCTTTAATAGTAGTTCCCCAATCAATTTATCAAGAATTACTCAATCAATTTTAATATAGTTACTATTACAGTCATAGGAAGTGGCAAATGTAACGTGGATTTTTCATGGGTAAAACTTCATAATAGCAGTATACATTTTAGTATAATTAATATCATAGCGTTGCTGAAATTTAAATATAACGATTCTTATCTTATACCTTTCAACTTAACCTATAAAATTGGTATTAACCTTGGTAGTTTCTGTGGGAATCACAGTATAAGGATATTTGATCTCTTTGATCATTCCGAATAAGTTGAATAATTGAAGATTTCGTATTTTACTATAAGAGGCCTATTTTTCAGTATTTGGTATCGAGACTCTTTCCAAATTCGTTCATAGTCAGTTGTTTTTCTTTCTTGCTCATACAAAGCACGACTTGAACCACATTGTTATCAAATATAATATCTGCTGGTTGGCTGTTGAATGTTCACTTAACTACTTAACGATGACTTCTTTTTAGTTCAAAGTTTAGAGCAGATGTGTAAGTATCGTAGAGAATAGTGTTACGACCCAAGCATAATAGCGGGTCAGGAAGTAGGCCAGCATGCAGCTGAGTCACTTAGAGTCTAAAGTACAACATATCAGGCGGGGAACACCTCTTCTTTGTCAGCAGGGAAATGACTAAGCCAATCAAGTGATTAGGATCAGTGGAATCAGTACTGATCCAAGTGATTTAGGATCAGCAGGCTCATCACTGATCTAAGGGATCCAGTACTGAAGACGGTATGAAGGCACGGATATATAAGGACACGGTCATCACCACATAGATAGTATTTCCTTCATAGCTCTTCAGTTGTCAATCTAAGTATTCAGTCTACACATCTGAATAGCCTCACGGCTTTTGATCATTACTTGCACGGTTGCGATATTATTCACTTAGCACCTCTGCTATCTTCTTGATAACTTAAACCCTCTGACACCTTCTATATACTTACGGGTGTTGAGTGTGATCATTACAAATAGCTACTTCGATAGATTTGAATATGGTTTCTTTTTATCCTATAATTATAGACTATCGACGTCTCGTAACAATCCTTGCGAAAACGGTCAAACTTGATATATTGACGATCTATTCGACAAGAATTTTTGAACGGTTCGGTACATAAACCTTGAAAATGTGTTAGTGTTTCGTTATATCAGAGAACTAATATGACAGAATATTCCCTTTTTCTTATATAAATCGTCTTTCTAACCTTTACTTGTTTTGCTAAGAGTATATAAATGATAACGGAAAATCCGGAAATACAATCAAACTTAACATTTTGTTGATAATTTCCATGTTTTTTTACCTTAATGTAAATACCCTGATAAGGAGTAGTATATAAGATTTTGGTTGGAACAGAAGTCAATTGCAGTATAGTTAAGTCAACTATATTTACAGTTAGTTGATTGTACTGATTGCAAATTAACTGTAGTTTGTAAGATTGACTGTATTAAGTGCAAGTCAAATACAGTAGGTGCCTACTTTAGGTTAGGCAAGAGCCAAAACAATTGGCTATAAAAATTATTATGCAGACCAGCTTTAGGCTTGCTAAACGTAGAAGTAATAAATCGCTACTTTTAATGTAATATATCAGTTACTTCGACCATGATTCGAATCGACTATGTTATAAAGATAAAGTTGTTGGAACATTATTTCAATGGTATTGCATGCAATGCAGTAGGTCAACTTTACTTGTAGTAAAGTTAACCGTACTGAAGTGTATTGCTTTGTGCGGACTTACCGCATTGGGTGTAAGTCGAGTGCAGTACGCTGCACTTCACTCTAGGGCACGGGCCAAGCACTTGGCCATACAATTTACAGTGCAGACCAGCTAGCGGTCTGCCAAACCTAAAACAATACATCTACCATCTGACTACTATAATACACCTATTACTTCGACCAATCCAATCGACAACATTGTAATGTCTAAGGCCTACCCAACACTGATAAGTGCTTATTAGGTTAAGCATAAATTGGCTAATTGAAAAAAGAAGCTACTTTCCGGTTGTTACGCTCTATATTGTGGCTAGAGTAAAAAAAATATTCTTGTAAAGGGCCCTTACTACTACGTCGGTTTTAGTGTCAGTAAGTAAAAAAGACTTTTACACTACGTCGATTTTAACAGCAACTAAGAGGTGGCGACTGTATTACCATCGAAAACAATAAGAAATCTTTGTTAATCTTTCTTAAAGACGTTGAGATTAACTATCAAGGTCTTAATGTACGGCAATTTGGCAAACGGCTAAGTTAATACTACTACGGGTGCTACTACTACAAAAACGACTAAGTCCTTACGCTAAAAATAACAATTTTCGACCTTTACCATTACTAAACGACTTTCGTCCTTACTCTTTACATCAAACCTTTGCCCTACTTTATTCTTTTCACTCCTTGAATCACCTTAATCATCAAGTTCGTTGCTTTTAGCGAAAACATCAAGTTACGCTAAGAAAGCCACGTTACACAACTCTACGCCGAATCGCCAAATTCTAACCAAGTTCCCACGCGACTTCACGCCTAAACACTAAACCTTTACGTTTAAGATGACCAAGTCCCTCGCTCTACACGTTCTCTACAAGCCAAAAAGCCAAAATGGCTTTTAGTCAGGTATTTATGGAGAAATTAAAGCTCTCGGACCAGTTTTCACCAAGTATTACAACTATAATCTTTAACGATATAATATTAATAAGGAATCAATCAAAAAACACTTAAACAACTCAGTCGGCTGTTTTGTCCTGAAATACGTTGCCGACGAAGATCCTAACGACGTGTTCTTCAAAGTCTGTAAATTCTTCAGAAACTAGATACTTGATATGTAAAAGACAACCAAAAATATTATTAAATCCAAATTGAAGACTAAAATTAAATACCGAAGCATTTAAGTACCAAAAAGTAACGTTAATAAGCTGGCAGAAACCCTTTTCGAATTAGCTCAGTTTGAAAAATGCCTAAAGACCTACGGCCGAAAGAGAAAAGAATTAATGAATCATAACACCCATATATATGCTTTAGGATACCTTCTTTTTAACCTTAGTTAAGTTAGGCCATTTCGCATATTAGCCATAACAAACATGTTAATTTACTCTGCGGTTCAGTACCCTTACGTAATAGCGTAAAGTACGTTTTAAACGGCGGTCGAATACGTGAAACAAGGGCTTTCAACACGGTTAAAGGTATCGATATCAAAGTTCTACACTAATTCATTAAACAGAAGCCTCGCCGAACTCCTTAACACTAAAATAGTTATCGCGAACCTTTTTACAGCGGATACTATCAGGCCTATTTCCTTTAACCTCCTTAACACGTCTAATTTTCATAACCAAATTAAGAAAGGACCGAATTTATACGTAAGCTGATTATAAATACGACTACTAGCTTTTTCCCTTTAAATTCGGCTTAAGGTAACTATCCCGCCTATTAACAATCTTAATCTTTTCCCCGGCTAAGTAAAAAATGTTTATAAAACGTATATATTACCTTTCCCCTTCAGCGCGTCTTTATAAAGAATACGGATTATACGGCAATTACCACGTTCGTTAAAATTTGGGGAGGAAAAGAGAAGTATAAAGTTAAGCTGTATAATCTCTTCAACGTCAAATTACGTTTATTTTTCAATGTTTGTCTCTAAATAAAAGTTAAATTACCAGGGTTTCACTTGTTATTTTCTAGTATTCTTATCGGTTAAACTAAGTATCATTACCTTCGATATTGAACGAACTATACCTTTTTCCGTGAAATTTATGATAATATAAAAGGTTACTTCGAATACAATATTAACCTTACCTAGTATTATACGAACTAAAACATTATAAAGTGGTTTAATATATTAAATGATAAAAAAAAGTAGAAAAATAAGATAAATCTTTTAAATCAAATGCTTAACAGGTTAATACTTTACTCATAGGCAATAGGGAACGTAGGAGTTGGTAAAGGCACTTTACGCCAGTAAGTCCGGCAAATAGTTACGGGTTATAAAAAGTTCGAATACGTTTTATAATGCCTTAATACTATTTACGAAGGGTTTTTTAACTAATTAAGTTTCTCGTAAACGACCATAATTACTCGAGTTTTTAATTCGACCGGTATATACCTATCAGCTCCAGAATTTAATTACGAACATGATTCTTTTAATTCGTATTACATTAATTGAAGGTACGAACAACCCTATAAATACGGTTCATAAAGGCTTAGAACCTTTACTTACAAAAAAGGGTATTCGCCTTCCTTAAATTTTTTTAATCGACTAAACAAATTTAACTTAAACGTTGAAGGATATTGAATTTTCGGTAAATAGGGTTATTAATCAATACGTTATATTATCGCCAAATATAACGTAAAACAAGTAATATATTATACGTAATACTTCTTTACCTTAAAATAATATTATTTAAAACGTATTATGTAATTTAAAGGAAGTAAAGTTAAGATGGAGGAAAATAAGCCAAAAGTTATCGGCTAGTACGAAAATACCAGTATTAATACCAGTATTAACCCAGAAACCACGTAATAACTAACCGACCACGTATTTTTATACTGATTTATAGGTAAAGACCCTTATAACCGTTATAACGATAAAGACCTTAGCTTCATATAACTTTTTACTATTTAAAACCGGTATGCGAAATAAGTTTTTTAGGGTATTATATTAGATATGGGAGTAACACGGTACTTAATAGAAGGTTATTCGCAATATATTGCGTTATAAAGGGATACTAATATTGTTACAGAACTTAACGACACGGATATTGGCAAGGCAAAAATTAACCTTAACCTTGGAAAAAATGAATATTTATTAGAATCAACTATAATAAAGACTATAGTTAACCTTATGGTTTTTAATATTTTAGAATCCCTTACCCCCTTCCTTTTTTGCCTTAAAGACATAAAAAACCTCGGCGTTAACAACACTATTTAGATTAATAAGATAATATATATTATGTCTGGTAAAAGGTTCTTACTTCAATTTAAATAAGGGTACCTTTGGTTTCATTTTAAAAACCAAGGTAACGGTATTAAATTTAACGAAGGTAAAACTTTGTTAATTATGTTATAAGTTTAACCACCCTTCAGCTAATAAGCGTTATAAGGTTTTAAAAATAATTAGTTACGAAAATATAGATTTATCAACGTTAAAGGTAATTAAATGCCTTTACCATTAATACTAAATACACTTTTAAGCTCACTTAAGGTTTAAGTTTACGTTAAAAAAGATTAAAACTTTAATTCGAAAATTTTCGTAAACGTATTTTATATAAACGGCAAATTAGTATTATACTTTATGAATTCTACCGTAGCTTTTTATGGTATAAAGTTTTTTAAAACCATTACCATGAAGAAAATATGGAAATTATTACGTATTTTGTAAATTATAACGTACCTTGGTTTTTTAAACGTATTAATTTACGATAGAGTTTTAAATTAATATAAAGTAAATAGGGATTTAACATAAATAGGTTCTGATAAAAGCGTATTAGAGTATTAATAAGGTTAAAAAGATATACGTACTTTTGTAAAAGGCTTACGATATCTTTATATTGAAAATCGTAATTTTTATAAGTTAAAAGGAATGGCTTTAAATAATAGTAAATGGTTTTAACGATATTATTAACCTTAACGGATATATATTAACTTTAATGTTATTTGGAGCTTATTGACGTATAACAGCTAAGTCGTTACCTTAGTTAAACACCAAAACGCGTGTTGTAGCATATAGTAAAGTACCAAAGGAATTAAGGAGGGAATCAGTACACCTCTAGGCTAATAATTCCTTTAATATTAGAAATAGACTTTTAATTATAAACGTACTTTTACTCCCTCTTTAAGGTGAATTCCTTGCGTAATGTAAGCCAGGAAAATAGGATAGATCGTTTAAGATCTTAATCATTACTAAATTGAACGTAGTGGTTAAAACTATTAACTGCCTCATAACTTTCCGAGTTATATAAGTTAAGTCGTATAAAAAAACCCTTAAGTTGAATAAAGAATTTAATATTAATAACCTTCGAGCCGAGTAAATTAGTTAATATAACTTTTTCGAGCCAACTATTAATAAGTTAATAAAACTCTGACGGCGTGAAAAATCACTTAAGAGAAAGATATATATTAAAGAGGAGGAAAATGGAGATTATAAGCTTATCAAGGTATATACAACGTTGTAAATTTTTAAAAGGAGAAACTTAACGAAGAATTTACTTTTAAGTTACGTATCGAAGGTATTATTAATATACCGGGCAAGCTTTTGAAATAAAGTAATTCAATGGAAATGAACGGCTTCTTATTACATGAAGTTATACAAGTTATATTGTTAACGTAATTTAAAGGTTTAAATATTACTATTTTTAAGTCGAAAATGATTTACGAGGTTAAGGGTAAAATTACGAACCGGTTGTACGCAAAGTGACAGCTAATCGCTTAAAGATACGGTATTAAATGTAAGGATTAAATCCTCACTTAATCGCCCATGATTTAAAAAATTAGCTATCATTTAATTGTCATTGATATTAACAGTTTAATCATTGATGCAAAAGGTTAGTTTATATTAAATAGCCGGTATATTACGTAAGCGTACACGTAATTTATTACCGATCTTGAACGAACTATATTATTAAAACTATTATAAGAATTAAGCGAAAAGTTTTCGACTGGTATAAAAATATATTATATTAACTCTTAATACTCATTAATGAAAAATAACGTTTACTGGTTTTTAACGTACTAAATATATTTCAAAAATAAGTTAGATATAAAAACTTTAATATTTATTACGTATTTATCGATTACAAAGGGTAAAGATTTTGGTATTGTAAGTATTTAAATTAACGATACCCTTTTATTCGGCGATTGAGATTTATAGCGACGAAATAACGTATTATCGAAAAGTTAGGCCTTTAAAAGTGTAATTTAGTTAAAACGTTAGCTGAAGATCTATAATTTAACTTTAATGAATTTTTACTTCGTATTCATAATATTAAGGCTAAAAGCAAGACTAATATTAGCCTATGTTAAAAAGGGTAAGTTACAAGCCTAAAGATTATCGATAAGGTCAACGAGTTAAGGGTATAAAGATACCTAAAACAGAGGGACCGTACAGTTTATATCGTTACTCTATGTTAACTGAAGGTATCTTGCAACTTATTTATTATGATATAAATACAGGACCCGTAAAAGGAAAACTTTAACAACTTAAATAAGCGGGTTGAGTAGTAAATAAATTACGTAGAAAAAAGAATTAATATGGTTTTTATTAATTTAACGAAATCGAAGCTAATGATTTTTAAGGAAGAGTTATTTACTAATGATATTAACTTTAAATTGATAATCGGCCTTTTAATAATATTTGTTAACGAGGATAGGTTTAAAGAATAATTTACGATTACTGGAAACCTTATAAATTGAATATCTATTAAGTATAAACATGCAACTCGAAACTTATTGGCCCTGAAAGTTTACTATATAATAGTAAACTTTAATATCGGTATAATGATTCACAGCAGATTAAAAATTATTACAAAATAATTAGGTTTACCACTGATACCTGTAGTGGTATATACTGACTTTCAAAGCCTTTACGAATGCCTATTCAAATTAGGTACGACTATTGAAAAACGTTCAATAATGAACGTAATGGTGTTAAGGAAGGTATACGAAGCCAAGGAAATCGATGTGTTTCGGTAAATTAACGGTAAAAATAACCCTACCAATATTATAACTAAGGTCACACCTAATAGCGCTTTGGAAAGGTTTGTGAACAGTAATACGCTAACTATACGAATCGAAGGATACGTGGACCGCCTAATATATAATATGGAGGAATAGAGTTACCCTGGCAAATTGAAAGACCGTTAGGGTAATAGTAGCAATGGTAACGATAGCAGTAGTTTAAATTACTGGCAAAAGATACGTAAGTACTAACATACTTAATTTACGTAGATTTGTAGCAAAAGATCTATACACGGAATTTGAGGAACGAAGGCCTCGGAGGGATAAAGCGAAAGAGCTACAAAGGGCCGTAATTAAGGTTGTTTTTAGTATAGATTAATTGAAATTTACAAGGGTCTGGCTTATAGATTAAGGAGGGATTTCAGAGATTGCCACCAATTGATAGCAAGCCACACTGGCGTGCGCAGGCACAAAAAAAAAGCTGACAGTGTTGGAACAGTATTGTAATGGTATTACATACAGTACACTAAGTCAACTTTACTTGTAGTAAAGTTGACCGTATTGTAAGTGTATCGCTTTTTGCGGACTTACCGCATTGGGTTTAAGTCGAGTGCAGTATGCTGCACTTCACTTTAGGATACGAGCCAAACACTTGGCCATACAATTTACAGTGCAGACCGACTAACGGTTGACCAAACCTAAAACAATACATCCACCATCTGACTACTGTAATATACCTGTTACTTCGCAAAAGTCTTATCAACACTGATCAGTAATTGTTACATTGAGCCTATATAAGATAGGTAGAAGAAGAAGCTATTTTCCGGTTGTTACGCTTTATTTGGGTAAGGTAAAGGAACGATTTTTGCGAGGGGCCCCTCTTGTTACGTCTGCAGTTTACAGGAAGCAAAAAAAAATACCTTTAAATGTGATATAATTTATAGGCACTTAATAGTGGCGACGGTATCAACAGTATTATCGAAAATACCAAGAAATCTTTATTAAACTAGTTTTGGAAGAAAAGCGTTGAGATAAATCGCTAAAAGTTTTAAAGATCGTTAATTTGAAAAATAGGTAATTTAAGTTGGTAAAATATTTATATAGTATTATTGCGGGTATTACTACTGAAGATTTCAAATCAAAAAACGAATTAGTCTTACGATCTTGAACAAATAACAATTTCGATGGCAGATAACCTACGACTCACCCTTTTACACAATTATTTTTCTTTTTACACTTTTTAATCTTCGTTACGATAGCTTTTGAATACGTTGGAATTAATACCTTTGCTGATCCCGTTAAAAAGGAGGTGATAAAGGCCTTTGATATCGTTTTTTTAAAACATTAAAATAAAGACCTTTGGTTTACTGACGCCGAAAAAGATTTTAACTCAGAATATTTAACTACCTATATCGGCTAATTTATCTTCGATTCAAATGTCACCGGATTTAATGGGAGACTTGGCGCTTTCAATGACATTTACGAATAGTTTGATAAATAGATCCTTAGGATGTAAAAAGCGATGTATAAACAAGTTAAAATTAGTCTTAAAATTAAGCTATTTAACCGAGAGCTTGACCTTCTTATGAGGAAAATGAAATAGAGTAATTTGGCTAATATGTTATACGAATATGTAACAGATAAAGATCCTTCATAGATAGGTAAAAAGAGCACAGTTGAATACTATTTATAATCATTGATAAAGAGAGAGGAAAAGAAAAAACCTATATCATAAAACTGTTATAAAGCTAGTATAATATGTATGGCGTAGCCTAGCTATATGATTGGTTACGTGGAGTAAGTATAGCAAGGAGTATCATAGAAGCGTTATAATCGTTAGGGTTAAATCCTTAGCAACAATAAGGATAAGCACTAGCTTGTGATAACGTGGCTGTTTATTACAACTTAACGATTAACTTATTTGTCTCGATTTGACAATACATACAGTAGAAATAACGTATTTGTTACAACTTGGCTATCTGTCGCGTAAAATTACGTGATGATTCCTTTTTACCAAAGGCTTAATAATCTTGGTATCGTTTATTTGAGTTAATTAATGAAAGACTTTTCAATAGTTAATCATTGAAACGTGTATTTAAAAATCGATTCAGTAAAAAGAAATTAAGTGTGTTAATAACAATGCCACCGTCACTTCCAAACTATCATAAAAACAGAAACAATTTAAAAAGTTTTTCCTACTTGCTACCTTTAAAACAGATGAAGTTTAAAGGGCGCTTTCACCAAAATCTTTCTACTACTACGGAGTATCTTTAGGAAAAATCGATTCTTTATCTAACTTATCTATACTCAACTTGCAGTCAAGCACTAATCGATGTTAATAAATTTTTAACCGTTACAACGAATCATCCATTCGAATCGTGGTCGAAGTAACAGGTAGTATTAGAAAGTCAGGTAATGGATGTAGAATCTAAGTTGGGCAAACCGCTAGCCGGTTTACACCCTGATTAGTATGGGCCAAAGCTTGGTCCTTGCTTTATGTTGAATGGGCACTCAACAATCAACTTGCAGCCATTGCCATTGACTATATCCCAACATATAGAATATAAATAAGAGAACGCATTATAACAGTTACAAACCACTGGCATACGTAGCATAGCATCACACCTTTACCTAGACATGGCTTTTTCTGAGCCATTTTTTTTCACTTGATTGTTTGTGGATTGGCCCTTTTCTTTTTCTTTCCCTTCTTCCTTTTTTGGGGGGGTTGGGGTGGGGGGGGGGGGAGTTCTTCTAGATTTTCCTTTTTGTTTTTACAAATTTTTTTTCCTTTCTTTTTTTTATTGGTGTCGGCTGCTCGGGACGCTCCATTGCCGGTTCCCACTGGATGAGGAGGCGTGGTGGGCGAAAGGGCCTTGGTGGTCTTGCAGCAGAACTCAGCCTTGCAGCAAGCGGTAGCCAAATGCTGGTTGTTGCATGACTGCCGCAGACTCCACTGCCTCTTTCTTGAGCTTGAGAGGTGGTGCTGCGGAATATACCTGGGGAGACCCTTATGGCAATTAACATATGTTAGAATATTAATATTGCATCGATCTATCTGCCTAGCTAGGTTCCAACCGACAAATGCAACAGGACAGGAGAGAAGTGAAAACATTATTTTCAGCGACACTTGTCTCTGGAATATAGCTTCATTTTTGCTTGACCAGTCTACTACTACTCTAACTAACATGGGTAGCAAAGCTTGATAATTACAGCACGTAGCGGCCGTGCTTATTTGTCTAACTCCTCCTACCCCCAGTATCGCCGTCCCGTTCCGTTTTTGTTTGTTTTTGTTTTTTTTCCCGTTTCTCGTAACGTATGTCTCAATCACGCCGACGACCAGATTGTCACCAAGAGCGGCCTGGAGGTCGTTTAGACTAGGCCCCCCCTAGACGTGGCCCTCCTCTGGTCATGTTGTCGCTTCAACTGATGTAGCGACACAAAGCTGTGTTGTGGTTATAGCAATGAAGGTGCTGGGGTTCGCAGTGCTTGGTGCTGCTTCGGGTTGTGGGGTAACGAACCAAGTGTCCTTACTAGTGGTTGGGTGATTCCCTGTATGCGAAACATCAGCGCTCTCAAGGTGGAGGATGCTCGATTGGCTATGAGAGAACTTCAGTGTCTCAGCCGGCGCTGACAGTGGTTGCGTGTTGTTGTCGTTTGGCGGAGCCGGAAGAACCCTGGACAAAGGTCAGTCAAAATCCTATGCGCACTCGCAGCCCACCGTTTTCCCGATGTCTTTTCGTGGCTCGTATCCATGTGTTTGATGATCCAGTATTACAACGTACTTCGACAGGCGCCTTCCGCTTGTTTCCGTTGGTGCCATTTGGGGCCTTCTTCTTGAGAGGTCTCGAGGGTTTGATCTCGCCGGATTCGAAGACGTCGTCGGGGAGGCTCCAGCTGTGTTTCTGGGTTAGCCGACGCCCACACAGCACCAGTCCCATAGAGAGAAGCCTACTTTCGCACGTGTTGGATGCTCAAAGAACAGGTATCTGAGAGCTCGCTGATGTACTTATCCCAGTTGAAACAAAGGTTCTTGAACTCCTTGACCTCATATGAGAGATCGAGTGATTTCGCGCCTGAAATGTCAACAGATACGGCGTTCAGAATCATACACGCGTGTAAGGGGCATGGGACTAGCTAGTTATCTTGATCTTTGATGAAGACAACATGCCAGGAGAATCCGGAAACTCACCCGGTCGCAACTCGATGCCGACATAGTGAGTGGAAGTATAAACCTGCTTGTGGGTCGCATCCTCTGCAGTCTCCATCTGAACATCAACCCCCTCATCTTTGACCTCGGCAGTTGCATCCTGCTTCTTGACCTTGGCTGGTGACTTGGCTGGTGATTCTGGCGCGGCCTTCACGATGCCATTGGCTGACTCTGTCTTGATTTCGTCAGCACTGTCCTCAGCCTTCACAAGAAACTCCAAGCTTCCATCGAGAATAGTTGTCCATTGGTCAGTTCCGGCCGGGTATTTGTGCTTGCGTTCATAACCCTTGTTAAACGGTCTCGCGAGCTGGACGGAAGCATGCCGCTCCAAGTTCTGAACAAGTATTCGGATCTTAGACTCCACGAAACCTCCCCAAATTTTGCTGTTCTCTTTTGTCATGCTGGCAGCATTGACAATGATGTAATACTTGTAATCCTGCGTGAAGAAAGTGTGCTTCACAAAGAGAGCCTTCCACGGCAGCTTGCCCAACATTATCTGGTCCACCAGCTCCGCGAAGTGATCCATCTCCTTCTGGATGATGGCCTTGCTGGAATGCGTAATGTTGAACGTGGCGCACATCGAGGGGTAGGCAGGCGTGATGATGGGCATCAGATGATAGGCGTCAGCTTTGTAGACCTAGAGAGTGTTAGAGGAGCCAACCATCATGAAGCATAGGACTTGACACGTACCTTCGGGTTCCAGATTCTCACCTGCAGTGGACCATCCTCAATATTCTTCAGTAACACAGGCTGGGGCCAGGGCCAACGACGGATGATGTTGAAGAACTTGTTGACCAGGACGGCGCCGTTTGCCTTGGGATAAAGCTGACAAACCCGGGCCACCAACATAGCCCATGCCACACCGCCCGGAAACCCCATAATGTTGGCGTAGATAGCGCGTCTCTGCGCCCAGAGCTTGATAGCGCGCAACGCCAGCCGGAATGACGTCTGCTCGGGGACCAGCTTCACTATTTCGTCTGTGACTCTTGTACCATTCAGCGAACGAAGCTCGGCCTCATCCAGACCGCGCAGTAGACTACTGTCGAGCAGATCCCAGTTGCTGGTCACAGCCGGGATCTCGAGGAGGGTGGCGATGCGGGAGTAGATCAGATCAATGCTGATGCCGGAGTACTCGAATTTGATGATAGGGACGAAGGCGTCGGTGACGGCAGTCAGGTCAGTGATGGAGCCGGGGGGCGCCATCTGCTTGAGCAGGTCGGGGAACAATTCGAAAAAGTGCTCCCGGGTCACATACTTGGGGCCGACGACGAGGGTGTCAATGTCGGACCCTGGGCCAAAGACACCAAGACGGTAGCTTCCGTAGGTGAAGATCCGGCCACGAGCAGTCTTCAAGACGATTGGCTGGTCCTTCTTTACCTTCTCGGCCACCTTCTGGACGAAGGCATCGGCGATGTTCTGGAGGGACTTCAGGACGGTCTCCCTATGTGGAAAAGACAGCGTTAGTACCGCATTTCGCCAGTGCCATCCATTCCAGGCCAGTCTGCGTATCGTGCAGTTCCATGGCAGCGACGCAGGGCGTTTGTGCTGTACCTCTTCGCTGTATCGGTCGCGTGTTCGTACGTGTTTTGGGCCTTGAGCTCAGCGAACAAAGCATCGTTTGCGCGCTTCTCTGACTCGTTAGGCATTGCCTGCGAGAGAGGCGGCGTTACACCCCACTGCATGTCGGCAGCCATGATAGCAGTCGAAGTACCGAAGGAAAGTGTGACGTTGGATGTGGGAGGGCACTGTTGCAAGACGTCGCCGGCATTGATCAAAAGGGAAAACAGGGGCAAGGCTTTGCGACAGGTGGTGATGCGCAAAGCAGGGGTCCAACTTGCCGAAAATCGGCCGACTCCAAAATACATCAACTTGTGTCAAAGGATCCCTGCCTGACGGAGGTACTACGGAAATTAAGCAGTACATATTTTTAGCAAGACCGTCGTGTTTTCACAATCCCCGAGGATGTTCACTATGCAGTCCAGTAGAAACCCTTTGAATGAATGGCATTCTCGTTGAGGAGTCCTTACTTCGGCATCACACACAGACATGATCACAATTCCAAAGGATGTTCACTTGAGAACTTTTCTAGTGAAAGGCAATACTACTTCTACTAGTAGAGGCGGCTTGCTCCCTTCACAAACATCATGTCACCCTAATGTTCCTGGCTCATAGATGCAGAGCTAAGCAACTACCTCTCACTGGACCAGAAAGCAGTCCCAATCCCAGCAGACCAGCCTTGCTTCGCCGCCAAGACCGCAAAACCTCCAAGAAGAGCCCCACCAAACACATGAACAAGCACGGGAAAGGTCATGGCCTTCATTTTCGCAACCACTTGGACTACTCCCAGCGGGTCTTGGTGCAGTTTCGTCGAGGTGTCTCGTCGATTGTGGCATACCATCCTGTCTCTCTTCTCCGGAATCTCCAAGGCACTGTGGTCGATATCTATGCCGGGGGACTCTTTGACTGCAAAAATCGCCTCATGCTCAGCCCGTGCCCTGTCCAAGCTGTGTTGTCGTCTTGAGAGCCATTCACTAGACCGGATGCACAACATACGTTCCTGCTGCTCGACCGCGACAAGCCATTTTTGTGAGCCCGCATCAAGCCTTTGCACAACCAGCGAGTTCGTCGTCTGCGGGCCGGTGGGCTGATCCAAAGGCCTGAATAGTGCTCCGGGTCTGGAGGAACCCATGGAGCACTTCCATTGAAGATATTTTCGGGCAGAAGCGTGTCGAAGCCAGGCTGCCCCGTTCTCGCAAAATATTTGCTCAGTCAGCATGGCAAGCTCAGACGCTACTAGTGGTCGCTGATAGTCTGGGCTCATCAACACGCTGGCATCCATGATGTCGTGGTCCGAACCCAGTAAGCTGGAAACCGCATACGGCCAATCCGATTCATCTCTGAACGAGAATGGGCGGATGCCAGCCTCCGTCAACTCGCTCCGGATACGCAATTTGCATTGTGCGATAGCTTCTGGAGTCATGCTGTCTGCTTGGGCAATGACCGGTATTACGCTTGTGAGGGGTGCCAAAAGCTGCAGGTATTTGATGTCGACCTGCTTCAAGACTAGAAGAGTGGTCAGCATTGTCTGGCCGACAGGAGGAGTTGCCTTACCATCCTTGACGAGATATAACGCTACATCAATCTGGTTTCCTCCTTCGCCGCCTAGCATGTTCAACATGTCCGAATTTGTGGATCCGTTGGCTAGAACCATCTCGAAAACCGACTCAACATAACGAACTGTGAGCATCATGGTTTCCATACTCTATGATCTTGTCAGCACATCAACAGACACGTGGAACAGCAGGTCCACGCCTACCGATGAACTATCACTGTAACCCGGGGTATCAATAAAGCAGATATTCCTGTCTAATACGGCATCGCTGTCTGCGCTGCTCCTTCTGCGCCTGGTACCATGAGAACCGTCAGATTCGGACCACCACTCGGGCCTTGGCTTGGTGCTTGCTAGAATCTCATAAATACGCTTCGTCGTGTGGCTGTGCCTGGAAGACGGGGGTCTTGCCGGGGCACGGGTCTTTGATCGTCGATCACTGACCTGCGGTGGAGTAGTGATTTGGTCAACGTGGACAATTGTATCGGCGGTTTGGACGATGGCCTTGATCAGCTCTGTCTTGCCGACGCCTGTGACAATGGCTGCGTGAGCAATACGCAGTCCACATGGGCTTCATCTGCAGACACCTACCAGAGTCACCCGCAAGGAGCACCTTGAGCCTCCCTATGCGTTTGCCTTTGTCTGTGAATGGTCGGCGGGACGGCAACTTGACAGAGGGCATTACCAGCTGCAAGGTGCTGCTATGATCCTCGGTTCCCGATGAGGCATCTAGGTCCAGCTCCTCACTGACACCCTGACTATCAGTCTCTTCTAAGACTGACGTGCCAGCAGAGATCCTCGGTGATGATGATCCACTGACGGCTGAGGCGGGCCCTTTCGATAGCATCATGGGGGTCAAGGGTGGTGAATCAGGTCTGGACGAGAGGATGGGACTGCCGGAGGTCCATTCAGAATCTTGGGCATCATCTTCGGCATCGTAGCTCAAGGACGCGGGCGCCTCGCTGGAGTCTCGATGGTATACGGCGGCGTGCTTGAAGGGGCTGCTGGGAGCCAGCTTGGCGGGTTTCGCTCCGGGTGGCGGTGTTTGATGCTTGCGGGAATCACGACCCATCGGCAGGAAGCTCGAGGACAGCTGTTGCAATGGTTCATTAATGGAAGACTCGTCGATGAGGTGCGTGAATGTCATCCTTGGTGGTTGAGAAGCTGCCGGAGGTTCGCCATCGCTGGCACGAGGGCCTTGGGAGGGCTTGTCGCCGAGGGGTCGCATGATGGGAGGGGGAGAGGTGGTATCGGGGTATCGTGAGCCTGCATTCAAGATGGCAAGAGCTCCTGAGCAAGTACACTCAGATGGATTGGGAAGTCCGAACGATGGTGGGCTTGACGATGGCGATGTTGGGGGAAAGGAAATGCGACACTCAAGGCTCATGAACCCGTGCTCATGCTATCACATAGCGCTTGCCACGGCACCCGCAAATCAAATCCCCGCACTTGGTGGCTGACGTAGCCAGGCCCCTGAATTGGATTTCAACCGCACGACCTACTAGTAGGTACATGGTTACACATAAGTACATATACAATGGGTATTACACAGGCATTATCCCACAAGCAATTACCAGGCAACCAACCAACCATTCATCCTATTAGCGGTTATCCCGCTGGCAATTACCCAATCCCACAAGCACGAGAGGCAGTTTACGACTGGCCGCCTGGAACAGTTCTGGGTGATGTCCCAGCATCCGGCAACGCCTCGAGGTGCAGCACACGCGCGATCGACTTCCATAACAAAGGGGAGATGCCGGTCTATATGGGCTTGATATTGCGGTCGGTCATGCACAGTGGAGTCATGAACACGGCGACAGTTGGCGAGGTTCTGGCTGAGGAATCACTGACTGGGAAACCTAGTGTAAATTCACCAGTTGATTGAATTTATTTTCATTATCCCCAATGACACAGACGAGGCCGAAGATTCGGACACCAAGGGAGCCCCACTGCTTGCGGTTTCTTCGCGACCGCCCTCGCGCAATACCTTGCCTTCGGCTACGACCGCCGCCTCGACGTCCCTCAAGCTTGGCCGGAAACCTATCGTGAAGCCATGAGGTGGGACCGCCGTGAGAGAGTTGCAGTGGACCTGATCGCTGAAGCCTGGGCAGAAGGATGGGATCCGCTTGAACTTCACATTCTACAAACCCAGCCACGACCTTGAGCACCCCGCCCATGACCCGTAGTACCCAGTCTTGAATAAACCTCTGGTAGTCAACGAGGCACCTTGGCAACGTGTAGCTGACGTTTTCGGCAAAGACGAACCGCTGGACCTTCGCTCCCATGACAACCTTACCGGCAATGAGGATGCAGCTCCCACAGACGGGACTCCCAAGAAACCTGAAATAATATTCAACTTCACCATTCGGATCATTCAAATTTGCCGACTGACGGCTTCGCGCCTATGGGACGCATCCGGTGTCGGGAGTGTGAGAATCACAATGTGATGCTCTCGTCTCGCTCGTCTGTAAGCCAGCAAGCCAGCAAGGCTTGGAAATCGAACTGCAATAAGAAACAAGTGAAAGCATCAGAAAGAAGGCCTGCTGCCTGGGCTGATAATACAAATCTGGAGAACGTGGCGATGTGGCCGGCCCTGGTGCTGATACCTACATCCACACTAGGTATAGGTCAAGATGAAAATCTTGTTAACCTCTTCTGCTTTTCTACATTGACTATACTAGCCCTCCAATATTCACTGCTGTAAAGAATGATAAAACCTGTAAGAACGGCGCCCATGGGATTTTAGGACAGTCACTTTTGGTGTTTCAGTCGTGGGACGGCCACCTCTGTGAGAACCACCTTCGGGATAATCACTCATGGGCTTGAAGGGTTGAGCCTAGTTGCCAAAGATCAACGAGGCCGCACAGGTACCTTGATATAAATTTGTTTGCATGTCTCACGTGGAGCCTCCTTTAAATAATATGCTTGAGCGTATCCTCCATTCGAAGCCTTGGAAGTTCGCAATGCGTCCACATCATGTGGCACGCCAGGTATAAGTAATTTATGGGCCGAAGTCTCTCCAGGCCATGCCCTCATTGAGAATGCTCCCTCTTCAACCGAGCTCGAACATGTTGGGCAAAGGCCCAAGGGCCTATTCCAGGAGAGGCCACACTTGTCGCCGCAGATACACCCAAATATTCCGGGGAATAGTCTCTGGGTTTGGGCTACATCACGTCGTTATCTCTTCAGATAGAGCACCGCGCGACGTGGATTGCATCTAGTCCACTGCACGTCACTCCACGTCGCAGATGCACAGGATACCACGGATCTCCAGACATGAGGAAACCCAGCTGAAGCTTCTTGGCTACCTCACCCAACAAGCCGGGACAAGCACTGGATCAACTGGATGCATCACGGAGGTCACGCCATCTAACCCATTGGAGCTTTCAAGCTGCCAGACCAATCCGAGGCTCTCAAACGTAGCAGGGGCCTTTGAAACCGCTGCCCTTCACTGCCCACGACTTGCACCCAAGGCCGACGCGGCTGCCGCGATCCGCGAAAACCCGTAGTCTATACGGCGACCTTGCTGAGAAATCGGGTGAGCAAGCAAACCCGTCAGCAAAGGCCTATACTCGCCGCGCATTGGATTGGGTCCAGATGTCCCGGGTACATCGCCATTTTTTCAGCTTTCCATTCTAATTATTCGCCCCTTCAAAGTAAACATAAACATATAATTTCAAATGTCTGTATTTAGGCTATTAGTCCATAGATACTACTAAGCGATATTTTGCGCTAAGAGTAAAATTATTTCAAATAAATATCCTCGGACTGCTATGGATTATTAATTTACGTTATAGTATTTCTATAACTTAATATGTTGGAATAGCGTTCAAGTGCAGTGCAGTCAAAGTTGACTTCTCTGGCTGCAGGTCAATTGCTGTAGAATGCCCAATTCAAGGTGGGGCACGGGCCAAGCAAGTGCCCCTGCAAAGGAGTGTACAGAGCGGCTTGCGGTCTACCAATCTTAGACGAAACAACAATCCACCAACTAACCTTTACAATACTACTGACTTCGACCACATTTCAAATCAATAATGTTACAACGTCTAAGAACATACCAACACTAATCAATGCTTAATGGTAAATTAAACACAAATAAGCTTAATAGAAAAAGAGGCGACTTCGTATAATATTTTATACTAATAAAGTAAAGGAAAAGCTTTTGCGAAAAGCATTTACAAATTACGGCGGTTTTTACAACAGGAGGKAAAAAATACTTTTAAATTACGATGATTTCTAAGACAATGGAGAGGTAATAATGTCATTGCTAATTAATAATACTAAAATTCTTTATTTAAACTCCTTTCAAAAAAAAGCATTGAGATTAACCGCTAAAAGTCTTAAAATCAATCGGTAAGAAACAATAACTAAATTACTAAAACCTTGAAAGTTGGCAAACAACTAAGTCGCGACTACTTCTATTACTATTCCAAATCGCAAATCGTAAACCACCAAGTTTAAAACTCTTTAACAAATGATAATTTCAATAGCAAATAACTTACAATCTTATCTTTTACACTAATATTTCCCTCCTATATTACAAAATATTTAATTAAGCGCATAAATAAACGCTTCAAAATTGTAACGTCAATCGAAAACATTAAGATAGCTAAGTTACAAGCAAATAAACTTGCCAATCCTATATATAAAATCGTAAAATCATAACAAATAACTATGTTACACCGTTTCCAAATAGCTAAGTCCCCACCCCGCTTAAACTAACATTAACTTACTAGCTGAAACGTCAAAACAACATCGGAAAACTTAAAGATAAAGGCCATCGATACATTTAGATCCCTTTTAGCTAAATATTACGATTAAAAACTCTAAATTGAGGATGATGATAACAACTTAATTAAGAAACATTTAATAAACTATATTATCCAAGTTATACTCGATTCGAAATATAATAAAATCAATCGAAATACATAGGCTTTTTGAAACTTTTACGAATACTTCGGCGACTAGATTATTAAAATGTAAATCAGCCCAAAAATGTTGGTAGATCTTTATCATTACAACATAGTCGATTTGAATATCTGATCAAAGTAACTGGTGTAACATTAAAAGTAATAATGTGTTATTTCCAGGTTTGGAAAACCGCTAGCCGGTCTACACACTAATTTTTATGGTTAATTGCTTAGTCTGTACCCTAGTCTAAGGTGGGCAACTACTGTACTTAACTTACAGTCAAAACAGGTAATCTCACAAACTGCAGTTAATTAGTAGTCAGTATAATCAACTAACTGTATATATAGTTAACTTGAGTGTACTGCAATCGACTACTATTCCAATACTGACAACTTTTTTGTTATTATATGTACGCACGCTAATATAGTCAATCACTAATTCAAAGTAAGTTCTAAACTCTCTCTTTAATCTGCATATTCAACTCCTATTAATTCCAATCAGTTTACACCAGAATTAACTCAATTACGGCTATTTACCCCACATCACCGAATCTTTTGTTCCTCAACTCCCGTACATGAGTATTTCACTACAAACTTATGTTCATTACAAACTCGTACACCGCCAATTACATACTCTTTGCCAATAGATCTAAATATTCTTTTCTTATAAGCTACTACTGCTACCGCTACCACCACTATTATCCTGTCAATCTTACAGTTTGCTAGGGTATTCTCATTTCTCTACGTCATATACCGGGCTATCCATGTAGCTCTTGAGTCATACAATGAGTATATTACTGTCCATAAACCTTTCTAAAGCGTCATTAGACATGTTCTTAGTTATAACGTTAGCGTGGTTATTTTTACCGTTGATTTACTGAAACTTATTCATTTTTTGGCTTTATATACCTTTTTTCAAGCTATTATATCTATAATTGATTTTTTTTTTTTGGAATAATTGTACCTAAATTCAAGAAATACTCATATAAACTTCATAAATTGATATATATAATTATGAATATCGAAAATAATCCCAATTATTTAATAATAATCTTTAACATACCGTTAATCATAATACCAATATGAAAACAAATTATTATAGCGTAAACTTCCAATGTTGATACATTTCGTATTACTTATTTATACATAGCGAATATCTAATATACAAGGTCTTTCGTAATCATAACAAGCCTATTAAATTCATCCTTGTTAAAAAACGTGATAAAAATGATATTTACGATATGAAGTTAGTATTATTCGTAAAAAAACCCTCTATTAAAATTATTAACTTCGTCGGTGTCAAATTTACAAATACTATATTAATTCTTTTATTAAAATTATTGATTTTCTATTAAATACTTTAATATAAGGAATTAAAATCCTTATCTTATGAATTTATATTTATTTTGTAATTGATGGATCATGAAATACCTCTAACTGAAATATTGTAACTATAAAAATCATTTGAGCCCTTTACTTAAAATATCACTAAAACCTTACTTCATCTATTTTGCTAATCTTTAATAAGCTTATAACTTGCCTTGTTTCGTAGAATTTAAAAGACATTTTACTAATATTGTTAATATAATAAATGAAGTAAAACGATTGATGCATATTAAATAATATATATTTAATTATCATTTTCATTAAATTACACCTTCCTAAGCTTATTTTTTCAATATTATCTTCTTCTCTCGCCAAACTCATCAAATTAGAGGTAAAAGAAATTCCAATTTATATATTGATGAAATATAAATCATCTCCTTATGCAATTAATAACAATAGGTCTAATATTAATGTCTTGATGTCTAGTTTATTTGAAGAAGTCTTTTAATATATTAAAACCAAATAAATACCTACTTCGGCTAATTTGTATAAAGATTCAACGTATTGTATTATCGTACTGACCAGAAACTTATCCTTAAACTCTTTCAATAATTTTAATCATATAATCTTTGAAAAATCCGTAACGAACTATAGTAATATTTGCGCAATATAATAGCTATGAACGGTGGACTTACTATTTACATCAACAGTAAAATTGATAAAAAAATACCATAATAAAAGTTTAACGAATCATTCAAATCGTAGGTTACTAGGTCAAAATCTAGTTTTTGTCCTTATTACCTATTCTTAAACGATTAAGCGTGATTTTTATATAAATGGTTCGTTGTTCTACCTTAGACTTCATAACTTATCTTCGACAAGAAAATCGTGACATCTTGATTTTCAAATTATATTAATTAAAGAAGTTAAATAAATTTTCTTATAGAAAGGCCGTCGATTTAAACTCAATCAATTTCATTTAATAGCTCTCCTAGTATATTTATAAAAGCTTTAATTCACAACTTAAAATCTAGTTGTCTACTAAACTTTTTATTTTAAAGTGTACATACCTTTATATGTATCCTTCTAGGTTTGTAATCCTCGTTATCGTTCCTTCTTTTAATATGTATGCTTCTTTGAAATATTTTTTCTCGCCGTCAACGTTTTATCAACTCATTAATACTCGACTTGAAGGTTTATATCATCTATTCCTCTTGAATTGAAAGTTTCGAACTTAAAAATCTTTACCTAATTCTAATGTTTTTTTACACAACCTAACCTACGTAATATAAAAAATAACGAAACCGTTAACGGTTTCAACCCCCACATTAAGGTAAGTAATAATCAATATTTTATAATATTTATCACATTTATCTTGCTTTCTTGAAGTAAAAACGACACTTTAAAAAGTCAAGGACCACACGTTTATTATCGATAGTCTATTCTTAATATTAAAGACATAGTTCAATTGCTGGAATACTAATTCTTTCCTTGATTTCTTGAAAACTTTGCAATATATTATAAAACGCATTTAGGTATTTGATGATAGTAACGATTTAGTTGTTTTATCTGAATAGGTTACAAATACCGTCAAAGTTGATTAAAAACCGTCAAAGTTAATGTTGTTATTAAAGCCTTTTACTAATATTTGTAACCGAGCTTCTTAAATTGTAAAACTGCTAATTTCAAAGAAAAAAATACTATAAACCCTTTATGAAAATATGTGAGCTTTTTTCGACTTTACCAATACTTTAGTAAACTTTAATTAAAACCTATTCACATTGAATCCTTATCTATTTGGCATTAGTTTAAAAATTGAAAGTAAAAAAATTAATACTAGTATGATAAACTAATACATTCAGGGGTCACAGGTTTGTATTTAACCATAAAATGTGTAATAACTTCTATATCTCTTTCATTGAAATAGTTTTAAGGAACTTGGTGTTATAAAACGCCATTATAAAGTTATAAATACAGACTGAAAATTTGCCCTCCAAATAAAATACGTCGACAAATACTTTAAAATTAAAAAATTGATTCTTTTTCAACATAAACTTAAACTTTAAAGGGGTCTTTAAGTATATTTAATAGTAATCGCATAACCATATAACTATATTTAATGCTAGAAAGTCTACATTTTGATAGCCAGTCATCTTCAGGATTTTATACAGCTTTTTAATCATTAGCTGATTAAACCATCAATATATTTAACGAAGTTTAAACTCCGTCAGGTTTAATACCACTACGTTTAACTTTTGAAAATAAAACCAGAGATGTCTATATTTTAACCCGAGTAGAAACTATTGGTTGCTCTTAATTAGTTCGTTCGTTTAAATATCAACGTTGAAGTCACGGTTCTTTATATCCTGAAGATAAAGAAGGAAGATGTTAGGGGATTCCAAGATGTGGAAGACAATAGGCTTAACAATTGTAGCAGCAGTTTTCAATCTTAACGAAAAGAGTTTTTTTAACACTCTTTCCCTTAAGGCGTAGGTTTTAGAAGCATTCTTTAAGTTAAACCAAGTTGAAAAAGGTTTTGCCAGCTTAGTATAACTCTCTTCTAATATATAAATCCTTCCCTTTTTGAATTCGTTCTTTAATTTTAACTTAAGATCTTTTTAAACCTTTTTTCATATATTAATAATTCAGTTGTCAAAAAAGTCGCGGTATTTATAAAAGGCATTATTATCGCGGTCAAGTTTTTTACTTTTATCATAGTCAACGATAAAATAGCCAATAAATTTAATTAAATATTTTTTGGTTAAGTCTTTATTAAAGTCTTATCGCTAAATTTCGTAATTTCAATATTTGATAAAAAGGAGTCCGAGAGCCTTAATTACTCTTTTTAGGCGGGGTCGGTAATATTTTTAAAGTAAACGTTTACGGTAGCCATTTTGACGTTTTGGTTTATGTGAAACGCGTAAGGCGTGTAAGGCGAGGGACGTGGTAATCTTTAGGTATGAGGACTTGGTGTTTTGACATAAAGTCGCATGAGAACTTGACGATTCTTGATATTGCATCTTTGTTACCTCTGCTACCTTACTGCTAACATAAACCCCCTGACACCTTCTATTTAGTCACGGGTATTTAGTGTGATCATTACATTAACCTAATAATCATTGATCAATGTTAGTAAAGATTTAGACGTTACAATGTTATCGATTCGATTGGTCGAAGTAACAGTAGTATTATAGTAGCCAGATAGTGGATGTATTGTTCTAGGTTTAACAGACCGCTAGCCGGTTTACACTGTAATTTGTATGGTCAATTGCTTAGCCCGTGCCCTAATGTGAAGTGTGGCATACTGTACTTAACTTACACCCAGTACAGTAAGTCCACATAAAACGATACACTCAACTTGCAGTCAATATTCTCAACTTTACTGTCAGTAAAGTTGACCTACTGCACTACAAGTAGTATTATTCCAACAACTATAGTTAGCATACGTAGGGACCACCTTGCAGGGTATATGGCAGTGCATCATGCTACAACGTGCACTCCTGCAGAGTGCATGATAGCGTGACACTACCCAGAAGGGGCATTGGCAGAGTGCATGGTAAAATGCCACTGCTCATGTGAGAGCTTATAAGTTCACACCTGAAGCGTGAACTCTATGAATACCTCTTCTGACTTGAATCCATCTTACTATCTACTTCAATATACACTACCAATCTTTATAATTACTCTTTTACTATTAACTTTATATTAACGTACCCGATATAATGGACCTTACCGTCCTAATTTGTAGCCAACTCGATCAACTATAAATAGCTTAGGAAAGAAGAGACAAACCTAAGTTAAATAACTATAGCGAGATGCTATAGCGGTCCCAACTCTCCGTACTTTAACACTACAACTTACAAAAATTATACGATAGTGTAAAAATATGCGGGAATACTTTTGAAACCAAAAGTGTAAAAAGACTGTAAAATCCGAAATAACTTTGAAAAGGACAACTCAAGTACAATATTATTCACTCGATTAGTACCCTATCTACTAAAAGCCTCGTTACGTTATTAGTTAACTCGCTTTGATGCTTGAGACGTACCCGAGCACTTTTTGAAGAGCGTCCTATTAAGTATCAGGCTACGCAAGCCAAAATTACTAAGATCTGAAACCCTTCCTTGAAATCTATTCGACTTAAACATAATATCTAAACCGCTTCTAAATTTCGGGAGCGGCCGAAACCTAACATCCAAACCACTTATAAACTTTAGGAGTATCTGAGACACGATATCTGAACCGCTTACAAAACATACACCGCATTTCAGACACAATATTCGAAACGTCTACCAAGCCACTACGACTCACCAAGCCTTATATACTATCTTAATCTTAATACAAACACACCTCCCCACCTTTTTATTTCTAATGCCTCATTCGCCTCCCCTCGTATTCCCTTTACTATACCACTTGTTTAAATTTATTACTTGTGATATTTAAGTTTACTAGTCATTTAACTCATACAGCGCTTATAAAATATTTAACAGCTAATTCAAAACATCTCATTAGTTTGTAGTCACACCTTATTTTCATTTCATTTATATTTGCAAGCCTTGAAAGTTTTACTTAAAACGATTTCATTGGGCCGTTTTATTTTTTAAATCGCTTTATTTATGTAATTTCAAATACATTTGATTTACAACTATTGAGTCAAATCAAATTTTGCAGCTACTGAATACCTTTCGTATTCTTATTGTTATAGCTATAAATATATAGACGTTTTTCTTAATATATAACATTTCGGAGGAACGTTTTAAAACTTATTGACTTAAACTTGTGAGATAACGAAATAAAAGCCGTAGTAGCAAACTTTGACCCTATAAGTGCAAATAAGTATACCATAAACGTTATTTTTTAATATTGGGATATAAATACTCAAGGTATACATATTTTAAGTTTTAATTCATTTGACCATTCTTGAAAATACTTTAAAGTTTGAATGTAGGAAATGTGACGTACAATGGATACTTCGATTTTCAAAGTATTATCCATATAGTTACGAAACGAGGGAATTAATATACCAGATAGAAAGTATAGTTGTATTACAGAAACATTAGTTACTATAGGCTAACTTTTAAAAATGCTGAATTGGGATGACGAGGAAGAATTTGAGTTTAAGAGGTATTAATTTGGTGTTTTTCGTCTTCGGATTTTTTTTAAAAAAAAGGCTGAAAGTGTTATCCTACACTTATTCAAAAGTATTATAGGGGCTAACCGGTACTCGAGTTCCAGAAACATTGTCCTCCACTCCAGATTAGGCAGAAAAGGAAGGGTTTCAATATCAATCTAAGCCTATGCCTTAAAAAAAAGAAAGGGTAGGTAAATAATCCACTCGACTTTAGGAGGTGAAAAGGCCAAATAATTTATCTATAACTCGGCTTAAAAATGAGGATTTCAACGCCTATAAAAACGTTTGTATACCAAATGTAACAAACAACCCTCTAAACCACGACAAAAGTGATTTTAAAAAGATGAATAACGCTCCCAAAACAGACGACATACTGGGGCATTTAGTTTAATGATTTGAAAACGCTTGTGTCAAAGGAGGTTGCTCCAAATATCAAAGTAAAAACGTTCCTACCCACTCAAAGCGCTTTAGATTACATTTTCAAAATGAGGGCAATACTTGTTTTTATCATCACTGCATTTAATAACTTAACTAGAAAGGTTATATAACCTAAACCGCAACATCTCTTTTTATTCATGAAAAAAAAAAAAGATGGTTTTCTTAAACCGATGGCATATACTACTATTATTACTAAATTACAGATAAGAACGATACAAAATCGATTTCATATACTACTACTGCTACTACTATTGACTTGCGGATATGGGCTGCACTATAAAATAAACCGTTATTACTGAATTATAAATTTGAAACTTATCAAAAAAGAAAAGATTGTCTATACGGATATTATTATATATCACTATAGTTAATATACGTATGGATCGCCTTATAGGGCACATGGAAGTATATTATACTACGAGGTACACTCCTGCAAAGTGTATGATAAAAAGCTTCACAACTCATTTGATATTAAGATAATATATTTTTTAAATATTAGCAAATGAATGGAGGTTCCCTCCTTAAGTTTTCACTTATTGTTTCCTAGAGTCCTTACAAAGTACGCCAAAGATTACTTCATAACTTTCCTAACTAGAGTAAAGATTTTCCAGAAGATTCACAATAGTATAAAAAGAAATTTCGAATACGACGTTTACCTTGCGTAATATTTTATGGATAGGGCAATGTAATAATCACGCTAAGTACCCGTGAGTAAATAAAAGGTGTCAGAGGGTTTATGTTAGCAGTAAGGTAGCAGAGGTAACAAAGGTGCAATATCAAGAAGATTTGTGTTCGTACTGTAGGATGATCATTAGCCGTTAGGCTATTCAGATATGTAGACTGAATACTTAGATTGACAACTGAAGAGCTATGAAGGAAATACTATCTATGTGGTGCTGACCGTGTCCTTATATCCTATGGCCTTCATACCATCTTTAGTATTGGCTCACTGCTGCTCAGTGACGCTCATCGGTACTCACTGAGGCTCAGTGAGCACTTGTGATCTAGATAACCCTAACCCTGGAGGATTGCCTAGTCTGGTGCTGACAAAGAGATGTTCCCCGCCTGATGTGTTGGATTTTAGGTTCTCGGTAGCTCAGCTGCATGCTGGCCTGTTTCCTGACCCGTCAATATATTTGGGTCATAATAGGTAACGACAAGATGAACAACAATAACAGCTAAAATAAAAAAGAGGAGAAACCCCCAATACATATTTTGAACTAAATACTTGATAAATTAATACTATGTGAATAAATAATGGAGAAGGTCTATACTAGCGAACCCACATTTCGTAAATATGTATGGGCAGTTAATATAGACGTAAACGAATTCGAATACGCCTTACAACGCCCAGATACTACCCATCAATGATTTTTTAACCAATTATAGTCTTTTCTTACAATTGTAATAGTCTTTACGCCAAATGTAGTGGGTATATATTTCTAAGTTAATAATTTCCTCGATTGGTATGAAGAAACCCAGGTTATATTATATCATATTAATTGCAAGTAAGGGCGGTGCCGGCCTTCAAAATATGGTTTATGGGCTTTGAACTAAACTTTATAGCTATTCTAATTTCATCAATGATATTTGGATTCAATAGGACGTGTTAACTGTAAGAATTATCTTCGTAAAAGTGATAAAATATATTTGATTTTTAGCAAGTTAGATGATCAGTTTACTTGTTATCCTCCGGTGAAAGGTTTTAAGTAACAGATAACGTATTACAAATCCTAAATCATTCCTTTTAAGCGAAATTATCTGAACTATATCGCAGACTGCGAGAGTCAAAGAGATATGAACTATAAAAATATTCCTAAGTAAATCACGTAACATATAGATACTGCGCCTAACGCAGCTTAATAGTTAACCAACTACACCTTTTTATATCGCTTAAGAAGTGGAAACCCCTATATTTGATCTAACCAAGCACTCAACCCTTTCTATACCTTTAATATTTGCGATGATTACTTAAATTACACATTTTAAGGTATTATATTCAATAAAAATGCAATGAGTTATTGAACGGAATACTATTCATAATACCTTGTATTATGAAAGTAAAGAATTATTACTAAAAATTAAACTTCAAAATGCTGGTAAAACTAAAGTTGGTTTCGACTTTAACAAACAAAAATTGTTACTAGAATCGACGATTATTTCAACTGTTGTTCGACAGATTACGTTTTATATCCTTAAATCCCTTACCCCATTTTTTTCTGAAAATATATAAAGATCCTCGGAGTTAATGTCGACGTTAAATTGAACCAACTGGTTAAAAATAGCCAAAGTTTCACATTCGACTTTACGTGTTGACACCTTTGATTTTATTTTGAAGGCCCAAAAGAAACTTTGTTAAATTTAACGAAGTTATAAATACGTTAATTGCACTGTTGTTTTGATTACTTAGCTTTCAACAGGTTGTATGAAGTCCTTATATTTGTGGGGCATGAAACTATATAATACTTTACTTGAAAAACAATTGAAAGATTTTACCATCATTTCCAAAAGAATACCTTATCCCCCTGCAAATTCAAATTCATATGAAAAGATAATACGGATTTTTAATACGAAATTTTCGTCGATATATTTTACTTAAATAATAAGTGTATTCTTTACGTTGTTAACCTCGTAACCAGGTTTTACAAAGTTAAATTCCGTAAGTTTTTTTCAGCGGAAAATACGTGGAAAAAGTTAAGGATGTTATAAATTAATACATACTTAGGTTTATCAAATGTCGTTGTTTACAATACTGGTACAAACTTTATGATGGCAGAATTTGAGGCGGATACTAAAATGATAGGAATTTAGTATAAAAAAGTACATGTTAAGTCTATTAAAGTATTAAAAAAGATCAAAAAGGTAAACGTATTACTTCGAAAGGCGTACGATATCTTAAAGTTAGAAATTGAAAGTTCTACGAACTAGTAGACACGTTTTTAAATAGCGTTAAATGGTCTGAATAGTACTACAAGCCCTAATAGCTTATTGTTAACTTTGCTAGTCTTTGAAGTATATCCTCGTTTGACGATTGAGTTTCCGCTATTGATTAGTACTCAAAAGAGGATGGGCCATGGTAGCCTATTCTAGTCTTCCGTTATACCTTAATAGTAAACTCTATTTGTCACCTATTTGGATTACCATCGTAGGTCAGACTATAACATATAAAGCCTTCAAAACGTGTTGTTAAAACTAATAGATATTGGTTGAAAGTCGAGTTAATTATTTCAAACCGCTCTTTATAGTACTTTTGATAGGTATTATACTAATATATACTAGTTTTAAGCTAATCCGTAAAGCGGTTTCATAATACCTAAAATCTTTCTAGGTAAATAGTGCTTTCAAAGGTCTGTAGGTATGTAGGCATAAATACTTCGTTTAAACCGTTCCTTCGTTTATATATAATCCTACGTAATATTACGAAGTTAAATATAAAGAACATAAAGGGTGTTAAAAAAGCGGTAATTATTAAGATCAAATGATATTTCTCTTGTTATAACTTGAGTGATTAGGTTGTAATATCATTTTACTGTTGTTATAATACCACTTTATCATAAAACGGCTTTTTAATAGGAGTTTTCGGTCTTATCTTTTATCTCGTATATTAGGTGGGTGGGAAAAATCCTGTAACTAGTAGGTTTAACCCTTTTAAAACAAAGAACGCTTTATTCGATTAAAGTATAGATTTCTACCCATGTAAATTATTTAAACGAGGTACCTAAAGAGGTCATAATTTCTTTACAGCGAAACTTTAAACTTAACTTACTGTTTGTTTCTTTTTTTCTATGTAATAAAGGAGTTCGCGACAAAGGCTTTAGTACGTTTTTTATTCTTCAAGTCAAGTAAACGCCCTCGCTAGCGCGGTACTGGTTCCTTTGATATAGGTGAGCCGATTTCGTATATTGAAAAAGGTTTGGATATGGTATACGGAGGGTTTATAAGATTCGGTAACAACTTGAATCAGTTATGCTAAAAGTAGCTTCGACGGTACTATTGGTTAGATAGGGGTTTCGCGTCTCTTTTATTTATCTTTTTCCTTTTATATTCTCGTATTATTATATAGAGAAATAAACCCGTACTATTTGGTAATTTTATTAATATATTATTGCCCCTAAATCCCTTCATTTTTTTAACAGTCAATCCATTTGTCCTTTATTTTGCATACTGGGACCTCAAAACACAGTAGTAAGTTTAATACTTTAGTCTTATACAGGCAATTCTTTGTATCTAATACTTTCGAAATATCATTTTTGGCCGTAGGGAACGTAATGTTTCCATAGCTTTTGCTATAGAATTCGCCTTTTATGTTTTAGCTGGCGACGGTATTAAATTTGTATAGACTTTAGGGAAAGTATCGAATATGAAAAGTGTGAAAATGAGCCTACTAGAGCCGGATATATTGTTTATAAAACCTACCGATATTTACAAAATTGATTCATTAAAACTAATATATGAGGTTTTTAGATAATACCATATATAATATATTAAGCGGTCTATAATACCGTTTACATTTTCCAATATCTTATAGTGCTTTTACCGGTATCTGTTTACATTTACTGCCGGTAATTTTGGCCTTAGTATGCTATTTAGTCGAGTCGAAAGTTTTGCTTACATCGTGGGTAATCCAGTTCTAGGGCTTTAGATAAAAGTTCAACTAACAGTTTACCGAAGAATTTTAATAGTCTATAACGAAAACGCTCCGCATAAATTTCACAGCCTAAAATAATATTACTACGTCAATAACATATAGTATTAACTGGCCGTAGAAGTACATTATATATATAATAACCTCGTAATTAATGTTTATATAGTTTTAAAGACGAAATTTAAACCGTTATAGGGCTTACAAATATAGTTAATACTCGTAGCAAAACTTTCCAATAGCTTTCAACATTCCTTTTCCTATATTAATATGCCCTGTAATGTGGAGAAGCTACAAAAAGCTTTCCGTAACAGGGAAGCCAAACTGGTGGTATAATATCAGTAGTTCTGATTATATTAAGTAAATGGCTTTTATTATACGTATTTCGGGGGAAAAACTACAGGTATCCAAACTTAAAGCGAAGCGATATGAATACATTATCCGAAACGTAAATAAGTTGATTAATTGTATTCAGGACCTTGATTTGAAACTTATTCATATTAGCTCATAATCATAGTAATAAAGTCTCAAAGTCTATTACGTAAAACTTTACCGGTATAAATCGCGTGTTTATAACGACTATACCAAGCGACGACGCTTTGCCTTTACCGAACAAAACTTCCCTGTATTTTTCTATTCGGTCGAGGTAAAGTTTCAGAAATTTCGTTGTAAACGCGTTGAATTATTGCTTTCCAGCTGTTAAGATTACAGCTACGCCGGTATTTGGTATAATAACCTGAAACTGGTGACCGTACCTGTCAAAAAGTTTAAATTATGACAATATATGTACGTTTAACACCCTGTTTTCGTAGTACAGGCCTATTATACATAAAAATAATGTATTTTTAGGCTTTCAAAAATCCGCTAGTCGGTTTCCTTATTTTCAACTGTTAACTAAGTTTTATCATCCTTGAAGCTTTCTTTCACAAAATTGTAATCGTGGGAGTAAACGTTAAAATTATCTTTTATGCTTTTATAATTAGCCAAATACGCTGTAAAATTAGCTTCCGTCTGGTCCTCTAGTGGGTAGTTAGCCTAAAATTAGCGTTTAATCCGAATTCACTCGTATATTATGTGGTTAGTAAACTAATAGCCAACTTTACCGTATATAATGTAACGTTTCTAGAAACTTGTAAAACTTTGTATACTCTTCCATTAGTAATAATGTAACGTGGTAAGTTTCGCATTTAGTTATAGGTTCATATTCGATAATATTTGTTTTGCCTTCGGTTTCCGGGGCTTTCTACTTAATATTTGTATTTTTTGCAACCGTATTTAGGGCGTTTATTTAATTTCGCGTCTACTTTAAATCATTGGTTTAAAAGTAGTAAATGGTTTCGGCGAGGTTTATTTTGGTAATTTACGCTTCGACTTTGGTTTTTTAGATTATAAATATCGATTCAAGGCACGTTTATCGACGTATAAAGGGTTTGAATGATATTTTAAAACTCGTATAAAAAGCCTTGAAGAGTTTTCCTGATTATAGTAACATAAGGTCAAAGTTTGAGTTTCCGAGGTATATCTTTGTAAGTCTATAGATAAACAGCTTAGTCTCTTGGTATTTCCGGAACATAGCTAATAAAACTATAAGCACTTTCTGTAAGTTTTTATCGACGTTTTTACGCCAGTTTTTTTTTACATATTTCTAAATAGTGCCAATTCAATTCTTATCGTATAGTTTGTGGTTAATTTCCGTATCGAAGTACATTTTTAAGCGTTTATAACACTCCGTAAATTCATTTTCCTAGGTAAAGAGATATATATACCAATTTCTTACTTTCCTAAATAGTATATTAGATAAAATAACATGAAATTGTAATGTTTCAATATTTATTTTTTTACACATATTTATCATTTTACGTATCTTATTATCGAGGAAATCGTACAGTTCGCCACTATATGTTTCCCCTTTATCCTACAATCTGGTGAAGTTGGAAAGTTTTGTAGAATTACTTCTATTAATGGGAAAACGGTGTAGTAAGAGGTCTTGGTATAAGTTGTTGTTACTAGACATTGGTCTGTAAGGTTCGTATTATCGTTTCGCGTTGTTTATTTTATCTTCGAACAGGCCGTTTTTATTATCCAGGCCGCTTTTATTTCGGCAAAGCTGGTTATTTACTATATTCGGACAATGTTTTTATCTTTATCTTTATGCGAAAGTGTATTTTGATAAAAATCCGTTTTCAAACAGAGTTATCGATAATTTTTATAGCTATTCGTTCCCTTTTGTTTACTCCTTCAATTCCATTTATACTTCGCGGTGCACGTTTACTCTCATTTAGCTCTTTAATCTCTGTATTTACGAAGTTTTTTCTTTTTTTATCTGTTATTTGAAAAAGCCAGTTTTAGTGCTTTTCCAATTAGAATAATTTTACGAATTTTACGTCCATTACTTTATTGTCGGTCCATTTGAGCATTTAAATAAGTCGAGCTGTTGCCTATAATGCTTTTACGATATAGATATTATTGTCACCGGTTATATTATTGCCTCTGCTCCGTTGTTATTCGTGTAGTACTTTTATGATTATACCGTTTACTATACGCCATATCTATAGTATCCAATCCTCAAAATCCCTCCTAAAATTATCAAACAAATCGCGTCCTTTAATTTCTCCCTAATAGTAATTAAGAATAATATTTATAATATATATATTTTCCGTGAAAAGATTCAAATTCTCCACATAAGCTTCGATCTCATTATTGTATAGGTTAAGATCCAAATACCTAAATTTAATGTTATGAAACAATATATATTCAATAAATCGTAAAAATAGTAGCTAACGTTTTATAGATTTATTGGTATTGGAGCTATAGTTACAAAATTACGAAGTGTATTAAAGTGATTAGGAGGTTAAATTGTACGTATACTAGAAATACTAAAGCTATATAAAAGTTGGTTTAACGTAGTAAATAGGATTTAGATACGCTTGGAATACATTATTTGAAGGGTTTCAGTCTCAATAAAAGCGAATAGCATGTAAAATAAAGGCAAATTAAATACAATAAAACATACAAAATTAGGCTTTTAACACTTGTTAATATCAACATAATTTCAAATAAAATATAAATAAAACATAACTACAAGCTATTTAGGCGTCCCGAATTATCTCTTTAATTCTTTGCAAATGCAACACTAGTTAATGGACTAGTACACTTAAATATCGTAAGTGAAAAACTCAAATAAGCGCTATAGTTTATGGTGGACGAGGAAAAGCGAACGGGAAAAAAACGAATAAGGTAATATGAATGTGGAAAATAAATAGAGTAAAAGTTAAAGTAGTATATAAAGTACGGTATACGCATTCGGTTTACGGTATACGTTTGATAAGTAGTTCGAATATTGTATTTTAGCCGTTTTTAAGGTTTATAAAAAGTTCAGGTACTATATCTTAACCGCTTCAAAGGTTTGTAAATGGTTTAGGTGTTACGTTTTAACCGCTTTTAAAGTGTATAAACGGTTTGGACGCTATATTTCAATCGGATGGGTCCTAATAAAGGGTTTCAAAACTTGGTGGTTTTGGCTTGCGTAACCTAATGCGTAATAGAAAGATTTCCAAAAAGTGCCCAAATACATACAGAACTCCAAAACGAGTTAACTGATAACGTAACGGGGGTTTTAATAAACAGGGTACCAACCGAGTTCATAATATCTTACTAAAACTGCCCTTTTCAAAGTTACTCCAGATTTTATAATCTTTTTATGCTTCGGGTTTTAAAAGCGTACCCGTATTTTTCTATACTCCTATATTGTTTTTAAAAGTCGGAATATTAAAATATGCATATTTGAGACCACTATAACATCCCGCTATAGGTATTGTAGTTAGGTTTGTTCCTTTTTTCCTAAATTATCTGTAGCTGACCGAATCGGCTACTCATTCATATCAATAAGGTTTCTACCTATTGAAAAAAACATAAAAAGTAGAAAAATAATTGTAAATATTATATATATTGAAGTAACATGATAAATAAAAGGAAAAAGGGGTGCCCAAAAAGTACATGCCACAGGTAAAAGGTTATAACCTCTCACTTAGACAGTGGCACTTTACCATACACTCTACTAATCTCCCTTCTAGACAGTAGCACTTTATCGTACACTCTATAAATGCTACTTCTAAATATTGGAACGCTATCATACACTTTGCAAATGCCACTTCTAGGCAGTGATACGTTATCAGGCACTCTGCAGAAATATACTTTGTAGAGTGGTACGCTACTGTGCAATCGTGCAAAGATGAAATCTGCAGCGTGACTATCTATTAACTATAGAGGTATATGGTAATATCTACGGTTAGTATAAACTACCAAAAGGATGGATTTTTAGTTGAGGTTTGAAATAATCATCCGGAATATTATTATTATAGTAATTCTAGGGTCGAATGCTTTACTTATACCGTAAATTTCCGAGGAGGAAACGTTTCGAATCACACGATTATACTTAATTAAGCTTTTATAAAATAATATTTTTATTAATGATAAATGCGTTTCGACCGAGTATTTTGTTATTCAAAATAATAATTAACTTTATTTACAATTTATATTCGGTATTATTTTTGAAGTATTTATTAGTAAAAACAAAAACTTTTATTATATATATATCGAGTGGTATAAATCGTAGTCCGCGTTTCTTATTATTTATTTTCCACTCAAAACGTTTATTCAACGCTTTATATACGTTATTTAAAGGGTCAGTTTAATATTATACGATAACCGAAGGGTTAAAAACCGTTTTGAAGTTCGTTATGAATATAACTTAAACGGTATATATATGTTAATATCTGTATTCATCAACTTATTTTGTATTCTTAGGGCTATCTGCAATAACTTTGTTTGATTACCGCTTTTAAACGAGGTATAAAATATCATTTTGAAACGTAATTGTCACGTCATTAAAATCGATTATACAGTTCTCCATTAGGTACACTTTCGGTTTTGCTTTTGGGCTAGCTTTTAAAATTATTCTCTCCTTCGTAGCGGAAAACCAATAATTATGTAACGTTAATATATTATCCGTTTACATCCCAATAAATGAAAACCCTTTAAAATGTGGTTTCAAAACTAGTAGGTACGGTTCAATAGTTGATTAAGTTATTCCGAACCGTTTTTTATAATGACTTTAATATATATGATATTAAAATAAAACAGCTTTAACGAATCCATATAACGGCTTAGGGATACGAAAAATAATTTTGGGTAAATAATATTTCAGAATTTTTATATGCATATAGGCGTAAATGCATCGTTTAATTTATTCCTCCGATTGAGGGTAAACTTATATAATATCGCAAAACTCTATATAAAGGTTATGAGGGGTATATAAGAAGTCGGTAAACGCTAAAATCAAACTATGGCTTATTATTTGTAAAGTAAGTTATTGAGTTATAATATCTGTTTTACCGGCGTTATTATACTCATTTATTACAAGTTGGCTGTTTTTTAGGGCTTGCCAGTCTTATCTTTTACCTCGTGGACTAGGCGTGTTAAAAAGGTTTTGTAGGCGTTATAAACTGTTAAATTGAACCTTTTAAAGTGAAAAACTCTCTGTTGAATTAATATAGAGAATTATGTTGGTAGAATCTAATAAGTTAACGTAAAGGTAACAGCAAAAGAGTAATCGTAAAGATTCCTAGTATATATTGAAGTAGAAAACCAGATGAAAAAAGGAGAAAAGGTACCCAGAGATTGCACGCCTCTGGTGTGAGCTTATAAGCTTACACCCGGATAGTAGGACTTTACTATGTACTTTGCCAATCTCCCTTCTGGGTAGTAGCACTTTAACATGTACTTTTTCAATACTTATTTTAGGCAGTTTCACGTTATGATACCATTTATAGGAATGTAACTGATGAAGTGACACGTTACCGTGCACTTTATGAAGATACAACTTATAACCTAGCCACTTATTAGCTATAAAGATATAAAATAATATTTATACAGGTAATCTTTTTAATGCGACCTATATTTATAATCCGATAGTAACAGTTTAGTTTATAATACGGTTTATATTTATGATTCAATAGTCATATATTATATGCTAAATTTAGTAATAATAGTATAGTTTTAAATATAATTGGGTCCAAGTTTCATTTGATGGATTTAATAATGAGATTAATTACAGTGTAAAACTATAAAGCTTCGCATTAACAGGTTTAATCGCGGTAATATTAATGGTATAAAAATTTAAAGATTTGAATTAGCAGTTTTAATCGTAATAGTAATTGTAATAAGACCCAAGTAAATATAAGTAATTAGTAGCGGTATAGTTATTAATAATAACATAGTTATTGATCTATGTAAAGGTGTGATAATAAAGGTAAAAGTTGATTAGCGGTATTATATATTTTAGGATTAATATTGAAAAATACATCGTAATCGGTTTAATTGAAAAAAAAATCTTTTCATAACGCGCCCCCTTTTACATTATATATCCCCAACTAATTTATAAGCTTATATATACTCAAACTACTATTTTAATTAATTATTTTTACTGTACACATAAGTAGGTTATTTAACAAAAGTCATATTTTAAACCCTTTTAAAAACAGATAATACGTAAAAACCACTTCTGTTGATAAAGGGTTTAGACTTTGCAACGTTGTCGATTCGATTGGTCGAAGTAAAATTAATATTGCGTAGTCAAATGGAGGATTTATTTTTTGAGCTTTGGCAGACCGCTAGCCGGTCTGCACAGTAATTTGTATGGCACATTGCTTGGCTTATGCACTAGTCTGAAGTTGGCATATACTGTATTTGAGTTGTAGTTAATGCAGTACACTCACAAACAATATACTCAACTTTTAGCTAGTATATTTAACTTTACTGTAAGTCAAGCGAACCTACTGTACTGCAATTACTATTATTCTAAAACTGGCGGCTTTTTATTTTGTATGCGTACGTTAATGTAGTTGAATATTTTTTTCCGGTAACTACAGAATTACATTCTCGCTAACTAGCCAGACCCTTGTTAATTCCAATTGACTTCCACACCAAACTGAACCTACTTGTATTCAAATTAACTCTATTTGCCTTTAATTTATTCATAGCTCCGAGGCACGACTTTACCGATTTCCATAAGTTTTTCCTTTATAAACTTATAAAAACTTCCAATTTATCCATATTGATTAAAAAGGTGGTTATCGTTAGTTCTTTAGTAGTTTTAGAGTTTGTCAGCGCATCCATATTTGTTATAGTCCGACCTTCGATGGTAAGACAGGTAGATACCAAATGGGGTTTAATATTAAGGTATGGTGGAAGACTAGAAGAGGCTACCGTAGCTCATCATATAAGACCTATGGGCCTGGCCAGCGCCTAACTTATTACGTGCCCTTATACGTGCCGTGTACGGATCGTGTCTTATTCGTACCCGGACTGTACCTGGTCCGCACTCGGGTTATGCTCGGTTTGTACCCGGACCGGGCCCGGACTAGGTACTACCTATCCCGTAACATATAAAGTTATGTAACCTATAAACTTAATGGCCAATAACCTGAGTTTATAACACGCCCCCCTTTTCCTAAGATATTATAAGGGTTACAGCTCTTCGCTATTTAAATATAAAACATGAGCTTTACTCGTTTAATACGCGGGTTGAGCATAAGCTAGTAACGTGACGTCTAACGTGTTATATAACGTATTAACCGGTTTAACCCTAGGTTTTTAACATCGTATAATACGCCATGTAACTTCGTCGTAGGTACCCTATAACGCACCTATAAGTTAGGCGTATAATATATTCCTTTTACCGTCGCTACTATATAACGCGTTATATAACGTATCAGCCGATGCGACCTTAAGTATTCGGCATCGTATAACGCGCCCTTTAACTTTACCGCGAGTACCTTCTAATGCACCCGGTAATACTTTATATAATATATCTTTTTTTCCGCCGGTATCGTATTACAGGTTATATAATACCGCGCTTTTTCCTTTAATACCGTATAACGCGCTCTGTATAACACGTAACCCCTGTTAAATTTGATTTAATAATCCTTATAAATACGAACGCTCCTGTAACATTCAAATCTTTTTACTTTTTCTTTTTATAATGCTACCCTTTTTCATTAACTACCATTATTATAACTATTTACCTTTCCCTTTCTATAGTCCAATTAATAGTTTCCATTAATATATTTTAGACATTTCCTCTAACTCTTCATTCTAACTAACGTATATAATCAACCTAGCTAAAGTTTCATTAATATTATCGCCCTTAATAAAAATAACAAGCTACATTGTAAGATATATTACCTTATTATATACTAATACCTTACCGTTAACTCCCTATTACAACTGCCCTGTATTATAGGAAATCTCCTCGTTTTGGGTAATAACGGGGATAAAAGTAAGTTTTTTCCGTTATATGCTAAAAACGCTTATATATTATATATTTATCGTGTTTTTAACTTTAATTCTTCCCTTATTTACGTCCGAGTTTATTGGGTGTAAAGCTGTCGTATATATCGAAAGATTTTTAATAAGGTAAATTCATAAAATTACATTACAAAAAACTTAGCCGTAAATTAAACATTTTTCGTAATATATTTAAAAAAGAAGTTTGATTACGATTTAACCGAGTTTACGCGTCCTTTTACGTTAATGAATTATTACGGTTAAAAATAATATGGATACTCTATCACTTATACGTAAACGTTAAAAAAATATTCCGTTTTATCGACCTGTTTTTACCTTTGTTTTTTTAAATTAATTAATTAATTTACTAGGTTTCGCGATATTACTCGGATATAAGGGTTTTACCATATCGATTGTATAAGCCGTTACCCCTTTAACTATATGTTTTATCGATTTCATTTTCCGGATCCGTTATCCCCTAAAACCCTTTTATCGTATTTTATTATATTGTCTATTAAAAAAAGGACTTTTTTCGACCGACTATACTTTAAAACGTAACGTTTTCTCCCCAGCCCCTTTTAACTACCGTCGTATATATTTTCGTGATTTCAACTACAATAGCTAAAATAATATAAATACTTAAGTTATATCTTGTATAATTTATATAGTTACGACTTATAAAATATAATAAACGAGGTTTAAGGTTTATTTATATCATTCCTGATTTTACCCGCATTTATTTATTAATTTTGGTTAAAAACGAGTTAATCGAGCCAACCGCTATCGAACGTAGAATAGTACCCAGGACGATCGCATCGTCCTGGATTAAATCAATGTATTACAATTTTTAATAACCCGTGTAAAAAATCGGGTTTTTCGCCCCGCTTTTCGCCCTACTTTTCGTTAGCCACTATCGTCGGCATTTTTTAACGCCCGTTCTTTTTAACGTTATTCGTTATTGTCGGCCTTCCATAACGTCCATCGCTCTTCGTATTATCCGCTATTGACCTCCCCTAACGCCTGTTCCTCCTTACTTTATGCATTATTCTCAGTGTCGCCTCTCGTCCATTCTGTTTTTTACTCCCCCTCTTTTTCGGTGTTAACTAACGCCTGCTATACCTTTTATCGTCTTCCTCTCCCGATCATTATCTAATATCCAAAGTTAGTTATAATAAAACCCTTAACTTTAATAACGCTAATATTTGTTAAATCCTAATAAGAATAGAAAAAACCAATAAGTAAATTTTATTAGATCATAATAAAAGCCGCCTCATAATTGGATACGTATTCGAAAAAATCGGATAAGGTTTACTCGATTTTACTCATCATATTATAACTTCGTTCAATAATAAATTTTCCTCTATATTTATAAGTAATATATTATTTCGATGATATCAGCAGTTCATGCTACGTTTGTCGTTTAATATAAATTTAATACCAACGTCGAAATACAGGGCTATAATAAACCCGAACATTTTCCCATTTCGCTTTAAATTTATTTAGGGTTACTGTTGGTAGTCCTTGAACGTTGCAACGTTATCGATTCGAATGGTCTTCTTCGAAGTAACAGTAGTATTGTAGTAGTCAGATGGTGGATATATAATTCTAGGTTTAGCAGACCGCTAGCCCGTCTGCACTTTAATTTATATGGCTAATTGCTTGGCCCGTACCTTAGAGTGAATTGTAGCGTACTGTACTCGACTTACACTAAATACGACAAGTCCGTACAAATCAATACACTTACATTACGATCAACTTTACTGCAAGTAAAGTTGACTTACTACACTATATAAAATACCATTGCAATATTGTTCCAATACTAGCGGCTCTTTGTTTTGTACCTGTACGCCAGTGTAATTTGCCATCAATTGGTGGTAACTTTTAAAATCCCTCTTCAATCCACAAGTTAACAACAGGTCAGACCCCTATCAATTCAGATTAATCTGTATTGGAAATAACCTTAATTACGGCCCCTTATAGCCTTTTTACTCCATCTCTTCGAGGCCTTCGTTCCTCAAATCCCGTGTACAAATCTTTCGCCACAGACCTATGCAAACCTATGCAATTCAGATACGTTACCACTTGTGTACCCTTTACCAATAATTCAAGTTACTGCCATCGCCACCATTACCTTAACGGTTTTCCGGTTTGCCAAGGTAATTCTTTACGTTACGTGCTAAGCGATCTACGTATCTCTCAATTCGTATAATTAACGTATTACTATCCACAAATCTTTCCAGAGCGCTATTAGACGTGGCTTTAGTTATAACATTGGTAGGGTTATCTTTACCGTTGATTTACCGGAACTTATCAGTTTCCTGGGCTTTGTATACCTCCTTTAACGTTATCACGTTTATAATTAGGCGTTTTTAATTAGTCGTGCCTAGTTTTAATAGGTATTCATAAAGGTTTCGGGAATCGGTACACATTACCACAGGTATCGATGGTAAACCTAACTCTTTAGTAACAATCTTCAATATACCGTCAATTACCATACCGATATTAAAGCCTACCATTATACCGTAAACTTTAGAGGCTAACACGCTCCAAGTTACGCGTTTATACTTAATAAATATTTAGTGTATACGGTTTCCAGCAACTATAAATTGTCTTTTAAACTTATATTCGTTAACGAGTATTATTAGAAATCTTATTTACGATATAAAGTTATCATTATTGGAAAATAACACATTCGCAAAGATCATTAGCTTCGCCTTCGACAAATTTACAAAAACCATATTAATTCCTCTTTTCACGTAGTCTATTTGCTATTAAATCTGCTTGTTTAACTTGTTAAAATCTTCGTTTTACGGATCCTATGTTTATACCGTAATGGAAAGGTTATACGATGCCTTCGGATAATATAGAGTAGCGATATACGTCGCATGGACCCTTTACTTTAGGTATCTTTGTGCCCTTAGCTCATCAACCTTATCGATAATCTTCAAGCTCATAGCTTGCTTCTTTTAATATAAACTAATGTAAGTAACTCTTTTAGACTTAATACTATGTATACGAAGTAACGATCCATTAAAGTTAAGTTGTATATCTTTAGTTAATGTTTCGATTAGCTTATATTTTCAAAGGCCTGACTTTTCGATAGCATATTATTCCGCCACCATAAATCTAATATCGCCGGGAAAAAAAAGGGTATTGTTCGTTTATATACCTACGATGCTAAAATCTTTACTTTCTATAATTAATGAGCACGGGTCAAATATTAAAGTCTTTATATATATCTGGTTTTTAAAGTGTATCTGGTACGTTAAAACCCAGTAGACCCTAGCCTTAGCTAATTCGTATAAAGGCTTAATACAATGTATTATCGTGCCAGCCGGAAACTTATCTTTTAATTCTTATAATATTTTTAATTATATCATTCGTTAAAGATCTTTAACACACTAAGTATACATTTACGTGATGTTCCGACGATTGAATATAAACTAACCCTTTACACCAATAGTTAAACTGGCAATAATAGAAACGATTAAACGTTAGCAAATCTTCTTGATTATGGGAAAATAAGTAAGAATCTAATCCTTACCTTTATTACCGTATTCTTAAAAGATTAACCGTAACTTTTCGTATGACCAGTCCAAAGTTTTTCCCTTAATCTCGAAAATTATCCACGACTTAAAAATAGCAATACCTTAGCCTTCAAATTACGTTAACGGCATAAATTATACGACCCCCAGTAACAAAAAGCCATTAATTTTCACTTAATCATTTTCTTTAAACAGCTTGCACAGTATATTAATAATGCCTTTAGTACGTAACTTAAAGGCAAGTTCTTCATCAAACTTTTCCTCATAATATACCCATACCATTATATATACCTTATCAGGCCTGTAATCTACATCTTACTCCTTTTTAATATATATCCTCCTTTTAAATGGTCTTCTACGTCGTCGGCGTTCCATCAGCTTATTCATAGTCGGCTCGAAAGAGTTATGTTAACTAATTCGCTCGGCTCGAAGGTTATCGATGTTAGGATTTTTATTAAACTTAAGGGTTTTTTTATACGGCTTAACTTATGTCACTCGGAAAGTCACGAGACCGTTAGTAGTTTTAACTACCACGGTTTAATTAGTAATATTAAAAATTTTATACAGCCCATCCCATTTTCCTAGCTTACATTATGTAAGAACTTTACTTTAAAAAGAGAGTAAAAACACGTCTATTATTAAAAGTCCGTTTTTAATATGAAGGGTATCGTTAACTTAATAGCGTGTCGATTCCTTATTTAATTTATTTAATACTTTACCATATGTTGTAACATACTTTTGGGTAATTAAAGAGGGTAGCAGCTTAACTATTATACATGGGTAAGCTTCAAATACTAGTAAACTTGGTACAAGTCCGTTAGGGCTAATAATATCGTTAAGACATTTTACCGCTATTTAAAGCCGTGTCTTTTAACTTGTAAAGCTTTCTATTTCCAATATCAGGATATCGTAAACCCTTCACAGGAGTACGTATACCCTTTTCACCTTGCCAATACCCTAATAAGCTTTTATAAAAACCTATTTACATTAAATCACTATTAACTTTATGTTAGCTTAGAACTTTATTATATTAAAGTTAGTGCTGGCATCGTAAACTAATACGTTTAGTAAACCTAGATACGTATTAATCTACAAAGTACGTAATACTTCTCATGTTTTTTCGTCGTAATGGTTTTGAGGAACTTAGCACCGTAAAAAGTTGTAACGGATTTTACAACGTATAATACTGATTTTCCATCTAGATAAAACACGTTTACAAAGATTTCCGAATTAAAGTTTTGAAATTTTTCTAACGTAAATTTAAATCTTAAAAGGTCTTAGAAGTATGTCTAACAATAGTGGCAAAGGCGTTTAATTACCTTTGATACTAATAAATCCACATTTTTTTAACTTATTGCCTTTAACAATTTATAAAGCCTATTAATTATCGGGTGGTTAAACCTACGTTATAATTAACGAAGTTTTACCTTCATTAAGTTTAATATTATTATCTTTAGTCTTTAAAAATAGAATTAGAAATACCCCTACTTAAAGCTAAGTGGGAACCTTTTACCAGCATTAATATGTATTATCTTATCAGTTTGAATATTAACGTTAATATCGAGGTTTATGTTTTTAAGGAAAAGGATAAAAGAGGTAGGGGATTTAAAGGTATGGAAAATCATAGGGTCAATAATAGTCTTCACTATCGTTGATCCTAATAAATATATCTTTTTTATAAAGCCAAAACCAACTCTGGCCTTGCCAACATTCGCGTAGTCAAGTTTTGTAGCAATATCCATATCTCTCCATAACGCGATATACTACGAATAGCCTCCTATTAAGTATCGTGTTACCCCCATATCCAACATAATCCCCTAAAAGACTTACTTTGCATACTGGTCTTAATGATACAGAGGTATATAGGGCCAGAGCCTTTATCTTTATAACGGTGATAAGAGTTTTTACCTATCAAACGGTACAAAAATACGTGGTCGGCTAATTATTATATGGCTTCTGGGTTAATACCGGTATTAATTCTGATATCTTCGTGCCAGCCTATAGCTTTCGACTTATTTTCCTCCTCTTTAACTTTAATTCCTTTCAACTGCGTGATACGCTCCATATAATCCCATTTTAAAGCAAAGGAGTAATACGTATGGTACATTTCCTATTTTACGTTACGCTCGGCAGTAGTGTAAAGTATTAACTAACAGCTTTATTTACCGCAAATCCAATATCTCTTAACGTTTAAATTAAACTTACCTGGCTGACTTAACGGTTTTAAGGGTAATAAATACCCTTTTTTGTGGGTAGAAGTCCGGACTCTTTGTTAACCTTACTTTCCGGGTCGTCCGTACCGTCGATCAATGTAATATAAATTAAAAGGATCTTTTTCGTTACTAAACTTCGAAACTTGTGGATATATACTAGTTGAGCTAAAAAATCGAGTAGTTACGGTTGTTACCGAGGAATGAAATTGGCTACAAAAACCTTTCATAGGTAATATTAGGGTATTATAAGGCGTATTCGAACTTTTTATAGCCCGTAACTACTTGTCGAACCTACTGGCGCAAAGTTCCTTCGCCAGATCCTACGTTCCCTAATACCTGTTGGTAAAGCATGAGTCTGTTAAAAATTTAATTTAAAGGGTCCATTTTGTTTTCCGACTCTTTTTTATAATCCAATATGTAAAATCACTTAATAATATTTCAATCCGTATATTTTTAAGAAGTTGATATCGTATTCGAATTAGCCCTTTATATTATCGTATATTTAGTGGAAAGAGGTATAATTCGTATGGTATTGGAGGTAATAATCCTTAGCTTAGCCGGTAAGGATATTAGGAAATAACGAGTGAAAACCTAGCAACTTAACTTTTATCTAGAGGCAAATGTTAAAAACTAGGCGTAATTTAACATCGAGGAGGTTATATGGCTTACCGTTATACTTCTCTTTACCTTCACAAATCTTAACGAACGTGGTAATTGCCGAACAATCCATATCTTCTATAAGGACGCACCAAAGGAGAAGTGTAATATACTGGTCGTAAAAACCTTCTTTACTTGACTAGGGAAAAGGCTAATGCTATTACTAGTGCTAATAGGCAGGATAATTACCTCTAGCCGAGTTTGTAGGAAAAAAGCCAATGGTCGTGCCTATAGTCAGCTTACGTGTAAAGCTGGTCCTTCCTTAATTTGAATACTAAAATTAAACGTATTAAAAAGCCTAATAAGCCTGGTGTTATTCGCTGTGAAAAAGTTAGCGATAATCCTTTTAGTATTAAGGGGTTTGGCGAAGTTCCTACTTCATAAACTGGTAGATCTAAAGGCTTAAAGGGTATAAATACATTAATTCCTCTTAGACAGGTCCTTATGAACGTATGTATAGTCGCTATAGATTACTATTACTAACAACCTTTTTACCTGTAACTAAGGTCTATTAAAGGTTTTTATCCATGGTATATTCGTAAAGTATTTTAACTAAACTACCCTTCCTTTCTTTTTTCGTATAAAGTTCGATACTTCGCTTTAGCAGGTTGTTCTTTAGCTTCCTCTTTGCCTTCTTTTCTGCCTTCTTCCACATATTTAGGTTTCAGTCGCGAAACTACTCTTGAAAATTGTCAAAGACGACAAGTCTACAGCTGGTTTTAGTAGTTATGTCGAAAATAAATTAGCCGATATCGTTGGTCAGGTACTTTATGGTAAAGTCTTCTGTAGATTCAGTATACCAGAGCTTTTCATCGTAGTACCTTTTGAAGATGTTGCCGAAGACGGTAATTACCTCTTTTTAAACGGGATTAATAACGACATCGATTCCAGTACGTTCTAAAGCCATAGTAACTATCTGGCTAGTATAAGACTTGGTGGTTATAGACTTGGCAATCTAGGGGCGTGGGGACTTTCCGTTTTAGCATGGAGTTGCGCGGCATGACTTTCTTGGCGTAATTTAGTAATTTCGCTTAAAGCAGTGAACTTAGCGATTAAAATGGAGGGTGTGAAAAGAGTAAAGTATAGGCAGAGATTTGGTATAAGTAATACGGTCGGAGGCTGTTATTGGTAGTAAAGGTTAATTGGCGTAAGGACTTAGTCATTGTTATTACAGTATTAACACCCGTAGTAGTATTAACTTAGCCATTTACCAACTTGCAATATATTAAGACTTCTAACAGTCAATTTTAACGTTTTTAAAAAGGATTAATAAATATTTCTAAGTGTTTTCGAATAGTGATACCGTTGCTTACTTATAAACTGCCGCGAATAACTATATAGCCTATAAGTCTTCCCTACTTTCTGCCGCGAACAACTACACAACGCATAGGGGCCCTTCACAATAATATTTCCTTTACCTTGCCTAACAAAGGGTAACCGGAAAGTAGCTTTCTTTTTCTACTTAGCTAATCTATGCTTAACCTAATAAATACTAATTAGTGTTAGTAGGCCTTAGATATTATAACGTTATCGATTCGAATAGTCTTCTTCAAAGTAATAATAGTATTGCAGTAGTCAGATAGTAGATGTATTGTTCTAGGTTTGGTAGACCGCTAGCCGGTCTATACTGTAATTTGTATGGTCAATTGCTTGGCCCGTGCCCTAGAGTAAAGTGTAGCGTACTACACTCGACTTACAACCAATGCGGTAAGTTCGCACAAAGCAATACACTTGCAGTATGGTCTACTTTACTGCTAGTAAAGTTGAACTACTGCACTTCATTCAATACTATTGCAATATTGTACCAATAGTTACGATATATCAATAATGCTTAAATAATTTCGATTTCGACTTATTATAACCCTTTTACTTAATTAATATAAAATAAACTTCGCCTTACCCCGTTTTTACCATCAAGATTTCTTAAACTTTTAATTCCTTATATTTACCATCCTTTACGTCGTTAATGATTCAAATTAGTCCTGGGCAAATATAGGATAAAACTTAGAAAGGAAAAGGGTCTGAAACTATACAATTAACCAAATCTACATAAAATACAGGTTATTTAATAAAACTATCCAAATCGATATTAAACGGGTTTCAAATATTGACAATACGATACTAATTGTATAATTAATTAAGCTTTTTATTTAGGTGATTATTTTTAATATTAAAAAGTGTAGATATTACTATATACCCTCATAGATAGTATACATAGTTCAAGTAGCAGTGCACTGTATTGCAGGATGTACTCCTGCAGGGTGCACGGTAATGTTTTACGCTGCAGGCTGCACTCTTGCAAAACGCAAAGTGTATCATGCATAGATCGGTCTGGAATGTTTATTCCAGACCGACGGCAATGCATGGATCGGTATAGAAGAAGTATTTCAGAGTAATACGATCTTGGTGGAGGGCTTATAAGCCCTCATTTGTGGCGTACACCTCTGGATGCTTTTTCTTGGATAATCATCTTTTATGCCACAATACCAATCATTCTGATTGCTCTTCAAAGATCTTATCTCACATGAACCTTATAGGCTTGAGATCTTACTGACACTGATCAGTGTCTATTAGGCTATGCAAGCCAAAACCAATAAGTTTCGGACCCCTTTGGTGGGACCCATCCGATTTTCGACAATCTACACCAATCGCCTCACAAAGATCCGTCACACACAAACTACCAAACCAACCGCCTTAACAACATCGGTTACACACCAAACAACCAACCGATCCCTTTATCAAGTTCTACTACGGCACGTCAATATGAACCGACCACCAATCACCGGATCACATAATCATATTCTCTTTACCTTACATACTTTTTTACCTTCACCCTGTATATTCTAAGTTCAGTAAATGTAATGTTTTGAGTTTTTTTAGGCGCTTGGCAAGTGTAATACTACTAACACTAACAAAAACTAATTTAAGATGTTCAACTAGTTTTTGGTTACGCTTTATTACGACCGCTTCGATTACTTTATTTATTTCATATTTACCAAATTACCCTAAACTTTCAACCACCTTAGCCTATATATAAGCTACCCTTTACTAACACATAATAACTCCAATAGTAACCATTCTGGCAAAGGTCGACAAATACATGGAGTACCTTTTTACATATACGTTATTCCGCAATAGTATTTTAAAGCATTCGGACATTAATTTATAGGACAACGAATTCGAGGCATTAGTGGAGGATTTGGACCCTTATACGGCAAATACCTATGTTACGAATATGATTTTTCACTATTACAATGGCGAACTTCAAAGACGTGACTTATTCGAAGATTATAAAGAGTATTTTGCGGATTTAAAGTTAGATATATAGCGAATTGTGAATGGTATAATTATAAGAATCCTTCGAAGATAATTTCGGAGTAGAGGTATTAATATACCCGGTAAAAATAATAGCCGTATCGTAAAATCACTGTTTATAACGGTTCAGTTTATATAAATGCTGAAATGGACGGACGAGAAAATAAGAAAAGGGAAGTTTATAAAGGAAAGTGACTTGAAGAAACGTTGAAAACGTTTACTTGAGGTTGAAAACAGGGGTTATAAAAAGCTATTATAAATTGAAATACGGCGTTTGGTAGGATTAAATGCTTACCGGAAAACGGAAACAAAACTGAAGGAATTGACGAAAAGGGAGAACGTATCGTAACCATTGTTTACAAAGAGGTTCGAATACGAAGCCTCCCTGAAATTTAACTTGAAACCGATATAAAGACAAGAATATACCCTAAAAATTAAAAATAACCCGATCGATAATGGTAGAATCGGTCGAAACGTAGAAAATAACCCGCCCTGAGAAACTATATTCGGCCGAAATACAGGAAATAACCCGATACAGGAAATAATAAGCGGCGTAAAACGCCAATACGTTCCGTACGAACCGATGCTCATTAACTACGACCCTTATCGTGATCTCCTACCACATCGTTTCCCTACGGATGAAAACGACCCTATAAAGTTTTTTGACTTTATTAGGCTGTGTGATAAGGATGATAATTATAACTGCGAGCTGTACAAATTACTTAATAATGAAATACGCGTAATATTTAATACGTGTAAAAAGTTGGATATTGAGTTATCATAATTTCACATCATTTTACCTGGTATACTTTTCGGATACGTTAAAAAGTGGCATATATACTACGTTATATAAATAGATACCTTTGTAAAGTGTTATAATCGTTCAAAGTTTTACTTTGATACGGAAATGAATTATAAATTTTACGATAGGGATTAGACCGGTATAACTTAGAAATCCATAAAAATATAATAGAAAAACACCGATAAAACCCCGTAGAAAATTCTTACCTCCCTATTAGGAAATTTAATAAAATTCCAAATAGCCCTCAAACCGGAATATAAAAGCGACAAATTATTTATTTAAGTAGTGATCAAGGCTTAGTATAGAGACTTGGATTTCGATCTTGTACTTTTCAAATTAAAAAAGGATTTAAAGGCCTTTTGTATAAATTTTAAAATATAGTTCGAAACCTTCATTGGTTTATAAGCAAACTTCGAATTAATATCTGTAACTTATAAAATTAGAGGCGAAATTTAAATTAATAAAGTGATTTTTTCCGAAATAATTTACTTTTTTTTCAACCAGAACTTTAAGTTTTACCTGAGGTAAAACGAAAGCCTAAAATACAGGTTCCAAGGAGGAAACTCTAAGAATAAGAGATAGGAACGATCGTTTAAAAATGAAAAATAAAAACCCGTATCGAAACCATAATAATACTTACGAGAAAATATACGAAGCCTTATAGGTTTTTAATAACGGTGTATCATACGTGGCAAAGTCGGCTACTAGTTTATAAACCACCCCGTTTACAATTGAATTTAGACCATACGATAATTTAAAGTCGAGTGTAATTTTGAGAATCGAATAAAAATCAATTTTATAGCTTATAGAGTCGAATAAAAAGGTATAGATAACGAACTCGATATATACATTTACGAAAATATATCCAAAAAAGATGACCCTAAATAAAATAATGCCTACCCGTTAGACTATAACGATGCAAACGCCTAACGTATCTTTATCGGCTTATAAAATTCCTTCTTTATATATATTACAGGCTTAAACTGTGTAAATGAAATGCTTAACGCCTACATAGCGTCGTAATTTACCTTTTATGATAAATACAGAATTAGGTTTCAGTGGATTATGCCTAATATTAGTGTAGCCGAAATTTCGACGGCCGCAAAGCGATAATTCGACGTACTTACGGAGAAATTTCCGAAGTTTCAGCTAAATCGAATAAGAAAATATCGAATGGTTTTGTTTAATGAAGGTAAAACAACGTTGTTCGAAAAGGTTATTGTAAATACTCGTTTCGAACCGATTAAATTTTACGTAATGGACTTCAAAACTCTATTTTTGCTCTTATTAGCTAATATAAATAAGTTTGGAATTATGGTCCGAAATACAATTAATTAACTTGTCTGCACCTTAAATGGCGTATCCGTACTGCTCCAGTTTAAGTTCGACTACTTATAGTTTTTTTTCCGAAAGTACGTATAATTCAGGCTATTTACTTAACTTAGTAAAAATTTCGGGCTTTACACCGACGATTCGAATACTTAGTTATTAAACGCCTTTTACGTTTGCTTTATACCGTGAACTATATAAATACAGGGAAAGATACATTTAAGGCTATCGAAAAGCTCTGTTATAAGTACCAGCTTTACTTATAACCTACACAACGGTTTAAATTCCGTTTTCAAAAGGATATGGAATTTAATTACAAAGTGATTATTAAAATTATGTATTTGAATAGCCAACCGGTTCTTTACGTTGTTGATACGGCGACATTCTTTCAGGCCTTCAAATTTATACGAAGCGCTTTTGCTTTAAATTGTTGGGATATTCTAGTTAATTAATAGTTAAACGTTTACCTGAGGATTTTAAACTGAATTACGTACGAAATCGGTACGGTTTTTTATTTTACTGAGTATCGTACGAAGGTTCGAATAACCGGTATCGAATGTAAATAAATTTTAGTAAAATCCCTAAAAGGTATTAGAAAGTGTAAACGATATTATAAACCATTAAAGAAACCATATATAGTATTATTGAAAATTAACGGGCGTTAATTTTAAGAAATTTATCCTTCAAATAGTGGTTAACGCCGTTAATAATACTTTTGGTCTAAGTGGACTAATCTCTATGCTTTTTGTCTTTAGTACCTACCCGAGAATCTACATAGACTTTTACTTATTGCTATTTATAGTATAAAGGGCTAATATTGTGGCTAAAGGTATAGCGGTATTAGGTTTACTACGAGGAAGGAACGATGTGTTCAAAGCTTTAGCTATAAGGAATAGCCTATGTAAAACTAGCGTTTTGGATTTACTATTGTAATTTGAAGTTTTCGTTTGTAGAACAAAGGATACATAGTTTGGTCTTTAAAGGATTAACGAATTTAAAAGCTATAATATATTCGTTAACTTATAAAACGGGACGAATCCTTTTTATTAGATAATGGTATGCGAATATAAAAGAGATTAAAAAAGAGACGGCCTGAAACCGTAGGACAAATAAACCCATTTATAAGCGATTACCTAAGACAAAGAATTTAAACCGAATTTAATTTCATTTTTACCTTTAAAACGCGAATTCAAGCCAATTATGTTATATAAGAGCGGTCGATTTGTACTAACCCCGTTAGTATATCGTCTCCGAAAGCGTCTTTCCGGTTCGAAAACCAAAAAACACCCCAGAAACTTCACTACAGACTTTTTCGTTACGTAAAAGGAAACGGTAAACCACAAGCTTAATTTAAAGTTTCACCGTGAGGGTATTATTACTACTCTAAGTGCGTTATTTGTACAATTCACTCAAATAGAAACTTTAGTCCTAATCAATTAAACCGTATTTTGTTTTAAACGTTTTAATTTAACTATAATTACGGCTTTTACAGGATGGTTTTAATCTGTCTAGTTTACGAGGTTAAAGATAATATTAGGGAAACTTTACGGAAAGAAAACCGCCTAATTGTAAAAGGATATAATGACGAAGGTCAAAAGAAAATTATAACCTAATTACCTACGTTATAACCGGTTAACTATCGCCTAATTTTTACGTTCGTTACCACCCTTAACAATTCATATAACCTATATGTTGAACTTCGAAATATAATGCAGGTTTATACTTAATTCAAGGAACGGCTTAAATGACGGATCTACGCAGATATACCTAAAAAAAAAACTTAGTTAATACCACTTACCTGGCACTATTTTATATATTATAAAAATACTTTATGGATCAATTGAAGTTAGTATTTAGTAGTGTAATGTTATAACTCAAGGACCAACTGCAGGTCATGGAATAGGCCAGCGGTCCGCTGCATTATCAGAATCCTAATATCCAACACATCAAGCTAGGGATCTTTCTTATGTAAGCACCCAGGGTTAGGGTTTGGACCGACAGGACCGCTCACGGTCCAATCGACAACATTGAGACCGAAGGAAGCAACATCGACTTCAGCGGTCCAATACTGAAGACGGTATGAAGGCACGAATATATAAGGACACGGTCATCACCACACAGATAGTATTTCCTTCATAGCTCTTCAGTTGTCAATCTAAGTATTCAGTCTACACACCTGAATAGCCTAACGGCTAATGATCATTCTACAGCACAAACAATCATCTTCTTGATATTGCACCTTTGTTACCTCTGCTACCTTACTGCTAACATAAACCCTCTGACAACTTCGATTTACTCACGGGTATTTAGTGTTCTCATTACATGTAATACCTATTAAAAACATTATAAGAAAAGACTCGAAATAACCAACTTTACCTTCGACCTATACCTATTAATATTAATGGCCCATTCGAAGGTCTTTATACTAACAGGTATATAAACGGACGATATCCTAACGTGTTATAACTCTTCGTTTTCCGTATTAAAATAGAAGAAACTTTTCGAACCCGGTTTAAAATTTAAACCTAAGATGTATTTAACAGAAAACCGTGTAATCGATTTTAATAGCGTTACTATTACCCTTTAGAACAGCACTTTAAGTCTTATGTAAAGGGAGTAACTAAACAAAGTTATCTTTATCGTTTTAAATAACGTAAAGCGGGCTGACCAATATAAATATTATCGTATACGCGGCGTTTATGTTGTTTTTACGGTATAATTAAACACGGTATTTAACTTTTCGGTTGCCGCGTGATATTAAACCAATCTGACGGATAATACGTGTAAGGCTTTTAAAAACGCCTTTCGTGGAAAATAAATAATCCGAAACGCGGCTTGTATTTCGTATCGTTAAATATAGGTATTATAAACGTATTTGTTTTTAATAACGGTTCATTCGCTAATAATAACGATTACAATTTACAGATTGACTTTATCCTAATTTTAAGTAACGAAATACCGGCATAAAACAGCTTGACGTTTAAGGGAAATATTATTTATTAAAGCTTTACCAGTTATTAAAGGGTTACGCAAAACGTTTTAGCTTTTAAAATCTATAATATAGTTAAAAGCTTCGATTTAGGTATTATTATAACGATAACGGTCCAAATAATTGTTTTTAACCTTAGTTTATGCTCTATTCCTTTTATCGTTTGTACTAAATCCTTTTCTCTTTGTAAGTATTCGGTTAAATATGGTATTATGAATGAAAAACTGTTGATAATTAATGGTATAGCATTATGCGAATTGTACAAATGATAGGAAATCGAGAAAATTAAATGAATTAAAGTAAGTTAAACCCGGTAAATGTAATAACGAAGGCTATACCAAACGGCGAATTTGAAACTCTTATATTTATAAATACGCTGTTTTTTAGAATTAGTAAAAATGTTTTACAACCTTAATATGCTGTTACGTCATATTAATCTTCGTAAACTCGAATCAGCTTATTAATACCTTCCGCACTGATCCACATTTTACCTTTATTTAAACGGATTATTCGTGTCGATCTCCGATTTTACCTTTATTAAATATAACTATTCGCATCAATCCCCGATTTACTTTTACTCTTTATTTAATTTTACGATATCATACCGATTTTCGTATATTACCTTTTTTCTTTTGTATTCCAAATTACGCTTTTTATTTTAAGTAATTGTTTTATAAAAAGCTATAAAATTACTATATAATCTTTTATATTATAACCGGATACGCCGGCCCTACCCGAGGGTATTTTTTTATTATTGAAAGGAAAAGACAACGTCGTCGCGTCTTTACCATCCTTCCCGTTGTTTTTCTCCTTTATATCAACGCTACCATTATTGATGTTAACGATATTATTAACTTTAAAGAGGATAAAGCCTTACAACTTATTAGTTATGCCCTTAGGTAAAGATATAGGGGAGGGATTACCCTTTTCGTAGCAACGTGCGATAACATCGTCGAACTTGCCTACTTAATATATACTTAAGCCCCGTTTTCAGGCTGCGACAGCGGTTATCGTCTCTCTAGTCCGCCGGTTAACATTTATTATTAATTAGCATCGGCTTATTTTAGTTATTTATGATGATCTGTTTGTCGAATTACTTCGAACAGTGTTTTTTTGTTAAAGGAAGTTTTTAAAATTCGATTAAAACTTATTCAAAAACCGACGGACGCGTAACACAACTTCGGCTTATGGCCTTAAAAATACCGAAATGGGGGCGTACGAGTTGCCAATCCACTTGTAACGGTAACAACGAACCGAACGGTCTCTGTTTTCGTAGTAATCATCAATAGACTTACCCGCAGCCGTAAACGCGATATACGATACTTAAAGCGTATTTATTAACAGCTTAAGGCTACGGAACCGGATACATTGTTTTAATGTTTAACGTGTTAAAAAGGCTTTACAGCGTATCCTAACGATACGAAGCTTGAGGAGACGGAAGAAATTCGCCTCGTACTCCTTATTTGTAGTAAAAGATTATAAGTTTGTATGCGGATAAACTTAAAATATAAGTACCTTAATATAATTACACCAGGCTATGCTTACGTTATAAAAGGGCTCCTACAGGTAATAGGGCCTTTACTTGTAAAAAAAGGGTAGGGTTTATAACTTTAAGGACCCTTTACTCCTCCCTTTAGAATCTGGGAAAAATGGAGAGAAAGGAGGGAAAAGGGGGCGTAACGGCGGCAGGAAAAGGGGTGGAGGCGGCGGTACTTGGCGATGTGACGGCGAACGGGGTAACGGGGGCGGGCGGCATAGCGGCAATAGAAAATATTGTATCCGATAAAGGCGGGCTATTACTACTAATGATAGTGGTGTTAAGGGAGACGGCTATGGCGGCTGCGGTGGCGGCGACGCGCCGAGGCTTCTACACCAAATGGCGCCTTACCATCCTACTTTTATGTGGCATCTATTTGAGGAATGAGTTAGTATATAGGTGTAAGCCAGAAACCTACCTATTAAAGCTGTTTATTTAATTATAAAAAACAAAAGTTAAGTTATGGTGGGAACATATATCAGCTTGGATTACGCGTTTTCAAAAGAAAAAAAAGTTGTACTTAAATTGATAACGATATATCTTTTTATAATAACCTAACACGTCATTATGCAATCACCCCTATTCAATCACCCTTACGTAATTACCCTAACGTTATTACCCCTACGTAATTACTCCTATTAGTAACCACAAAAAGCGCTATTACCAACTATATTGCCCCTATTTGGTTATACGAACCAGACTCGAACTATAATTACCACCTCGGCTAGACTTTGTTAATTCTAGCCAAACTTTATAATTTGAACCTTTTACGATTAATACAACAACAATATTATTATTACGGAAATTATTAATTTAAACCTATTACAATCAATATTATAAATAACACTATCACTACTAGGCTATAGAAATGGAGTATATAAGGAAAAAAGGAAACATTACCTGTATAGATGTTACTATATACCCTTATAAATAATATATATAAGTTAAGTAATAATATACTATATTACAGGCTATACTACTACAGGGTTTACAATAACGTATCACGTTGTAGGCTGCACTCTTGTAAGACGCAAAGTTTATTATGCATAAATCGGTCTGACATGGCTATTCCAAACCGACGGCAATGCGTGGATCGTTCTAAAAGAAGTATTACAGAGTAATAAGCTCTGGGTGGAGGGCTTATAAGCCCTCACCTGTGGCTTACACCTCTGGATGCTTCTTTTTAGATAATCATCTTTTATATTACAATAACGATCATTCCGATTACTCTTCAAAGACCTTAGTTCACGTGAACCTTATAGGCTTGAGATCTTACTAACACAAAGATTAAGCTAAATTAAATCCCCCAATTTATATTACTTTGCCAGATGTCGCCTACAGTTCCCCGCCGTTTTCATTTGTTATTTAATATATATTATTGTTATTTAGGCTAATGCCTCCCCTTTATATAAATAAGTCAAAAATGCAATAATTCGTTCCGTCGGACTCGTCGACAACTTCATATCCCCATATATCTTCAAAATAAATGATATTTCATACGTATTTACCAAACGGTTTATATTAAACCCAGTAGTTATCGATTTCGGGTTACTTGACGTAAATTAATAAACGGGTCAATATAAAGTTTAATTGAATTATAAGAAGGCGACGACAATACGTTAATACTTTGAAACATTTTAATTTACTCATTTAATATCTTGGTATATTCATAGGTAATACGCCGTAAATAAAAGTTGATTGAACTTTACTAAGGAATATAACGTCCTTAAAATACGTTTACCTAGTTTAAGTCAGGATTATTAATAATAAAAGTTAGGAACCTATAAAATCTTTACCATATATTCCGAAAGCGGTTTATATACGTATTGGTGATAATAAAATATATAAATTGAATATAAATGAACTTAAAAAAGGGATTCGTAATAAATAACAAATATTAGTAGCCGCTTTTAGTAACTAGTAAATCGATTATAAAGTCCATAAAAATATACGTTTAATATCAATTTAAAACAGAGAAAGGTTAAAGGAGGCTTTATTGTAAGGTACGACGAGATTTCATTTGGTTATATTACATATATATTCGATATAAGCGTCGGATATTTACGATTATCCTATTTTAATAGTTATCCCGTTAAAAATGTAAAATAAACTGTTTTTACCTGAATATCCTATAATAGGCGAATTATAGGTTTGTTATAAAATTTTCATCGTAAATAATTTCTAATTAGGTATTTATAAACTATAACACCAACTTAATATACTCCGTGGGTTAGTCTCGTAATTTATAATTTTATTACTTATCTTACTTTGGATAGGAAGTTTTTAACGCCTTCAGAAACCATTAATAGGCGCACCTTATATAACGGGTTATTCGTTACTTTTTGGTGTTATAATTTCCTTAGCGTATCCGAGCCGAAAATAAGGTAATTATTCGGTGTTAGTAATATCTGCGGGCTTAACGCGAGCCGGGTCTGTAATTGTGCCATCAGTTCCGTCGTATTAAAATCCCCTATCGTTATCTCCAATAACAACCCAGACGTAAGCTAGGCTCGGGGCAGTACTGCATTTAGCGGCTGTTCGAAAACCTTCAGCCTACTATTATGACTCAAAATTTGCAGGGCGCACCAGCGGTGGCCCCGCAGCAGATAACGAAGGAAATCGGTTGGACACAGCCTCTCGGTAGGCACCAGGGATCCACAACAGACACACCGTACACAAGGGTTAGGGTCAGCATGGTGTGAGACTCGATGGACTCGGTATCGAGCCAGTCGAGCTGCACACCGGGACTCGATGAACTCGACATCGAGCCAGTCAAGCCTATACTGAAGACGTATAAAGGCGCGGATATATAAGGACACTTTCATTAACAAGATAGAAAGTATTTCCTTCATAGCTCTTCAGTTGTCAATCTAAGTATTCAGTCTACTCTGAATAGCCTCACGGCTTCTGATCATCACTCGCACGAATACAGTCTTGATATTGCACCTTTTGTTACCTCTGCTACCTTACTGCTAACATAAACCCTCTGAATACCTTCTACATACTCACGGGTATTTAGTGTGATCATTACACCTACCCTGAAAATACATATCATCTCGATTTAACAATTAAATCTCCGTTTCGCTAAATTTATTCATATAACCCGTCGCAATTTGTATTCTCTTAATATATAAGTTTATTAATACTATATCCAATATAATAATAAAAATAGGTTGAAAAAGCTATGCAGAGCGTTTTTATAACTTCGAGCTTATTTTACAATTTACGGGTTAACATATCCGGACAGGCGCCCTAAGTTGCGAGTTTATATCGTTGGTAATATTAAAAAAGAGAAAGGATTTCGGTCCATTTAGCTTAACATATCGAAATCAAACGTAGCGAAAAGAAATATTCACATCCTTTATAATCCGTCAAAATAGTAAATGATATGCAGATACTACGTAATTAGAAAAACTACGCTTTAAAATAGGATATTATCGCAGAAAGTTCTTTGTCGCAAATGGTATAATTACGTTTCGCATTTATTGAACGTACGGAGTAATAAGCTATTAGTTTTAAAATGCCACCTTTATCCCGTTATGACAAACTCTCTTTTAACACCGTTTTCAAATAGTCGGTTTCCACTATCGTTAGCCGATTTGGATCCTAATATACCAAAATCAGGGTTTTAATAAAGGTATTCTTTAAGGTTTGAATTTTTTTCTCGTTTCATCTAGGGTTAACGAATCCCTTATTTTGTTAGCTAGACGAAACAATTCGTTAACTTGGAGAAATTACTAATAAAATTACGATAAAGATTGGTAAATCCTCGAAAACTTCGAAGCTTCCGGATAGTACGTGGTGATTTCCACTCGCGAATTTCCCGGACTTTTTCGGGGTCATCCCAGATACCTACCTTAACCGTTATAATGAAATCTAGATATTTTACCTCTTTGATCACGAAATTATACCTTTTAAAATCCAAATTTAACCTCGTGTTATGAAAACGTCCAAAAACTGTGCGAACTTTCGTTATATAGTTTTATTTAATACTGGAAGACAATATTAAAAGGGTATTTAAATAAGTTATAATGAAATTATTTAACATATCCGTTATTATATGATTAATATATCGTTAAAATGTTGCGCGACGTTTTCATTAGTTTAAAGGGGGTAATTAATTACTAAAATAACTCTAATCTCGTATAAAACGTCGTTGATTTCTTTTATTTAGGTATATTCCGGATATGGTAAAAGGCCGTTCGAATATCCAAATTCGTAAATTATATAAATTCGACAACGTACGTAAGCTTTCCTTAATTAAAGCTAAAAAAACGATTTTTTTTCGTAATTTTATTTAATACCTGATAATCGATGTAAAACCGTTAAACCCTTTTCGATTTAAAAATAAATAAGACCGACATTATGAGCGATAAGAAATTTACACGAATTAAGCTTTTATTTATGAATTTTATAACTTATCATCTAAATTTCAAAAGTTAATCTCGTAATATCGAGTATAACGGTCCTTAAAATAGTTTTAGTAAAGGTTTCTTTTCGTTTAATTCAATATTAATATGGTAATTAAGTATCTCCTTATATAAGGGCAGAGTTATAACCTTATCTTTATTGAATAGATCGTGGAATTCTGCTAATTTTAGTAGAAGGCGTAATTAATTCTTTTCCTTTTTAGTTGTCATTGTAGTTGCTTGTAAAATACGCGTTATTTTACAAAAGTTAATAGTAAAAATTAACCGGGACGAATCCCCTATATATTATACATTTTAGTATAAACTTTATATTAAACTGAAATAAAACGAATAAACTACGTTCCATATATCCTCCGTCCTAAAACCTATTATTATTACGTCGATAATTAAGCCTCTTCAACCCTAAATTACTAAACGATTGTCGTTAACGTTTGAGGTTACTGTAATGATTACACTAAATACCCGTAAGTAAATAGAGGGTGTCAGGGGGTTTATGTTAGCAGTAAGGTAGCAGAGGTAACAAAGGTGCAATATCAAGAAGATGTTTGTTCGTGCTGTAAAATGATCACTAGCCGTTAGGCTATTCAGGTGTGTAGACTGAATACTTAGATTAACAACTGAAGTACTCTGAAGGAAATACTATCTGTGTGGTAATGACTGTGTTCTTATGTATCCGTGCCTTCATACCGTCTTCAGTACTTGACCGCTGTAGTCGCTGTTGGTCCCATCGGTCCTATATAATCTACTGGACTGCTGTCGGTCCCATCGGTCCTTCCCTGTCCGGGGTTGCTTACATAAGAGAAGTTCCCCGCCTGATGCTAGACTTCAGGTTTTCTAGTGGCGCAGTGTTGGATACTGGTCTGCTTCTTGGCCCAACCGCTGTCTGGGTTATAAAAGTTACCTATTAATATCGTATCTAAGGCTTTTCAAAAATTATATCTTGCGTTATTCTAGGAATGATATATACTAATATTTGGTTCGATTATTTATTAATACTATATCGAAATTTCGAAGATATAATGATTGAATTTATTTCATTTTTGACCCTTATATTAAAACTTTGTTTATAATATAATAATCATTATAGTTGAAATCGATTTTAATATCTAAAAGATTATTATTGTTAAAAAGAATAGGAATTAAAAATTAATCCTTATTTATACGTATTTTAATTGAATTAAACTCTTTTTTCTCCATTTTATAATTATGTCATTAAGGATATATAACCCTTAAATAAAATTGTGTTTAAAAGTTAGGCTTCTCTCCTCACCATTAATAAATTTTTTTTTTTTACTTTTTCGATTTAAATTGTATATACTTACGTGGGATATAATACCGGACAAAGTTTTTGATTTTGTTAGTAATAATTCTATATGTTATATCGTATATAACGTCTTAAGATCAACTTAATTTAACGTTCTCTTATTGTTATCTACATTATTTTATGTCTTTAGTTTTAAGCGCGTACCGAATGAGTTTGTTAAAATAATCAGCTACGATATTAAGATAATGGGCCACGATTATTGTGGACTTTGAACTAAATTATTTAAAAAACTTAAACTCCCGTTATAAATTTCTTAATATCCGATCGTTAAGCTTATATAGGTTCCGTTAATTAACGATTAAACGGCCATTTTAGGTTTAGAGACCTTAATTCGTCGGCGAGTTTATGATACTTCTTTTGGGTTACGATATAGTTTACCTTATTAACATTTATCGTATTGAATTTGTCGAGGATATGAAGCGATATACGGACATGTAAGTAGTTATATTTTACAGACTAAAGTTAATTTAAATCACCCGTTTAAACTAAAAATATTTTAAACCCAATAGCGAGGAGTATTTACGGGTTTTTATCGCTTATAACTAAACTTTTTAATTTAATCAATATCTTATTCTTATAGTAAAGATCGATAAAAGCCGTTTCAATTTTATTGGGGAAATTTTTTTATAGTATATACCTTCGTTCAGGCCTTGTAATACGTTATAACCATTTATTTTACCGCCGCTATATAATATCCCTATACGTAAAAAAAGTATACCGACCTTTTTTAATTTATATTTAATGTATTTTTAATACAAATTAGATAGTTTAGCGCGTCGCCGCCTACTTAAAAGTAAATTTGTTGAATTACGATTAGTTATATCGTTTTTGTTTACCTTAAGCCGGTAAAAACCAATACGAGTTACGGTTAATTCCGTTTCGAATTATTCAATCTTCGTTACGACTTAACCGAAGTTAAACATAAAATCGATAGTTAAAATTGATTAATCCGGTTATTATAATTACTTTATAACCGGCGCTATATAACTTACGATATTTTATAGGCGAGAAATATCGACTTAAATTGGAACTAAAAGGGTAGGAGGTATATTTATAATGGTATAGAACTAGGTATTCGTTCATAACCTATATTTTTTGATAAAGTTAATGTGGAACGTAAAACTATTAACGTTTGTTATTGATTCATTTATTATAAAATATTTTTTCGAAAAAAATAACTTTAATAATATGTTATAATCCGACTTACGATAGTAAGTTAGGTAGGTGTTAAATAGGCTTTACTATTAAGGTATAGTAAAAGACCAAAAGAGGCTACCGTAAATTATCTTACAGGACCTATGAGCCTGGCTAGTACCTAGCTCATTACATTCCCTTATATGTGTCGTGTACGGACCGTGTTCTATCCGTACCCGGACCGTGCCCGGTCTGCACCCGAGCTGTGCCCAGACCGGGTACTGCCTATCTCGTTACATATACAGTCACGTAACCTATAGACTTAATGGCCAATGGCCTGAGTCCATAACACTATTTATTATTACGTAACTTGTTTTTTTAGGTAGCTTATTAACGTATATCTTGATATGTATAGTTAACCTATTATTGTCTTCAAACCTTTTAAGAGCCTTATTTGGCGACACCTTTGTTATAACGTTAATAGGGTTGTTTTTCCTTTCGATTTATCGGAACTCCTTGATCTCCCTACCTTTATAAGCTTCGAGAAGTACTATTACGTTGATTATCGGGTGTTTTTCACTGGTAGTTTCGAGTTTTAAAAAGTATTCGAATAAGTTGTTAAAATCGGTATAAATTATCACCGGGGTGGGAGAAATCTTAAGTTACTTAGCAATAAGGTTAAGGGTTTCCCACGATTCTATGCTTATGTTAAAGCCAGGTATTATGCTGTAAATATTTAAAAATAGTACGTTTCATGTGATTTTTTTGTATTTGATGAAATTTAAATTAATTAGATTACCGATGATATTAAATTGGGTTTCTCGCCTGCTTTTATCAACAAGAGTCAATAAAAAGGAAATTTGTAAAAATAGATCGGGGTCGTTTGTAAAAAGACTACTTGTAAATATTATTAATTTAGCCTTCGATAGGTTAATCGAGACTATATAAATCCCATGGTTCAAGTTTCGCATTTTTTTATTTAAGCCTTCTATTTAGCTGATCAAAGTATTTATAATTGAATCTTGTACTTATATCGTAATGGATAGGTTGTGAAAAGTTTCTAGCCATCATGAAGTAACTATATAGCTGTTACGGGCACGTTGTTTCAGGTACCGTTAAGCCTTGTTTACTCTAATCTTGTTGACTATAGTTAAAGTAAAGCCTTAACCTTTTTGGCGGAAATTAAGGATAAAACTAATACTAGGTATAAAGATCAATGATTTATCAAAGTTAAGTTAATTGTTTTTCTCCAACGTTGTGACAGGTTTGTAATTTTCAACCCTAAAGTCTTTCATCGCCTGTTATTCTAATATTATAAAGCCAGCAATTAAAAATAAAAGTGTATTGTTAGTTTACATACCTACAAGGCCAAAGTTTTCCTTTTACGTTACTAATATATACGAATTGTATATTAAAGACTTTATACCTCATATTAATTTGAAATACAACTGAAACGTTAAAACCTAATAAAACCCAGTTTTAACTGATCCATAAAACAGCTAAATATATTGTATTACCGTTTCTGAAATGTAAGTAGCACATAATTTTCATTTTCAATTTAATAAAACGATTTGTTATGAATCAATCGTTAACTACATATATACATACCTTATATCTTGGTTATTAGGTGTAAATTTGCTTTTAAGTTTAGTTAACAGACCTATTTTTAACGCGACCATCCAACTTTAATTGATTTTCTAAATTGTGGACGATTACGTAAGGATTTAATTTTTGCCTCTATCACCATGTCTTTACATAATTAGGCGTAACTTTTCGTATGGCCATCCCATGGTTTTACCTTTAACCTTATATATATTCTTCGATTTAAAGATCATTATATTTGGGTTTTGAAGGTTAAAGTCGACCTTAAGTACGAATTATGTAACTTTTCGGGTTAGGAGACCGTTAATTTCAACCGTATTACTTTTCTTAAAGGGTGTTACAGAAGTTTGAATAATATCTTCTTCCCGAAGCTTTAATTCCAAGTCTTAGTTGTCTTTTGTTTCCTATTTATCTAAGTAGTATTATAGGTATAATTTGGTATATATTTTTCCTTTTTAACAATTTGTTTTGTAGAGATCGTCTATGTCGGCGGCATTTTATTGTTTTATCGATAATGGGTGGAGTAGGATCGTGTTGACTTAGTCGTTTGGCTTAAAGGTTTTTATCTTTAGTCGTTTTAATATAAAGTTTGACTTGGGTGATACGAAACGTTATGTGATCTTTAGTAATTTTAATAATTACTTCAAAGTTGGTGATACTTAAGGTTTTGTATAGGTTTTCTTATTTACCTATATCCCAATATACGAGGATTTCACTTTTTAATGGTAAAGTAAGTGCGTCGATTATCGTGGGCCTATTCTTAGTATTAAGGACGTCGTTAACTTGGTGGTGTGCTGATTTTTTTCGTGTTTTTTTCAGTGTTTTCCCGTAAGCTACAGCTTTTTGCTGAGTATTTGTTAATAGCAGAGTTTTACTTGTTAAGCCTAGATACGATTTAGTATATAAAACGTTGGCATTAGACCTTTAAGGCTTACAGTATCTTTTAAGCTCTTTACCACTATTTAAAGGTGTGGTTCTAAATTTGTAAAGCTTCCAATTTTTATCGGGGGGATATTATACGTTCAGCGAAGTAGTACGTGTACTCTTTTAACCTTTTTAATACTTTAGTGGGCTTTTACAGGTACCTATTTACACTGGGTCTCCATTATCTTAATATGATTTTTAAAACTATGCCGCCGTAAGGTTAATACTAGTATTGTAGGCAACAAAGTTAGGTAGGCCTAAGTACGTATTAATTTATAGTATCCTTAACGTTTTCCACGTATCCTTTGTCGATAAAAACTTTAGAAATTTAGCTTCGTAAGATGATATTATAATGTTGAAAACGTAAAAAATTGGCTTATTATCTCAGTAAAATACATTAATAAAAACCTCGTAATGAAAGGTCTTATGATTTATTAATGTAAATTTAATTTTTGGAGGGGCTTGAGTATACGTTTGGTAGTAGTTACGAAGCTTTTCGATAACTTTTAGGATAAAGTATTTCATATCTTTATACCTTACGGTTTTCAGGACTTTCTATAGCTTATTAATAGTTAGGCGGTTAAAACACCGGTATAGTTAACATATCCTTAACTTCTTGAGATTGAATACCATTATATTTAAACCCAGAAGATAAAACTATAAATACCTATATTTAAGGGCGAAGGGAAACCTTAAACCAGTTCATCGGTGTTAATGTTAACGTTAATACCAAGGATTTTCATATCCTTCAAATAGAGCAGGAAAAGAGTATGAGACTTAAGGGTATGGAACGTAATCGGGTTTAATAATATTCCGGATTACTGTTGTTCCTAGTAATGATAGTTATTTACTTGAGCTAAAGCCGACTTTGGCTTTGTCAGCATTTTTACGATTAATTTCGGTGGCGGTAGTATTTTCCCTTTGCAATACCACGTATTGTAAATATTTTCATATTAAATACCTTATTGTGCATATGTTTAGTACAATACCCTAAAAAGTGTAGTCCGCGTAATGATTACAAATATTAAAGGTATATATAGGGTTAAGGGCTTAATTAGGGTAAAAATAAGGGGTTTCACCGCTTGAACGGTACAAAAACACGTAGTCAGCTAGTTAATAAGTCGTATTAGGAGCTGTAACTTAATGCCATTTGATTTGTTTAAGGGTATCGTTATCCTTAATAGTCTTTCTACCTTTGAAGTTTACGATATAGTTCAAGTATTTTTATCCGAAAACAGCAGGGTATTGGATATAATATATTACTCATTTACTGTTACGTTCGGTAAAAGGGTAGATAACTAACTAATATCCGAGTTTACTATAGATTCAATGTTTTTTGTTACTATTACGACCATTGTTTTCGCGGTTAATAGGTTCGTTTAGGTTTTACCCTTATTAATGTTAGCGTAGTTGTAGCCTTTAATCATGGGTTGTTAAACCAGATTTTAAACGTTAGAGACGTTTATAAATGTATTTACAATCAATATAATGAATTACCATACGATTTTCTTTATTGAAGTTTTGAAAGTCGTTAACTTAGGGGTATATATTAAGTAAATTTGGTATAAGTGTTATTACGGCTGTAAACGAGGAACGTAATTGGCTAAGAAAGCTTTCATAAATGGTATCTAAACGTTATAGGGTATATTTTAATTGAGTTACTTTTGTAAGGGCTGCTCGAACCTGGTCGAGAAGTATAATTTTGCTAGCGAGAGCTTTTTCATTATTTATTGGTATAATATAAGCTTATTAAGCATTTATTTTAGGATATTCATTATTTTTTGTTCTTGTTTTTCGTTATTATCATGGTTTACCTCGTAATAGCCTAATCCGTATTATATTACGCAAAGTGAATATTATGTTCGAAATGAATTTTCGTACTATATAAATTTTGCGGTAGGTGGTTACTTGGGTTATTAAGTTTAGCTAATAGTTTTTGACCTACTTTGTAAGGATTTCGTGAAATGGTAAGTAAAAACCAGAAAATAAAACACTTATCTACTTGTAACTATTTTGAAAAAAAATATTATTTTCGTGTCGAAAGGATTGTAAGGCTTTTTGTTATAGTTTTTTATATTATTTTATATTTTGAGTAAGTCCATAAAAAGTTTGTGAATAATATTAACTATTTCAATAGGTTTTGGGGGAAGGTCGCGATCATTGTTCTTAGTTTGTTTTTAGTATTTTCTATCGATTTAAACCTTGGAGCCTTCGAGCTGTAGTATTAAGGGAAATTGTCAGTTGTCTGGCCTAAGGGGTAAAGTCCCATAGTGTGACTTATAATAGGCTCGCGTATATAGGTATACTTGCCATGAAAAGGTTTTCCAAGGTTTTGAAGATTTTAATTGAAAGGTAGAGAGGTAATAGAGGTATGGAGGTTTTAAAAGATTTAACGATTTTATTTAATTATGTAGTGAATAGAGTTAACGTTAATACCTCTTACCGCGTTAGTAATTATTACTTTACGCTTTTTGAAGCCGTTAAATACGTACTCCGCGTTATTACATAGAGGTATTGGGTTGTTAAATGAATCAATAGGTTCCTTATCGCTAACGTATAAAAAGACTTAATTTCATTAGGAGTAAAAGGAAGGTTCCCTAAAATGTGTGTAAGGGTGTTAAAGATTTTTAATAACTTTCCTTTTTCTTCGCGGATTTTAAGGATTAGGATTTTAAAGGGGTATTTTTGTTAAACCGGTTTAAGAAAGGTTTCAGCTATTTTTATGTGTTTTTTTTTTTTTTTTTGGAGATGTAAATGCCACGGAAAGTAATTTTGTTTTAACTTTACTTGAACCGTATCTTCAATTAAATTTTATATGTTAAAAGTCCAATATTTAAAGAATTTACGAAAATTTTGAAGAGAGCGGGTGCTAGGACCATAATCGTTACCGAGGTTCGCGTCGAGGATATACTAGCCAACGTAATTGGTTAGATAAGCCTTAGTTAAGGTTTTTTTAACATCCGCAATTCAAAGTTGTTTGTCGTAGTAGTTGGTGAAAACAGTTTCGAGGGTTTTGACTACCTTATGTATTTTTAATTCGGTGTTATTTTAAAGTTTTGGATTATGTAAAACTTATAGATCTGGGGGCGTAGAGACTTAGTGTTTTGGCGTAAATTCGCGTGGAAACTTAGCAACTTGGCCTTAGGTCGCGTGACGTGGTTTTTTCAGCGAGACTTGGCGATTTTGAGTATTATAGCTTAAGGAAGCGATATTAACGATTGAATTAACTCAGTGGAAGAGAAAATAGTAAAGTAGGGGTAAAGGATTGATATAAAGAGTAATGTTGAAGATTGTTTGTTAATGTTGGTATATCTTGAAGGTGAAAAATTATAATCCATAGGATTTAGTCATTTTTGTAGTCGTAACACCCTCAATATTACTAACTTAGCCGTTTATCAATTTGCCGAACTTTAACACTTTTAACAATCAATTTTAACGTTTTCCAATAGGATTTTTGGTAAAGATTTCTTGTTATTTTAGATAGCGATACCGTTGTTACCTCTAAGTTGTTATGAAAACCAATGTAGCTTAAAAGTCTTTTTTACTTACTGCTGTGAAAATCGACGCAGTAATAGAGAACCTTTGTAAAGATTATTTTTTACCTTGGTCTTTTATAAACAGTAACCAGAAAGTAGCTTTTTTTTACTTAACTTATCTGTGCTCAACTTAATAAGCACTAATTAGTATTAGTGGAGCTTTAGAAGTTATAATCTTATCGATTCGATTAGTCGAATTAATAGTAGTATTACGTGGTAAAGTGGTTGATGTATTGTTTTGGGTTTGGCAGACCGCTATCCGGTCTACACAGTAATTTATATGTCCCATTGCTTGGCCCATACCCTAGTCTGAAGTGGGAACATACTGCACTTAACTTGAAACTAATACAGTAGACCTACAAAAAATACACTCAACTTGCAGTCAGTATAGTTAATTTTACTGTAATTAATGTTAACCTACTGCACTTTAATTACTACTATTTCAACAGCTTCTTTAAGCGCCGTTTAGCGTATCAGCGTAAACGGAAGGAGGCTACCGTCGCTGCCGCCCGCCGTACTATTACTAGCGCTACCCCTAGCTCTTCTTCCTTCGGCAGCATATCGTCGATTTCGGCCTTCCTTTTCGAATATTTCCCCATAGCCGCCGCCTACAATTCCTTTACCCGTTTTCCTTTTTTCACCTTCCCTTTTCCCCTAATCTTTAAGACGAAAAGCGGTGGACTTTCAAAATTATTAACATTACCCTTTCGTTACAGATAAGAATCCCCTTACGTGTTACAGTTATCCTCCCATATTAAAAACATAATTGAACTGAGTCATAATATAATCCGTATTATTAATTTGACTGTTAACTTATATTATATTAATATACATATAGACGAAGTCAAAATGGTTAACTTAGCCCGCCGTCTCGTGTTGCAGTTCGTTAGGATACGTTGCGAAGCTTTATTAAGTATCCGCCGGTTTTATGGAAAATGTTTTCCAAAGTCGTAATTTCAACTGCGAGTATTAATTATCCATTATTTCAATATTTAATATGCTCTACTTTTAAAAACAATAAATTTTATAATAATTAGATTAAACTAATATTAATTTGTAATATATGTTAACCGGAGACTTAAAGAGATGGTAACCGATATCTCTTCTTTGTAGGCGGGCCTAGGTATTCATTACGCAAGCAAATTCAATGACGTTATCATACGTCGTCGCGAGGAAGAAGAAGACCATCCCGCGCCCCTACTTAAGAGTATGTGGCCTAAGGTATGGGGCCCCCTTTCCAGCCACGGCGATAACGGTAGCATTAATAGTAACGGTAAGGGAGGAGGCGGTAAGGAGGAGAATAACGAGGATGGCAATGACAAAGATGCGGCGCTACCCTCTCCTTCCCCTTTTGCTAGCAACTAGCTACTTATTTTTTATATTTATGCCAGTTCTTCCGATCTTTCATGTAATTCTTTATATAGTCATAAAACTTCTTTTTGAAAATTAGTAACGTAAGTAATAAATTTCAAAAGTAAGGAGTAACAAATGGCGCTTAATATCGGTGTAAATAGTAAAAACAAAATTAATAATATATTAGAAGCCGCGCAGGTTTCAATTCAAATAGCGATAAAATGTCAAAAGCGGTGGAAATAGTTAATTCAAGTAGCGGTAAAATGATAAAAGCCTTATGAACTGTTTAATTGGAGTAAAGTTGTCAAACATTTTTTGCAACGTTAAAGAAGAAAATACTTGTTAACACGAACATTTCTAGTGCCTTATTTGGGGCGCTCTTAGTTATTATATTTTCTGGGTTTTACTTTCCATTAATCTACCTTATCTTTTTCATTTCGTGACGTTTATACGATTCTTTTAATTCTATAATATCTATTATAAAGCGCTTTTCGTTTTTGATGTTAAGCTTAACAAAGTATTTGTAAAGGGAAACAAATTAGTGTAAATTACTAAAAGAAGGGGTTTGAAACTAAGGTTTGAAATTATTATCCAGACCGTTAGTACTATAATGATTTCGGAGTAGCATTTTTCAATTATATCCGAAATTTTCGAGGCTAAAACGCTTTAAATAACCTTTTTATATTTAGTTAAACTCTAATAAATCATGTTTTCATACAGTGTGAATTCGTTTCAAGCCGATATTCTATTATGAAGAATACAAACGAATTATATTTGCAAGCTGTAATCTATGCTATTTACGAAGGATCTATTAGTGAAAATTAAAAAAATTGTTATATATATATCGAGCGGTATAAATTGCAGGCCACGCCTCGAATTTTTCATCTGTTATGTGAGGCGTTTGTTAAACGCCTTCTATACGGTATCTAAAATGTTGGTCTAGAATTAAACAACGACTAAACGGTTAAACTTCATCTCTAGATATATTATTATTGAAAACTAAGCGTTACATATACGTTGAAATTTGTATTTATTAGTTTGTTTTAGCGATTGCCAGGTTGACCAGAGCCATTTTATCCAATTACTCTTTTTTAACAAGGTTTAGAATGTTGTTTAAATCGTTATTATGATGAAGTTAAAACAGATTATGCGGTTTTACGTTAGATACACTTTGGGTTTAGTTTTTAAGTCGGATTTTAAAGTCTTTCTCTCCTTCGTAAAAGAAAACAACATGTTATATAATATCAATATATCGTTTATTTATATGCTAGTAGGTGCAAATTCCTTAGAATGTGATATTGAGATTTATAGGAATAAGTGGAAAGTCGAATCAGCTATTTCGAATCGCTTTTTATAATACTTTTAATAGGTATTATACCAGTATGCCCTAACCTTAACAAGTCTGTAAAGCAGTTTTAAAATACGTAGAATGGTTTTAGGTAAATGATGTTTTCGGAGCTTTATAGGTATTTAGACGTAGATACAACGTTTAAACCGCTCCTCTGATTATATATAAGCCTATGTAATATTACGAAGTTTGATATAAAAGTTGTAAAGTATATATAGGAAGGCGATAAACGCTAAAATGAAGCGATGGCTTACTTTTTGTAAAGTAGGATATGAGGTTGTAACATCATTTTCTTCGGCGTTATTGTATACCTTAACCATAAGGTGGCGCTTTTTATAGAGTTTACTGGCCGTATCTTTTACCTCGTGCACTAAGTGTATAGAAAAACTCTTGTAGATGTTATAAATTATTAAGTTAAACCATTTAAAGGGGAAAACTCGTTGTTCTATTTAAATAGAGATTTCTGTCTGGGTAGATTATTTAAATAGGGTACCCGGTGTGGTAATAATTCCCTTTCCACGGAGCTTTATACTTAAGTTTATGTTTTCCGTTTTCTTTTAGGTAATAAAGGATTTTACAGTCGAGATTTTGTATTTTTTTTTTGTTTCTTAAGCTAAGTGGACGCCTATAATGATCACACTAAATACCTGTGAGTATATAGAAGGTGTCACAAGGTTTATGCTATCAAGAAGGTAGCAGAGGTGCTGAGTGAACAATATCGCAACCGTGCACGTAATGATCAAAAGCCGTGAGACTATTCAGAATATACTGAGATTGAATACTTAGATTGAGAACTGAAGAGCTATGAAGGAAATACTATCTATGTGGTGATGACCATGTCCTTATATATCCGTGCCTTCATACCATTTTCAGTACTAGATAGCTTGGATAGCAAGATATCCAACATATCCTTTGCGTCCGTGCGTTAACCCTAACCCTGGGTTTCTGATATAAGAGATGTTCCCCGCCTAATGTGTTGGACTTCAGGCTTCTCAGTGGCGCAGTTGCATACTGGCCCATTTCCTAACCCAACCGCTATCTAGGTTATGAAAACGCCCTTGGCGGCGTGGTATTGGTTTCGTTGGTATAGATAGACCGGTTTCATAAGGTGGTGAAGGTTATAAATCAGTATTAGGAGGGTGTATAAGGTTCGGGTACGGATTGGATTCGTCGTTATAGATGTAATACAGTTATTGTTACTCCTTAAATAATGTTTCTGGGCCCTTATAATTTACCATTTCTTTTTTTCATTTTCGCATCATCATTTAGCGAAAAGAATTCGTGTTATTAGGTTAGTTTTAAACTATATCTTATCCTTTAAATCCATTGATTCATTAAGGCTTAGTTCACTCATCTTTCGTTTTCTAAATTAGTACTTTAAATTTTAATGGTAGGTTTAAAATGTTAATCTTACGCGAGTCGATTCTTGTAGCTAATACTTTCGAAACATTATTCCTAGTCTGCAGGGAACGTAATATTACCATGTCTTTAGCTACCATATTCGCCTTTTGTATTGTAATTGGTAATGTTATTAAATTTGTGTGGATTTTAGGGTAAATACCGAAAATAAAGAGTATTAGGATTAGCTTACTCGAGTCGGATATATCGTTTACGGCGTTAACCTCTCTTTATAAAATTGATTTATTAGAACTCTCATCTTTTTTTTTTTTTCAATAGTATTACATATGCTTTTTAAGCGGTTTAGAATATTATTTACATTTTCCGATTCCATATAGTACTTTTACTAGTATTTATTGGAATTTATTATCTGCAATTGTATATTTGGTATACTCTTTAGTCGAGTTGAAGGTAATATCGGTATCGTAAGTAATTTGGTTTCAAGGTCCTAATTGAACGTTCAAATAGCAATATCTTAGTGTATTCAAGCAGTTTTTAGCGAAAGCGTTTTGCATAAACTGTAAGGTTTGGAATAATATTGTTACTTCGACAACGTGTAGTATTAGCTGGTTGTTAAAATATATTATATTTATGATAACCTCATAATCAAAGTTTATATCGTCTTAAAGAAGGAATTTGAATTGTCTTGGGGTTTGCGAGTGTAATTGGTGCTCGTGGCAGATTTTTTTCATAGCTTTCAGTGTTTTCTTTCCTATATTTGTATCTCTTACGGTGTGGAGCAAACGTAAAAGGCTTTTCGCGGACGGGTGTCTAAATCAGCGATATAATATTCTTAGTTATAACTACGTTAGGTAAATGGCTTTAATTGTATGCGCTTTTGGAAATAATTATAGTAGTTAAAACTTGAAACAAAAAGGTACAAATACGTTATCCGAAACGCGAATGAGTCAATTAGTCATATTTTTAACCTGAATTTCGAACTACTTTATGTCAGTCAATGATCGCAAAATATTGTTTTAAAATTTATTATGTAAACTTTCACGTGTTCAAATCGTATATTTATAACAATGATATTATGTGATGACCCTTTGATCTTACTAAATAGAACTTCCCGGTGTTTTTTTTTTCTTGGTTGAGTTGGAATTTGGGAAATTTAGTAGTAAAAGCGTTGAATTTTTATTCATTAGCTGTTGAAATCTCTGCTACGTTGGTATTTTTCATAATACCTTAAAATAGATTGCCGTATTTGTTAGAACGTATGAATTACGGCGTTTTCTAAGCGATTATCATTTCGTTTATATAATTTAGGTCTATAATATGTAGGAATAAAGTATTTTATAAGCTTGTAAATATTCTTTAATCGATTTTCTTATCCTGGGCTGTTAAGTAAATATTATTATCTTTTAATTATTTTCCCCTTGACTTATATTCGTAAGGGTATACGTTAAAATCCTCTTTCATATTTTCGTAGTCGGTTATGTATACTTCAAAATTAGTTTCCGTTTAGTTTTCGAATAGATTAGCGGTTTAAAATTATCGTTTATTTTGAATCTTCTCGTGTATTAGGTCATTGGTATACTAATAGCCGACCATGTTATATATAATATCTATAGAGTTGAATATACCTTTTTGTAAGTATTATAAAATACGTGGTAAGTTTCGTGCGCAACTGTAGGATCGTTCTCGTTAGTTACTACTTTACCTTTCATTTCCAGGGCATTCTTCTTAATGTTTCTCATTTCAATAGCCGTATTTAGGGCGTTCTTTTATTTCAGGTACACTTTAAACCTTCGGTTTAGAACGAGTAGATTATTTCGACGCTGTTTGCTTTGGTGATTCAAACTTCTTCTTTGGTCTTTTCGGCTATAAATATTAATTCGAAGCTCGTCTTTTGGTGTATAAAAGTTTCAAACAATATTTTAAAGCACGTATAAAAAGATTTTAGGTTTTTTTTCCAGTTTAAATAACGTAAGGTTAAAGTTTGAATTTTAGCGATATACGATTGTAATTACTTGGATAAATATTTTATTTCCCATATATTTTGGTTCAAGGACCGTTTGAAATTTCCGAAATTTCGCCAGCAATATAATAAGTACTTTTTATAGGGTTGTATCAACGTTTTCACGTTGATTTCTTACGGATTGTTAATTAATACCCGTCTAATCCTTATTGTATATCTTATAATTCATTTCCGTATTATAGTATATTTTAAGCGATTGTAACATTTGTAAATATATTAATTCACATAAAATAATATGTATATGAATTCCTAGTTTACCTCATCAATATATAGAGTAAAATAATATGAAATTCTAACGGTTTGATATTTAACTTTTTATATTTGTTAAATATTATACGGATTTGATTATCGAATACGTCGTATAGTTCATTATTATAATTTTCATTTTTATCTTTTAACTTATCCAAGTTGGTAAGTTTTATAGGCTTACTTTTATTAGTAGAAAAACGGTGTGGTGGGAGGTCTTGGTAGGGCTTGTAGTTAGTAGGCATTAGTTTGTAACGCTTGTATTATCGTTTTACGTCATTTATCTTATTTTCGGAAGTATTGTTTTCGTCGTTTAGGCCGCTTTGGTTACGGCCTAAAGAGGTTTTAACTATATTCGGAAAGTAATTGAGTCTTTTTCCTTTCCTTAGTGTAAATATAAGGGTGGATATATATTATACTAGTGTAGAAGATAATATTCGTAGTTCTTTTTCATTTTTTTCGAACTTCGTATTTCTTATTTGGAGCGCGGAAATATTTTCAAAGCGTTCTATGCTTTATATTTATATCGATTTTTTTACGTTGCCGTTTTATTTGTATGTCTTTTACAACCTTTTTTTGTCTTTCGGTTAATATACTTTTACATAGTCTGTTTAATATACATCTTTATTCTTTTAGTCCTGTAAGTCATTCAGTCGGGCCGTATTAAACGAAGCTATTGTAAAATGGTTGTTTCTATCTCATGGAGCATTAATGCCTTTGTTTTGTATTTATACCAATAAAACTTTGAAAATCGAATTGTTTACCTTATATCATATTTCTATCGATGATTTTCAAAGTCTTCTATGGAAATTATCTAATATATTAGGTTTCTAGGCCTATTCCTTCAAATATTGAGCAATCATAGATATAATGTACTGTTATAACCTAGACAAAGGTTGGGCCAGAAAGCAAGCCAGTATGCAACACTGCGCCACTAGAAAGCCTGAAGTCTAGAATCAGGCGGGGAACTTCTCTTATGTCAGCAACCCCGGACAGAGAAGGACTGATGGGACCGACAGCGACTCCAGCGGTCTAGTACTGAAGACGGTATGAAGGATAGGGATATAAGGACACGGTCAGCACCATAGATATCATTTCCTTCATAGCTCTTCAGTTGTCAATCTAAGTATTCAGTCTACACACCTGAATAGCTTAACGGCTAATGATCATTCTACAGCACAAACAAATATCTTCTGATATTGCACCTTTGTTACCTCTGCTAACTTACTGCTAACACAAACCCCCTAACACCTTCTATTTACTCACGGGTATTTAGTGTGATCATTACATGTACGTGTTTTCCGTATAAGTATTTAAATTTTTAACCGGTATATCGATAACGTTATTTTTCAATTTTAGGTCAATTTTTGTAACACGAATTTCCCAATTCATATATATTGTATGAAAAGGTTGAAGTATTCAATATCTTCATTCTGGATTTTGAATACTAAAGCTATAATTGTAAGAGAATAAAGTGTATCAAAGCGTTTAGGAAGTTAGTTTATATATGTATCGAAAATGTTAAAGCGGTTTGAAAGTTAATTTTGCATAGTATATAAAATTCATGTGTATTTGGAAGGTAGTATTGAAAGAGGAAAGGTTCAAATAAAGGCGTATAATATATAAATAAAAGTGAATAAAATGTAATAAAGCGTTTAAAGTAAGGAGTTGAATATTTGCTACTACAAATTAAATTCAAATAAGATGTAAATAAGGCGTGATTACAAACTACTTAAGCGTTTCAAATCAGCCATGTAACGCTTTATGAACGTAATTTTAATTGAGTAATTGTAAATTTAAACGTTACAAGTAATAAATTTAAATAAGCGGTGTAGGGTAAGCGAAGAAAGGCGTACTGGGTAGTGAAAATCGGAGAAAATATTATGTATGTATGTGTAAAAGTTAAGATGGTATATGTTGAGCGCTTCGTTTATTGTGCTTCGCTTATGGTATGCGTTCGTTTGGCGGTTCGATTGTTGCTTTTGGGGCGTGAATTAGTTACAGGGGCTTTGCAAAAGTCGTGTTTTATCTGTTTTCGAATCTCTATAAGCGGTTTAGATGTTGCATTTTGACCGTTCCCGAAGTGTGTAAGCGGTTTGAATGCTATGTTTGGATTAGATAAATCCTAACGAAGGGTTTTGAAACTTGATGATTTTAGCTTACGTAACTTAATGCGTAATAGAATACTTTCTAAGAAGTATCTGGATACGTTAAAGCACCAACCGAGTTCATAGTGGCGTAACGAGACTTTTAGTATTTAAAAGGTACTAATCGAGTTAATAATTTCGTATTGAAATGGTCCTTTTCAAAGTTACTTTACTTTTCTAGTTTTTGTATACTCCTATGTAATTCTTGTAAAGCGTAGTGTTAAAGTACGGGTAGTTGAAACCGTTATAGCATCCAGCTATAGGTACTTAATTCAGGTTTCTTTTTTGTAGGCTATTTATATTCAACCGAGTTGGTTACTAATTTGTGTTGATAGGATTTAATTGGTCAATGTAAAGGTAATAGTAAAAGAGTAATAATAAAAATTAGTAGTGTATATTGAAGTAAATGGTAGAATTAACAAGGAATAAAAGGCATTCGGAGAGTGCATGTCTTAGGTAGAAGCTTATAAGCTTTCACCCCAGCAGTGGCACTTTACCATACACTTTGCTAATCTCTCTTCTGGGTAGTGACACTCTAGCGTACACTCTGTCAATACCTGTTCTAGGCAGTGACAAGCTATTATGAACTTTGCAGAAATGCACCTTCTAGAGTGGAACTTTACCATACACTCTAAAAAGGTGCAACCTGCAACGTAGCCGCTTACTAAATATAGAGATATAAGATAATATCCACAATTTCTGTTTGGGTAGACTATTTAACCAGGGTACTCGGAGCTATAATAATACTCTTTCGGCTAAGCTTTTTACTTAATTTTCGGTTCCGCCGTTTCCTTTCAGGTAATGAAAGAGTCCATAATAAAGGCTATAAAACGTTTTTTATTTTTTAAGCTAAGTGGGCACCCTCGGTGGCGTAATACTCGCTCTGTCAAGATGTGCGAGCCGGTTTTATAAGTTGATGTAAGTCATAAAGACGTATTTGGGGGATATATATATATTGGGGGCGGCCTTAATTCGTCGTTACGAAAGTGGCTTAATTTGTATTCCTTTTTGGATTACGTTTTTTAATCATCATTGTTTACTCATTTCCCTTTATATTTTGGTATTATTATTTAACGAAATAAATGTATGCTATTAAATAGGTTGAAAAGTATATCGTGAACCCTAAATCCTTTAATTTTCCAAGAGTTAGTCCATCTGTCTTTTATTTTTTATATTCAAATTTTAAACTATAATGGTAAGTTTAAAACTCTAGTTTTACGTAGGCTGTATTTTATGGATTATTTTTTCTGAATATTATTTCTGGTCTGTAGAAAAGGTAATACTATTATGGCTTTCTCCACAACATTTTCCCTTTATATTGTAGCTGGAAACGGCGTAAAATCAGTATAAATTTTAAGGTAACGAACGAAAACAAGGAGTGTTAAAATTAACCTACTCGGGCTAGAAGTGTTGTTTACGGCGTTAACCGCTATTTGTAGGATTGATTTCTTGAAACTGGCACCTTTTGGTTTCTTGAATAATAATATATTTGCTTTCTTAAGCGGTTTATAGTACTGTTTGCATTTTTCGATACCTTATAATACTTTTATTAGTAACTATTTACGATTATTACCGGTAATTTGAGTTTTAATACGCTATTTTGTTGAGTCGAAGGTTGTATTGGTATCTTAAATAATCTCATTTGGAGGTTCTAAGTAGAAGTTCAACAAGTAATCCATCAAAATAACCCATTCATCTATAATAAAAACGTTCCGCATAAACTTCATAGCTTGGAATGATATTATTACGTCGATGGTGTATAATAATAATTGGCTATTAAAATATATAATGTTTACAATAACCTTGTAGTTGGAGTTTATATTGTTCCAAAGGTGGAATTTAAACTGCTGTAGAGCTTGCGAGTATAATTGATACTTTTAGCAGAATTTCTCGATATCATTTAGCATTTCTTTTCCTATATTTATGTCTTTTATAGCATAGAGCAGCCATAAAAGGCGTTTCGCGGCCGGGTGCCTAAATCGGCGGTATAAAATCTTTAGTTTTAGTTACGTTAGATAAATGGTTTTAATTGTACGCGTTTTTGGGAAAATTATAGGTATCAAAACTTAAGATGAAACGACACGAATACATTATCCGAAACACGGATAATTTGGTTGATTGTATTTCAAACCTTAATTCTGAGTTTATTCATATCGGTTAATAATAGTAAAAATAGTGTTTTAGAGTTTGTTACGTAATATTCAACCGATTGGAACCCTCTATTTATAACGATTGTATTAAGTAACGACGTTTTCATTTTTATCAAATAAAAATTTCCGGTATTTTCCTACTCGATCGAATTGAAATATCGGAAACTTCGCTGCAAGCGCGTTGAATTGTCGTTTTCCGGCGGTCGAGAATTTTGTTATGCGGTTATCTGATATAATACTTTAAAATCGGTCGCCGTATTTATTAAAAAAGTGTAAATTGTAACGTTGTATCGTTGTTTAGTATTCTTTTTGTATAATTTAAGCCTGCGATATATAGGAACGAGGTATTTTGTAAACTTACAAATATTTTTGGTCGGTTCTTTCATTCTAGGTTATTAAGTAAATCTTATTATCCTTTAATGTTCTTCCCTAAAGGTGTATTCGTAGGGATATACTTCAAATTTTTCCACTACGTCTTCGTAATCAGCTACGTATATCATAAAATTAGCTTTCGTTTAATTTTTAGGCAGGTAAACAGTTTGAATTTATTATTTGGTTTAAATTTTCTCGTATAATATATGATTTGTCGATTAATAGCCGACCGTGTTATGTATAATATACTGTTTTTGGAAACCGATGAATCTGCGTATACTTTTCTGTGGGTATTGTAAAGTACATAGTGAGTTTTATACTTAACTGTAGGGTTATTTTCGTTGAATATTGTTTTGTCTTCGGTTTCCGGGACTATTTTTGATATTTTTCGTTTCGGTAGCTGCATTTGAATTGTTCATTTTGGTATAATTTGAATCCTTGGTTTAAAACGTGATGGATTATTTTGGCGAGGTCTGCTTTAATAATTTAGTTTTTGTCTCTGGTTTTTTCGGCTACGAATATTGATTTGAGCCTTCTTCGTCTGCTTATAAATGTTTTAAACGATATTTTAAAGCTTGTATAAAAGGTTTTTAAGTTTTCTTCCTTAAATAATGCAAGGTTAAAGTTTGGGTTTCCGCGGTATGCTTTTATAACTATTTGGATAAATAGCCCGTCTCCCTAGTATTTTAGTTTAAAGTTCGTTTGGTATTTCTGGAACTTGAATAGTAAGGCGGTAAATACTTTTTATTGGGTTTTGTTAACGTTTTTACGTTGATTTTCACGGATTTATAAATAGTGTCCGTATAATCCTTATAATGGAATTTGTAATTTATTTCTGTATTGAAGTATATATTCCGGAGATTATCGTATGTTCTGAATACATTGGTTGACGTAAAATAATATTTTTTTTTTCATTTGGGTAATAAATATATCTGATGAAATTATTCCAAATTGAAATAATTTAATATGTAGACTTTTATAAGTATTTAATATTATACGAATTTCATTGTCGATTACATCTTATAGTTCACTATTATAATTTTCGTTCTCATCCTATAGTTTAACGAAGTTGGTAAGTTTTTTAAGATTACTTTTATTAGTAGTAAAATGGTGTGGTAGGAGGTCTTAATAAGGGTTGTAATCAATGGGTATTAGTTTGTAAGGCTTGTATTGTCGTTTTACTTCGTTTATTCTGTTTTTGGGAATGTTGTTTTCGTCGTTTAGTCCATTTTTTATGGTTTACAGGGGTGTTAATTGTATTCGGAAAATAGTTTGGCCTTTTTTAGTATATATATCAGTATGTATGTATGTTATACCTGTGTATCAGATAATATTCATAGTTATTCCTTCCTTTCTTCAAGTTTCGTATACCCTATTTAAAACGAGATTCAATCGTTAAACCGTTTCAAACTTTTTATTTGTATAGTGTTTTTACGTTGCCCTTACATTCGTATATTTTTTACAGTTTTCTTCATTTTTTTTAAGTAATAACTTTTTATGAAATTCGTTTCATTTACGTCTTTGTGCTTCTAGTTTAATAAGTCGTTTAGTTTGGCCGTATTAGATTGAGTTTTTGTTGGAATAGTGGCAATTGCAGTTGTTGTGCTGTGTGTACGTGTGAATGTATGGTAGTATTCCGGTTTGTATTTGAAGGGTAAGGACTAAGCTAAAGGTAGGAATTTAGCAGAGCATAATAACAATAAGTACTTAAGAGAAGGATGACTTATGAGAAAAGAAGGCGCACTCATAAGTAGGCAGTCTCGTGAGAAGGCACGAGACAGCCCCTAGACCTAGGTATACACAAGTACCCCCTTCGCAACACAATAAATACCGGGGGAAAAAAAGAAACAATAATGTCCTCATTATTTAAGTCCTCGAGATATTCCCATTATTCTTTTTAAAGGTCTTATCGAATTCCGGGAAATTCAACTTTAACACCAGTTTCCATTTGTCGTCATGAGCTGTAAAGCCTTTTTATTTAAAAAGATATTAAACTTGATCCCCTTTACAGCGACATCGATTCACTCATTTAGCTAATTTACGTTCCACTTACAAGTTTTCGACGTTTAATTCGTCGTCCTCGTATTTAATTAGCTTAGGCGGTGACGCGATTTTATTCAATATGTTGTTTACTGAGTCCTAATAGAGTAACAAACAAGTAATGTTAATAGCTTGGTAAATTCGTAAGCTTAGTGGAAAATCCAAAGTAAAAGCTAAATTATTCATCCTTTTTATAATTGTATATAGCCTTATACGCGGTAGTAATAATTTTCCTTTTTTATGTAATAGTTTGTACTCTTTTTCAGGATTTAGATATACTTTATCGCACAGAATAAATTCATACCAATAATAATTTTTATTGTATCGTTTTTTTGACTTAACCGTAATATAATCTATTGTTAATTGTACGTTTCGTCGTAAATGTTTCCATATAAAGTGAATTTTGATTTGTCAGTGAGGTAAAATTGTTTTAAAAATATCCATTGGTATCTTAAACTTAAATCCGAATAAATACTCGTAAGGATTAGTTTTTAAGGTACGCAAGTAAGCATTTTTAAGGTTTCATTATAGGGCCAGTATAATATTAACTTAATGTTATTTAGAATATCCGATGACGGAATAACTAAAAGTTAATTTAACTAATTGATTTTTCCTTTTTACTTACTTATTTATTTGTAAATAATATGCTATTGTTATTTTTTAACATATTTTAAATTTTTCTTTCAAACTTTACTAAAAAGCCAATATAAATTTGAAATTTTCATTTAAAACAATCTTTCGTAGATAAAGCATGTCATATAATAAGAATTGTCGAATTAAAATCATTGCCTAATCTTTTGTCGTATAAATTATATAGCGAGGAATTAAAATTATTTACTTGAAAGTTTTGTATGTAATAGGTATTATAGTATCGAAATATTCCCTATGAAGTATAATTTAAGGTGTGTATTTAAAGGTTATTATTAGTTATACGACCACAAAGTCTATGTAAATTGTATACATAAATTCTTCCGGTATTGAAATAGGTTTAAGGCGACTGAATAGTTTCTGGTTATCGTTACGTAGCTTTTCGTAATATATGTAATTTCTAACGTAAATTTTTACAAGTTTACGTTTTTAGCGAAAATATACTTCGTTGAAGGTGGTTATTATTTTTTCAATTCGAAATAGTATTTTTATTGTATATTTCTGTGAAAAGTTATTGTATAAGTGTTATAGACACCACAAGTCTTTTATTACTACTTGTATCGTAATTATATAACAAGTGATTAACAAATCGAAATAGGTATATAAGCTAAAAGTATTAAAAGGAATATTCTTATCGTTTTTGTTATTTATAAGATCTTATAGAATTTTACGTTAGGTAAAATTCTTATAATAATCGGTCTAAAAGCGAAGTCGTATATCGTTGGTAATTTACACCTTAACGAAATATATTAATTAATAATCCGCCGCCGGCAAGTTATTAAAGATTGAATTTAACACCGGTATATTAATTTTATAAGGTTATCGGTCCTCGTTAAAAAGCAAAAGACTAAGGGTATTTAATACTAAATCAAAGCGTTTCGGTAAGTGAATTACATATGAAAAGTATCAATTAAGGTAAATTAACACGTTAACCAATCATCAATTTACTCGATTTGTAAATATCGTATTTAGCGAAATTTAGTTTATAATGATTCGAGTAACTTTATAATTGATAAAAAAAAAATAGTTGATAAAGGATTACTAACCAAGGTTATACCTAAGTATTTACATACCTATACTCGATACATAACCTTATGGTTTGAAGGATTATAATTAAGTTCAACTCGAATTAGACGACGACTTAAAAACATTATTGGTTCGATAACAGTAACGGGAATAGGTTGCCCCCGTTGCTAAAAATAACTTTTTCAAAATGAAAATGCATAATACTGAATTCGCGTTGAAAACTTTTATTAATCTAAAGAAATAATTGGCGTGTTGGATTCAGGTGATGTAAATTAATTTATTTTTATAAATAGGCTAATATAGCCTTAAATTATTACTATTATTTAGGCGTAGGATGAATAAGTGTAAATTACGTATAATGTAATCTTTTTCCTCGGTTACCGACTTTAAGTTATCCTTATTTTCTTCTCTAAATTAACAAATATTTTTCAAGTTTTTAAAGTGAACTTGATAATTAAGCGTAATAGGATATTATTAGCTTTGGGAACCCTGTTGATCTCAAGTAAATTTCGAATATTTTTGAATTACAAAAAAAGAAATGATTCTGAAAACCTTAAGTTTTTTTTAGTGGTTAGAATTCCGAAGGCGTTTACGTAAAATCTTCAAAGTTTTACTTTTTTGAAGCCGATATAAGATTTATTCGACGATGAATCAACGCCTTTACTAGTAAAAGGCTTAAACATTACTTTCAAATAAGTAGGGTATTTTTCGAACGTATTTAGAAATGATAATAATATCGTCGATAAAAGTTCCATGAAAAGATTGAAATTCCTTTGATATTCGATTTATAAAACGTTGGGCATGGAATGCCGAATTTCGAAAACCCATAAAAGTAACTTTACATCGTTCGAACTCGTGGTAGCTAACGAAAATGAATCGTTCGCGGAAATCGAAATATATTAAAAGTTAAAAGAAAATTTTAGTAACGTCCATAATGATATTTTTTTTGCCATAAATAAATTTAATTTTCTTTTGAAAAATGTAATAAATATGAGTTTGAAAAGTCCTTTTTATTAAATAGTCGAGAATTCACTTACACTCGAATTTTATCCACTTTTTATATAGCTTTTCATATTATGAATACCGGTAATATAAATGACGAAATATCGTTCAAGAATTCTATATGTTATTTTTCGTAAAAAGTGTTAAACTATTAATCGAGGATCTTTCTGTCTAGTTTTGATATAAAATAAAGATAACGGTTAAACTTAGTATATTATTAACCATCAATTAATAAAACCTTTATTTTTTAATCTACGGGTATTTTAATTAGACTAACATCTTTTCATACGGTTGGATATCATTTATAAATACGCTGTAATTGAATAGATTGCATTGGTTTAGTCGCGTTAATGTAATTTTCATATGTAGTTTTCACTATAGGTATATTGTCAAGTGTCTTTATACTAAAGGAGGTATTTTGTTAACGTAGATTGTCGCGAAGTTTACAGAAACCCGTTTTTTTATTCATAGGATTTGTTAATTCAGGGGTTATATATTCTTAAATAAAATACGTTACTTCGTTTAGAAGTGGGGTGGTGGAGTAAGGTTTTATAAAAGATGTAGTAATAGAAGTTGTACTTGTTAGTACGATAGTAATATGAAAAGTTAAAAAATCCAATTTAAATTCGACACCGATTACCGGAATAAAAGTGGATTTATCTAAGGTTCCAGTAGGAGTAAAAGAGACTTAATAATTACGAACAGCTATTTCGGTAGATTATGTTACCATAGATAATATATTACTAATACTTGTAACCTATATAAGAGTTCATATAACTTCCGTTTAGTTTGTTTAAAAGTAAATATTATCTTCGTAACCGGTAATGGTTTCTAAAGGCGTATTATTTCGGTGGTAGTATTATGTAGCGATATTATATCAGGAGTAATAGCTTTAATAACAGTATTGAAAGCGCATGTATATTAGGTTGTAAATACAAAAGATTTTGCCTTAAGAAAGGTAATGTATTTAACTACGACATATATAATTTGTATAGGTTAAATAACGATTTTAAGGTTAAAAGTAACTTTGTTAATAACGGGATATATAGTTACTTATTGTACTGAAAAAGGAATTTCAAAGCAGTTGTTTTTAAAATAACTATATTCATCGACATTAATATATGCATGTTACGAAACTTTAAATAGTTTGTTAATAAAACGTTAATATTTAAGCAATCGATAATTTAAGCTTTAAATGTCTCCTATAACAAGGCAGAAGTATCGTTAAACTTATGCCCAAGGGCATAAAAAGCGTAATGTGCTTTAGTAGTAAGGCGAATAAAAGAACCTATTACGTTGCTAATAGTTTCGCATTTGGTTACAGGTACGTTTATTATAAAATAATCGGGAAATTTTATATTTAGTCAGAATTTAGACATAAAGTCTTTACCAACACCTATATTGACATAAAGCGTATAATATCTACTCATAGAGCTTATTCGTATGGTAATTTATAGGTAATAATAACCACTTATAACGATTATTACATTTTCTTCAATAAACTTAGTTATAATTATGTTAAGATTATCCGTTTTATTTAAGATATTATTTAGGCCGGTTGTAATTACGGGTTACATACGGTTTAACTATCGTATACGTTTTTTTATATTGTTAGAAAAAAGTATTTTCTTGGGTACAGGTTTTTAAATGTTTCAACAAAACGTTATACGAGTTGTAATTTTCGCTATAACATACGTAAGTAAGTCGATTGAATGGAGTATGAATATTTTTTTATTATATATCCCACCTTATTGCCCGAGTAGTACGAGTTTACTTACGAAGGTACTCGTAAATGATTAAAATAGTCCTAATCTTAATGGTTAATATTATTTGATTGAGATTATATATTGTGAACCTTATATTTGCGATTGGTTCTTCGATCTATATTATTACAAAAACGGTTTCCTTTACGTTTTCGCTTATTAAAATCACTTTTTTTCTTATTCCGACTACAGTTTCAATCGGTATATTCGCGAAGGCAATAATTATATCGTTTGCTATTGTATTCCTGTAAGGGGCATTTTTCGTACCTTTTGGTATCATTTTTGGGTTTACAGAATTGGTACTCGTCTTTACAAGGTTAGTACTCGTCTTTGAGAGAATACTGCGAATTGTACTTTTCGTGTGTTTTTTTTAAGGAGGCTGATAATTGGGATAACGCCGAATTACTTTTACTAACAATACAATTTTCGACTTTTCAACTTTAGTTAAGTATTCCTTTATAATTTTCTTACAATATAAAAGTCATAGTTACTATTTAATACCCAGGTTTAATATGAATCAAATGTTGATTATAATGTTTTACTAAATGTTATTGTAACGATTTAGTATACCTATAGCTTTTGCGTATCGTATCTTTATTTATATGTATTTATGTAATTCCTACTTATCGTTTAATAAGTCGCGTAACGAAAATTTAACTTTTTAAAACTTTATAGGGACTCGTTTAGGGTTTATGGTAAAGCGGTCGAAAAAAAATACATAATATAGGCGAAACCACGACAAAGCATTTCGCGATGTTCGTAAAAAGTAACCTCGGTGTTTTACCAGTATATAGCCAATCCTTATAAAAAAGTAGAGAACATTTCTAATATTTAACTCTTTAATGTTGAAAAGGTGTTTACGAAGTTATTTAAAAGTTATTAAAAGCTTTACACGTTAGTAAAGACTATATTTTTACCTGCTACAATAATGCCTATATATTAAAGATTAGAATACTCGGGGTTAAATACCCTAATCTATTTACGTTTTAGGCGGCGAGTGTCGCTGGCTGAATATTGGGTAGCTATCGTATTCGGGGTTCGAAAAGGATCGCGACGTCGAAAGGGCTCGCGGTAACAGCGAAAGTATCGGTCGCGTGAAGGCTCGCGGCGGCGGCGAAAAGTCTCGCGGTGGCAGAGAGAGGATTCGCGATGGTTGCAAAAAGGCTTACGACGGCGGCGGCAGTCGCAAAAGGACTCGCATTCTTTCCCTTTGTATAAGCGATAGCAATTGTCCTTAAAAGTGTCTGATAAGTTTATGGAAATAGGGGAAGCTCAGTGTTAAGGGCGACAAGAAGAGGATTTACGGTTACAAAAATAGAGAATTTAACAATTAAGCTGTCGAGGCACCTTATAACGGATTTATGCTCCGCGCGTCTTGTAATATCGCGTTTTTCAAACTCGCGGCGTAGATTTGCCATGAATTTCACAGCTTCAATGTTACCGGTAGGGCTAACTACTAAAGATACTTTTCCTAATTCCATGGTAACTAAAGGTATAGATAAAAAATAGTTAAAAGAGTGTAATAACGTAAGGTCGCAGGCGAATATTGTAGGTAAAGGTAAAAGTATATGTATAGGCGAAAGTGGGGTTTTGGTTAATAAAACTAAAAGGAAAGTGATAGTTAACTTTGGTGTGTCTGGTACAGATTTCTTTGTACGAGTTTGCTAGAGCGTACGGCAAGGGGTTTGTGGCTTGTTTGGTAGTGTAATGCCTAGCGCTTATAGCTCTTGCTAACTTATATATCGAAATTAAAAATTCGTACAAAACTTAACGAAGTAAAGTAAAAGTAAAGAAAAAAGTAAATAGAGATAAGAAAGGTTGGTGGTAAGCCTATATGGTTGTAGCTCCGCGTTGGTGACTTTTTAATTATTTTTTAGCAATTAATCGGTTTAGTGGCAAGCAAAATCTCAGTTTATTGCTACCATTTATTATGCTGTTTATACGTGTAAACGTATAGTGGTATTCCGGTTTGTATTTGAAGTTAAGGACTAAGCTAAAGATAGTAATCTACCAGAGCATGATAACAATAAGTACTTATAAGAAGGATGATTCATGAGAATAGAAGGTGCACTCATGAGTAGACAGTCTCGTGAGAAGGCACGAGACAACCTCCAGACTCAAGTATGTACAAGTACCCCCTCCGCAACACAACAGCAGTGCAATATGTCAACTTTACTTATAGTAAAGTTAACTATACTAACTGCAAGTTGAGTTTATTTCTTTGTGTGAGCCTACTGTATTGGCTGTTAGTCAAGAACAGTATGCTCCTATATTATACTAGTGCACTAGCTAAGCAATTAGCCATACAAATCATTGTGCAAATCGGCTAGCAGTCTGCCAAACCTAAAACAATACATCCACCACTTGACCACGCAATACTACTGTTACTTCTACCAATTGAATCGATAAAGTTGCAATGTCTAAAGCCTTACAAACACTGATTAGTACTTATTGAGTTAAGCACAAATTGGCTAGGTAGAAGAAAAAGATACTTTCTGGTTGTTACGCTTTACGTTATCGTTAAGATATAGGAAAGATTTTTGCAAAAGGCCTTTACTACTGTATAAGTCTCTGCGGAAGTATATAAAGAAGACCTTTAGGCTGCGCTAGTTTCTATGGCAGTTTGGAGGTAGTGATGGTATCGCTATTGAAAACACCGAAAAATCTTCACTAAATAGTTCTTAAAGATATTGATATTAACTATTAAAAGTCTTAAAGTTAGGCAAGTTGGTAAACGGCTAAGTCAGTACTACTATAAGTGCTATTAATTCAAAAACAATTAAGTCATGGTTAAATAATAAATAGCATTCAAATTTCAACTTCTACCACCAATAAAAGACTTTCGATCTTGCTCTTTACACTAAACCTTTGCCCCTACTTTACTATTTTCACTCCCCCTACACCAATTCAATCGTTAAGATCGCTGTTTTAGGGAAAACACCAAAAATCGCCAAGTCATATAGAAAAAGCTTCGTCACGCAACTACATACTAAACCGCCAAGTTTCTACGCAACTTTATACAAAAACACCAAGTCCTACACCATCCTAAACCTCAAGATAACACCTACTTAAAAAAAATCAAAAAGGTATTATCGACCTGGAATCCCTTTTTAAAAATCTAAACGATGAAAACCTTTAGGGGCAAGATGTCGACAAAAAATAAACAAAAAAGTACCTAACCAACTTTGTTAGCTATGATATTATTAAATACAATATCTATAACGACTCTGACCATGCCTTTCGCAATTTTTGTAATCTCTTCAATAACTGGACTATTAATATATAGACCTCAATCCAAAAAAAGGTGAGGTTAAAGCTTAAATTGGAACTTAAACTGCAAGGGATTTATATACTAGCATAGGGCGTTATGAAGTCAGTACAAAAACTCTTCGACTTAGCCTAGCTTAAGTAATACCCTTAAGATACATACCCTAAAGAAAAGTGTACTGAAGTTTCTTATATTTGCGGGGACTTTTTATATTTCCTATCTGTTATTTTAAGAAAGCGATCCTAGCTCTTTCTTAGCCATTATCGCTTTACAAATTTGACTTTTATTACTTTATTATAGGTTTACTTCGGTATTTGCGCAAGTGGGGCAGTTTTAAATAAGGTACTTATAATACGGTTATTAATATTACTATTCGTATTAATACCTTTACTTTGTAATTGTTATTGTAATATTTTAGAAATTATACTATCAACTATACGTCAAATATCCGGCGTCCAGTCTGTAAAATCCTTCCTAAAACCTTCGAATAAGTCTCTTCCTTCAATATCGCCGCTACAATAGTTAAAAATCATGTTAATAACGTACGTATTTTCCGCAAAAATATCCAAATTCTCTACTGGTACCTCAATCTTATCATTCTATAAGTTGAAGTTTAGGTATTTCAAAATGCTACTATCAAACGAAATATTCATAAATACGTAATATATAAATTCGTAAACTTTTTTCAGGTCCGTTACTGGTGAATCCATAATTATAGGAGTGTAAAGTGTATTAAACCGATTGGGAGAGCGGTTTCTTCATGTACCTGAAATTCTACCGCGGTTGGGAGGGTAGGTTTTACGTGTACCTGAAATTCTGAAGCGGTGCAAATGTTGGTTGCGCGCATAGGATCGGATTCGGGTGCGTTCGGGTTATAGTATTCAAATAACTTAAATAAATAAAAAACGTAAAAATTCATAAATGTAAAGTAAATAAGGTATACCAAATCGGTAAAAGTAAGGCGTAAGTAAAGTATAATTATGGGATAATTAAGCGTCTTGAATTAGGTTTTTTTAGCGCTTTGAAAATGTTACATTTGCTAAGCGACTAGTGAAATCAAACTTCGTAAGTAATCAATTTTAAAATAGGAAAGTACGGGTAGAGGAAAGTGAACAGGGTAATAGGAAGAAGTAAATAGTATGGGGAAGTATATATATATAATCCGGTGTATAATTCTTGGATTGTGATTTAGTTCGTATTTAGTAGGTGGTTCGAATATCGTATTTTAGCCGCTTTTATTATTTGTAAACGGTTTGAGTGTTATATTGTAATTGCTTTTGGGTTTTGTAAACGGTATGTATATGACGTCTTAGCCGCTTTTCGATTTAGTAAGTGATTTGGATATTATGTTTAGATCGGACAGGTTTTAACGAAGGGTCCCGAAACTTAGTAATTTTAGTTCGCGTAGCTTAATACGTAATAAAACGCTTTCTAAAAAGTGTTCGGGTACGTTTAAAACGCCAAAGCGAGTTGATAGATAACGTAATAGCGCTTTAAATAAAAAAGGTACTAATTGGTTGATAATATCGTAATAAAGTTATTCTTTTGAAAATTACTCCGGATCTTATTGTCTTATTACGCTTCAGGTTTTATGGGTGCTCCCGTATAATTTAATATTTCCGTATAATTTTTGTAAGTCGTAATATTAAAATACAAATAATTGGAACCATTATAGCATCCGGTTATAGGTATTTCACTTTGGGTTTTCCCATTTTTCCTAAGTTATTTATAGTTAATCTAGTTGATTACTAATTAGTATCAATAAGGTCTTTGCCTATTTACATAAACATAAAAAAGTAAAAGAGTAATTATGAAGATTGATATTATAACAGTAAATATAAGTTATTAAAGGGAAAAAAAGCATTCGAAAAGTACACGTTACGAGTAAAAGTTATAAACCTCTTATTCGGGTAGTGAGACTCTATAATACAATCTGCTAATTTCTCTTTTAAGCAGTAGCACTCTATCTTACACTCTGCAAATGCCACTTCTAGCTAGTGGTGCGCTATCATACACTCTGAATGAATGTACCTTGAAGGGTAGTATGTTACCGTGCTCTCTTGCAAAAGTGCATTCCGAAGCGTGGCTACTTACCAACTATAGGGATATATAGTAATATATACACTAATTAACGTTTGAGACTCCCCGCGGGAAAAGGATAAAAAAGTGACCAGGAAAATATACTCTACGAATACAAAATAAATAAAAACCCCCAGTAGATTAAGGTCAAGGTGAAAGATATTGTTGGCTATAACATTCCTCAACACCCTTACATGCGTTCAAAAGATTCTGCCTAAACACAAATAAATTCTTCAAAACCTTTTACCTATGAACCAAAACACGTACATATCACTGGCAATATTATTGGCAACGATAAGAAATCAATTAATTTAGGCGTCATACTCCCTTAAATTTTCTAATTAATTAAGTTAAAACCTCGAAAAACCTCTAAATACTAAAAGGATTATTACCAAATCATTTATGGCAATCCGTAAGTTCTTTTCGGCAATCTTTAAATCCCCCAACACATTTAATTTCCAAATTTCCAACACCAGCCTCAAGGAAGGAACGACTTTATGCGTGAGCCTATAATAGGCATAACAACTAGAATTTTCTGTCCAAATTCTGTCAAAAGTAACTATCGTACTTACTAACACCAGTACTTGCCCCAGAACCACCAATGGAGAGATTTAAAGGGTTTTACGACGAATATATCACTATTCCCCTTCGGGATATCCTCATAATAGATACGTATTATGCGGAAATTAAGATATTCTTTAATATTTAGAGAGAGAAGAAAAAATATAACGGTAAATTGTACCACCTCCTCGACATCAACCTATGACTTTTCCTCAATATTTTCCGCAAACTAAAGGTAAATTACCAGGGTTTTACCTACTATGTCCAAATATGGTTACCGGTGAAAATGAAAATTAATACTTCCAATATTGAACAAATTATTAGTCATCCCGGAAATTTACAATAATCTCAATATTTACTTCAATAAGATGTTAATTTCTCTTAATAATTTACGTATTGGAACATTTTTAAGTATTCCTATATATTGGACTACAAACTCAAAGTCGGAAATCAAAATAGACCTCATTAATCAAATATTTAACAAATCGATATTTTTTAAATAAACTATAAAAAATGTAGAAGCTAGCGAATCTGCATTACGATAACAAATCGGCCAACCCATTACGGGCTAAAAACCGTTTTAATATACTTTACAATGCCCTAACACCACATTCAAAGGCTTTTTGAATAAGTTATAGTACTTGTTTACAACTGCAATAATACGAGTATAGGGTTTTATTAATATTTACCTTTAAACTTACGACTTTAAAATCAATAATGAAAACCTCGCCTACATTTAATACATCAACCGCAAATACGACAGACCCTAATAATATAATTCAAAAAAGTCTAATTGAAAACTTAACCCCTGAAACACGAAAGGAAAATGATATTAGTCTTTTCAAGGTTTTTAAATTAACTACGTAAAGTCCTCTAAAACACCAAAAGGTGTTAGATTTACTGAAAATAAGGCTGTTGGTTTATACGACCCACGGTTTTTGAACAAGAATCGAAGCATATAATGTACTACACCTAATACCCCTCCACTTTGAACTGGAAATACATTAAACGCGTTACAAATTTGAAGATTAAAAGGTACAAAATGAGGAAAATAAACCCAAGGCTATTGGTTGGCATAAAAATATTTGAACTAGCTTAGAAGCAACGTAATAACTAGCTAACCGCGCATTTTTGTACCGCCTAACAAATAAAAACCCCTATCATCGTTATAGTAATGAAAATTCTAACCCCACATACTTATTTACTATCTGCGATTGTTACGCGGAATAAGTATTTAAAAACATTATATTTGATACTGGTAATGTAGTCATTAATAGGAGGCTTTTAGTAATATGTTGTATTACGAAGTGATATTGATATTATTACGGAACTTGACTATACGGATGTTGGTAAAGCCAGAGTTGGTTTTAACCCTAGAAAAAAACTCTTTTCGATAAAATTGACGTCTACAACAACAGTCATTAGGCTAATTATCTTCTATATCTTAAAATTCCCTATCCATTTTCTCCTTTACCTTAAATAAATGAAAAGTCTTGGCGTTAACATCGATATTTAAATTAACGAATTAGTTAATGACAACGGCTAAAGGTTCCCACTTAATTAGAAATTGAGATACTTTTAGGTTCACCTGTAAAAGCCAAAAAATAATATTAAATCTGAAGAAGTATGAACTTCATGAACTATATTTATGGTTTAACTATCAAACGACAAACAATATGTAAAAAGTCTGTAAAACAGCTGATAATAAAAATATGAATTTCCCAAAGCTTAAGGTAATTAAACGTCTCCACTATCTCTTTCAAACACACTACCAAACCCCCCTTAATTTAAAATTCACGTTGAAAAAATCAATATTTCAACTTTAAAATATCCGTTGATAGATTTTGCTTGGACGACGAGCTTATATTTAACGTAAAAAACTTCTTGACGGCATCTTACAACGACAATTATTTTTTAAAAGAAACTTTATAACAAAGAAAATATAGAATATATTACGCACTTTAAATTTTATTTATACTTCGAACCTTGAAACATACTAATTGAAGATATCGGTAGTAACTTTACTGCTATAAAGTTTTAAGTTCCTGTCAAATAAAAAGGATTTTAGTATAAAAAGATCTCTATTCAAGCCTTTTAAAGTATTAATAAAGTCAAAAGGGTATACGCACTTTTGGAAAAAGCTTATAATATCCATACTCTAGCGATTGATAGTTTTACAAGCTAATAAACATAGTTACAAACGTTAGTGAAAGGTTTTCACAACATTTTTAGCCTTAACGATCTGGTACTAATCTTATTAGTATTTGAAACGTACCTACAGATAATAACTAAATCTCCACTATTGTCAAATACCTAGAAACAAGTTACAATATATAATAATAAAGCCTTGAAGAAACTAAAGAAAAATTCAGCACGCCGTCAAATCAGCAATACCTTTAATACTAAAAACAGACTATCGATAACACATGTACTATATCTATCTTTTTAAAATATTTTTTAGGTGAAAAAAAACAGGTACATTCAATGAACCTTATCGAATTCTAAGTATTACCAACCTAAACGTAATAATTCCTACCATTTATGGTCCCATTACTTCACTAATTGCGTAAGTTAAACTATATAAAAAAAATACTTCAATAAGATAGAAATACTCAAACCGTAAACCTTTATACTGAATGAATTAACTAATATAACCCTCTCGAGCTGATTATTAACAAATTAATAAAGCTTTAACGACCTAAAAACCACCTAAAAGAAAGATATACAATGAAAAAAAGGATGGTAACAAGGATTATGAGCTTGGAAAAGCATATATAACAGTATAAGTATCATAAAAAAGAAGGTTTAATAAAGACATCGCTCTTAAATTTCAAGCTAAAGGCATTATCGATACACCAGGAAATTCTTTTAAGAAAACCAACCAAGCAAAAATCGACGGCCTCTTACATAACAAGTTATTTAACTTAAATTACTAGCGAAATTCAAAGGGTAAATGTAACTTTTTTGAAGTCGAACATAGCTCATAATATTGAAGGTAAGATAATGGACCGGCTATACAAAAAGTTAGGGCTAATTGTTGAAGGATAGGGTAATAAAAGCAAAAACTAGATACTTATTTAATTGACTACGATCCCAAAAAATCAATTAACGCTTAATTATTGTAATTACTAATAGTTAAATTACTAATATAGGCAGTAAGTTCACCTTAAATAACCCTGATTTTACGTAAATGTATATGTAATCAGTTACGAATCTTCAATGAATTCTATTGTTAAAGCCGTTGAAAAGGTTAAGGAACAAATTTACAACTGGTACGATAATACAATACATCAAACATTTACATAAATTAGCGAAAACAAGTATCCATTAGTTCTTAATATATTAAACGTACTTTGAAAATCAAATGTATATAAAAAATTTATTATTCGATTCGTACTTATTGATACTATAAAATAAAAACTTCGGTATTATTAGTATACAAATTAACGATATTTTTTCCCTTAAGAACGTAAGGTTTGTGGTAGCGAAAAAAACGAAACATTGAAAAGCCAGGTCTCTAGAAGTATAACATTATTAAAACGTTCACTAAAATTTTATAATTTATCTTTTACGAATCCTCAATCCGCATTTATAATATGAACAATATCTGTAAAACGTACCTTAAACTACGCTGAAAAACTCAAGCTCAGAACCTAGCAGCAATTAGCAAAACTGTTGGTAGGGCTTTAGATGTTGCAACGTTATCAATTCGATTGATCGAAGTATTAGTAGTATTGCAGTAGTCAGATGGTAGATGTATTGTTCTAGGTTTGGAAGATCGCTAGCCAGTCTACACAGTAATCTGTATGGTTAATTGTTTGGCTTATGATCTAGTGTAAAGTGGAGTTATACTGCAATTAACTTAGAGTTAATAAAGTAAACTCACAACACAATACACCTAAGTTATGGTTTATTATTGTTAACTTTACTGTAAGTAAAGTTTACCCACTACATTACAAATACTACTATTTCAATAATAACGGCTTTTCAATTTGTATGTATATGCCATTGTAATTAACCAATTTTTTTTTGGTAAGTACTAAACTACATCCCCATCAAGTGGCCAGACACCTATTAATTTTCATTAACCTCTACATTAAAATGCACCTACCTTCATAAAAATTAATCTTAATTAGCATTAATTGCCCCACAGCTTTAGATCCGACTTAATATACTCTTATAAACAGTTTTTCTGCCACAAACCCATATAATTCTTTACTTTAGCTATACCAATTAAATAGGTTAATATCGTCAATACCCTGACAGTCTTCTCATTTACCAGAACATCTCTGACCGCTAACACATAACTTAGGCTTACTGGGCGGCCTATTAACGTAGTTTTTAATACATATAATCAGCCTATTACTATCTATAAACCTTTTAAGGGCCTTATTTGACGATAACTTTGTTATAACATCAACATAATTATCTTTACCATTAATTTATCGGAACTCCTTAATTTTATTCCCTTTATAAGCTTCGGAAAGTGCGATTACGTCGATTATCAGGCGTTTTTCACTAGTAATTCCGAGTTTGAAAAGGTATTCAAATAAGCTCCTCGAGTAGATACAAATCACCACCCAGATTTAAAGAATTTTAAGCTATCTAGTAATAACGTTAAAGGTTTATCATAGTGTTATACCTATATTAAAACCTGTCATTACGACGTAAATCTTCAAAGCCAATACGCTTCGTATAATCTTTTTACATTTAACAAAAGTCCAATAAATTAGGTTACCGATAATGCTAAACTAGTCTTTCTACCTATCTTTATTAATGAAGGCTATTAAAGAGCCAATCTGTAAAAACAGGTCAGTATTATTTTAAAAAGACCTATCTTTAAAGATTATTCACTTAGCCCTTGAAAAGTCGATTGAAACCATATTAATTCCTTGGTACAGATTCCGTATTTGCTATTTAATCCTTTCAATGAGCCGGTTAAAGTCGTTTTCTATTAAATCTTATATTTACGCCGCAATGAAAATATTGTAAAAGGCTTACAATTAACACAAAGTAATAATATAACTGCCACGGATACGCTATTACAGGTACCGCTGAGCCTTAGCTACGTTAGTTTTGTCGATTATAGCCAAATCAATGCCCTAGCCCTTTTGGAGAAAACTAAGGCTAATATTAATACCAAGCATACGGATTAACAATCCGTTTAAGTCAAGTTAATTACCTCTCGTCAACGTCGTTACCGGCTTATAATTCCAAAACTTAAAATCCTTAATTATCTACTATTCAAATCCAATAAAACCATTTATTCCGACGAAAAGGGTATCGTTAATTTACATATCCACCAGGATGAAGTCTTGCTTTTACGTTACTAATAACCACGGGTCGTATATTAAAGACTTTATACTTAGTCATGATTCAAAATGCGACTAGTAGATAAGAAATAATTAAACGCCCGCTTTAGATAATCCGTATAAAGGCTTAATATATCGTATTACTGTTCCTAAAGGGTAAATAAACCGTAATTCTTATAGTAATTTTAGTAATACGATCCGTTATAAGTTGGTTGCTAATTACTTATAGATTTATGTTACATTTCGGCTATTAAGCATGAAGTTAACTTTAGTTTTAGATTATAAACTTATTATTACAAAAACTACTAGGCGCTAGCTTTCTATTTTAATTGGTAACGACCATGTGAAGATTTAGTCTTTACTTTTATTATCTTATTTTTAAACGATCAAACATGATTTTTCGTACAACCGCCCCATAGTCTTACCCTCAACTTTGTACATAATCCTCGACTTAAAAATCGTATCTTTTTAGTTTTAAAAGTTAAAATCGACTTTTGATACAAATTGTATAACTTTTTGCGTCAGCAAGCCGTTAATTTCAATCATATCGCTTTTTTTGAAAGGTTTGCTAAAAGTCTTGATAATGCCCTACGTTTAAAACTTTAATACCAAGTCTTCGTTATCCTTCTCTTTCCTGCTTACCCAAATAGTGTTGTAAATACTACCCGGTGTATATTTCTCATCTTTAATGTTTCTCTTAGTGTTTCTCTTTTTTGGGGGTCGTCCGGTTAGCGGCATTCCATCATCTTATCGATAACGTATAGAAGAAACTTATATTAGCTTAGTTGTTTAGTTCAGTATCCTTATCGTTTATAATCTCAATGTAAAACTTAACCTAGGTAATAGAGAAGAATACAAAACCATTCATAATTTCAATTACTACTTTAAAGTTGAGAATACTTAATGTTTTATATAGGCCCTCGCATTTCCCCGGCTTCTGTAATATAAGGACTTTACTTTATAATGGCAAAGAAAGTACATCGATTGTTACAAAGCCGTTCCTGGTATTAAAGTCGTTATTAACCTGGAGGTGTGTTAATTCCTTTCATAGTTCTTTTAAAGCTTTACCGTAGACTATAACTCACTTTTAAGTTCTTACTAATAGTAAAGATTTACTAGTTAGGCGTGTGTACGCTTTAAAAACCAATAACTTTAGTACTAAGAGATTAGAGCCCACAATATTATTCATGCCCTTTATCGCTATTTGAAAACGTGCTTCTGGATTCGTAAAACTTCTAATTTCCAATATAAGGATATTATAGGCTTTGCTAAGTAGGGCATATACCCTTTCAACCTTTCTAATACTCTAGTAAGACTTTATAGGAACTTATTTACACCAAATTCTCATTATCTTAACATTTTCTTAAAACTTCTCCGCCGCAAAGTTGGTACCGATATCGTGGACAACAACGTTAAGTAAACTCAAATAAGTATCAATTCACAATATCCTTAACAATTTCCATGTATCCTTTGCCAAAAGGGATTTTGAAAACTTGGATTCGTAAAAAAGATTACGAAGTTAACGATATAAAAAACAAGCTTATTATCCAAGGAAAACACATCGATAAAAATCTAGAATTTAAAGCTCTTATCGTCTTTTAATATAAACTTAAATCTTCGGGGGATTTGGATATATGTTTAATAGTAGAAACAAAGTTTTTTAATACCTTTTAAGGTAAAATATTCCACATCTTGATACCTTACTAACTCTAGGACTTTGTACAACTTATTAATGGCTAGGTAATTAAAAAGGCGATATAATTAACATATCTTTAGCTTTGTTAGGTTTAATACTACTATTTGAGCATCTTAAAGATAAAGCTATGTATATTTCTACTTAAAGGTAAGGGGAAATCTTTAGCCGTTTTTAACCACCTCATTGGCGTTAATATTAACGTTAACGCTAATGGTTTTTATATTCTTTAAGGGAAAAAAAGGTAGGGAATTTAAAGATGTAAAACGTAATTGACCTTACAATAATTTAAATCACCGTCATCTCTAGTAACGATAATCATTCGCTTAATTTGAAGCTCACTTTAACCTTGTTAATATCGTGGTAATTAATCTTTGTAGCCATAGTACTTTACCTCCGAAGTGTCATGTACTGCGAATAGTATTTTATTAAGTATATTACTGCCTCTATATTTGATATAATACCTTAAAACATGTAGTATGCATAACTATCACGAAGCTTAAAGGTGTTTAAGGAGTTAAAAGCTCAAATGAATCAAAGGTAAAGGTTTTTACCACTCAAACGGTACAGGAAAACATAATCGGCTAATTATTTAGCCGCGTTAGGAACATTATTTTTATACTACTTGATTTACTTATGAGTATTATCACTATTAATTAATTAGTCGCCCTCGAAATTTGCGATTGAATCTGAGTAATTCTATTTAAAACTATTAAGGTATTAGATGAAATACATTATTTTTTTTGTTGTTTTGCTTGACAAAGGGGTATCCAATTGACTAGCAACTAAACTTATCACAAATTTAACATTTCTTACTATTATTACAATGATAGTACTTATGGTTAGCAAATTTGCTTAAATTTTAGCCTTATTAGCGCTCAAGTAGCTGCTTCCTCTAGTCTTTAGTCGATGGATCCGACTTTAGGCGTTAAAAGAGCCTGTAGCCATATTTATGGTCGACGTAATAAACTACTGTAAAGTCTTTTTTTATTCACGTTAGTGAAATTATCAACTTAAGAGTATATACCGAGCGAATTTGATGTACGCGTCATTTTAATTGTAAGCGAAAAATGCAATTGGTTAAAAAAGCCTTCGTAAATAACATTTAGGCGTTGTAAGGCGTATTCGAATTTATTAACGCCCGTAACTGCTACCCGTACTTACTTGCGAAGTATAGTTTTACCAACGTAGACTTTCTCTATTACTTACTGGCACAGCATTAACTTGTTAAACATCTGGTTAAGCACATCTATTAGTGTTTCCTTCTATTTCTTCTTCGGTATTATCATGGTTCACTGTGTAGTGACCCAGTTTGTATAGTATTAGACAATGTAAACATTGTTCTTAAAGTAGCTTTTTATATTATTATAAACTTTACTAAAGATAATTGCTCGGGTTAGGAAGGTTGGGTAATAGTCTTTCACGTGTCTTGTAAAAATTTCAAGAAATAGTGAGTAAAAACCAAAAGAGAAAACTTCTATCCACTTACAAATATTTTAAAAAAGGTATTATTTTCGTGTCGAAAAGATTATTAGGCTTTCAATCATACTTTTTTGCGTCGTTACAAATTTTGACGAAATCTGCAAAATGTTTATAATCAATATTAACTATATTGATAAGTTTTAAAGATAGGTCGTAATAATTATCCAATCTTAATTAATGATGTTTCCAAATAGCTTAAATTTTGAAGCCGCCGAGGTATGATATTCAGGGTAATTACCAGTCGCCTAACCCGAAGCATAAAGTCCTATTGTAAGACCCATGGTGTGTTCGCACGTATAGGTAACCCTACCATGAAAAGAGTCTTAAGAAACTTGACGATTAAAGGGTTAAGTAATAATAAAGATTTAAAAGTTTTAGGGAATTTAACGATCTTACTTAATCAACTGGTATAAAACACCGACGACAATTCCTCTAATAGTGTTAACGGATGCTGCTTTACATGCTCTACCGCCGCTAAAGGCGTACTTCTCGTTATCGCATAGGAGTGTTAGGCTGTCAAATAAATTAACAGGCTTCTCATCGTCAACGCATAAAAAGACTTAACTAAGCTAAGGATAAAAGGGAGGTTCCCAGGATTTTATATAAAGGAGTTAAGGTTCTTTAACACCCTTTCGCTTAAGGCGTGGGTCTTAAAGGCATTCTTAAAGTTGGACCAACTTGAAAAAGATTTTTACCAGCCTGGTCGAGCTTTCTTTTGACACGTAAAACACTCAGTGCTTAAATTTAGCCCTCAATTTTAACTCAACAGTCTATTGGGTTGCTTTTTACATATCAATTGTTTAATCATCAAAAAACTTACGGTACTTATAGAAAGTGCGGTTAGGATCTTCGCCACTATCGTATTTAAAAATATAACAGCTAACAAAGTTAGTCAGATGCTTTTTAGTTAAGTATTCATTAACGTTGTATTCCTAAAGATCGTAGTTATAGTGCTTAGTGAAAACGTATTCGAGAGCCTTAATTGCTTCTTTGCTAACGGGATCGTTAATAGCTTCAAAGTAAACACTAAAGTTGGCTATTTTGATGTTCCAACTGATTTAGGACGTGTAGGGCGCATAGGGCGAGGGACTTGGTAATATTTACGCGTAGTGACTTGGTGTTTTGGCGTAAAGTAGCGTGAAAACTTGGTGATTTAGCGTTGGGTTGCGCGACGTAGCTTTTTTGGCTCTACTTGGCGACTCTTAGTGTTTTCGTTTAGAACAGCGAATTTAACGATTAAATTAAGGAAGTAAAAGTAAAAAAATTAATGTAACAGCAAAGGTTTGGTGTAAAAGATAGAGTTAAAAGTCGTTTGTTATTATAGGTTATTTGGTATAGAGACTTAGTCTTTTTTTACAGTAGTAACACCCGTAGTAGTACTAACTTAACCGTTTGCCAACATGCTGAATTTAAAGACTTTTGATAATTAATATTAACGTCTTTGAAAAAAGATCTTTGGTAAAGATTTCTTGGTGTTTTTGATAACAATACCGTTGTTACCTCTAAGCTTTCGTAAAAACCAACGTAACCTAAAAGTCTTTTTTACTTACTACCGTAAAAACCGATGCAGTTTGTAAAAACCTTTCGCAAAAATCTTTTCTTTACTCTAACCGTCGTTTAACGTAAAGCCTAACCAGAAAGTAGCCTTTTCTTTTACTTGGCTTATCTGCACTTAACCTAATAATCACTGAATAATATTGATAAAGTTTTGAACGTTGTAACGTTGTCGATTAGATTAGTTAAAGTAACAGTAGTATTGCAGTAGTTAAATGGTGGATGTATTATTCTAGGTTTAGCAGACTGCTAGCCGGTCTGCACAGTAATTTGTATAGTCAATTGCTTAACCTGTGCCCTAGTGTGAAGTGGAGCCATACTGCAATTAACTTGCAGTCAATAGAGTAACTCACAATACAATACACTCAACTTACAGTTTAGTATAGTCAGCTTTACTGTAAGTAAAGTTGATCTACTGCATTATAAATACTACTATTCCAACAAAAACCAACGAGGTTAAATTATAGCGATAATTAAAATAAAGTGCTCGAATAGTTTATAGATTACGTCATACCAACTATAGGTATTTTTAAATCTGATGATTATAATATAAGTTCAGAATTCATAAGATAGAGATTTTAACTAGTAAAATAAGCGGATTTCTTGGTATATAAACGGTTCAGATAAAGATATTAATATAATATCGGTAAATTTAACGATAACGAAGTTGATAATTTTTACAAACAGCTTTTTCACCAATAATACTAGCCATATATTGTAAATAGGATTCCTTATAATGTTTCTCAACAAGGATAAGTCTAATGAGAAATTTATAATTACCAATAACCTCGTATGTTAAACATCTGTCAAATATAGATATGTAATACGAAGAGTATTATCATCGGAGGTTTATAACATAATAATAATCTTTAACATCGGTATGTTAACTAACGATACATTAAAGATTATCTCCAAACAAATAAAACTATCTCCAATACCTGTAATCGTTTATATAAACTCCTGGAGCCATTACAAATACCTGTTAAAGTTGGACTCAACTAATAAAAAGACGGCTAATAATAGATGTAATAACTTTGAAAAATGAATACGAAAGTTTGGAAATGAATAAGTTCCGGTCAATAAACGATAAAAATAACCCAGCTAACGCTATATCTAAAACTATACCTAATAATACCCTGAAAAGGTTTGTAAATATTAATATACCAACCGTACGAATTGAAGGCTACGTAAACCACCTGGCACGTAACGTAAAAGAATAGAAATACCTTGATAAACTAAAAAACTGCTAGGGTAATGGTAGCGGTAACGATAACAGTAGTAACGTATAAGAAAAACATGCTCGGATCTACCACCAAAGTGTATATGATTAGTGGCGTACAATTTTGTAATACACATAAGTCTGTGGTAAAAAAACTTTCGTATGGAAGTTAAAGAACTCGGAACTCAAGACTATAGTGCAAAAGTTCGTAATCAAAGTCAATTTAAGTGCAAACTGATTGGAATTGATAGGGGTTTAACATACAGATTAAGTAGAGAATTCAGAGCTTACCGTAAAAAAGTAATTGGCCACATTGGCGTACGCGAACAAAAATAAAAAGCCACTAATATTGGAATAATAATCAATTACAGTACAATTAAATCAACTACACTAACAGTTAATTAATTATATTGACTACAAATTCACTGCAATTTATGAGATTAACTGCATTGACTACAAGTCAAATATAATGGGTGCCCACTTCAAACTAAGGCACGGGCCAGGTAATTAGCCATATAAATTAGTGTGCAGACCGGCTAGTGGTCTACCAAACTTAGAAGTAACACATTACAACTTTCAATGCAATACCAGTTACTTTGACCTGAGATTTGAATCGACTATGTTGCAACGATAAAGGCTAACCAACAATAATACTTAATCCAATGGAAAGGTTTTGAAAGTAAGAATAATAAATGGAAATTTTTGATAGATTTGGAACATTATAGAGAACTTGTGGAGAACTTCGAACGAAGTTTTCAAGTGGATAATAAATATAAGTCTTAAGTCTCGCGAGACGTCGTTCTTATGAGAAGGAATTTTTGCGAGAAGTTGTTTTCCATTCTTTGGCAATAAGGACATTATATTGTTTATTTAGTAGCCGGCATTTGTTGTTGCCATGGTGGGGTATCATGATGAGGCACTGCCGTTGGTCTGTGCACTTGCCAGTAGTCTTCATCTTTATTGTTGTTTGAACTAACGGTTCAAACTAAGTGTTCTTCTTTTACACTCTTGTACTGCTTACTCAATACCAACTCTTTTGGCTTGACCCTACTTGCTACCCAACACAATGCAATGAACAATATGATCAGTCCAATTGATATTACCAATATATTTCAAATAACCCCATATATATTAATTATCCGCAGTACTTATTCGTATTCATATTATATCAGTGGCATTGAAAACTTTGCTAGTTTCACCTTTCATGCGAAATTAAAACCTTTACCAATCTCTGACAAACTAAAAACAGCTGATGCGTTTTTTTATGTCTTAGGTAAAGCAAGATTAACTGTTTAGATCGCACATACTACTGTAGACCGTCGCTGACGGGGCTGCGCTTAGTCAGCAAGGTTGCCGTATAGGCAGATTATGGCAACCAGTATTTTCCAACACAGACCCCTAGCACCACCCAGGCGCACAGACAAGGCGGCACGCCTCATACCCAACATCGGTGCCGTTGTGGCGTTGATTATTTCCACCACCACCACCCCAGCCAAGAAACAAAGGAGAGGAAGAAAAAAAGAATAGGGGAACCCCGGCACGCCCAGATAGACAGACACACGTCCGTCCGGGTGAGACGTGCCGGGTTCTGGGACTTTTGACAGGTTCGAGAATCGAGAGTCCGAAAAGAGACAGCAAATCCCCAGACCTGCCTGGAGCGACCGTGGCACGACAGCGATAAGGGGGCCCCCCCTTTCTTCCCCCGCCGGCGCATGGTCAGACTCCGTCCAGCAAGCCTAGCTAGCGAGAGCGGGCTTGTCTCAAGGGACTTCTCAGATCACATTGAGACCGCCCGACGGGGGTTTATTGGCGTTGGTGCAAAGGAGGACGTGTGACGAGACGGGCGGGACCGGGGGTGTGGG